>JAGIQG010000014.1:57389737-57989737 GCA_024679065.1 Sphyrna mokarran
ATAGATATTATAATTTCTCCACTATCACTGAGCCTAAAATTTGAAATTCCTTCTCAGTAGAACTGTGAAGGCAGATTTTCACTCCCATATCAGATTGCAGACACAGAATTCCAGGGGACAGACTGAATTAGGAGTTGACCCCACCATCCCCAGAATCATATATGAACCATAAGAACTAGGAGCAGGAGGAGACTAAGTTAGTCCCTCGAGCCTGCTCCACCATTTAATGTGATCATGGCTGATCTCATCTCGGCCTCAAATCCACTTAATTGTCCATTGCCATTGCCCTTCAAACCCTGAGTAATTAAAAATTGGTCCATCTCTTCCTTAAATTTACTCAATATCTCAGCATTCACCATGCTTTGGGATGGTGAATTTCACAGACTCATTACCCTTTGGGAAAAATTATGATAAAAGCTATTGGCAAAGTAGGCATAGAAGACATGTTTCCTCTTGATGTTTTAAGTTTAGGATAAAAGGTTGCAGATTTCAAACAGATAACGAGGAGAAAACTACTTCTGATTCAGAGGTAAAGTGTTACTCACCAGGTCACTCTGATTCCTTTGAACTTGCACGGAATGTGTAAACATTGTAATAACTGTTATCTTGCTGTTTCTCTTCAGGGGCAGGGTGGCACAGTGGTTAGCACTGCAGCCTCACAGCGCCAGGGACACGGGTTCAGTTCCAGCTTTGGGTGACTGTGCGGAATTTGCACATTCTCTCTGCATGGGTTTCCTCCGAGTGCTCCAGTTTGCTCCCAAAGGGTTAGGTTGATTGGTCATGGTAAATTGTCTCTTACTGTCAGGGGGTCTAGCAAGGTAAATACTTGGGATTTCGGGGAGAGGGACTGAGTGGGATTGTGGTCGTGCAGGCTTGATGAGCTGAATGGCCTCCTTCTCCACTGTATTCTTTGATTTAGCCCTGAAAATAGCTTTCTCCACTACAATTGATATTATGAACAATTCACATAGTCCCAGGTGAAAATCTCTTTGGGATATGAATGATGTTACCATATCTGGAATTTTCATTATTTATGAGGACTTGGCAGCAAGTGCTCACATGCCTCACAAAATCCAGGAAATAAAACAGCAGTTGTGGAGGGAATACAACACAAACAGTGAGGTAAATACTCAGCACCTATTTTATCAATGCTCTCTTCACTACATTCCCTGCTTTTGTCAAGCCTGAAAGGTGAATAATTGTGTTGAAGATTCTTTTCTTGCAGAGTTCAATAATGGAAATAACTTACCGATCTGACAGCTGCCCAGAAATAAAGGAACCGGATAACACTCCCACAAAGAATACTGACATGGCGAACGGCCCTTTCCACTCGTTGTCACACACCAAGTCCCACTGAAATGCAAAAAGAAATGGAAAATTCCCTATTTAGTTTAGGGATATATACAGACAAGCCTTTTCACTGCTTTGGATTTAGACATGCATGAAACAGGCTATGTCAAAAGCTCATTCAAGTCATTGAAGCAATATCAGCCTGTGCCAATGGCACCATTTGCACCTTTGATCAGTGGCTGCAAGAATAGTCACAATGTCCTGTATTAATATTGTGCTTTTGACAGAATAATGTATCCTAAGGAAACCTGCCATCCTTACCTACTCTAGAAACCTGCCTCTCTTACCTGATCTGGCTACATGTGCGTAGCAATATGATTGACTCTAAAATGCCCTCTGAAATAGCTTAGCAAACCACTCAGTTTTATTCAATGAAACCTGACAGATCACCCAGCAATTACAATGGACAGCAAAATGGCACAATGGTTAGCACTGCTGCCTCATAACACCAAGGACCCAGTTCAATTTCAGTCATGGATAACTATCTGTGTGGTGTGCGTTTTCTCTGGGTGGTTTGGCCTCCTCCCACAATCCAAAGATATACAGGTTAGGTGGATTAGCCATGATAAATTTTCCCTTAGTGTCCAAAAATGAGGCAATTAGATGGATTAGTCATCGTAAATGTGTAGGGGTATGGTGATAGGGTAGTGCAGGGGGTCAGGGTAAGATATTCTGTCAGAGTTAGTGCACACATGATGGGCCAAATGGCCTCCTTCTCACTGTAGGAATTCTATGATTCTGTAATTAAAGTGCTTCACAGGGTGTCATTAAACCAAATAAAATTCTTTCATTGAATGTGGGTATTGTTGGCAAAACAGAATTTACTTGCCCTCAAGAACCAAGAGTTGTGTCACCTCCTTGAATTATTGCAGTGCATCTGCTGCAGGTGCACTGTGCTTTCAGGAAGGGATTTCAGGATTTCCATTCAGCAACAGTGAAGGAACACCAAAAAGTTCCAAGTATGTTATGAAGCTTGGAGGGAAATTTTCAGATAGTGATGTTCTTGTGAAGGAGCTGCCCTTGTGCTCCAAGATGGTAGAAGTTTTGTGTTTGGAAGGTAATATCAAAAGAACCTCAGCATGATACTCCAGTGAATCTTGTAGATGGTATACATTGCTGGCAATGTGCATCAGTATGGAGGAAGTGACTGTTTAAGTGAATGCATGGGGTACTAAACTATCAGTTACTTTGTCCTGGATGGTGTTTAGCTTCTTGAGTATTATTGGACTGCACTCATCCAGGCAAGTGGAGCGTATTCAATAACACTCCTTACTTGAGGCTTGTACAATAAGAAGTCTCACAACACTAGGTTAAAATCCAACAGGTTTATTTGGTCGCATGAGCTTTCGGAGCACTGTCCTTTCATCAGGTGAATGGAGGATTGCATTCTTGGATACAGGCATCTCCATCATGGATGGTCATCTCAGCACTTCATTGTACCGCAAACCCATGCACAACCACATGATACTCTACTTCTCCAACTTCACCTTAAACACATTAAAGAAGCCATCCCCTGCAGACAAGCCCTCCATATAAAAAGGATCTTCTCAGATGAGGAGGATCACATCAGATACCTAAAGACTCTGAAAAATGCTCTCCTAAGAGCACGATATGGCGCTCAACTCATTGATGGAAAGTTCTGACGCGCCACAGCGAAAAGCCGCACTGACTTCCTCAGAAGACAAACACAGGACATACGGACAGAGTACCCTTCGTCATTCAACACTTCCCCGGAGTGGAGAAGCTACAACATCTTCTCTGGAGCCTTCAACATGTCATCAATGAAGACGAACACCTCACCAAGGCCACCCCCATATCCCCGCTACTTGCCTTCAAACAACTGCTCAACCTCAAACAGATCATTGTACGCAGCAAACTACACAGCCTTCAAGAGAACAGTGACCATGACACCACACAAACCTGCCACAGCAACCTCTGCGAGGTGTCTTGGATCATCGACATGGATGCCATCGTATCACGTGAGAACACCATCCATCAGGTACATGGTATGTACTCTTATGACTCAGCCAATGTTGTCCATCTGATATGCCACAGGAAAGGATGTCCCGAGGCATTGGGGAGATGGGATTATTGTCAGTGCAGCCTCAATGGACTAAATGGTATCCTTCTGCATTATAGGGATTCTATGACTCTTTGAGGAATTTATGCCTATGAGGAATATTGATTACATTGGAATTAATAGGGATAGCTAACAATCATATTTCAATTGGTAAAAGTTATAATAAATTGTTTGGTTAAATAAAGTTTGTTCGAAAGAATTCTTCCCAGTGGGTCAATTCAATCACATCTGAAGTGGAAAACTTTAAATTTACACTAATGCCAAAATCAAAAACAGTCATGGTCTAGGTTAACTCCATAACATACCACGGAGTTTCTGATCTGGTCCCTAATACTGCTAACAGACTTACACATCAGGCAGTCACATGACATAAAATAAGCAAATCAGTTTTCCCAGCAACCCAGTAGTTTCATGATTGCTACTTTTAAATTCCAGTTTTTATTAATTAATTAAATTTTAATTCCACAAGCCATCATGGTCAGATTTAAGCTCATTTCTCCAGAACATGAGTCTGGGCCTCTGGATTACTTGTCCAGTAAGTAAACAGTGTGCCCCATGAAAACAAACTATTGGCTGGCCCTTTGAAAAAAAATCAAAATTGAAGAGAGAGTTGTCAGTCTGAAGTCATTAAATTCAGTGTTGAATCTAGAAGGGTATAAAGTGGCCAATTGGAATTCCTGGATTTGTTCCTCCAGTCTGGTGTGATGCACAAAAATCTGGATGTATTTGACCATTGTTGTCAGTCAGAGCCAACCATTACTCTGCCATCATCACTAGCTCTGGACCAATACTGTGCTACCTTACTACAACTGTCACTACTCTCTTTGCCTTTTGTTCCATGAGATCTTTGTTATTTAACCTCTCCTGCTCTCTAACCTATTCTCTAATCTATTTTAGATCTTTCCATTTGTTCTACTTAACCTGGTCCCTTTCAAATGTATAGAATCCATCACACACTTACTACTGGGGTCTTTTGCTTTTACATTGTTACTTCTATGCTAAAAGAGACTCAAAACTGTTTGTCTCTCCATCAATGTTGCCATACCTGCTATGGTTCTTTTCCCCAGCAGATACTATATTTTTATCTCAGATTTCCAGCATCGACAGTACATCAATTGTAGTAAATCTACAAAGGCATGCTAGTGGTAGCAGAGGAGGCTGGGGCAAGAGTATTGTACCATCCTCCCATATTTGATGCCAATAAAAAAGGTTTAACGAGTGAAGAGGGAAGGGAAAGTGCTCACATTCAAATACATCCAGATTTATGTGCATCACACCAGCCGCCTCAAGCCTTCTTCACCACATCACTGCTCACACATCAATGTCATTTGGAGGTGCACCCATCCATCTCTGTTTATCCACAGCTTCATATCCCCATCTGTCCATCAACACTAACAACCCCGCCTCATCTTTATGTAATCACATCTCTTCCCCAAAGTTATCCTTTGCAAATGCTCTCCAACCAATTGATCACCACATATCATTACTCCTCTTTTCCTCCTTGCAGGAGAAGAAAGAACAGAGCAAGAGGGAGAGGCAGAGAACCAGAGGTAGCCTTCTAGTCATCTTGCAACTAACATGTGCCAATGGTATCGAGACATGCCCGGGCAGCAGAGATGGGGAAATGGGAGATGCCCAGCTACCTACTGAATTGCATGATCTATAAAAATATTCAAGTTGCCATGATCTCAGCAGCCAGTCAAATGTGCTCACTACAATCACATAAAACATCCTTTATTGATTAGTCCAGACTCAGGTCTTTAATCCCCTGCAGGCTCTTCCAGTAAGCCACTGGAAATGGTCCAGGAGGGTATCAAGTTACTCCTCTTACGGAGCAACCTCTCATCATTCAGGCAGACCATGCAGCAGCTCAGGTGCTCAGCTTTATGTGGGAGCTGCATAAATAGTTTTTGTTTTGGCACCAGCGGCACATTGACAGATTGGAAGTCCGAGCAGGTGATTAGTTCTCCTGAGTGATCTTGGGATGCCTTAATTGTCATGTGGGTTAGCCTGGTTGCAAATCAGAGCACCCACTCCCTCTGACTGGCATTATTGATGGCAATGTTGACATAATTGCCTGCTCTGGAGGACAACTCATCATTGGCTGCATAACATAGTTGTGGGCAGCTGACCGTGAGATCCTGCAGGAGTCTCCAGGAAAACTCTGAAAAAAGGGAACATAAGAACTAGGAGCAGGGGTAGGCCATCTGGCCCCTCGAGCCTGCTCCACCATTCAATAAGATCATGGCTGATCTTTTAGTGAACTCAGCTCCACTTACCCATCTGCTTACCACAACGCTTAATTCATTTACTGTTCAAAGAGAGAGGCAAAGAAGCTGAGTGGGTAACAGTGATAGCCTCCGATACAGTATGGGCACCACAGGGTCCACTTGCTAGCAAGGTATCAGAATCACAGACTTGTTAGATCACAGAAGGAGACAATTCAGCCCATGGTGTTTGCAGTGGATCTCCAAATGCCGCTCACCTTCATCAAGATCGATGGAAAAACCCTCCCAAATCTCTCATCTTAGGCTGACACTGACACAGAGACCCAACATTTGTATCCAAGACACAAGCATCACCTTGGGATGCCTAAGGATGAGTGTCTTCAATAACCGTGACATCTGTGCTGTTATTAAGATCCCCGTGTACAAGACAGTCATCCTCCCAACTCTCTATATGGCTCAGAACGCTGGACTATGTACAGACACCACTTCAAAGCAATGGGGAGGCATCATCAATGCTTTCAGAGACAGATACTCCACAGTATCTGTAGCTGGGAGAACAGGCATAGTAATATCAACATCAAAAGCACCAGCCTTGAGGGCATGATAATCAAAAGCAAAGCTGCTGGGCCGGCCACGTGCTAAGATGTCAGAGTCCCAAAGCAATTTTTCTTCACCCGGCTCAAGGAGAGAGGAGGACAGAGAAAGTGCATCAAAGGCCGAAGGCCTGCCTCAAGAAATGCAACATAGAAATCAATGCCCTGAGAGACTCCTGCTCAGAAGAAAGCTACTTGGAAGAACCTCCTGTTTGAAGGAATACATTTCTTTGAGAAGGCCCAATGATAAGTGGAGCTCCAGAAAAGGAATCTGAGAAAGAATACAAAAGTCTGTCTTTCCGAAATTCTGAATGCTCCTGAATGTTCGGTTCCCATCTCTGGTCACCCTGCTACCAGGTCTCCATTATATCAAACCCTTTTACATCTATTTGTGCGATTAATTCATCCCCTTCAGTGCGAATGCTCCAAAAGCATTTTAACATTATTTGTACTGTTCCCAATATTTTTCACTGTGGCCCTGTTTAATTCTGCCTATTGAATCTTCTATCACTTTTGTTATTCCCGTTATTGTCTTTTGTTTGTGACTCCCATCCCCCTGCCATTTTAGTTTAAACCCTCACCAATCACTCTAGCAAATACTTGCCCTTTCTCAGCAATCCTCATCCTGCTCACATGTAATCCATCCAGATTGTACAGGTCCCACCTTCTCCAGAACCTGTCCCAATGTGACAAGAATCCGAAACCCTCCCCCTCACATCATCTCTTTAGCCACATATTCATTCAAATTTATACTGGCATTTCAACTCTAACTGGCACATGGCACTGGTAGTAATCTTTAGATCATTACCTTTGAGGTCCTACTTTTCAACTTTCTTCCTAACTTCCCATATTCTACTTTTAAGACCTCATTCTTTTTTTTGAATTATGTCATTGAGTAAGACCCTAAGAAATAGGAACAGGCGTAGGCTGTTCAGCCCATCGAGGCTGCCACAACTACTGGCTGTTCACCCTCCCCCTCCGGAATGTCCTGTAGCTTTCTGTGACCTAGCAGCCAGGAGGCAACACACCAACCAGGAGCCTCATTTGAAACCTCAGAGAAGCCAATCTATTTCCGCTATAACTATCGCATTCTCAAACTTTTTACTCTTCGCCTGCGTAACAGAGCCAACTGTGATGCTGCCAATGTGACTGTTGCTGCTTTCTCCTGAAAGGCCATTCTTTCAACACTGCCCAAACTGGTCTCTCTGTTTTACAGGGGAATAGTCACAATCCTGTGACTGTCTTCCTACTTCTGTTACTCGGTCTGGTAGTTACTCATTCCCTTCTAATTGTGGAGTTGAGCCTGCGGTGCGATGTAGTACCCATCGATCAGATTGGAGGGGTTCTGATGAATCTTGCGCAGAGTGGAGAAGTAGTTGCTTCATTTTTAGAGTGCATGGAGTTCCCCTGGGGATGGGGGGTGGTGTAGAATTGAGGGGGTATACCCGTGTAGGAGGCTTAGTCACATTTATAGTAATTATGTCCGGTTAGAAGCTTTTGTTCTTCTGACTCTATCAGAATAATCATCAGGGTAAAACTGGCAGAACCATCTAAAGTTCACCATTTAAATTGCTTTATTGGATACATCCCAGACAAGAGGAACTGTCCTGCGCAAGTTAGCCATTCTGGATAATTGCCAGTAAAACTTTAAGTGGAAGATTCTAACAGGCATTCCTCAGAGCATCTTTGGGGTACAACACCAGCTCCCCATCCCATCCCCCTCCACTCAAATGCAACCCAAGGGAGCCAGAAAGTTCTGTGCCAATTTTGAGTCCCTACTGCCAGTGTAATAACTGTGTCCCTTCAGCCACTTACCTCACTGACGATGGTGGAGATGTATTGATCCTTACTGTACTCCCAACCATCCAAACAGGGCTCCTGTTCTAACTCAGACATATTGAAGTAATCTGGATCGGGAAATGCCTGAGAAAGATTCATGATCACATCCAGCCGGTAACGTCTGCATTTGCTGTGCTGGAGTTTGCCTTTTTCCAATTCCAGAGGGATAGTCCTATTGATCCACGCTTCACTCAGATTGAGATTCCCGGGAATTACACAACGATGCTCTGGAATATCCGCGACAAAAACTATGGACATTCCGCAGAAACCATTGGGGAAGACACTGAGGCTCAGGAGGAAGAAGATAGCTTTCTGGTAGGGTCCCCATTCGCCGAGGAAAGCGGTGATTTCATCGTAATCCCGCATGCTGCTGACAGTGGAGGGGGAGACTGGCAGCGATTAACTTCTGTAAAACTGCAAGCAGTTTACCTTTGGAGGGCGGAACGGAACAAATAGCCTTGTGTCATTTCAAACTCTTAAATTTCGACGGTTTCCAGTGCCAAATCCTAATCCAATCTTCCCCTCCGACCCTGAGAGCTCCTCCCAGTCTCACTGTATTCTTCTCTCAGTGAAAACTGGTGTATCATTGAAGTTTGCATTCTTCTGAAACACGGTCTTCTTCGCGACTTTAGAGAAATAAATCATTCCAAGGTTCCTCATTCTGTTTACTATACTGCCCCCTGACAAGGGATTAAAGATATATTTTTTAAATTGTAGATGGGCTGCGTGGAGACATAGTGGGCAGGAGACCCTGTTTTTGAAAGTTTATTTATTCGTGTCGCAAGTAGACTCACATTAACACTGCAATGAAGTTATAATGAAAATCCCCTAGTTGCCGCACTGCGGCGTATGTCCGGAGACACCGAGGGAGAATTTAGCCTAGCCAGTGCGCCTAACCAACACGTCTTTCGGACTTGTGGGAGGAAACTGCAACATCCAGGGGAAACCCACACAGACATGGGGAGAATGTGCAGATTCCGCACAGACAGTGAGCCAAACCGGGAATCGAACTCGGGTCCCTGGCCTTGTGAGGCACCAGTGCTAACTGCTATGCCACCTTCCATTGTGTCACCATGCTGCCCTATACTCGCTCTGTGAAATCAGAGATATGTTAATTGCCAGAGTCTTGTTCTCACAAAGTCACTGCCATTGAAGGAATCAGACGGATTAGCTGGTAAAAGCTCAACTGTCCTCATTCCAAGCGACTGATGGGCACAGTACAAAAGGATACTCTGGAGAAGAATAGATCCAGATTTTTGATGTGATGCCACGGAAATTTCCCACCCTCAGCCACATAAACCAGCTGACCTTCCTCCCCAGGCGGGGAATCCATGTAGGAGGACTGCAGCCATGGTATTCATTGGTGAAAGCTACCATCTCATGTTGCCATCCCACACTTGGTGCCAAACACTCTTCTTGTCATTCAGTGAGTCAGGGGTGGAGGGGTGAGGGGGCAGAGGGTTCCCCTGACACTCAGCAAGGCTCATACCTCCATTGTTGATCCAGGGTTTGGCGAGCATCTGAACAAAAACCTGAGGGGAGAGGGAAGGGCAGACAGCAGAGAGATCTAGTTGTGGATACCGGTTCGGGGGAAGCCCGATTGAGAAGTGGGAGAGATCCAGATGTGGAGCGGGGAAAGGAGACACCGTTTGGGTGGAGAAGAGCGGAGATTTGGAATGATAAGTAGTGTCAGTGGGTGGGGGGAGTTGAAATGGTGCTATGAGGATAGACTTCAGCTCAAAAGGGGAGGTCAGTGATTGGACTGGGTGAGGGGCGAGGGCATAGTAGGTTCAGACTGGGCTGTGGAGGACAGTGGGGAGGTGATGATGTGGTCATGAGGTCAGGTTCAGGGAGTTGGACTAGAAGGAAGGTGGGAGGTCAGAGATGTTGGACCCAGGTGAAGGAGGTACCTGGTGTTGAGAGTTGGTGTGGGATGTGTGCTTGGTCGGACAGAGTGAAGTTCCCGTTGGAGATTGGTGATAATATGGGGGATGTGGTCCCTTGCGGGGCTGTGGGCCTGCAGCATGTTCAATGCAATGTCAGTCTGGCTTTTTAAGTAGTCTCCCTGGAGTTAGTCATGTCTTTTTAACTTCTAATTCTTTCAGAATAACTTCTTTAACCGTAACACTGGCAGAACCACCTGAAGTTAGAGATTTAAATCGCTTTGTCAGATAGTTCCCAACACAGTACAATTGTCCTGTGGAAATTTTATGGGAATTTCCTAAAGTAATTCCCCAGTGTACGCTTGGGGTACCCTCTAAATTTATCTCACGGGCCTCCATGTATATGTCCATCAGGCAAAACATGGATGCACTGTCTGTGAGGGGTCACAATTTCATCAATTGTGATTGGGGTCAGGGTAGCCTGGCCATGAGAGTCCTGGGAAAACTAACTTCCTACAAGTGCAAGGAGCCATTAACTGCATGGCACAGTGGTACAGTGATTAGCACTGCTGCCTTACACACCAGGGACCCAGGTTCAATTCCTGGATTGGGTCACTATCTGTGTGGAGTTTGTACATTCTTGCTGTGTCTGCATAGGTTTCCTCTGAGTGCTCCAGTTTCCTCCCACAGCCCAAAGATGCACAGATTAGGTTGATGGGATTTGCAAAATTAATCCTTAGTGCCCTGGAAAGTGATGGGTGAGAGGGATAAGCAAGGTAACTAAATGGGGATAGGTGCTGGATGGGATTGTTGTCAGTGCAGACTTGATGGGCCAAATGGCCTCCTCCTGCACTGTAGGGTTTCTATGATTCTATGACTGCATGCACAATCTCCATGGCATCATGAAATCCTCTTTATTAACTATAAGGGCTTCCACTCCCTGGATGTTCAGGTTCTCCGCGACTACACGAAACAGATTTTCCAGGCATATCAAGATTCCTGGAAAGTGTTGACAACAGTTATATTTTTAGTCTTTCACAGATATCTGAGGTATTTGAAGGAATGCTGTGACTACAGGGGTGACTTTACTTGGGACAAATAGAACATAGAATATAGAACACTACAGCACAGAGGCCCTTCAGTCCGCAAGTTGTGCCGATCATATCCACACCTATCAGGTCATAGAATTATCTGTAAGTCCCAATCCCATTAAATCCCATGTACTCATCCAGAAGTCTCTTAAAAGATGCCAGCGAGTTCACCTCTACCACCACCGACAGCAGCCGATTCCACTTATTCACCACCCTCTGAGTGAAAAACGTACCTCTAACACCCTCTGTACTTGCTCCCCAGCATGTTAAACCTGTGTCCTCTCATAGCGACCATTTCAGCTCTGTGAAATAACCTCCGAGAATTCACCCTATCTATTCCTCTCAACATTTTATAAACCTCTATCAGGGCGCCTCTCAACCTTTATCTCTCCAGGGAGAAGAGACCTAGCTCCCTCAATCTATTTTCATAAGGCATGCCTCCCAGTCCAGGCAACATCCTTGTAAATCTCCTCTGCATTCTCCTCAATAACTTCCACATTCTTCCTGTAGTGAGGCGACCAGAACTGAGCACAGTACTCCAAGCAGAGTCTGACAAGGGTCTTATAAAGTTGCAGCATTACTCCCAACACCTAAACTCAATCTCTCAATTAATGAAGGCCAGAACACCATACTCCTTCTTGACCACATCCTCCACCTGCGAGGCCGATTTAAAAGCCCTATGGACCTGGATCCCCAGAACCTTCTGCTCCTCAACATTGCTAAGAGTCCTATCCTTGATATTGTACTCCTTCATCGCATTGGACCCGCCAAAATGGACCTCTACGCATTTATCCATGTTGCCACTTCTCTGCCCAGTCTTGCATCCTATCTATGTCATGCTGTAATTTCTGACATCCCTCTAGACTATCCACAACACTGCCAACCTTCCTGTTGTTGGTGAACTTACTAATCCATCTCTCCATTTCCTCATCCAGGTCATTTATGAAATTGACAAACAGCAAGGGTCCTAGAACAGATCCCTGGGGCACTCCACTAGTGATCGACTTCCATGCAGAAAAAGACTCGTCCACAACCACTCTCTGACTTCTGCGGGCAAGCCAGTTCTGGATCCACAAGGCCAAAGCCCCTTGGATCCCATACCCTCTCACCTTCTCAAGAAGTCTTGCATGGGGGACCTTATCAAACGCCTTGCTGAAGTCCATGTAAACCACATCTACCGTTCTTTAGTACCCCAAATATGTGGCTAATGATGCTAATATGGAGATCATAGAATGCAGCAGGGACGCTGTTACACACTGCAACTCACACTTTGATCAAGCAGCTGATCAGGATATTGAAGAAACAGTTCTGGAGCCTGGACAAGTCAAGCGGAACACTCCAGTACAGCACCCAGAAGATCACTTGCACCCATGATGTACGTGGCACCTCCTTCGCAATCTGGTCGAGGGGCTGGCTGAGGAGGAGATTGATAAGCGGCACATCTCCTTTGACACGGAGGAATAAAGATGGGTGATGAGCAGGAAGTCCTGGAGGAGGCAGGGGAAGGTCATCATACAGTTGCGAAGGAACCGAAGGTGGAGGAGTGCTTGGAATGCTCTGATAACCTCATGCTTCACTGATGCCCAGGATGAAGTTGACCACTAGAGTCCCATCATGGGAGATGGCCTTTGCTAATTGCTTGCTGGCAATTAGCTAAGCTGGTAAGGCTCTGCTCAATCCAGCTGCCAAGTATAAGTCCCACTGTCTGTGAGGTGTCACAATCCCATCAATCGTGATCGGGATCAGGGCTAGCCTGAACATGAGAGTTCTGGTAAAATTGACTCCCTACAACTGCTGGTAGGAACTTGTAGGAAGTTCCTGCCAGCCTTTCCTGTGTTGGTATGGTTCGTGTCACAGGAGGGCAGCAGTGGCCCCTGAGCTCCATATTTCAGGTGAATGGTGATGACTTGCAGTGAAGAGACACCATTGTTCCTCAAAGAGCTACTACCAATATCTGATTCCTGTCTGGCTGAAAGCAGCTCGTGAACTCCAGGGACCAGAGTGAAAACAGGGCAATATCATATACAAACCTATCCCTGCTGATACAGGCTCTGCCATAGGTAGGGATGCCCCTCAGTATCAGTGTCACTGGTGTCAGAGATAGAGTTTTCACAAGGGTCTAAGCATGGGGTCCACCTGTTATGATCAGACTTACATAGAGCTCACAATGTACCCAACAGCACCCATGTCGAACCCAACAGCACCTATGTCCAGTCTGTGCAACTATATTTTATTCACTTTTCTAACTCCGCTGCTATGTCTTGGTATATCCCCAGAAGGTGGAGGCAACCTGCTGTTTGTCGTGCCCTGTTACTTGTGGTGACTTTGGTGGGCATACTCTGCAGAGCTAGAATTTGGAAGGTTACCGCCTACTGTCAGGGTGCAACAATATGATTGTGTCACCCTCTTCAATCTGTCTCAATCAAAGGGAGAGGGAAGGCAGATGGCTTCCAGAGGTTCCTGGTTGAAAGGCCCCAGGCTGTGCATCAGCTCCTCTTCCTCCTCCTATGGGTGTTCAAAAGCCCCTGGCTTCCTCCTTGGGGTAGACGGAAAGCTGGAAGAAGATCAAAATGTCCCTCCCACCTTTGGTGCATGGATGCCCAGACATGTCTGCACCATGGAATTCAGGCCCTGAGTCGTGGAATAAAAATCCCATACCAAAGAATGAAGGTTGCCAATATGGACACTAGCCACACAGAGTTGACCAGGCTGTTTTCGGCACAATCTCCTTAGACAGAAGGCTTTCAGACTTCTCCAGTCAGCCTTGCTGTCTGAGATGTGGACATCCATTCCTGATGTTCTCAATTTTGTCTTTGGATCTCCAGCGACTGAGGAACTATCTAGTCCAGAAGTATATCATCTGACTGAAGCTTATGAGAATCCTGGCCTTCTGCGGTCCTACATGTGCGGGATCATTGGAAAGTCCCTGCCTTTGCCTGCTGTGGAACTGAAGAAGTGAGGTGCTCACCAGTTTGTGATCCCAAAGTCTATCTACCACTAAATCCCACCAAGGTGTGACATTCAATAGTATTACTAATGATGAATTCCCCACTATCAACATCCTGGGGTTTATCATTCAACAGAAATTGATCTGGACTAGCCATGAGTTACAAGGGCAGGTCAAAGGCTCGGAATCTTGTAGCAAATAACTCACCTCCTGACTCCACTTTCCAAAGCCTTTCTACCATCTACAAAGAGCAAATCAGGAGTGTGGTGGAACACTTTCCACTTACCTGGATCAGTACAGCTCCAAAAACACTCAAGAAGCTATACATCAGACAGAAAAAAATCAACCAGCTTGATTGCTAGCCCTTCCACACAGATTCAAGCTTTCCAACACCGATGAACAGTGCCAACTGTATGTATCATCTACAAGATGCACTGCAGGAACTCACCAAGGTTCCTTAAGCAGCACCTTCCAAGGCCACAACCATGACCATCTAGAAGGACAGGAGCTGCAGATATCTGGGAACACCATAACTTTGAGGTTCCCCTCTAAGTAGCTCACCATTCTGGCTTAGAAATATACCACTGTTCTTTCACTGTCGCAGAGTGAAAATGAAGGTAATTTGTTAGCTCTCTTTGACATTTGGATAGATATGATTAAACAAGCTGCTTTTCTTCTAACTGAGGAATGCAATAAGGAATGGAAGTCTGAAGAAGGAGATCTCAATATTTCAATCTTTTTGCTTATATGTCTTTCCAGGGAGAGAAATAAAAATATATTTGTCAAGTTGATCTTATGGTATGCTTATCAATTCCATCAGAATTCTATACTTATTCTGATAAATATAATATGTTAAAGGCCCTATTTTTCATATTCTCTAGGCTTCCAGTGTTTGTTTTTCACCCAGCAACACCTCAGTTCATGGTTTAGCCACTTCCAAGGGATGAAAGGACAGCTTTTTAGCTTCTCATAAATTACTTACCATTGACTATTCATATCACAGAATCCCTACAATGCAGAAGGAGGCCATTTGGCCCATCGAGCCTGCACTGACCACAACCCCACCCAGATCCTACTAACATAACCCCACATATTTATCCTGCTAATCCCCTGACATTATGGTTATTTTAGCATGGTCAATCAATCTATCCTGCACATCTTTGGACTGATGAAGGAAACCGGAGCACCCAGAGGAAACCCATACGGACACAGGAAGAATGTGCAAACTGCACCAGACAGTGACACAAGGCCGGAATTGAACCTGGGTTCCTGGCTCTGTGAGGCAGCAGTGCTAACCACTGTGCCATTATGTCACCTCAATCTATCAAAGTATCAGCTACTTTAAAGCCTAAAATATGTTCTCCATCCAAGTATGTGCTGTCATCTTCAGAACTAGTTGAGGAATCTGCTCCGCTAGAAAATTTTTATCTTTCATTTCATGGATCCCAATCTGGGCTCCGCAGATTAAAAGCAATCCATCGGAGCCTCTCATCCACTCTGTGGCAAGACATTTGACAAATGCTGCAGAGCTATTGTCCAATCAGAGGATATCTTAAGAAGAAGGCAGTCTCCGATTCAATGAGCTTGGGTAGAGGTGTAAAGGAAAAGAGGGCCTTGATATGGAATGCAGGATAATGGCAGGAGGGTGGTGGTTCCAATGCAGGCTTTGAAGCAAGGATGAGGGGAGGTGAAGGGAGGTGGGGGGAGGGAGCAGCATCCAGGATTGATCTCTGTGCAAGTGGGGATATAAATGGCCCTTGGAGCAAGAGAAAAAGGAGTGAGTGTTGTGCGAGAAGGAGTGAGCATGTGAGTTGTGTGAGAGAAGGAGTGAGTTTGTATGCGAGGGAGAGAGGAAATGAGTGTGTGAGAGGGAATGAGTGTGTGCGAGAGAGAATGAGTGAGTGTGTGAGAGGAGTGAGTGTGTGTGAGAGGAGTGAGTATGTGAGAGGAAATGAGTACATGCTAGACAGAATGAGTGAATATCTGTGAGAGGGAATGATTGTGTGCGAGAGGGAATAAGTGTGCGAAAAAGAATGTGTGTGTGAGAGAGCGTGAGTGCGTGTGAGGGGGAATGAGTATATGCAAGAGGGTATGAGTATGCGAGAGAGAATGTGTGTGAGAGAGTATGAGTGCTTGTGAGAGGAAATGAGTGCGTTCAAGAAGGAATAAGTGTCTGTGAGAGGGAATGAGTGTGTGTGCGAGTGATTATGTGTGAGAGGGAATGAGTGTGTGTGTGTGAGAGAGAGAGAGTGAATGTCTGTGAGAGAAGAAATGAACCAGTGTCTGAGAAAGGGAATGAGTACGTGAGAGCGAGTATGTGAGAGGGAATGAATGTATGAGAGGGAATGAGTGTGTGTGAGAGAGGTAATGTGTGTGCGAGAGAGAGAGAGACTGTATGTAAGAGGGAGCGTGTGTGTGAGAGAAGGAGTGAATATGTGTGTGGGAGAGAATTTGTGTGAGAGAGGGAGTGAATGTGTGTGAGAGGGAATGAATGAATGTGAGAGGGAGTTAGTGTGTGTGCAAGAGGGAGTACATGTGTGAGAGAGGGACTGTATGTGTGAGATAGCGTGCATGAGTTGCGTGAGAGAGGAAATGAGTGAGTGTGCGTGAGAGGGGGTGAATATCTGTGAGAGAGAGTGTATGAGTGTGTGTATATATGTGTGTGTGAGAGAGGGGGAGAAAGAGATGTGTGTCTTTGTGTATGAGAGAAAGAAGTGTGTGTTCAATATGAATATCAGTTTTCTAGTATCACTCCTCCCATTAAAAATGACAAAATGTAATTAATTTTTTCAAGAAGAAAACTTTTAAATTATACCATATTCCTCACTCCTAAAATGGTAATATTCCAGGCATTAATGTTCAGGGACCATGGGAGGGTGGCTTTGCAAGGGGGTCATGTAGCTGGCTGCATTTGTGTCTGTGAGCCTCTTCCTAATTTTTAACATATGCATAAATATAGCTCAGATAGACTAACTTGCATTTGATTTCTCTGTTCAAACCTGTTTCGTAGAAAAAAAAAGTATGTCAACATGATGAGAATTCTTGAGTTTCCCTGATGCACTTAAGAGATGAGTAGGGGTTCTGTGGCTCGAAAAGTTTGGGAAACCTGGTTTTACATGAAACATGTTGCAGCCTTGTTCCATATTTAAGATGTTTTTAACTTTGCTAATAGGCATTTAGGTCCTGAAAATTCCTTCACTCTATCTTCCGAAAACTCTGCATTCCTCTAACCGCTGGTTCAATGTAATATCTCTCGATTTCGCATCGGAAGTTCAGTCTTCCCCTTCTTCAAAGTGCTCATTCCAGCCCATTTTTTTCACCAAGTATTTATGGGGATAGCTTATCATGTGCAATTATCCTGCACTGGATTGAAATGCTGTATGCTGCTTCTTCATTTCCATGGACGATGCAGTGGCACAGTGGCTAGCACTGCAGCCTCACTGTGCCAGAGACCCTGGTTTAATTCCAGCCTCGGGTCATTCACTGCCTGTGTGTGAGGTTGAACATTCTCCCCTTATCTCCCCAACTTGCCACATTGTCAGTGCAGCAAGCCTGCGCGAGAATGGTCCAGTTGAGTAACAAAATAATCTAAAAGGAAGACATGGGATAGGAGGTCAATCTGAGGAGGCAGAGCTATGTACAGAGGGGCAAATCCTTAGATAAGTTGAGGAGGCAGAACTGTGTTGGTGGGTTACAGTCAGGAAAGACAGTAGCTGAAGTTGCACTAGGAGGTCAGACACATGAAGAAGCCGTATGTAATCAAGTTGAAGAGAGCCATGCAAGTCTGAAAGCAAACTGCAGAGATGGGCAAGGAAAGAGCAGAGCAGCATGAACTTTGATTGGGGAGATGAAGGCTCCATCCTGAGGTTTGTAGCAAAACAACATGCCCAGAAGGCAACAACAGCATTGACAAATGCTAGGATGCGACTAATAGACAATTTAACAACAGAGACCAGGGATCACAAGCTATCAATGTCCTGGGAGCTGTAGAAGAATGTGATGAAGGTAGGTTTTCTAAAGAGATTCAGAAAGAAAACAGCGAGTTGGAAAATGGCTAGAACTAGTTAGCCTACAGTGTACATCTGTGTGCCTTGCCACTGAATAAAAAATGTAATCTTGAAGAAACTGGTAGATAAGTTGCAGGTTGGAATTGATTGTTGGCAGGACAGCAACCAGTTTTGTTGGGAACAGCAGGCATATGATAAAGTGTACAGTGCTAAGAACATATTGCTGTTAGACCAAAGATTGGAACAAGATATTGATTCACAATCAGAAAATTCCAGACCAAGTGTGAAGGTAGAAGATGCAGTAAGGACTTTGAGGAAGTTGATTTCCACACAAATGCTGCTTCTCCTGAAATAGACCACTTCCTGTTCTTAGCTAAAACCCAGCATCCTGAGACATAAGTCAGTCATCAGCAAGCAGTTGTTATTGTCCCCAAAGCCAGGAGGATAATTGATAAAGTTGAAAGCACTCCTGCTTCTCCTCCATCTTTTCTGCGCGATAAAGGAATACCAGTGTGTGAGTTAGTCATAACTCATGCACTGTCATTATCTAGGACTGTTATTCCAAGTTCACCTGCCCAGCTGAAAGACTACTGTATATTTGAGGTGAGTCATTGAAACAGAATGTTATTCACAAGCATCACAAATTCAAAGAGCTTGCTTGGAAAAAGAACTAAAATTCATTTCATTTGAACTGATCTGACTCTCTGTTTCAAAGAGATTCAAACTACACTAGAATTGAAAAGGATCGTGTTTGAATTTGAAATTAAGTCATACAAATTTAGGATTGTGATGGCCAGTTTGTTCCCACAACACAAAGGTAGGCCTTTAGTTTAGCAGCAATCTGATTGTAACTTTCCACACGTTTGAGCTAAAAAATTGAAATTGGGTTAACCGCACTTTTTCAGAAATCATTTCTTTTAACTTTGATTAATATTGAATATTGAGATTGGTTTACGAGGAAAAAATAGACAAAGGAGATGAAATTTGAGCAAAGTTGAAGAAAATAGGATGAGAAGTTTCTTAAATTATATAAAGTGACACAATTACGTGCTAGTTGTTTTTGTTTGCTCCTTTAGGTTCTGCAGGAAAGTTAATCCTTTCAGCAATCAGTCGATTAAAAAAAATCTTCACACAATTTTTGTTTTTAATGTAACTTATGATTTGACATATTGGGCTTGAGAATCTTTTTTAAGTCTATGCAATTATACTGCAATTATATGTTATCACTGCTTCAATGTGCAATTATATTGCTTCAATTAGATCTAAAAATTAGTTTTGAGAAGGGGGTGTAAAGGAAAAGGAAGTTGGCTACTTTGGGCTAGGCCAAGGGCCAAAAGTGGGGAATGTAATAGAGAATTAATAGGTTTAGTAAAAGGGGGTAATAGATCAACATCCCTGTATTAGAGTAAACACACACACTAGTCAAATGATCTATATCAAGGTCTTAAGATCAGCAGAACTTGCAAGCAATGTTGTTTATGTTTTTGGACAACGAACAGTTTTCTCGCTTCATTAAAAACAGGGTTTTGGTGAAGGTTTAATGATAAACCTATGAAGATAAGATTGGAATTTAAAACAATCTTCTAAATGCTGATCTGTATCTGGTGCTTGTTCAGGTCAATGCACACAACCAACATGTCTTTCAGACTGTGGGAGGAAACCGGAGCACCTGGAGGAAACCCACACAGACACAGGGAGAACATGCAATCTCCACACAAATAGTGACCCAAGCTGGAAATCAAACTCAGGTCCCTGGCGCTGTGAGGCGGCAATGCTAACCGTTGTACTATCATGCCGTCTCATACTCCCTCAATGCGTGAATCATGAATAAATGATAGAACCTGTCCCTGGATCCCTTGTGGTTAGCTGAAAGAAGTCCACCACAATACCACCATTCCCATTTCACTCACTTATCCATCTTCTATTATGAAACAAATTGCACATTCCTTCTGTCCACCCTCACATACCCAGCACTTCTGGAAACTGCATGCCCGCATTTCACAGTTTCCATATTCCCAGGCATTGCAGATGCATAACCCAAAGGCTATTAAACCTTTGGGTTATGAGAGAGCAATCTTACCAACTGTTTATGCCATACTCCTGCGGAAGTGATGTTGGAGAATTTGGTGCCCTGACAAATTTCCTTTCACCGCAACAATTTAGGAAAATCCCGCAGGCATGAATTGTTGTAACATTCTTTTATTGACATTTTATTGATGGCCACAGATGAATTTAGCTCTCTTGCATATGAAGGAGAAAGTAGCTCCATAATATTCAGCAGCAATTGCAAACATATGGGGCACAGCTGTATATATTGTTTCCTATGGAAGAGATAGTGCTTGGAAAATTGGAACAGTCACCACTGGGGCTTGGTCGAACAGATTGCTCATCTTTTCCACAACTTCTTCTCTGGTATTCATTACTTTGTGGTTTTGTTAGCCACCATCAATAAGATTGCATTTCTAACAATTGCTGCTGTGATGCTAGCTAGAGACCTTGCTGGATATTTGGAATATCTTTAGATGTCGTGTTAAATGCAATGTGAAATCATTCATTTTACAAACATGTGCTCTAAGGCACATGTTCATTTAAAAATAATTTTCAAAATGAGATTTGCTTCCCTCTTCTAACCTCTTGCCCCTATAACATTTTGGGTTTTCCAGTATGGGCATTTCCTTTGTAACTGTTTGACTGGTTAGCCGCCTGTTAGTGTGAACTCACACCTATTATACTACACCAGGAATTTAAAAAAAAGTCTTCGGCATGCTGAATAACTGTGTATCAGGCTCAACCTGTAACTTAGAGTTATAAGTGCTATATGGTCAATGCTCGCAAATCACCTGTTGAAGAATTTATTGCAACATTGATAGACATAAAAATTTTGGTAGCTTGCTCTCACCTTGAGTTAAATGCAGAGGAGATGTCAGGAATAAGTTTTTCACTCAGAGGGTGGTGGGTGAGTGGAATCGGCTGCTGTCGGTGGTGCTGGAGGCAAACCTGTTGGGGTCTTTTAAGACACTTCTGGATGAGTACATGGGATTTAATGGGATTGAGGGTTATAGTTGGCTTAGTAGGTAGGGATATGATCAGCGCAACTAGTGGGCTGAAGGGCCTGTTTGTGCTGTAGTTTTCTACGTTCTATGTAAAGTTCATATCTACAAATTAACTTAGAAATGACAATAAAAGCAAAAACATACCATTCATAGAGAAGGAAATGAAAGAGTGCAGAATGTAGTGTTACAGTCATAGGTAGGATGTAGAGAAAAATCAACTTAATGCAAGGTAAGCTTATTCAAAAGTCTGACACATAGCAGCAGGGAAGAAGTTATTCTTGAGTTAGTTGGGACATGACCTCAGACTTTTGTATCTTTTTCCCGATGGAAGAAGGTGGAAGAGATAATGTCCAGGGTGCATGGGGCCCTTAATTATGCTGGCTGCTTTGCTAAGACGGTGGGAAATGTAGACAAAGTCAGTGAATGGGAGGCTGGTTTGCATGATGAATTGGGCTACATTCACGATCTTTTGTAGTTTCTTGCAACGAGCTGCTGAGTCTTTTCATCATTTGTTATTATTACAAATATCCTGCTCATGCTTGTAAGTTTTATCAGTATTACACCCACATGTTTGGTTCCCATAACTTTGGGGCTGCACCCACTCCACTAATCCGTTAATTGCTGCTTCTGAAACTTTGTTGCTGTTTCTCTAGCAAGTTGTCCTATTCTATTATCGAATTCCTTATTAAATTGCTTTTCTGAGAGTTCTATGCCAAGTTGCTACTGTTGTTTGCTCCTCCATTGTCTCTTGCGTGATGCAAATCAGTCACATCAAAAATCCTCAAAATCACACCTATGATTATGATTACCTCAACAAATTCCTCTCCAAATTTGTGTCCTCTTATGTATTGTAAAAATTTCATGAACAGTTCGCTAGCTTATGGAAGTGATTTTGATGGCAGAAGATGCAGGTTTTACCAGGGTCTATTTCATCCTTATTAAGAAGTTATCTTGTTTATAAATAGACCAGGACTGCATGAAGGTAGTTTTAATGAGAAAGATGCTGGTTATAATTCCAATAAATTTCATTCAAATCAAAATGTGCACATTTAGACGCAGTATCTTCAAATCTATAGGTACTATTTATAATTCCACAGCTTATAGATGCAACTCATTTCATGATTTTATGGCTTTGTTAAATATCTATTGATTAGTATATTGAAAAAGTCACTCAGTGCCAACACTATAGTTAAGAAAGCCCACTAATGCCTCTACTTTCTCAGAAGACAAAGGAAATTTGGCATGTCAGCTACGATTCTCACCAACTTTTACAGACGCACCATAGAAATCATTCTTTCCGGTTGTATCACAGCTTGGAATGGCCCCTGCTCTGCCGAAGACCACAAGGAACTACAAAAAGTCAGGAATGTAATTCAGTCCATCACGCAAACCAGCCTCCCATCCATTGACTCTGTCTACACAGGAAGTAGCCAGCATAATTAAGGACCCCACATATCCCAGACATTCTTTCTTCCACCTTCTTCCGTCAGGAAAAAGACACAGAAGTCTGAGGTCATGTACCAACCGACTCAACAACAGCTTCTTCCCTGCTGCTGTCAGACTTCTGAATGGATTTACCTTGCACTAAGTTGATCTTTCTCTACACCCTAGCTATGACTACAGCACTACATGCTGCACTCTATCATTTCCTTCTCTATGAATGATGGTTTGTCTGTATAATGCACAAGAAGCAAATTAACACTGTATGTTAAGACATGTGACAATAATACATCAAATCAAATCAAATCAGATAAAAAAATCAGTGTGTGTATGTCAGGCTTTTGAAGTCCCATGGATTGCTGGAAGACAGAATTTGGCCAATTGCTGAAAATTTCCACTGTCTTTTTTGGAGTACCCATTTTCTTCTTGTTTTTGAATGTTGACTTATGCTCAACTGGCTTATTTGCTGAAGGACTAGCTACAGGATTAACTAATTAATTACATATATAGTACTGTGTCTCAAAACTGGCCATCTTTGGACAGTGGATGTGCAGAATTTTTGGACCTTGCCAGTTTGTGGATATTTTACAATACCTGTAGAGTAATTAGATAAAGATTGACAGTGATCAAGTCAAAGTGTAAGATAGCCAAAACTCATATTATTTATATTTTGAGTCACTGGAGCACTGGGGAAACACATAAGAGAAAAATTGTGCAGGGTGCAACACCCCAAATCCTTTCAGAGTTTTTTTGTGTGGGGTCAAAAGGACAAACAGGCAAAGTGGATATCTACTTACCATGCTATCCTTCAATGCAGTAGCTCCTTGAATCGCCAGTCTTTTATCACATTAACTGCACTTAAAATGCTTGCATGACCAGCTAAAAAAAAGTACATATTTTGGACATCACCAGTGTTGAGTAGCTGGGTCTGAGTCACTGTACCTGAATAAAAAGCTTTACCCTAATAGTATGCTCCTGTTCTATGCTCCTTCTCCAATTGCCTTTCACCCTCATCCTGCAATCCACTCTAGTATACAAGCCGCAGACTGGCCAATAATGTACTACTGACATTTTAGACTTCTGTCTACTCCCTGGACGTAGAGATGGATGACAAATGTTTCTTGTGACACTGTTTCTTACTGGATGGATCTACTATTCAAAATCAACAGTCTCTTTGAGGGTCACTGGCAGTGACATCCTTGCCCTATTCTGAGGCTGCAGGTCTGACTCCCAAAGGCAACTCTATGAAGTAATATCTTTGTGAATCAGAGCTGCCAACTCTGCTCCTGGATGGAGTGCAGGTAGATATTTACCCTAGGATTCTCTGGGAGGCAAGAGAGGAGATTGCAGAGCCTCTGTCTCTGATCTTCAGGTCCTCGTTGGTTACGGGTGTGGTTCCGGAGGACTGGAGGATAGCGAATGTGGTCCCATTGTTTAAGAAGGGGAAGAGAGACCGTCCTGGGAATTATAGGCCAGTGAGTCTTACTTCTGTTGTGGGCAAGGTATTGGAGAGAATTATGAGGGATAGGATTTATAGTTATTTAGAGAGAAATGAATTGATTGGGGATAGTCAGCATGGTTTCGTGAAGGGTAGGTCATGCCTTACTAACCTCATTGAGTTTTTTGAGAAAGTGACCAAAGAGGTGGATGGGGGTAAGGCGGTTGATGTAGTATATATGGACTTTAGTAAGGCGTTTGATAAGGTGGCCCATGGAAGACTTCTACAGAAAATGCAGATGTGTGGAATAGAGGGTGATTTAGCTAATTGGATAGGAATTGGCTGGCAGATAGAAGACAGAGGGTGGTGGTTGATGGGAGATATTCATCGTGGAGTTCGGTGACGAGTGGTGTGCCTCAGGGGTCTGTTTTGGGGCCCCTGCTGTTTGTAATTTTTATAAATGATCTGGATGAGGGTATTGAGGGATGGATCAGTAAATTTGCAGATGACACTAAAGTCGGTGGAGTGGTAGATAGTGAAGAGGGGTGTTATAGTTTGCAGAGAGACTTGGACAAGTTGCAGAGCTGGGCCGAGAGGTGGCAAATGGAGTTTAATGTGGAAAAGTGTGAGGTAATGCACTTTGGCAGGAACAATAAATGTGTAGAGTATAGGGCTAATGGTAGGGCTCTTAATAGTGTTGAGGAACAGAAGGATCTGGTGTATGTGTCAATAGATCCCTGAAAGTAGGCAGTCAAGTGGATAAAGTTGTTAAGAAGGCTTATGGAGTCTTAGCTTTTATTGGTAGGGGGATTGAATTTAGGAGCCGCAGCCTCATGTTGCAGCTGTACAAAACTCTAGTGCGGCCGCACTTGGAGTATTGTGTGCAGTTATGGTCGCCACATTATAAGAAAGATGTGGAGGCATTGGAGAGGGTACAGAGGAGGTTTACTAGGATGTTGCCTGGTATGGAGGGCAGGTCCTATGAAGAGAGTTTGAAGGATTTGAGGTTGTTTTCGTTAGAAAGGAGGCGGCTAAGGGGGGATCTTATTGAAGCATATAAGATAATTAGAGGTTTGGATAGGGTGGACAGTGATAGCCTTTTCCCTAGGATGGAGAAAGCTAGCACGAGGGGACACAACTTTAAATTAAGGGGTATGAGTTATAGGACGGATATCAGAGGTAGGTTCTTACTCAAAGAGTGATTAGGGAGTGGAATGCCCTGCCTGCAGCTGTTGTAGATGCGCCAAGTTTGGTGGCGTTTAATAGGTTAGTTGATAAGTATATGGAAGAGAAGGGAATGGTTTAGTTTGGAGGGGCATTGCTTTTTATTTTGGTCGGCACAACATCGAAGGCCGAAGGGCCTGTTCTTGCTGTATTGTTCTATGTTCTATGTTCTATAAGTGCTTCTTGAAACTCTAAATTGGGTAAGTCTTCCTCCTGGGAGCTTTCGTCCTTCTTTTTCTCGCAGCAGCATATTTTATTTGCTCCTTCTGCTCCATCTCCCCCGACTGCTGCTGCTCACTTGAAGCTGCAATGACAGTCCCCTGACAGAGAGAAAGCTCATGGCCTTCTGAGGCCCATCAGAGGTAAGAAATCATGTCGATATGCGCAATCTTCTTGGAAATCCTCTTCACTTGGATCCGACAGTTTGCGGTGTCCATGGTAGTCATAATGTGGAGATGCTGACATTGAACTGGGGTAAAAACAGTAAGAAGTCATAGTAAGACTTCTTATTGTGTTTGCCCCAGATCAACGCTGGCATCTCAACATCACATCCATCAGATGCACAGAGCATGTTCACAATATTCAACTCAAGCAATTTGCATGTTGCATGTCTTTAAATAGCACTTGTGAGGTGGGATCCCTTGTACAACTGAATATATGTTTATCTGGTGATAAGATAAGGCATTAATTAAAACGGCAAGGTCAATGGCAGATTGGGTATCAAATAACATTAGAATGTGACAGAATTTTAATGATCTATCCACTCTTCTTACTTCCCGCACATGAATGGAACACTCATTAAATTACCCTCAATCATGCAACAAGAGGTCCAGCCCACACACTTCCCAACCCTCCTTCATTTTCATGCACTTCCCAACCCACCCCTCCCCACTTCATTTTGCACTTCAACTGGCTCCTAGAGCACCAAAACCACTGGTGCAATGGAATCGGATTTTCTCAGCCCAACAAACTTGCTCCAACTACCTTCTATTTTGACTTTGACTTAATAGTCACTTGATTTTGCATCCATGACTTGAGGTGTTTTCTACATTTAAGACACTGTATTGATCATTGGCAGGATCTTCTGATACCACTGCTGCCGAAGGAGTTTACCATTTTCTGAACCCCCCCATCCCCTCCACTTCTGCTGGGAAAGCTGCAGCAGGGTTCACTGGCAGTGGGACAGGAAGATCAGAATAGCTGGAAAATTCTCTGGCTGTTCATTCACCACCACTGCTGCCTGCAAGAGCGGAGGATTTGCCTCTCAGCCAAATGTCCATTCACTGCAGCGGGACCAGAGAATCTGGATCTGAGTCACTATACCTGTATAAAAAAACCCTACTCTAATAACATGTTCCTGTCTTATGCTCCCCTGAAATTGCCTTTCACCCTCATCCTGCAACCGCAGACTGGGACAAACATGTATTACTGATATTTTGGATTTCTGTCTACTCCCTGGATGTAGAGTTGGATGACAAATGTTTCTTGTGGCACCGTTTCTTACTGGATGGATCTAAATATTCAGAGCCAGCAGTCTCTTTGAGGATCACTGACAATGACACCCTTACCCTATTCTAAGGGCGCAGGTTTGACTCCAAAAGGTGGTGCAACCCTATGAATAATATCTTTGTGAATCAGAGCTGCCAACCCTGCTCCTGGACGAAGTGCAGGTAAGATAAGTGAAACCCCAAGTTGGATCAGTTGCCCTCCTCGGAGCTCTCGTCCTTCTCCTTCTCGCAGCAGCGTATCTTCTTTGCTCCTCCTGCTCCACCTCTCCCCACTGCTGCTCTCACTTGAAGCTGCAATGACAGTCCTCCTGACTGGGAGAATCCGGCCCGTTGTCTTTCAGTTGAGACTTTAAATTGAAATCCTCTGGTAGATTTAAGAATCCAATGTCACTACCTTGAAGAAGAGCAGGGGATCTCTTTTAGTATTTTAAGTTCCTTTTATATTATTTCTCTGTTCATGCAAATTAAGTTAAGTTTCTCAATATTAGCCCTTTGTTACCCTCTATATCTGAGAGTAATTCATGTCTTCCAGTGTGATACCCAGTAAAGGGTTAATCTGGAAACAGTATGTCAGAAAAAAGCAACTGCAGAGAGATGGACATGACCAAAGATTATCAATCACATTCCTGAATGATAGATACTAAGTTTACTGGAAAGCGTTTAACCACAGGATGTGATATTTACTATGATATTGTACTTTAACAGCATTACAGCAGAATGGGGGTCTATTGTGTCCTGTTGTGAAGAACAAGGCAAGAGATAAGTTAATCAATCCAAGCCAGATGGGATTGAGAGATGGGTTAATCAACAGTACAACACCATTGATAAGCCAAATCCCAGTGACTATGGTCATGCACAAAAGAAAGAAGGATAAAAGGAAAGATGAAGACTAAATGAAATAGAAGGACCCAGGACAAACACTCCAGGAGCAGGCCCAAATTTGGACTTTATCAGCAAGTACTCTGCCAGCAGGCTTGATCAACCTGAAGTCAGACAGATTATATCACACACAAATCAATGTATTTGGTTGATGTAATTGGGATATTTAGTCAATAAGGGTACTTTAGTAATATAAAGACTGTGATTGTTAAATTTAAACTTATATGCCTTGGTTGCTACTCAATACCACTGGCAAGCTTGTAGGAAATGCTGCGAGACACAGCATAACAAGGCACAACATCTTTAACCAACATCTCTTCCATATCCTTCTACTCCATAATAATTTTATCTGTTCCTTCCCATAAGGGATCAATACCATTTTAATTATTCCCTCATTTTTTATGTGCTTGTAAAATCTCCTACAATTTTGCCGGTGATTGAGCTATTGGGGGATGGGCTAAGGAGCTGGTCCAAAAGTCAGAGTCATAGAGGACTTATCTTGCAGCATGGAAATAGGCCCATTGGCCCAACTTGTCCATGTCACCCAGTTTTAACTATTAAGCTAGTCCCAATTGCCTGTGTTTGGCCCATATCTCTCTGTACCAATCTTACCACAAAGCACAATAACAGGGGACTTATGCAGGCAGGAGATCTGCAAGGGGGTGGTTGTGCAGTAAGGGGGTCAAACAGCTATGAGGTCATGCAGAGGAGGGCTGTGGAAGGAATTGTGGCAGTGAGTGTATGTCAGAGAGATCTCATTGTGGGCATCTTTGGACTGTGGGAAGAAACCAGAGCACCGAGAAGCAATCCATACAGACCTGGGAGACAGAACAGTTAGCATTGCTGCCTCACAGCCCCAGGGACCAGGGTTTGATTCCCCACTTGGGTCAATGTTTTTGTGGAGCCTGTACATTCTCTCCTTCTCTGTGTGGATTTCCGTTGGGCGCTCTGGTTTCCTCCCACAGTCCAAAAGTCGTCTGGTTATATGCATTAACCATGCTAAATTCTCCGTCAGTGTACCCAAACAGGGATTGGAGTGTAGTGACTACAGTATTTTTGCAGTAATTTCACTGCAGCATTAATTAAACCTACTTGTGAAATAATAAATAAACTTAAATAGACAGTCACCCAAGGCTGGAATCAAACCCAAGTCCCCACCACTGTGAGGCAGCAATGCTAATCACTGTGTCATCATGCATCTTTTTAAGTGTCTATCTCACAGAGTTGTAAATGCTCTATCATTGAATATATTTAAGATTGCACTGGAGAGAATCAAAGAATCAGAGGATATGGGAAATGTGCGGGTAAGTGGAGCTAAATCCAGATCAGTCCTGATAGTATTGAATGGTGGAGCAGGCTCAATAGGCCAAATAGTTTATTCCTACTCCACTTTCTTCTACTCTTGTCAATGTTGCTACTTTGTTTGCTCTATTGGAGGACTGGCTTGTGTCAGTGTTAACTCTTGTGTCGAGAGAAGCTATGTTGGGGGGAGTGGGGGAATGCCAGTGGGGGGACAATGAAATAGTCTTCAAAACTTCCTTCCAAGCTTCGCAATCAATTTCCTAATTGAGGCAACCTCAGGATTTAGGGGCAGCCGAGAAACTTAACATTGATAGCCCAGGAATGAGTTTCTAAAAAACCTAACCACTTGATTCATAATATTCAATTTAAACATTATTCAATCTCTGTATGTCCCCCTGTGTGTTCGCTCTTATGCATTGAAAATGTAGTTAGAAAAGGATATTGACAAATCCTATTCTTTTCGTAACAGCGTAGCAGATGTAGCTACGTGACATGACTTGCAGCAGTTTAAGAAGTTGGCTCAAACCCAAAGCAAGATAGAGGATAAATGCTTTCTAGCTCTTGTGGCTGAAGGGGTTAAGGGATTTAGGGGAAAGGCGGGATTAGGATACTGAATTTGGGTTCATTACTTTGGTAGTTCAAACTGTCAAATTCTTATTAGCATCTCTATTGTAGATCTGTATTAACACTGCTTGCATATATGACCTATTGTATTTAGCCAGAGTACCTGGATCAGATGTATGTACTAGGTTCCGTTTCTAATGTATTTCTTATATATCTGGAAAAGAAAAGCTCAAAAAATGACAGACATCTCTTCCCCCCACCCCAATCTGGAAATGAATTTAATAGACAAATAGCACAAGGCAACTTATCTGTATCTACATGGACTTCCTACCCAATGTTTGAAAGAATCAAGGGCTTACTGAAGAATCCAAAAATATTTAATCACACAAACACTCCCTGCTGCAAGGTTCTTTTACTGAGAGTACTGGCTCAATCTTGCCAAGTATATACATCTGCAAAAGTCTGAAGGAAATTGTCTGACTCACTGCCCTCCTGGTATCATTTCAGCATAGCAACATCAATAAAATTGATCTTACAAGTTAATGCGTATTGAAACGTCATTTTAACTGATTAAATATATTTAATCATGCAAGAGTGACTCTAGTCTCCAGTTTATAGCCCCATTCATTTTTTGAAGCAGCTTTCCAGTTAGCGAGTAAATTAAAATGCAGAATTCATACAAGTGGGAACACCCAGCTTGTAAGAGGTAGGGAAGTTCACCACAGTAGATGGGGGGCATATAGTACAGCCAATCCCAGTGTTATCAACACTATTCTAACTGGAATTAACATGACTTTCCCCAGCTAAGTAAATTTAACAGTTAATGACTACTCAACTAGCCTTCCGGACAGGACACCATCTTCAAAAGTACATGCCACTTCTCAACCGAGTATAAGAATTCCAATTCCACAGCATCTTGGAGCACACAGCCAAGAATAAACCCTTCTGTATTTACAGTATACTTTTTAAAGTAAAGTTGTGCTGTGTTTTACTTGCCGATTCTGTAGACACCTTTAGAAGAGCACACCTGGAAAATAAAAATCTGGGACAAGTTTCCTGCTCTACCCCTTCCCCGCCAAAAATCAAGAAACATGAACAGAAATGCCTCCAGATGAGCACAGGATATTTATTATGTATAATTACAGGTAATTACACATATTAACCTACCAAACATCCCACAAGTTCTATTGCAATCTATATAAAGCAGCATTAATCAATGCATTCGCATACCAGGGCAGGTTGGCTGACGAGCTGGAATTCAAGCTTGTGAATGACACAAGACAGAATACCAACTCCACTGGAATTTGTTCATGCAAATTTACAATTTCTACAACTAAAGCAACTATTCTTTAGTTTACAACTACGCTTGACCTGGACCATTTGATGGGCAACATGACAGTTCAGTGACTATCGCTGTGCTGTGCAGATACATGGATTTGGGCCTCTGTCTGTGGGAGTTTGCGCATTCTCCCCGTGCTTGCGTGGGTTTTCTCCGGGTGCTCCGGTTTCCTCCCACATCCCAAAGATGTGCTCTTAGGCTAATTGGCAAAACAAATTCTCTCTAAATTGTCACAAATTTGGTTTTTAATCCATAGATCTATAAACATAGACAGGGATCATGGGTAGAGGTGGGAACATCGGGGTGGCAGCGCAGGCTCGTTGGGCCAAAGGGCCTGTTTCCCATGCTTTTTTGTTCTTTGTTCTTTGAATTTGCTGATCAGCCATGATCATAATGAAGAGGGTAGAGCAGCTTCCAACAGCCAACTGTCCCACCCCTGTCTCAATTTCTTATCTTTCTATCTGATGTTACCTACACCCTTTGAAAGGATTTTAAAAGTTGATAACACTGGCTCAGTGATATAAATACCAAGCTTAGGGGAGAATACACTTGCATTTATATTGTCAATTATTACATTCTAAGAGTATACCAACAAATGAATAAAGTGCAGTTAGCTGACTTGGTTGAAGCACAAAGTTTCATTGAAATGGCTCAGCAATTTTCAACTGCTATAAAACAAACAAAAAGGAATGAAATCAGACTGACCACCCAGTATCAACCTAGGCACCAGAAGTAACAACAGCAAACCAGCCCTGTCAATTCTGTAAAGTAAAACACATCTCGAAGTTTTGTGTCCTGGGGCTCAGCTCCTCTCTCTGTGACTGAATTCTAAACTTCCTAACACAGAGATTGCAATCAGTAAAGATAGACAATAATACCTCCTGCACAATCATCCTCAACACAAGGCTGTGTCCTCAGCCCCCTACTATACTCCTTATACACCTATGTCTGTACAGCCAAATTCCCCTCCAACTTAACTTTCAAGTCTGCTGATGATACCGCTGCAGTGGGTTGGGTCTCAAAAAATGATGAGATAGAGTGTAGGTAGGGGATAAAAAATCTGCTGAACTGGTGCGATGACAATAATCTCTTCCTTAATGTTAGCAAAATGAAGGAACTAGTTATTGACTTCAGAAAGCGTAGTGGAGGACAAGCTCCTGTCTACATCAACGGGGATGAAGTGGAAATGGTCAAGAGCTTCAAGTTTTCAAGTGTCCATATCATCAACAACCTGCCCTGGTCCCTCCATGCTGCGTTATGGTTAAGAAAGTCCACCAATACCTCTACTTCCTCGGAAGGCTAAGGAAATTTGGCATGTCTGTTATGAACTTACTTTCTTACAGATGCACTATAGAAAGCATTCTTTCTGGTTGCATCACAGCTTTGTATGACTCCTGCTCTGTCCAAGACTGCAAAAAACTACAAATGGTCATGAATGAAGCCCAGTTTATCACCCAAACCAGTCTCCTATTCAGTGTCTCTTATATACTTTCTGTTGATTTAGAAAATCAGCCTGCATAATCAAAGACACAACACACTCTGCACATACTCTTTTTCATCTTCTTCCATCAGGAAAAAGATACAAAAATATGAGGACACGTACCAACCAACTCAAGAACAGTTTCTTCCCTGCTGCCATCAGACTTCTGAATGAACTTACCTCATATTAAGTTGATCTGTACACCCTAGCTATGACTGTAACATTATATTCTGCAACTTCTCCCTTCCTTCTCTACATATACAGTATATTTTATCTGTACAGCATGTAAGAAATAATACTTGTTACTGTATACTAATATATGCGACAATGATGAATCAAATCAAATCAAAAAGTCCTTCCTTTTAACATTGGGAGTTTGTGCCGAGATTGGGAGAACTGACCCACAGACTAGTCAAGCAACAGCCTGACAACACTAGCAGCCAGCTGGCGATGTGAATATAGTCCAGAGACAATACCGTCATGTCATTGCCTCCCCGACATTGTAGGAATTCCTCATGAAAATGTCCAAAGCCCAACCTTTTTCAGTTGCATTATCAATGAGCTTACTCCCATCATAATGTTAAAGATAGGCATGATCACTGATGATTGCACAATGTTCAGCACCATTTGTGACTCTGCGGATGCTGAAGCAGTCTGACTCCAAATGCAGCAAAACCTAGGCCAAATTTCTTGGCTCAGATTGACCAGTGGCTAGTCACATTCATGCCACACAAGTGCTAAGCATTAACAATCTCTAAAGATTATCAACAGTGCTATCAAACCACTGAACAATAAATGCTGACTAAGAAATATTTGTAGAGACACCAGTGAGTTAATTATCCACCACCATTCATGGCAAGTCTGCAGACATTGAATCTGATCTGATGGTTGTAGAATTGCTTAGCTCTGTCTATTACATGTGGCTTATGTTATTTGGCATGCAGGTAGTCTAGTATTGTAGCTTCATCAGATTGACACTGCATTTTTACGTATGCCTGGTGTTGCTGCTGGAATATTTACCTGCACTCTCCTTTAACTAGGTTTGATTCTCTGATTTGAGGTAATGGTAAAGTGGGGAAAATGCTGGGTCATGAATCAATAGATTGTGGTTATGCTACTGCTAATGGCCCACAGTGTCTCATAAATATCCCGCCTTGAGTTGCTAATTCTGTCTGAAGTCTATCCCATTTAGCAAGGTTTTCATACCACACACAACGGAGAGTATCCTCAATGTGAAGTCAGGACTTTGTCTTGACAAGAATTGTACAGTGATCACTCTGATGGATACTATCATGCGACAGGCTGATTCGTGAGGATGACATCAAGCATGTTTTCTCCTTATCACCTGCCACAGACCCTGTCCCTTAGCTATGTCCTTTCAGACTCAGTCACCTCAGTCAGTAGTAATGCTGTCAAGCCACTGTTAGTGATGATCATTAAAGTCTCCCACCCAGAGTATATTCTGCACCCTTGACACATCAGTGCTTCCTCCAAATGGTATTCAACATGGAGGAGTACTGATTCATCAGCTGAGGGGTCCCGCATGGATTGCAGTAGAGGAAGCCATTGGCAATCGACTTCATGGTCATCAATAGATTTCCAATTCCAGATTTTTACTGAATTCAAATTTCACCATCTGCTGTGGTAGGATTCGAAAGGGGTTCCCACAGCATCACCTGGTTTCCTGGATGCTAGTCTCATAACAAAACCATGAGATAATATGCATGAGATTTTATGCTAGCATGGCTCCTTTAAGGGGACATTCACTGAGGGTCATGTGATTGGGACAGATCCAATGGAGTCTTGAGGCAGGAAATTGAGCCAATCAGATGCAGGAGTATGTATCCCGGGTCAGGGAGGATCCTCAGTTGGAGTCAGGGAGGAGTGTTGTCTTATTATTGTTCATTCTATCTGGCCTTTTTTTTTGTAAATTTTTTTGTCACCCACCTGAGGGAAATAGTATGCCCACCTTGCCTCCACTGCATGCAGTAGACAGCCCAGCTCATCCTCACTGAATTGTGGGGCACTTCTCCTGGGTGCCATCTTTCTGGTGTGACTGTCTGTGGGTCGATCAGTAGTGCTTACATTCAGCTCTCCCTTAGTAACACTATTCAGCTGCAGCCAACTTGGGTGGGTCACATGCCTATTGAGAAATGTCCTGCGACTCTTTTATTGCACCAAGTGTTGAAAAATCACCGTCTGTGTTTCGTTGAAAAAAAATCAGTGCAAAAAAAACTCTGATTTTCTCACCTGTTCAGAACTTAAAATTTTTCTCATAAGATTGTCCATCGCAGAACTGTTTGGAAAGCTCATGTCCAGGAGTGCCTCAGCACAGCATGATAAAATTGCAGTAAAGCTGCAGGGAACCTGTTTGTCTGGGAATTTCTCAACATCTTTCATGATCTGAATACCAAATATGTGTTGCCTGACTTGCTACTCAAAAAGCAAATATGCCACTTTCTAGAGGAAGTATGGTGTAGTGAAAATGTCAGGGATCAAATTAAACCTTCCAGATGCAGGTGCAGGTGTTTCAAGAGTGGCTGGTGTATCTGAACATCGGAGCATGGTTTGAGATGCGTATACTTTAATGCAAGGAGTATTCGCAATAAGGGGGAGGAACTTGCAGCTTGGACCAGTACCTGGAACTTCGATGTTGTGGCCATTTCAGAGACTTGGGTAGAGCAGGGACAGGAATGGATGTTGCAGGTTCCGGGGTACAAATGCTTTAGTCGGAGTAGAGAAGGGGGTAGAAGGGGGGGAGGAGTGGCGTTACTGGTCAAAGACTGTATCACGGTGATCGAAAAGAAGTTTGATGAGGACTTGTCTGTTGAGGTAGTATGGGCTGAGATTAGAAACAGGAGAGGAGAGGTCACCCTGTTGGGAGTCTTTTACAGACCTCCTAATAGTTCTAGAGAGGTTGAGGAAAGGATTGCAAAGTCAATTCTGATTAGGAGTGAAAGTAGTAGGGTAATTGTGAGGGGGGACTTTAACTTTGCTAATATTGATTGGAATAGCTATAGCTCTAGCTCGTTAGAGGGGTCAGTTTTCGTACAAAGTGTGCAGGAAGGTTTTTTGACTCAGTATGTAGATAGGCCAACTAGAGGTGAGGCTACATTGGATTTGGTGCTGGGCAATGAGCCAGACCAGGTGTTAGGCTTGGAATTTAGTGAACATTTTGGTGATAGTGACCACAATTCGGTTACGTTCACCTTAGTGATGGACAGGGATAGGCATGAAGCTGGGGGCAGTAGTTATAGCTGGGGGAAGGGTAATTATGAGGCCATCAGGAGAGAATTAGGGTGCAGAGATTGGACTAGGGAACTACAGGGACTGGGAACATCTGGAATGTGGTGCTTATTCAAGGAGCAGCTGCTGAGAGTCCTTGATAAGTATGTCCCTGTCAGGCAGGGAGGAAATGGACGAGTAAGAGAGCATTGGTGTACGAAAAGAGTTGATTTGCTGGTTAAGAAGAAAAAGGAGGCTTATGTCAGGATGAGGCTTGAAGGCTCAGGTAGTGCAATGGATAGCTATAGATTAGCTAGGAAGGAGGTAAAAAGTGAATTGAGGAGAGCTAAGAGGGGACACGAGAAGATGTTGGCTGATAGGATTAAGGAGAATCCTAAAGCTTTCTTTCGATATGTTAAGAATAGAAGATTGGTTAGGGCAAGATTAGGGCCAGTCATAGACAGCAGTGGGAAGTTGTGCGTGGAGCCTGAAGAGATTGGTGAGGCACTGAATAAATATTTCTCTTCGGTATTCACGCAGAGGGCTGGAAATGTAGCGGTGGAGAGCACTGAGGTACAGGGTTGCAAATTGGGGAGTATTGTAGTAGATAGGGAGGATGTGTTAGAAATTCTCGAGGGTTTGAAGTTGGATAAGTCCCCGGGGCCGGACGGGATTTACCCTAGGATTCTCCGGGAGGCAAGAGAGGAGATTGCAGAGCCTCTGGCTCTGATCTTCAGGTCGTCGTTGGTTACGGGTGTGTTTCCGGAGGACTGGAGGATAGCGAATGTGGTCCCATTGTTCAAGAAGGGGAAGAGAGACCTTCCAGGGAATTATAGGCCAGTGAGTCTTACTTCTGTTGTGGGCAAAGTATTGGAGAGAATTATTAGGGATAGGATTTATAGTTATTTAGAGAGAAATGAATTGATTTGGGATAGTCAGCATGGTTTTGTGAAGGGTAGGTCGTGCCTTACTAACCTCATTGAGTTTTTTGAAAAAGTGACCAAAGAGGTGGATGGTGGTAAGGCGGTTGATGTGGTATATATGGACTTTAGTAAGGCGTTTGATAAGGTGGCCATGGAAGACTTCTGCAGAAAATGCAGATGTATGGGATAGAGGGTGATTTAGCTAATTGGATTAGGAATTGGCTAGCAGATAGAAGACAGAGGGTGGTGGTTGATGGGAGATATTCATCTTGGAGTTCGGTGACAAGTGGTGTACCTCAGGGGTCTGTTTTGGGGCCCCTGCTGTTTGTAATTTTTATAAATGATCTGGATGAGGGTATCGAGGGATGGATCAGTAAATTTGCAGATGATACTAAAGTTGGTGGTGTGGTAGATAGTGAAGAGGGGTGTTTTAGTTTACAGAGTGACTTGGACAAGTTGCAGAGCTGGGCCGAGAGGTGGCAAATGGAGTTTAATGTGGAAAAGTGTGAGGTAATGCACTTTGGCAGGAACAATAAATGTGTAGAGTATAGGGCTAATGGTAGGGCTCTTAATAGTGTTGAGGAACAGAAGGATCTTGGTGTATGTGTCAATAGATCCCTGAAAGTAGGCAGTCAAGTGGATAAAGTTGTTAAGAAGGCTTATGGAGTCTTAGCTTTTATTGGTAGGGGGATTGAATTTAGGAGCCGCAGCATCATGTTGCAGCTGTACAAAACTCTAGTGCGGCCGCACTTGGAGTATTGTGTGCAGTTCTGGTCGACACATTATAAGAAAGATGTGGAGGCATTGGAGAGGGTACAGAGGAGGTTTACTAGGATGTTGCCTTGTATGGAGGGCAGGTCCTATGAAGAGAGGTTGAAGGATTTGAGGTTGTTTTCGTTAGAAAGGAGGCGGCTAAGGGGGGATCTTATTGAAACATATAAGATAATTAGAGGTTTGGATAGGGTGGACAGTGATAGCCTTTTTCCTAGGATGGAAAAAGCTAGCACGAGGGGACACAACTTTAAATTAAGGGGTATGAGTTATAGGACGGATATCAGAGGTAGGTTCTTTACTCAAAGAGTGATTAGGGAGTGGAATGCCCTGCCTGCAGCTGTTGTAGATGCGCCAAGTTTGGTGGCGTTTAAGAGGTTAGTTGATAAGTATATGGAAGAGAAGGGAATGGTTTAGTTAGGAGGGGCATTGCTTTTTATTTTGGTCGGCACAACATCGAAGGCCGAAGGGCCTGTTCTGTGCTGTATTGTTCTATGTTCTATGTTCTATTTCTATGCACATCTTCAGACCAGAATTTTACAGTCATTCACCTGCCGCTATCACTGCAAGTGAGGATGGAGAATTTGATGCTAAATCTCTGTTCCGTGCAGCAGGACCAAAGAATCCCACTGGAGTGAACGACTAGCATATTCCCCCCTCTGAAACTTTGTTGGTTTTGAAATGACACTCTGTTTTGAGGACAGTGAGGGTTGGGCAATAAACATGATGGCCCGGATAGCGACCCCCAGATTCCAGTAAGGTAGAAGATAAAACTTGTTGCACATTAAAAAGAGAGATAAGTTCTTGATTGAAAAAGGGATCAGTGGTTATGGGAAATAGCAGGAGAATGGTGATAAGAAAAGAATTCAGCCTTAATCGAACAGTGGAGCAGACTCAATGGACTGAGTGGTCTAATTCTATTCCTAGGTCTTATGGTCTTATGGTCTTAAGCCATGTTCATACCCATGTTCATTGTTTGATAAAACCTGCATAAACTACTCAAATGGAAAGATAATGAAATCTGACCCTGATATCACATTTCACTGAGGACCATCAGTGTTTAGCTGCTCTTCATTAAGAGGCACTCATTCTTTGTCCTTGGCTTCAGGAGATTATAAAGGACAAACCTGCACAGACACAGATCTTTACGATCAACCACAAACTTTCTGTTTAATGAAGAATAAAACATGCCAGATGCCTAATACAAGGAGCATGATCTTACCATCTTGCAGATGGATTGTGCCATTTACTGCTCCCTGCACATGAGGCATGGCAGCGAAGCTTGTAACCCAGGCTTCTTGTTGAGCCTCACCCGCATCGAACTGGATGTTAATCTGAGCTGAGGCATCCCTGATCTGGCAATGTGCGGTGAGGGCTGTGAGATGCCACAGATGTCCCCACTGGTAGCCTGGAAGCACCTGCTGGTGCAGAAATTAAGGGTTACCATGACAGTCACTGCCATCAGGAGCGGGTGTTCTCCTGCCCCTTGAAGTGCCAGCTCTGTGAGGATCTAACACAGGTAGTGCACAGTCTCCTTATTTAGATGGAGCCTGTCATGGCACACGGCTTGCATAAGCTCATTGAAGGATCTGCATGTTCTATAAACCCTGGGTCTCTGCCTCCTCCATCCACTAGTCAGCCCCATGCGAGGATGCACAACCAAGCCTGGTCCCGAGCTTGGTCTTTTACTGCAGCCTCTGGCTAATCTTGCAATGGCCAGACGTCTCCCTCCTCCTCTACCTCCTTCTTAGCGGCTGCTGCAATAATCATCATCTTAATTGCTGACAATCTGCAGTCCATACCAGCGCTTGGAGGAAAGTGAGGGATAGGGGCGGTGTTGAGAACGAAAAAGAGTCATCTATCCTGGGCCCCCCTCACTTCCTCCTAGCAACCAGTGTCCGATGACTCTGGATGCTGGCAACCCGACACCATCATTGATGCCATGCATCACCTCAATGGGTAGCCTTCTGTTGACATGTCCTTGCCACACTGGGCATGGAGAGCATATAGGTGGCTGTACGGTGGCTCTCATTGGGAAGCTTTTGAAGCATAGACATGAATGCACCCACCTGGATGTTTGGTACACTGATTTCCAGGAATGGCTTGCAGTTCAGTCAGGTGGTGGAGAGTCACCATCATGGCTATCGCAGGATAGGTTCCCATTGAAGGCAACATTACGAAATGCATAGAGAGTGAGGAGCCATGTTAACACCTGGCATGCTCCATTGATCGGTTGCAACAGTTGCTAGGCCTGTTTTTTGTCACTGTTAGTGAGGCTGGAATATCTGCTGTCAGCCACAGAGCCTGTACAGCAGACAGATAGCAGGAAAACTACAGTGATGTCCGTGGAGTTGAAAGTCAACCTCATGTGAAGCACCTCGGGGATCGGTCCACAGCCGGGAGGAATGCATACAACATGAGCCCCTTGCCGATGGCGACTCCTAACCTGAGGACTCTCAGACTAGTGTGAGCCTTACCAAGTTCCAGCCACATGCAAGTCCCCCAGCCTGCAACATGGCAGTGGCTGTGAACAACCTCCCCTTCCTGCATTCTGCAGGGTTAGTGCTCAGTGGTAAGCACTACTCACTTTCCTTCTACACCTGGCTCAGAATTTTACAGACTATACAGTGTGACTTCATGCTAGAGAGGTGGAAAACGTACGGGAGGCTGGAAATGGCCAGACTTAACAGGCTCATGATGTTGAAATCCATTCAAATTAATGTCTCACCCATTTTGGGATCAAAGCTGTTTGTGCCAGGAAAAAGTAGCTGGGAAGGTATCAAACCACTTGATACCAGGAAGAAAGATCGTGCCCTTTGAGTCTTGTGTGCAGTTTTGGAGCCCTATTCTGAGGAAAGATGTCCTTGCTATAGAGGGAATGCAATAAAAGATTATTAGTCTGATTCCTGGGATGGAGGGACTGTCATACGAGGGGAGAATATGACTGTTAGGATTATGTTAATTGGAATTTAGGAATGTGAAAGATGATCTCATAGAAACGTATAAAATTCTACCAGGATTAGACAGGGTAAATTCGGAAGAAATGTTCCCAGTGGTGAGGGAGCCCAGAACTAGGGGCCGTAGTTTGAAGATAAAGAGTAAGTCTTTTAGAGAAAAACTTTCTTCACCCAGAGAATGGTGAATCTGTGTAGTTCACCACCACAGAAAGTGGTGAATTGAGACCAAAACATTATCATTTCAAGAAGAAATTGGATATAGCTCTTGGGGCTGAAGAGAATATGAGGGGAATGTGGAATCAAGATATTGACTTTGATGATCAGTCATGATCAAAATGAATAGCAGAGCAGGCTCGAAGGGACGAGTGGTCTTCTCCTGCATCTAGTTTCTATGAATGTTTTTATATATACTTCATCAGACAGGCTGTCACTATTTTCTGAGGATAAACCTGTTCTACAGACTCTCAGCATTGCTGAGGTATTAACACATTTAGAATTTGCTGGAACATGAAAAATAATGTTTGTGTTTCTTGGATGAAACATGATCCGGCAGGTGCAACTCATATAACTTATGACAATTAGCTATCTATTTAAGCTGATGTCAGTTTTATTTACCAGTTAGATTTGTTTACCAGTTAGAAGCATTCAAAGCACACATAAGACTTTAGAACATAGAACATAGAACATTACAGCACAGAACAGGCCCTTCGGCCTTCGATGTTGCGCCGACCAATATAAAAGCAATGCCCCTCCAAACTAAACCATTCCCTTCTCTTCCATATACTTATCAACTATAGCAATGAATTTTTGAAAGCAATGAAAGCAATGAATTTTTACTGCAAATGTACGAGATCTTGGTGTGGCAACACCTCGAGTATTGTGTGCAGGTTTGGTCTCCCTATCTAAGAAAGGATATATTTGTTAGTGCACCAAAGATTCACTGAACTGAATCATGGAGGGTGGGGAGGGTGGGGTGGTGGGGTGGTGGGGGGTGGGGGGGGGGGCGCAGGATTGTCATGTGAGGAGAGATTGCCTCAACTGGGTCTGTGTTCATTGGATTTTACAAGAATGAGTGAAGGTCTCATTGAAATACATGAAATTCTGACAGGGCTCGACAGACTGGATGCTGGGATGCTTTTCTCTCAGGCTGGTGAGTATAGAACAGGGGGTTACACTCTCAGAATATAGGGTAGGCAATTCCAGACTGAGATGAGAAGAAACGTCTTCACAGAGGCTGGTGAACCTGTAGAATTCTTCAGCACAGAAGGCTGTGAAGTCCAAGTGATTGAATATGTTTAAGTAGGAATTAAATTTTTGGACTGAAGGGGAGAGTGTGGGAGTATGATGGTGAAATAGAGAATCAGATATGATCGTATTGAATGGCAGAGAGGTTTGAAGGGCTGAGTGGCTCATTCCAGTTCCTATTTTCTACGTTTACCAAATGTAGGCCCAGCCCTTTCTCCAAGACAACTTAAATTTCAAAATAAAACATATCCAGCTTGTTAGAAATGATGGGGCTGTCTCCACGCAGTCAACATCCAATATATTTTAAGAATGATTATTAATTCCTTGTCAGGGTTCAGTACAGTAAACAAAAAAAGAAACCTTTGGAATGATGTACTTCTCTGAAGTTGCAATAAAGAACACATTTCTCCTGCTAGAATACAAGCACTTCAATGTTGACATACTGGTTCTTCATGAAAGGAAAAATACATTGAGACTAGGAGGAGCTCCAGATGGAGATCGGTAATGTATTTACAGGTAGTAATTGTATTACTCAAGAATGCAGTTGCGCAATGATCTCTCTGAAATAATTCACTGTCAGTCTCTCCCTTGCTGTCACCAACATGCGGGATTACGATGAAATCACTGCTTTCCTCGGAGAATGGGGACCCTATCAGAAAGCTATCTTCTTCCTCATGAGCTTCAGCATCTTTCCCAATGGTTTCTGCGGATTGTCTATAGTTTTTGTCGGGGATATTCCAGACCATCGTTGTGTAATTCCCGGGAATCTGAATTTGAGTGAAGCATGGATCGATAGGACTATCCCTCTGGAATTGGAAAAAGGCAAACTCCAGCACAGCAAATGCAGACGGTACCGGCTGGATGTGATCGTGAATCTTTCGCAGAAATTTCCCAACCCAGATTCTCTCAATATGTCTGGGCTGGAACAGGAACCTTGTTTGGATGGTTGGGAGTACAGTAAGGATCAGTACATCTCCACCATCGTCAGTGAGGTAAGTGGCTGAAGGAACACTGTCATTGCTCTGGCGGTAGGGACTCTGAGATTAGATTATGAGAGTAACAATTACGTTTTCTAAAATAGGATGGAGTTGATCCAAACATGCCCAAGAACCTGCAATCCTTTATCTTGCTTGACCCAGACAAGGTCTATTTTATAGTTGAACTTAGTCTTGGGTTTCTAAGTATTTGATATGAATTTTAATTCATTTTTTTAACTTAATCCCCCTCTGAAATCAAGATTACTTCTCAACGGTGAAGAGTGGGAAGCAACTAACGCTTTAGTTGGTGATTGCAGAGAGTAGCGAGTGGGACCTGGGAGCTGCCCAGGAAAGCAGTGTGGGCTCATACCAGCAAGTTTGGGAGAGAGTTGGCAAAGTTCCTGGTCAAATGTCTAATTGATCAACTTTACTTCTCAGCCATTAGTCTCAAAGTCAAAGCACTTTCCCCTCCCATAAATTCAGGAAACGATTTTACTGAAAAGTTCAGGCCCATTTTCGGGCATCGGGCCTTTATTGCGATCTGCACCCGAATCCGAGCACATTGTGGTTTTGCCAATAACCGATTTGGCATGGATCTGGTCCGTACCTGAATTGGCCAGCATGACGATTTACATGCACTGGCGTGCATTTAAATCCATCTAATGATCCGCACGCCCAAATTTACCACCAAAATTGGTAGTAAAAAAAGGTTGACCTTTTTTTTACCTTCTTCTGTTCTGTTCCAGATCAGTGTTTTTAGTGACCTGCTAAATAAATTTCCAAAGCCAATTTCTATTTTACAGGGCAACCTCCAAAGCGGGTTCAGAGCTTGCAACGGCTCTCTGATCCAGATCATCTTCTGGAAGGGTGGGGGACAGGAGGAGGAGGCGGGTCAGAGCACCCTCGGTGGGGTGGGAGGTGAGGAGAGAAGGAGGAGACAGGACAGATGTATCTCGGGGATGGGGGGGGCGCGGCGAGAGGGCTGATTGTTGTTTGGTCATGCGGGGGGAGGCCAGATCACTCACTGGTTTGGGGCAGGGGCGGGTGGATCTCTGGTGGGGGGCATTCATTCCTCCGGTGGGGAGGAGGGTTCACCCACAGAGTGGCAGCGGACCCTCCTTCCCCCACCCCTCCACCAGAGATCCATCCACCCTTCCCTCCCCCCACCTCACCAGTGAGCGATCGGGCCTGCCCCCTACACCAGACAACAATCAGCCCTCTTGCCCCCCCCTCATCCACCCCCACCCCCCTCCCCAGAGATATATCTGACTTGCCTCCTCCACCTCCTTCCCCCTCTAGGGATATTTTTAACTGCAAGACTCCAGACTGATTAGAGCTCCAGATTCAGTGAATTACACCAGACAGGACAGCAATCAGATTATTAACTCTGCTTGAAAATAGTCTCCACTGCCCAGGATTAGCATGAATTTTTTGATATGAAGCGATCTCCTCTTTACGAGAAATGCCTGCAAGTTTCATTTGCCTGATCAAAGGTGTATGTCAGTGATTTGAGACAGCTAGGCTATTGTTTTCTGACTTCTTTACAACTCTTCAAATACTGAAGCAGTAACATTCCTTTGCGGCGAGACCTGGACAACATGTAGACTTGAGCTGATGAATGGCCAGTGATTGTCACACCACACATGCACTAGACACTAGATATCTTCCACAGGAGAGAATCTAAACATCTCCCCTTGACATTCAATGGCATTTCTATTACTGAAACCCTCACTATCCGATGGGTATCCACTAACCAGTAACAGAACTGGACTAGTCATATAAACATTGTAGCTGTATGAGCATGTTGGAAGCAGGAAAATCTGCAATGAGTCATTCACTTCTTATCTCTGCCATCCACAAGGCTTGACTCAGAGATGTGATTGAATATTCTACACCTGCAGCTCTAACAACACTAAAAAAGGAAAAAGTGACTGATCGATTGGCACCCATCCACCTCCTTTAAACAGTAACTCCCTCCACCAGCAATGTACAATGCCAGCAGTGTGCACCATCCACAAGATTCACCACAGTTATTTGTTGAGGCTCTGTAGGCAACACACTCCCAATACATGACCTCTACCACCTTGGAGCACAAGGGCAACACCTCCATGAGAACTACTTGCACATTCTTGTCCAAACTTCATACCATATTTAGATCTTCATTCTGTTCCTCCAATATTGGTGAATGGAAATCCTGAAACCTCATCCTAAAATCACCTTGACTGCAACAGATGGACTGTAATGATTCAAGAAGGTGACTCACCTTCACATTCTCAAGGGCAATTAGAGATCAGCAACAAATGTTCCTTTGCCAATGATGTCCATATTCAGTGAAATAATTAAAGAAATGTAGTTCAGGGCCAAATTTGGTTTAATAACACCCCTGTGAAACATCTTGGAATGGTCCCTGTGATTATTTTTACAGTCACTGTTAAAGGTTCCATTGGCACAACTGATATTGCTGCAGCGACCTAACTGAGCTTTTCCCCTATCCTGTTTGGGCATGATCATTTAGATCCAAAGCAGCGAAACAGTTTGTCTAAATATCCTAAACTAATTAGGGAATTTTTCATTTCTTTTTGCGTTTCAGTGGGATTTGGTGTGTGACAATGACTGGAAAGGACCGTTTGCTATGTCAATATTCTTTGTGGGAGTGTTGTCCGGTTCGTTTATTTCTGGTCAGTTATCGGATCGGTAAGTTATTTCCATTACAAGAAAATGTCTTCAACACAATTGTCTCCGACCCAACCAAAGCCAGAAATGTAGCGCAGAGAGCATTGATAAAATAGGTGCTGAGTATTCACCTCATTGTTTGTGTTGCATTCCCTCCACAACCGCTATTTTGTTTCATGACACATGTGAACACTTGCTGCAAGCAGGTAGAGTCCTCATAAATAATGAAAATTCCAAATGTAGTAACATCATTAAACCCCCAAAGAAATTTTCGCCTGGGATTGTGTGGATCATTGTGGAAAAAGCTATTTTCAGAGCTGAAAAGAAAGAGCAAAATAATGTTTTTTCTCCATGTTCCCTGGATTCCTGCAGGCCCAGAGGAGTATGGGTGACCTGGTTAGTAGCACTTTGTTTCTGAGTCATAAAGTTGTGAGTTCAAGTGCACCCCTAGGACTGCAGCACTACAATCTAGACTGACATTGTAGTGCTGTTTGTAAGAACTTACCGTGTGTTAATTACCTGTCTTATTTTCTACATTACACACTCACAGATTCAAAAGTACTTTGAAACATCTAGTGCTATATAAATGTAAGTCTTTCTTCTTTTTAAGCTGAAAAGAAAAGCTTGCTCCTTCGTACTAGCTGGGCCTTCTGGCTTTCTCCGGGGAGCAAGTGGAAAGTGGCCCTGGAAAATGCTGATGATAAGCATACAATGGTCACATGAGCTTGCCAGCTGTGTCAAGTTTATCTTCCTTTCCTCCCACATTCACATCACACAAATGCCCCAAATTAGTTTGGGGCTGGTCTTTACTTTAAAAAGTGTTTAAACTGTTGCCTATTGATTTACTCCTGTGCTGGAGGCATAAACAGGGCAGAAAACATGACTTGTGAGAAAAAAGTGAAAAACTAACTACATTGTACATCAAATTGACTCAAATGGGCAACAGATATGAATTTATAAAGTCTGATGAACATGACCATGCATAGCATGGATTTTAGAACTATATAATCTGCCCAGTGTTCTTTGTACTTTGTAGGAACACAATCATATGTTTGTCTCTGATGTTTTACCAAACATGTTTCTCCTTTTGTTACTTATGGTAATGCCCCATTTTAACTCCCTGATTCCTTTATTTGTCACTTTGTAACAATACCACAATACATAATTATTTGCGCTTAAGAGTGAAAGGACACAACCACAACCTTAATGGTATCCCTTGCAGTTAGACCATTCGTAACATGTGGAGTGAACTGACTTGACTGGATGTTGGCCTCTGTGATGATGAGGACTTCAGGAGGAGTTGAAGAACCAACCAACTGGCAATGGTAGTTAAAGATAATCAATTACAATCCACAAAATGATGGATTGCTCTGTAAGTGTAGAATCGCACCTGATCCAGGGTCACTGTCAATAACTCTACCCAAGTTCACGGAATAAATATTCATTCTCAAGGCTTGGTGAACACACTGTCAGTAACTGTGAAAGGGTGCTGTATTGGTTCTATGATTAAAGGAGTAATTCAGAGGCCTGGACTAATAATCCATTAAAACACGAGCTCAAATCTCATCACGTAAATTTAAAATCAGTTTTTCAAAACAGAGAAATGAAAAGCTGGTACAAGTGAAAGTAAAGCTGGTGGATCATCATTAAGACTCAACAAACCTTACAAGGTCTGGCCTTTATGTGACTCCAATTTCATGCAAACTTGGTGGGCACTTAGCTTTGTTCTGAAGTGATCTAACAATCTATAAAATCAGTAAGGGGAGGTGATGGCGTAGTGTTATTGTCACTGGGGTTAGCAATCCAATGGCTCAAGGGCTCTGGGTTATGGAGATCCGGCTTTGAATCCCACCACAGCAGATGGTGAATTTGTATCTAATGATAGGTCTGGAGTTAATAATCTTATGTTATGTTATAAAAACCCATATGGTTCACTAATGACCCATTAGAGAAAGAAATCTGCCATCCTTATATGGTCAAACCTGGCCAGATCCACAGCAATATAGCTGACTCTTAACTGTCCTCTGAAATGGTCACTCAGTTCATGGATAATTAGGGATGAGCAATAAAGTCTGGCCCAGCCAATGATTTGGCCACATTTAATTACAAAAAATCATCCATTTACTTGGCACAATTATGGTTAGATAATCAATGCCAGCCTTGCCAGTGATGGCAGCTCTCTATCACCTTCTTAAGAGCAATTGTGGGTGGGCAATAAATGCTGGCCTGGTCAGCAATGCCCAAATCTAGTAACTTAAATTAAAGACCCTTAACAAGACCTTTGACAAGGTATCTCATGGTAGTTTGTTGCATGACATTAAATCTCATGGGATTCAGAATGAGGTAGCTAAACTGACACAAAATTGGCTTGATGACAGAAGCCAGAGGGTGGTTGTAGAGGGTTGTTTTTAAAACTGGAGGTCTGTGACCAGTGGTGTGCCTCAGAAATTGGTTCTGGGTCCACTGTTATTCATCATTTATATTAATGATTTGGATGAGAATATAGGAAGCATGGTTAGTATATTTGCGGATGACACCAAGATTGGTTGCATAGTGGACAGTGGACATAGCAAAGAAGATTATCTCGGATTGCAATGGGATTTTGTTCAGTTGGGCTAGTGGGCTGATGAATGGCAGATGGAATTTAATTTAGAGAAATGCGAAGTGATGCATTTTGGTACATTGAACCAGGGCAGGACTTACTCAGTTAATATTAGGGCATTGGAGAGAATTACAGAACAAAGAAATCTAGGTTTATAGGTTCATAGCTCCTTGAAAGTGGAGTCACAGGAGGACAGAGTGGTGAAGACGACATTCAGCATGCTTGGTTTCATTGGTCAGAACATTGAATACAGGAGTTGGGACGTTTTGTTGAAGTTGTACAGGACGTTGGTAAGACCACACTTGGAACACTGCGTACAGTTCTGGTCACCCTATTATAGGAAGGATATTATTAAACTAGAAAGATTGCAGAAAAGATTTACTAGGATGCTACTGGGACTTGATGGTTTAAGTTATAAGGAAAGGCTGGATAGACTGCGACTTTTTTCTCTGGAGGCTAAAGAATGATGATATATAGGTCTATAAAATAATGAAGGGCATAGATCAGCTAGAAAGTCAATATCTTTTCCCAAAGATAGAGGAGTCTAAAAATAGAGGGCATAGGTTTAGGTGAAAGGGGAGCTATACAAAAGGGTCCAAGTGAGTAATTTTTTCACACAGAGGATGGTGAGTACCTGCAATAAGCTGCCAGAGATGATCGTTGAAATGGGTGCAATTTTGTCTTTTAAAAAGCGTTTATAATGTTAAATGGGTAAGATGGATACAGAGGGATATGGACCAATGTGAACAATTGGGACTAGCTTAGGGGTTTAAAGAAAAAGGGCAGCATGGACAAGCATGGCCGAAGAGCCTTTTCCATGCTGTAATCGCTATGACTCTATGACTAATAAAAGGAAACCCTTTTCTTCAGGCTACCCAGCTGGTTGCCAATACCACTGGTTGCCTATTTTGTTGCAGTTGCTATTGTCTTTCAACAGATCAACAATGATTCTATAAGGGTGTTTTTGAGGGTCAGAATCATGACTGTTACCTCTGACTCCATCCCAAGCTTGCTCCCTCTTATATTAATGGTAGTTTTTTTTGGGCATAAGCAGAGGTTACAACCCAATAAGGCATTCACAATTTCTGAGGCAAGGTCCCAAATGAATTCCCAACATTTATGTTGTATCCTTTCCCAAGATGTAGCAGTTGTCTCCCATCAAGATCCTCATGTGTTTGTAAATGTCTGTGGGGAAGTTTGTGTTCATGTGGCTATACCTGGGAGCGTATAAATATAGCATGTATACCACTGTATAAAAATGAATAACTTCAAGTGCATGTGAATAACTGCAAACATGACATTATGTGCACATAGTAAGTATACTGTGATTGATATTTCAAACTTGGTTTGTTTTGCCTTGCAGATTTGGGAGGAAAGTAGTTTTGTTTGGAGCTATGGCTGTACAGACTGGATTTAGCATACTGCAGGCATTTTCTCCAAACTGGGAGATATTCTGCATTCTCAATTTCTTTGTGGGCCTTGGACAGATTTCATTTTTGTTGGCTGCCTTTGTTCTTGGTAAGTAGCTACATCTTTCTGTCTTTTTGTTAGCCATTTCTTCAAAATCCCTGATAATTCTATAATTCTCAACATTGCACCAAGTTCTGGTCTTTGCATATTGACCCCAAAGGCTGGTAGAAAACCTTGTGAATTTGTGAAGCTGAATTTTCTTTCAATTTCTTCCTGCGGAAAAATGATTAAAAGCATTCTGAAACACAACAGGAGGCAAAAATGTTCCTGCTGGGAATAGGAAGCAGAGGATTACTGAATTATAGAAAAATAATAGAAATAAAACTGTGAGTGACAATTAGAAAAATTCAAGTGGACAAAATAAAAACTGGAAAAGAATTTCTAATAACATAAATTAAACGCATTAAAATTCCTGGCCTCTCTGACCTGCGTGCTGTATCTCTGGCAGCATTGCTGTGGAAGGGCCCACATCAAGTGGACTGTCCTGCTGTTGGACAGGAACTTCTAAGCATTTCGTTCATATCATTTGAATAGCTGGAAGAAAATCATCCAGAATATTTAATATTTTGTGTTTAACCTCTATTTCAAACCCACTTATTTATTTAGTTGTTTCACCTTTTCGACTGCCTTTCAGCTGTTGTGACACTGAAATCACATTTTCTCGTAATCCTTAAGAACAAAGATCATAGAAAAATACAGCACAGGGACATGCCTTTCAGCCCTCCAAGCCCATGCTGATCATGATGCCGTAACTAAACTAAAAAAAAACTTCTTCCTTATTTGGACAGTGCCTCTTTATTCCCTCCCTATTCATCTACCCGTCTCAAAACCTCTTAAGTTTGCTAATGTGTCTGCTTCCATCACCTCCACTGATGGTGCATTCCAGGCACCCATCACTGTCTGCATGAAAAACTTCCACTGCACATCTTTCTTAAACTTTCCCCTCGCATCTTGAACATATGCCACCTTGTAATTGACACTTCCAACTAGGAGAAAGCCTCTGACTATCCACCCTGTCTATGTCTCTCACAATTTTGTAGACTTCTATCAGGTCTTCCCTCAGCCTTTGTTTTTCCGGTGAAAACAAAGCTAGTATATTCAACTTCTCCTCGTAATCAACACTCTCGACACCAGGTAAACATTCTTTGTGCTCTCTCCAAAGCTTCCACATCGTTGTGGTAGTGTGGAATGCAATATTCCAAATACTGCCTAACCAAGGTTTTATATAGCTGCAACATGATTTCCCAACTCTTGATCTCAGTGCTTCAGCTGATGAAAACAAACATGCTTTATACTTTCATAATCAGTTTGGCCACCTATGTTGCCACTTTTAGGGAACTGTGGATCAGCGTATGCAGACCCCTCTGTATGTTAGTTAATGTTCTTCAGGATTCTGCCATTTGTAGTGTAATTCACACTTAAATTTGATCCTCCAAAATGCATCACCTCGCATTTGTCTGGATTAAACTCCATCTGGCATTCTTTTGCCCAAGTCTGAAATCTATTTATATTCTGTTGTATCCCATGACAATCCCCATCACTATCAGCAGCCCTACCAAACTTTGTGTCAGCATTAAACTTACATCACCTACATTTTCTTCCAGATCATTTATATTTACCAAAACAAGTGAGTCCCAGCATTGATCCCTGCGAAACACCACTAGCTACAGATCTCTGTTCTGAAAAACACCCTTCCACTGCTATTCCCTGTCATTTATGACCAAGCCAGCCCTGTATCCATCTAGCCAGCCCAACCCTGAATCCCATGTGAATTTAGTTTTGTACCAATCTGCCATGTGGAACCTCAATGCTTTACTGAAGTCCATATAAACCACACCCATAGTGTTTCCCTCATCAATTATCTGTGTCACCTCTTCAAAAAGCTCAATCAAATTGATGGGACACGCCCTCCCCATACAAAACCATGCTGCCTGTTACTAACTAGTCCATTTTCTTCTAAACGTGCATATATCTTGTCTCTCAGTATCTTCTCCAAAAGCTTCCCCACCACTGACGTCAGGCTCATCAACCTATAATCTTCTTGATCATTCCTGCTCCCTTTCTTAAAGAAGGGAACAACATTGGCTATATTTCTGTCAAAGAGGATGTGAAGATATCTGTTAAGGCCCCAGCTGTTTCTTCCCTTGCATCCCACTGTAACATGGGATAGATCCCATCTGGTCCCAGGGACTTGTGTACCTTAATGCAATTTAGGATACCCAACACTTCTCTTTCAATATATCGGCATTTGTTAGAGTATTCACACACCTATCCCTGACTTTAACATCTGCCATGTCTTTCTTCTTGGTGAATACCAATCCAAAGTACTCATTGAGGATCTCACCCACTTCTTGTGGCTCTGAGCGTAACTTCCCTCCATTGTCCTTGAGTGGGTCTACTCTTTCTCTTGCTACTTTCTTGCTCTTAATACTTTCATTAAAAGCTTTGAAATTTTACTTGAACCAGTTTACTGAAGATATTTCTTTTAGTCCTCCTAATTCCGTATTTAAGTTCCTTCCTACTTTCACTGTATTCCTCAGGGGCTTTGTTAGTTTGCCTAGACCTATCGTATACTTCCTTTCCCCTTTTGGCTAAAATTACTATTTCCCTTGTCACCCATGGTTCCTGAATCCTGTCATCTCTATCCTTCATTTTTGCAGGGATGTGCCTATCCTGCACTTCAATCAACTGGCCGTTAAAAACTTCTAACATGCCGGATGTGGACTTACCTTCAAATAGCTGCTCCCAATCCATGTTTTCCCCAGTTCCTGTCTAACTTGAAAGTATTTGGCCCTCGCCCAAATAAGCATTCTCACCTTATCCATGGCTACCCAAAACGTTATGGATTTATGGTCACTAAGACCAAAATGCTCCTCCACAGAAACATTGATCACCTGGCACAGCTCACTCCCCTATACCAAGTGTAGTGTGGCCCCCTCCCTGGTTGGATTGTCAATGTACTATGTCAAAAACCTCTCTGGGATGCATCTAACAACTTGCTCTCTATCCAAGCCCCTGGCTGTAAGGGAGTCCCAGTCAATATGGGGGGAGTTAAAGTCATCCACTACAACTACCCTACTTTTTTCACAACTTTCCAGTATCTGACTATACAACTGTTTCTCTGGCTCCTGCAGGTTGTTGAGAGGTCAACAGTATACACCCAACATTATGATTTCACCTTTCCTAATCCTGAGCTCCACCCATAATGCCTCTTTACAAAATCCCTCTACTGTGTCCTCCCTCAACATGAGTGTAATACTCCCTAATCAGCAATTCAACTCCTCCAAATATTTGGCTTAGATCCAAAGCTTTTTTCCAGGAATCTGAGATCACTCTATTTATATGGCACTGCATTTTTGAGTATTCATTCCAGAATTTTCCTCTGGCAGGATTTGTACAGATCAATTTCCCTGTTTATGTTGTCGTCTTAAATATTTTAAACAGATACTTTGACCAGTTTATACACTTACTCAAGTCTCTACTTTATGACACAGACAAAGGACTTGGTTCAATTTTATGCTTCATTAAAAAAAATGTTAAAGAACCAATTTTTACACAATAGATTAAGTTAACTTTCCCCAAAGCAGGCTAATTGCCTGATAAATAGATGATGATGAAATCAATGAGTTCACAGCAACAGATCAACTCAGCATCATCTTAGAATCATAGAATCAGCAGCATGGAGGCAGGCCCTTCAGCCCAAACTGGTCTATACTGACTAAAATGCCCATTTAAGCTATCCCCATTTGCCTGCATTTGGTCCATATATCCCTCTGCTATCCATGTATCTGTCCAAATGCCTTTTAAATGTTTTCAATGTCTCTGTCCCAATCACTTCCTCGAGCAATTCATTCCACACATGTAACAGCCTCTGTGTAAAAAAGTTGCTCCTCAGGTTCCCATTAATTCTTTCTCCTCTTAACTTAAACTTATGCCTTCTAGTTCTCGATTTCCCAATCCTGGAGAAAAAAAAAACTGAATGTATTCACTCTATCCATGCCTCTCATGATCTAATACACCTCTATAAGACCACCTTTTGATCTCCTACACTCCAAAGAAAGAAGTCCTTAATCTGTCCAGTCTCTCCCTATAACTCAGTCCCTTGTGTGCAATATTGTTGTAAATCTCTTCTGCACTCTATCCAGTTTGATAATATCTTTCCTATAGCAACGCGATCAAACTGAACACAATGTTCCAGGTGCATCCTCACCAACATCCTGTGCAACTACAATTTAACTTTCCAATTTCTATACTCAATGCCCTGACTGATAAAGGCCAGGATGCTAAAAGCCTTCTTCACTGCCTTATCTACCTGTGACACCATCTTTAGAAAACTATGCATTTGAATTCCAAGGTTCCTTTGTTCCATGGTGCTCCCTAAGATTCCTACTATTTGCTGTGAAAATCCTAGCTTGACTTAACTTTCTAAAATGCAATGCCTCACACTTATCTATATTGAACTCCAATTGCCATTTCTCAGCCTACTTTCCCAGCCGATCAAAATCCTACTGCAATTTTTGATAACCTTCTTCATTGATTCACCTTTTAGCACAAAAAGTGGGTCTCGCACATTTTCTTGTGTCATCCCAAGGTCACGGTAGAATTGGTGAAGGCTTTGCTGGAGTTTGTCTTGAATATGGCTCATTTTATTTCCCTCCCCCTCCCCCTATTTCCTTTGGATGCTTATTTTTAGCCTATGGGGCGATAGAGCCAGGGAGGTCACAGCACTCAATGATGTTAGGCCAGATCATCCTAGGTGTACATATCTCTTTAATAGCATGGAGTCTAGCTGAAATTAGGGAATGCACAATCACAATCCCTTGTGGCTGAGTACCTCTTGATACGTTTCAAACTATAATGACTCTTCTATTGTAAAGTATGGGTCCCTCTTTTCAATCTGTAAGGGGCCTGTATTCTGGTTTCAGGTCATGATGGTTTCCCTATGTAAAGTTGAGATGTCCACGTTCAAACATGAGAAACTTCTGGTAAGCCTGTTGGCTTTTGACCTGTGGTAATCTCATAGAAGCAGTTTTAACTTAATTTAAAAGTGTCCAATTTTATGTTGGGCCTAATTTCTGACACCAATCAAACAGCGTGATGAGCTGGAAAATCAGCCAGGGCTTCATTCTGGGATCAAGGATAATGGCTTAGCGCTTTTATCGCTAAACTATTAACCCAGAAACTCAACTAATGTTCTGGAGACTTGGGTTTGAATCCTGCCATGGCAGATAATGGAATTTGAATTCAATTAAGAAAAATCTGGAATTAAGAATCTACTGATGACCATGAAACTATTGTTGGATGTTGCATAAACCCATCTGGTTCATTAATGTCCTTTAAGTAAGGAAACCTTCTGTCCTTACTCAGTCTAGTAACTCCAGAGTTGCAGCAATGTGGTTGACTCTCAACTGCCCTCCAAGGGCAACTAGGGATGGGCAATAAATGGGACATCCACAAATAAATTTAAAAAAAATCTTCCCATCCATCAACATCAACTGCAATTAAAACAAAAGCACATTTAACAGACAAGAACAGAAATGGGGTTTTATGTGATCCAGCTGGATATGACAGGGAAAGACTCAGCCAGTTATCCACCAGATCAGTAACATTCCCTGTGCCATTAGAATTAAAGAAAGGGGGAAGAGAATCATGAGAGAGGCATCAGCCATGTGAGAGAGAGTAATGGCTTTACTGGGGGTGTCAGGAAATCAGTGATGGCCTTGAAGATGCTGCTGAGAAAATCAGTAACTGTAGAAAGGTCAAAGCAAACAGCCAAAGGTCAATGATTTTGAAATGTGATTATATGCGAATTGGAATCAGAGTAAACATCATTATAAAGGGATTTCCTGCACTGGTTAAAATAAGAAATGGTTACAGATGTTAATCAGAATGCCAGTGAGTTAAATTTCTATGGACAGATTGGTTTACTATCATTAACTGTTTAACTTTCTTGTACCCAGAGATAATAATTATCTCCAGTCTCAATGTCAGTTAGACATTTTTGTTTTTAATTGCTTTTAAAAATGCTCATTGCATTTTTCTCTCGCTCCTGTGACGTTCCATACAAAAGGGCTGACATATCTGCAGACAGACTGTTTCATTTGGCTTGGTTTGTAGATTATTTTTATTGAGCAAATTAATGACTGAAAGCTTTTTAAAATGAACACAAAAAATGAATAGTGATAATAGCAGTGAAATAAAATTAGGAAATAATTCACATTCACGGTAATAATTGACCTGGATATTCATGTGAACATAAGGTTATAGGAGCAGGGATTGTCCATTCAACCCCCTCAAGCTTGCTCTGCTATTTAGCTAGAATCTTCTCCCTGAACACCATCTTCCTTGCACAAACCCCAGATCCTGTGACATCTAGAAATCTATTGACCTCTGCTTAGAACATTCTTAGTAAGAAGTCTCATAACACCAGATTAAAGTCCACAGGTTTATTTGGGATCACAAGCTTTCAGAGCACTGCTCCTTCAACTGTTGAGCAGCAGTTCTCCGAAAACTTATGATTCCAAATAAACATGTTGGATTTTAACTTGGTGTTGTGAGAATTCTTACTGCGCCCAGCCCAGTTCAATGCCAGCACTTCCACATCATAGAACATTCTGAGCCAGCACAACTTTCTGGGGCAGAAAATTCCAAAGATTCACCAGCTATGAAGAAGTTAAAGTTTATTTATTAGTGTCGCAAATTGTCTTGCATTAACACTTCAGTGAAGTTACTGTGACAATCCCCCAGTCGCCAAACTCTGGTGTCTGTTCAGATACACTGAGGGAACATTTAGCATGGCCAAATGCATCCAACAAGTACATCTTTTGGACTGTAGGAGAAAACGAAAGGAAATCCCCACAGATGCAGGAAGAATGTGACCCAAGCCAGGAATCGAATCTGTGTCCCTCACACTTTGAGGCATCAGTGCTAACCACTGTGCCACCCTTAAATTCCTCTTCATCTTGATCCAACATTGCAAAGTTCTTATTCTGAGACTATATCCCATCATTCTGAAGCCATCTCCACCGCCCCCACCCCCCCGCCATCAAAATAAAAGAAACATCCTGCCTGCATCTCCCTTATCAGATCCTTCTAGAAATCTTCACTTCAATGAGAAGTCTCTCAATCTTCTGAACTCTAAAAAATGCAGGCTCAGTTTCCTCAATTTTTCCTCACCAGCATCTCAGGGATTAGTCTGGTGAACCTCCATTGCATTACATCTATGACTAGAATATCTTTATGTTGTAGCATCACCAAAGTTTCTGGCAACAGCAGGAAGTTTTCTGATCTCCTGTACTCAAATCACCATTCACTAAAGAGTAGCATGCCGCTGGCCTTCCCAATTCACTTGCTGTATCTGCTTGTTAACTTTCAATGATTTTTGTCATTTTGGGCATTAACATTTTCCAATTTCTCCCCAATTAACAGATACTCCGAATTTTTGCTTTTCCAGTTAAACTGGGCAACTGCATTTTTCCACACTACATTCTATCTGCCCTGTTCTTGCCCACTCACTTAGTCTGTTTAAATCCCCTGGAAGCCAATTTGCATCCTCGTCAAAGGTCACATTCTCACAAGTTTCATGTCGTCAGCAAACTTGGAAATATTACATTTCAGCCCCACATCCAAATCATTTATATAGATTGTGAATAACTGGGGCCCAAACATTTAACTTTGCTGTTCACCACTCATTATAGCCTGTCAACTTGAGAATGATTCATTTATCCATACTTTGTTTTTCTGTCCATTAACTAACAGTGAATCCATGCCAGATATTTCCACAATTCTACATGCTCTAATTTTGCTTACTAACCTCTTGTGAGACCTTATCAAAAGCCTTTTGAAGATCCAAATCCCCTGGTTCTCCTTTATCTATTCTGTTAATGACATCCTCAAAAAATTCCAACAGGTTTGTCAGACGTGATTTTCAATTCCTAAATCTATATCTATTCTTCCCAATCTCACAATTGTTTTCCAAGTTGTCACATCCTTAAGAAAAGATTCTAGCTTTTTTTTATTGCCGATGTCGAGCTAACAGGTCTGGAGTACCCCCTTTTCTACACCTTTCTAAAATATTTGGATGATATTTGCTATCTTCTAATCTTTAGGCACTGTTTCAGAATCCATAAATGTTTGAATGATGATCACTAATATACCCACTACCTCGACAGTCATGTCACTCAAGATTTGGGCATGTAGATCCTCAAGTCCAGGACATTTACTCAAGGGCATTTAATCAACATTTGTTCCACGTTAATATCTTTAGCAGTACTTTTTCACTAATACTAATTCCTTTCAGATCCTCAGTCTCACTACTCCTTCCCTCTTCTCTTACAGGATCCGAACTCCTTGGGAAATCCATCCGGGTTACATTTGCAACAGTGGGATCTTTTATTCCTTATGCATTCGGCTATATGTTCCTGCCTTTAGTTGCATACTTTGTACGAAGATGGTGGATGTTGCTTTCCATTCTGTCTCTTTTTGGCTTCCTGTACATTCCCTTATGGTGGTAGGTAGGAATTGGAACTTTAATCAATGTCATCAATAGGTAAGAACTTTTGTTGCTGTTAACTTTTGCCACTGATTCCAATCAGGATAAAGAAAACAGTGTCCTTCCTGGGTGACAGTAAGGATGGGGATCAGCATTGACAATGTTTTAAAGAGGGGTAGTGATGTCTACTTGACAATGATAGGAGGCCAGGTGTTCAGTGTTGGTAATTTTCACCTTCACTCTCAAGAACTAACACTTAGTTTTAGATTCTCTACTAAGAGGAATAATCCACCCAGTCAATACTCCTTAGGATATTAAAGATTTTGATTAAATCATCTTTTATCCTTGGAAACTCTAGTGGACCCAAGCCTAACCTCTACAACTCTTCCTCATAAGACAAATGGTCTATTTCTGGTTTTAGTCTAGTAAACCTTCTCTGAGCTGCTTCTAATTCATTTATATCTTTCCTTAAATAATGGCTAATACTGTATAAGATGTTATCTCACTAATAAACTGTATAACTGAAGTGTAAACTCCCTACTTTTGTAATCAATTTCTCTCACTATAAATAATAACAGTCTATTAGTTTTCATAATTACTTGATGTACTTATATACTAGTCTTTTATGATTCAGCCACTAGGGCACCCAGATCCCTCTGCACCTCAGAGCTTTCAATCTCTCACCATTTAAATAATAAGCTACTTTTTCATTCTGCCACAATTTCACATTAACCTGGATCATACTTTTATTTGCCAAATTTTTGCTGACTTATTTAACCTTCAATATCATATTACAGTCTCCTTACGTCCTGTTCAAGATTTACTTTCTTACCTCCTTTGTGTGATCAGCAAATTTAGGAATCATTTAGAGGATCAAATTTAGGTGTGAATTCTACTCTAAATGGCAGAACTTTTAGGAACATTGACATAAAGCGGGATCTGGGCGTGCAAGTCCACAGTTCTCTAACAATAGCAAGCTGATTAAGAAGGCATTTGGCATGCTGGCCTTTTTTAGTTGGGGCATTGACCACAAGAGTTGGGAAATCATGCCACGGTTATATAAGACCTTGGCTAGGTTGCATTTGGAGTATTGCATGCAGTTCTGGTCGGCGCACTACCAGAAGGATGTGGAAGTCTTGGAGAGAGTACAAAGAAGGTTCATCAGGATGTTGCCTGGTTTTGAGGATGCTGCCAATGAGGAAAAGTTGAATAAATTAGGATAATTTTCACTGGAAAGATGGAGGTTGAGGGGGGACCTGATAGAAGTTGACAAAATTATGAGAGGTTTAGGTTCAAGCTGAGGGGAGATCGTTTAAGGGAGATGTGCGGAGGAAAATTTTCACGCAGAGATTGGTGAGTATCCCAAATTAGCTGTCAGGGGAAGTGGTGGAAACAGGCACATTAGTATCATTTGAGGGGCATCTGGATGGATATGTAAATAGGGAGGAAATAGAGGGGTATGGACTGAGTAAGGGCAGAAGATTTTTTATTTAATTTAGTTAGGGCATCATGATCAGCACAGGGTTGGAGGGCTGAAGGGCGTTTTCCTGTGCTGTACTTTTCTTTGTTCTTTGTTCAGTCCCTTCATCCAAATCATTCCCCTAAACTGGAAAAAGTTGAGACTGAAATATTCATTCCTATGGCACATCACTCATCACATCCTGCCAGCCAAAAAAAGATTGATTTGTGCCAATTCTCTGTTTCCTGTTAGCTAGCCAATCTTCACTCCATGCCAGTGGCTTACTGTCTACACTATGAGTTTTGTTTTATGCAATAACATTTTATGTGATGCCTTTTCAAATGCCTTCTGGGGATCTAAGTACAGCACATCCACTAGTTCGCCTTAATGCATGACACATGTAGCTCTTTCAAAGAACTCCAGTAAATTGGTTAAAGATGTTTTACCTTTCGTGTTGACTTTGCTTGATTGCCTTGGCTTCTTTCCAAGTGCATTACTACAACATCTTTAATAACGGATTCTATAACATTTTCCTTATGACAGATGTTTGGCTAACTGGCCTGTAGTTGGCACTCAAGTTGATAAGGTTGTTAAGAAGGCATACGGAGTCTTGGCTTTTATTGGTAGGGGGATTGAATTTCGGAGCCGCAACGTCATGTTGCAACTGTACAAAACTCTGGTGCGGCTGCACTTGGAGTATTGTGTACAGTCTGGTCGCCACATTATAAGAAAGATGTGGAGGCATCGGAGAGGGTGTAGAGGAGGTTTACCAGGATGTTGCCTGGTATGGAGGGAAGATCTTATGAAGAAAGGCTGAGGGATTTGAGGTTATTTTCATTAGAGAGAAGGTGGCTAAGAAGTGACCTTATTGAGGCATATAAGATAATCAAAGGATTAGACATGGTGGACAGTGATAGCCTTTTTCCTTGGATGGAGAAGGCTAGCATGAGGGGACATAGCTTTAAATTAAGAGGTGGTAGTTATAGGATGGATGTCAGAAGTAGGTTCTTTACCCAGAGGGTGGTAAGGGTATGGAATGCCCTGCCTGCAGCAGTTGTAGATGCACCAAATTTGGGGGTGTTTAAGAGGTCAGTGGATAGGTTTATGGATGAAAATGGAATGGTTTAGGTTAGAGGATCATTGTTTTTTTCTCCATTGGTCGGCGCAACATCGAGGGCTGAAGGGCCTGTACTGCGCTGTAATGTTCTATGTTCTATGTTTTCCGCTTTCTGTCCTTCTTCCTTTTTGAGTAAAAGAATTACATTTGCTATTTTTCAATCTGATGGAACCTCCCCAGAAATTTTAGGGAATTTTAGAAAAATGTATCAACTATCTCATCATTTTGAGACTTCAGTGTCCATCTGGACCTGGGGATGTATCAGCCCACAGACCTGACAGTTTTCTCAGTTCTGTTTCCTTGGTGATTGTAATTTTCCTGAGTTTCCTCCCCTCCTTTCTATTTCCTGATTTACAGCTATTTCTGGAATGTTGTATGTGCTCTCTACAGTGAAGACAGATATAACATACCTGGTCAATTCAATCTCCGTGGCCCTACTTTCCATTATTAATTCCCCCAATTCATTTATGTTAATCTAAACCTGTGTGTATTAGTTAAGCTAGAGGAGGGATAAAGGAGTACTGTATTATAAATCATTTTTCACGTTTAACAGGAATGGGCCGTAAATGTTGGATCAGCCAGCAATGCTGTCATTCTGTAAAAGATGAACTTCTAAAAAAATGTTGTTTTTCTTGTTGGTAAAACCAATTAGCACTCCTGTGACCCTGTTCTTCATTGTTAAAACAAGTAAAAGTTACAGCCTTTTGAGCAATGTGCTGGGGGATGGTCAGTGATTAGCTGCTGGTCTGTTCTCCTCTCCCCGGTGGATAGGGAGCACACCCCGCACAACCCACCTCCCCCCACCACCCCCAAGCTGCTGATAAAATGTTAATACAAGTGGCATGAGGTTCTTAATTGGCCATACGAGAGGCTCAATTGATGTCTAGGTGAAGTAGGAGGCACCATGCCTCCCATGCCACTTTGCCAGCCTTCCTGCCTCCGACTCCATCCATAAAGGAACTGCAAATTCAGCCAGATGTTCATTTTTCCCCAAGAATTTGTTTTTGAATCCATGGGATGGATTTTTATCAATGCCATATGTGTTATTTCGTATTACCAGAGTGGAACGTAATTGGAAACTCTGTCAAGGAAGATTACCTCCTGCTTTCTCTTCCATTAAAATGAACAAAATTAAGAGTCAGCAAGAAATGTACAATTCCCATTGCTGGATTTTCATTTCCACACCAATAAAATGGCGATAAAGAGAAAAGTCTACCCCAGTTTTTTCTTTCCCTTTAGGTCTCCCTGTACTACACTTGATATCAGGTTTAGACACTGTCCAAATATTGCCAGGCAATTGCAAATGGCTCTTAATCCAGGTATTTCTGCCTCCTGTCAATTTCCAGAAACATCACCTTCTGCCATTGCCATTTCTGAATCAACTGCTTGATTAGAATAGCAATATATGTCAATATCTACACATTAAGACACATTTTAATATTAATAATAACTAATCAAATCATTTGTATGACATTCATACTCTTTGCTTAACATAAAATAATCATAATTCTAGGTTTATTCCTGAATCCCCACGCTGGCTGCTGATAAAGGGAAAAGTACAAGAGGCTGAAACAATTCTCCGACACATTGCTAAGAGAAACCATATCACTCCACCAGAGGTTCTCTTCAGTGATCTCGAGGTATTGACACATGGTATTGAATTTATTTCCTGCTTGTCCCTTCAGCCAATTAATGCAGACCTACCCATTTATTGTCAATATTTCTCATACCATTTTTTGTTGTGAAGGCATTAACCCTTTGGCTATGATGTGGTTCCATAAGTATCAGTCATTTCCCCTGCCTAAATGATTATTCTTTTCCCGCAATGAGCCCAGAGAATGTGGGGACTGTATTCACTTGTGCACCTCCGGATGGTTCTGCTCACCAGGTGGACACCAATGTGAATGGACAATGTAAACTGGAGGAGAGTAACTATCAGGCATAAAGGCCTGGTAATCATATTTGAATTCATGCAAATAGAGATCCCAACCTTCAAAGTCAGGATTCCCATTACATCATTGGCGGATGATGGGAACAATTGATCACTGAAATCCCACCAGCTAAAAAGTTAGTTCAGGATTCCTCTGCAATTCTCTGTTCCAGAAAATGGTAAATCTCTTCTGATGATACAGTGGTTAGCAGTGTTGCCTCACAGTGCCAGGGACCTGGGTTTGATTCCTAGCCTGCGTCACTGTCTGTGTGGAGTTTTGATGCCAGCGTTGGATTGGGGTAAACACAGTAAGAAGTCTCACAACACCAGGTTAAAGTCCAACCAATTTATTTGATAGTAAACCCAAACTGGTTGAACTTTAACCAGGTGTTGTGAAACTTCTTATTGTGTGACATTCTCCTTGCATCTGTGTGGGTTTCTTCCGGGTGCGTTGGTTTCCTCCCAGAGTCTGAAAGATATGCTGTTTAGGTGCATTGACCCAAACAGGCGCTGGACTGTAGTGATTCAGAGAATTTCACAGTACTTCATTGCATGTTAATGTAAGCCTTACTAATGTAAGCCTTACTTGTGGCTGATAAATACATTTTAGATTACTTCTTATTCATAAGGTATACGCATTCCTGACAAGGCCAGCATTTGTTAACCATCTATAATTAATCTTGAGGGGATAGTGCAAGCTGTCATCTAATTGTTCCACTCCGTGTGGTATGTATTCACTCACAGTTCTGTTAAAAAGAGAGTTCAACATTTTGACCTAGCGATAATGAATGAAAATCAATACATTCCAGTCAGAATGCTGTGTTATTGGGAAGAGAACTTGTAAATGGTGATGTTCCCTTGCACCAGCTGCCTGCCTTCAAGGTGGCAGACATTGCAGGTTTGGAAGCTGCTGTCAAAAGAAGTTTAGCAACTTGATACATTGCATTTTATATACAAATGTGGTGGAGGGAATGAAAGTTTAAGACGATATGCTAAATTTCCTGATTTGCTCTTCCATCGCTGCCAGTGAGAACAGAGAATTTAGTGTTCATCCAAAATTGAACTCACTGCAGCAGGACTGGGGAATCCCAGCCATGGGGAAAGTTAGAGAATTCTGGCCAATGTTGATCGAGTGGGTGTTTTGTTCTGGATAATATTGAATTTCTTGAGGATCGTTGGAACTGCAATCATCCAGGTGAATGGAAACTATTCTGTCACTTTCTTGACTGTTGCCTTGTAGGCATGGATAACCTGGTGTTGTCAGACTTCTTTGGAGGAGTCAGGAGGTTAGTGACTTGCTGCAGAATACCCAACTTCTGACGTCTTGTTACAGTCATCATATCTCTGCTGTTGTTCTAAACAAACTGGCAGATGAATTGAACAAGTTTTTGGGCAGTCTTCACACAAAGGATACAGTGGCATATTGGTTGGCACAACTGCCTCACAACTCCAGGGACACAGATCCAATCCTGGCCTTCGGTCAGTGTGAAGTTTACATATTCTCCCTGTGTCCGTGTGGGTTTCCTACTGGTGCTCCGATTTCCTCCTACAGTCCAAAGGTATGCAGGTTAGGTGGATTGGCCATGCTAAATTGCCTATTAGTGTCCCAAGATATTAAGGTTACAGGGTAAATACTTGGAGTTACGGGGGATAGGGCAGAGGTGGGATGCTCCATCGGAGAGTCGAAAAGAGATGCAAGTAACCACCTAGAAATAGTTGTAAATCAGGAAATGGAAGGAAGGGTGGAACTCGGGGAAATTACAATTACCAGGGAAGTGATACTTAGCAAACTGTTGGAACTGAGAGTTGGCAAGTGCCTGGATTCATCCTTGAGTATTAAACAAAATGGCTAGTGAGGTAGTTGATGTATTGGCTTTAATCTTCTAAAACTTACTAGATTTGTGGAAAATTCGATTAGGTTGGAAAATAGCAAGTGTAACTTCTTTAATCAAAATGGGATGGAGGCAGAAAGCATGAAATTATATATTGGTTAGCCTAGCTTCTGTCATCGTGAAAATGTTACTAGCTATTATTAAAGGCTTTGTAACAGAGCACTTAGAGAAATTCAAGGTAATCAGGTAGTGTCAAAATGGTTTTGCGCAAGGAAAATCATATTTAATCAATTTATTAGAGCTCTTTGAAGAAGTAACAAGTATAGCATATAAAGAGGAATAGTGCATAATCTGCAAGTTCCTCTCCAAGCCACACTGCCTCCTGACTTTAAACTATATTATTGTTTTCTCACTGACATGAATCCAAGATCCTGGGACTCCTTGCTGACAGCACTGTGGATGTATTTACACATGTTTGGCAGTGGTTAAAGAAGATAGCTTATCACCATTCCTTCAAGACAACCAGGGATTTGCAGTAAATTTTAGTCTAGTCAGCAAAGAGTACATTCCATGACTTAATAAATAAAAATAACAAAATATTGAATTGGGTGCATTCATTTGTCAATACTCAGATCCAAAGGAGATTGCTGCAAGAGCTAAAATCAATATCTTAATTTCCTACCCATAACGGGTGGCACGGTAACACAGTGGTTAGCATTACTACTTCACAGTTCCAGGGACCTGGGGTTCGATTCCCTGCTTGGATCACTGTCAGTGTGGAGTTTGCACATTCTCCTCTATCTGCGTGGATTCCTCTGGGTGCTCCGGTTTCCTCCTGTAGTCCAAAGATGCGTGGTTTAGATTGATTGCCCACGCTAAAATTGCCCTTTAATGTCCTGAGATGTGTAAAGTAGAGGGATTAGTGGGTAAATATGTAGGGATATGGGGGTAGGACCTGGGTGGGATTGTGGTTAGTGCAGACTCGATAGACTAAATGGTCTCTTTCTGCACTGCAGGGATTCTATAATTCACAAAATAGTTTTGCCAGTCCAAGTACAGAGAGACCATATTTTTTTTAATTTGTTTATGAGGTGAGAGCATTGCTGAATAGGTCAGCATTCATCACCCATCCCCAGTTGCCTTTGAGAAGGTGATGGTAAGCTGTTCCTGAGATACACGGTGCTATGAAGTCCCAAAAACTGTAATATATTTCCAAATCAGGATGGTGAGTGGATTAGAGGGGACATTCTAGGTGATGATGTTCCCAGGTATCTGTTGCCTTTTCCTTCTAATGACAATAACCATGAGTTAGGAAGTTGCTGCCTAAGGAACCCAAATGATATGAACAATGCTTCCCTTTAAAAATTGAACTAATATCATGTACTATGATATGGCATTGCACTAATAAAATGGGGGATTGATTTTGTGAATACTAAGCTTATCACCTCTCTAGTGTTTGTACAGAGTCAACACAATAGGAGAAAGGAAAAACTGCAAATGTGATAATTTATCCTGCACTGTTTTCACTTTATTATACTTGTTATAAATAAACATAAATAGATTATAATGCAAATACTTTCTAATAATGTTTGGTGACAATAAATTCTCTCTGTTTTCCTTCCAGCTCGAAGATATGAAAGCTAAAAGTGAACAATCTCATTCAATTATTCACTTGTTTAAAACACATAATATCCGAGCCATCACTATCATAAACTTTCTAGTGTGGTGAGTATTTGATACCAGAAATGGAGTCCATTCAATCCGCACTGGCTGGTTTGAAGAACAGCCCAGTTAGTCTCATTCCCCTGCTCTTTCTCCCTGTCCCTAGAATTATTTTCTCCTTCAAGTTATTATTCAATTTAATAAACTCTATCCACCATCAGGACCCTAATAAATAAACTTAAAAATCCAAGCAACCCTGACAAAAAATAATTGTTCTTTCTCTTGTCTTTGGTTCTTTTGCTAATCACTTTAAATCTTGTTTTATGGTTAATCAAATCTCTATCCACTGAAAACAACCTTTGCTTGCTCAATGTATAAAATCACTAACCTCTTGTTAAGAACAAAACAGCACTGGAAACAGGCCCTTTGGCCCAACAAGCCCGCGCTGCCACCCCGATGTTCCCACCTCTACCTGTGATCCCTGTCTACGTTTATAGATCTATGGATTAAAAACCAAATTTGAGACAATTTAGGGAGAATTTGTTTTGCCAATTAGCCTAAGAGCACATCTTTGGGATGTGGGAGGAAACCGGAGCACCCGTAGAAAACCCACGCAAGCACGGGGAGAATGCGCAAACTCCCACAGACACAGGCCCAAATCCATGTATCTGCACAGCACAGCGATAGTCACTGAGCTGTCATGTTGCCCATCAAATGGTCCAGGTCAAGCGTATACTAACAATGTGAAGCACCAGGATACTCTCGAAAAAATCCAAGAGCAGCCCTCTCACGACCCATCGCGTGTACACCCCTTGTTAGACAACAAGGTAGACCAAAGCACCTGTAGGATAAAAACAAGTACATCAATATCATCATCTATTTACTCGCTCCCCAGGGACTCCCAAGGCTCATGATCCCTATTTTAAATCAGTTTCCTATACTCTTCCATTCCCATTCTGTTCATGTGCCCATCTAAGTACCTCTTAAATAACTCCAGAGTACCTGCCTCCACCACTTTACTTGGCAGCACATTCCATACCCCCACCATCCTCTGTGTGAAAAAACTCCCTCCAACATTCAAATTATACCTTACCCCCCTCACCCTAAACCCGTGACGCCTCGTGCTATTTGAGTCCATCCTAGGAAAAGGCTTAACCCTGTTTACTCTATCTATGCCCCTCATAATCTTGTACACCTCTATTAGATCTCCTCTAAGCCTACGTCTTTCTAAGGAAAACAGCCCCAATTTGCCTAATCTCTCCTCGTAATTCAGAAGTTAGGACATCATGTGGTTAGAGCCCTTGGGAATGGGCACTTATTAAAACAAGTTGTCTCTCATTTTCCGTCATCAAAATGGATAGCCCGGTGAACCAGCTGGCTGGGCTCTGAAGCTGGCCTCAGGTTAATATGGACGGTCCCTGAATTCCAGGGTTGATTTGTTTAGTCTTATGGGCTCTTTGCCAATGATTTCTCTTCCTTGGAGCTGCATCTTACAAGTTGCAGAGGGGCCTCACAACACAGAGCTGTCAAATCAGCACCAACATAACCACTTGTAGCTTCTGCCAGCCAAGACAAGTCAACGTCAGCCCTCAAAGGCATTGCAGAGGTGACCACTTCCAGAATGGATCAACGCTGTGACATTGTTGGGATTCTGAGGAGAAAAGTTACAACTTCTCCATTTGATCTATTTAACAGCAATCTTTCATCTCCAGAAACATTGGAATAAATCTCTTCTGTATTTGCTCAAATGTTTTCACATCTTTCCTAAAGCATAGATACAGCAATCTCTTCAAAGTTGAATGAGAGTTTAATGTGTGATCAGCATAACTACCTGGCTTCCGTATGCTATGGTCTAAAAATTGATTTGCTCTCATATTAGGGTGAGAGTCACATTTTACAAGCAGTTCATGCTGAGCCTATGAAGGCAGGCAATGTGTAAACTTTGTGCCATCCTCTCATTTGGATTATTCTAGCATTCTGACAAGTGCAATGTTTGGATCAAATTTTACATGCATTAACCAGCATGCTTTAGCTGGGTAGTATGGAAAGTACAGAAGATGCTAATACCACCATCTTCCTGCTTGCCACACACAGAGTTTCTGTTTCCTTTGACTGTTCACATCAGTTTGGTAGTGCATGCATTAACTGCCTCTCCTGAGGGAGTCCTAGGTAATTATTTTGAAGCAGCATTGAAATACAGAACAGCACAGCACAGGAATAGGCCCTTTGGCCCAAATTATTGTGCCAAATATCTACCTAAATGTTTGACTCTGTGGTAGTTGATTGCAGCTATTATATTTCCATCTTTTAAAGCCTAATGTGGCTCTGCTATCCCATGTCTTCCCTGCTCTCCTTATAATATTGAGAGAGGTTCACAAAATCACAGTCTATTGGGTCCTTGATTGTGTTAAATAACTGCAAATTGTCCATTTCAAAAAAATATGTGTCATTCCACAGAAACTTGGTGGTGCTGCTGGTAAAATCCCCTATAGCACCACCCCCTGCAATTTTATACTCCATCCTACAGCCTCCAGCTTCATCCTTTTTGGGTCTGTCAAATTAAAGGCACTGCACCTGCATGTTTGCTGACTAGTTCATTAAATCACATAAATAGGGAGGAATAGGGTGGTCCCTCTTATGGCTAATGAACGTTTAACTGTACATGCTTAGCACAGAGTGTCCTTTGAACCCGCACAGTCCACGTTTGCAGAGTGTACACTAAATCATTCTGAGAGACTGCATAGCATCACCAGGGAAGAGTCATAGCACAGTAAGAGGCCATTCAACACATTGTGACTGTGCCAGCTGAAAAAAAGGGAGAAAAAAAAGAACCAGCTGCTTATTTTAATCCCACTTGTTGGCACCTGATTTGTAGGTTTGCAAGTTATTGCACTGCAGTTGCAGATCCAGTTAACCTTTAAATGAAAGAAATATTAACCCCTGATTGCAGCCAGCAACAAAACCTACAAGAGGATGAGCTTCTGAGATTTCTTTTGTTCCGCCTACTCCTGTCATCTCAACTCTTACCTTTCCTTACCCCCTCCCATACCTACTGAATAACACTTCTCCCTGCCTCACCAATTTTAACTCTGCGGTCACAACAAATGTGAAGTATTAAAATGGGGTCAGATTATGAAAAATGAAGCAACAAAAAAAAAAAAAAAACATCTAGACTCGAAACTTCAGCTTTTTTCTCTCCTCACAGATGCTGTCCGACCTGCTGAGATTTTCCAGCATTTTCCCTTCTGGGGGGAAAATGAAGTTCTGCATTGGAAATTTTACTAAATAACTGGCTTGTTCTTTTCCTATAGATCTGCGTGTCTCTTTTACACTGGAAGTTAGCCAGTGCTGGCTACTTAAACCATCTTTACATTGTCTTCCTTTCTGGACTTGCAACAACAGCGACATTATATCACAGATATTTAAAGCATGCAGCATTGTGGCTTTGTCAATTACTGATTCAGGGAGTTGGAATTTTGGTCCAGAGACAAGTATTCAAATCCCACTATTTTAGCTGGGGATTTGCAAACAATTACATAAATAAAAACCTGGACCCAAAAGCTGGTTTCAGGAGTGTGGCGCTGTGGTAAAAAGCACCACTGAAGCAGCCTGTGTCCATGTGAAGCAAGACCTGCAGAACGGTTCAAGAAACTTAATTAAAAGTAAAACAAAATGCATCAAAGAACAAAGAGAACAAAGAAAATTACAGCACAGGAACAGACCCTTTAGCTCTCTAGGCCTGCACCAACCATGCTACCCTCTCCCTTTCCAGGGACCATACCCCTCTGTTTGCATCATATCCATGTATTTTTCCAGATGCCACTTAGAAGTTACTATTGAATCTGCTTCCACTACCTCCCCTCGCATGCAAGTTCTGAGCACCCACCATCCTCTGTGTACAGCACATTTCCTTGAAAACTTGCCCCTAGCACCTTAAACCTATGCTCCCTAGAAATTAACTCTTCCAGCCTGGGAAAAAGCTTCTGACTATCCACTCTGTACATAACCCTCATAATCTTGTGGACTTCTATCAGGTCACCCTTCAGCCTCCATCATTCCAGTGGGAGCAAACCAAGCTGAGGGTAGGAAAAAAGGGAACTCATTAGATGGATAATTGGGAACTGATGTGCTGTCTTACTTGAGCTACTGAAAGGATATAGTTTGGAATAGTACTGCATCCAGAATTTGATTTTCAAGCATATTCCGATAAAAAAATCTGCTTTTACTCAGTGGAGATGGGAGTAAATTTTGAAGATTAATTACCCACAGAGGATGTTCTAGTCTACTTTCTAATAATTGAGACATGGTGGCACAATGGTTAGTACAGTGCCAGGGACCTGAGTTCAATTCCTAGCTTTGGTCATTCTCTGTGCGGAGTTTGCATATTTCCTTTGGGTGCTCCGTTTTCCTCCCACAGTCTGAAAGATGTGCTGTTTAGGTGCATTGACTGTGCTAAATTTTCCCTCAGCGTACCCCAACAGGTGCTCCAGTGTGGCGATTAGGGAATTAGTACACTAACTTCAATGCAGTGTTACTGTAAACCTACTTGTGAGACTAATAAAGAAACTTTAGTTCACTGATATCAAGACAGAATGGAGCCAGATCAGGTGCTTGCTCTCTGTATGGGAAATGAAGGATGGAACGGGGAGCACAAATCAGCAGGAACGAAAATCTAAGCAAAACAGGATGAAGGAAGGAATGTTTTAAAAACAGTTTTACAAGATTAATTTTTCCTTTTTGCCTCAGGATGATTCTAACAGCTGAATACTTTAGCTTGTCTTTGAACACACCCAACCTCCATGGTGATGACTATTTGAACTGTTTCTTCGCTGGCGCTATCGAAGTTCCGGCCTACGTAGCAGCTTGGCTTTTCCTCCAGAGGTTTTCCCGCAGGTTCAGCCTTTCGGGCTCACTTCTTCTTGGTGGAATTGTCCTTTTCTTCATTCAGCCCATACCTTCAAGTAACGTTTTAATGTATAGTTAAAAATTGCAATATCTATTGTTAAATGTTTTTAAGCAGCATTTTATGATCAGTTGAAGTGAATGTGTAGCACAGTCTTTAAGAGACCTGAGCATTCTGTCACATGAATCCACAGCCTGTGAAAACTCATCACAACTTCGCTGATATTCGCCGTGCTGTAAGGATGAGATGGTGAGGGGACAGCAGTGAGGGAGGGAAAATTGATGGTTCACTAAGCCTAAGCCAGCCTTTTATTCATAGAATCACTACTGTGCAGAAGGAGCCATTCAGCCCATTGAGCCTTCACCGACAACAATTCATCCAGGCCCTATTCCGTAATCCCATGTATTCACCCTACTAATCCCCCTGATACTAAGGAGCAATTTGGCATGGCCAGTTCACTCACCTTGCACATCTTTGGACTGGAAGGAAACTGGAAAGGCCACAGGAAAGCCACATAGACACAGTCAACCAAAACCAGAATTGAACCCATGTTCCTGGTATTGTGAGGCAGCAGTGCTAACCACTGTGCCACTCTGCCGCTAATTCTTCAAACTTTACTGAGCGTCAGCATTGACTGAAAAACTAAATTGTTGAAACCATCTGATCATCTCTTGATATGTAGCCAACCCAGCATGTTGACACTGCCCAAGAGGCACACAGAACTGCCTACCAGGCAGTGCCAAAGGGGCAGGACCAGAGAGCAGGCCTATTTTCGGCAGGGGGGAGGGGGGTGGATTTGAACTAAAGGGGGTAGCAATTGATGGTGGTGTGGGGACCCGCTGCCACTTTGCAATGGGATCAGTGGCGGAGGGAAGGAGGAGGGTGATTGTGGTTGGCCATGAGGGTTGGAGGTTTCAACTGGCCATGGCGGGGAGGGTCAGGGCTGGCTATGGGGTTGGGGTGGAAGGTGGAGTTGCCATGGGGTTGGGAGTTTGGGTTGGCCATGGAAAGGGAGAAGGGCTAACCCAAGGTTGGTTTGGGAGTATTAGGTGGGCCAGTGATCGTTGGGAAATCAGGCAAAGTAGGGGAGCCCAATGCGCATGCACTGACTTCCCCCCTGACAGATCAGTACACATGGCTCACTCAGCACACTGATGCCAGCCTCTTTGGGAGGTTGGAAAGGAGAGGGGGTAGCTAGTGAGGACTTATCCCCTACTTTACAATGTGAATTTCTGTGAGGCACACTATGATGCACAGAGAGTGGGGCATTTGTTTAAGTACGAAGACCCAAAAACAGACAGAAAAATCTCCTTTTTTTCCCCCACCTGTTGGTGAGAATTCCAGCCTTCTTTGACTCTGTTTTTCCTCATGTCAGTTTTAAATCTACGGCCTTTCAACCTATACCTGTGACCTCTTGTTCCAGATCCTTGTATGTCTAAGAATTTCACTTATTGTGAAATTATAGATAAATATATTTTCATGTATTAATTTTAATGGATGGAGAGCAGCACCATAAACTCCCAATATATACTTCTGGCTGTTAAAGGTTTGTGTGTGAAGCACATATCTGGAAAGTCAGTCTATGTGTTGAATATCTGACTGGATTATACGGATGTATGTGTGTAAACAGCTTTACTTTTTGTAAAATTCACTGTTACCTGTATGTTTTCTAAATCTTTTAGCACTTTCCACCATTCTGGTGATGATTGGAAAGTTTGGAATCACAATTTCCTTATCTATAGCTTTGGCCTACACTGCTGAGCTGTACCCAACCGTAGTAAGAAACATGGGTGTCGGAGTGAGCTTGATGGCCTCCAGGCTAGGTGGCATCATCTCGCCCTACATTTTTTATCTAGGTAAGATAGACGTTTAATTTCCATATAGACGTAGAATGCAATTTCTTGTATTTCCCTGATTCACTTAGGCTATTCCCAAATTCATACCATTCATGTGCTCTTGGTGCAAATGAAAAAATGAATTAAGCTGCAAATATGCAGAAGATATCTGATCAATCCCCCTTTCAGCAGCTCCCACTTTCTTACATCTCACTCTTAACCTCAGCTCCCGCATGTTTTTTTTTAAAAATCTTCCATCTGATTCGGATTGAAATCGCCTTTTAAAATTGCTATTCTCCCAGTTCACTTTGAATAATTTACTATCCCAAACCCCATGGGTGAACTTTTATAAAAAAAAATTATAAGTACTGAGCTGGCGCAAAAATGGGTGAGTTTCAGATCCATTTTTTTGGACAAGTCCACAATCACAGTCTTATGCACTTAGTAAAAAATGGGCTAGATTGTTTCTTGCCACTAGTTGGAGTACATGGGGCTTAAATCACCAGCCAGCCTGCTGTGACAGCCAGAAGAGAGTTATTGAACGTTTGCAGATCTCTGTGGCTGCACATGAGCAATTGCAACCAACAGAGAAGGCTGATGGGTCTGTGAGAGAGAGAGAGAGAGAGAGAGAGAGAGAGAGAGAGAGAGAGAGAGAGAGAGAGAGAGAGAGAGAGAGATATACCTGTTAGGCCTCTGCTGCTGTAGGCAGCATCAACCAAACCATTCCCTCCATCCTGGCTATCGTGGGGGCCCACAACCGACCTTTAGCCCCACACTGTCCAGAAATATCATCACCCCACCACGAAAAACGATTGTCTCTGTCTCCCTCCCCCAACTATCATGACGTGGAGTCGCAACAGGTGCCCCTCCCTCACTAATAGTGATGCAAAATGGCAATGAGACAAAATGGCAAAATGCCGGTAAGACTATGAGAGGTGAGAAATTGTGTGTAAATCTCAGTTCTCATACAATTGTACCAGCTCAGCTTGCCCATAGATGCCAGGGTAGCTAATAAAATTGCATCTCATGAGCTTGAGTTTGTATTAACTTTTTACATGATGGTAATTAGGCAGAAAGGAGAGGAAATTTGGACTCACTGTGGAGACAAAGTCCAGCAAATTTCAGACAAATCCCTACTCTTTGGATAAATCTCACCTTTTGCACATGTTCTAGACCACTGTGTTTTTGCACTGGAATAAAAGCATATATGCTGGGGGCAGAGTGGAATTCCAGTCAGATCTTCCACTGCATCCTATTAATAGAATGCAATCAATTTCATGCCAGCCTCCAGTGTAATAATGTGGTCAGCTTTTAATTGCCTTCAGAATTCGGGAACAAGTGCTGGCCCAGGCAATGATGCCGACATTCAATGAACACATTTAAAAAAAATGAATTCCTCACCACAGACTTAATTGAGGCAGCAAGAGAAGGAAAAAGGATCTCTATCCAATATCCTCCTGCCTGATTTAATCACCCCCTTTGCAACACTCAGGAGAGGACATTAAATTAACTCTCATTGTCTTCATTTATATTTCAGGCATTAATTTCAGACTCAGGTTACTCACCCTCAAACTGAACGTGAAATTACATATTCTGATCATTCTTCCCAAAAGAATTTTTTACGAGGAGACCATTAATTGGTCTTATCTTACCTATTGCCAGATCTAAAACAACCAACCGGTTTCCTGGTTTGTTTCAAAACATAATTTTGTAGAAACTATCCCAAATACATTCTATGGGATGGGGCTTTCTGGCTGTGCTCGCCTCAAAACCAAGAAAATCCTCAGGTCAACAGACCTTTGCATGGTCTGCCTCACCCCACCCCATTCCCCTACCCCCCACCTCCCAGCCCACTATGATTCCTATGGTGGGTGGGATGAGAAAATTCCTTCCACAAACTTTTCCTGAAGCATCTCTTTGCCAATTTCTTTTGAACAATTTATAAGATAATTAAAATCCTGTGCAGGCATTGCAGTATATATCTTATACACACCCATTATTTCTTGATTTATCTGTCTTATTTTTTCCCTTCCTACATACCTCAACAAACTGATCCCACAACTTGTTCTTCAGAATTCAGATCTTTTCTTGCCGCTGTACTGATCTCATCCTTTGTTAACAGAACTACCCCACATCCTTTTCCTTTCTTTTTCCCCTTCTTGAAATATTAAATACTCTTGAACATGCAGTTCCCAGCTTTGGTCACTTTACAGGCAGGTGTTTATCATTAGGGGAGATCAAATTGAGGTATTCAAGATGATAAAAGGTATGGATAAAGTAGATGTGGAGCAGATGCTTCCACTGATAGGGCATTCTATTACGACAATTCAAAGTCTTAAGTTAGCAGATAGCAAATTTAAAACAGAATTGAGGAGAAACTGCTTCTCCCAAAGGGTTGTGAATTATGGAATTCACTATCCTAAAGTGCAGTGATGCTGGAACATTGAGTAAATTTAAGGAGGAGTTAGACAGATTTTTAAATTGGTGATGGGTTGAATGGTTCTAGGGAGAAAACAGGAAAATGGGGATAAGGAGCATATCAACTGTAATTGAATGGTAGAGTGGACTTGATTGGACCAAATGGTCCAATTTTGCTCCTATATCTTTTGAACCTGTGAACTTATGAACCCCATATCTGTACCCATGCATTTCTAATTCATCTATCTGGTCATAAATGTTTTGTGCATTCAGTCATTAATTCTATCTTTTTCCCATTTTTCCCTATTCTCAACTTATTTGCTAGTGCAGTCATGTCATTACGTTTTACTCCTTCCAATCACAGTCTTGTTATCCGAACAGTATTTTCTCTTTAACTTCATAAGTTTTGTCTGAAGTGAGCTCTGCCCCCAACCATTTAGTTTAAAACCAGGCGGAAGATGCTACAGGAATGGTAGTAGGTGGTGTTAGTGATGAAGGAGATATTTGACTAGAAGTTCATATTGGGCTTAAAGATTATGAATGGTTTGTTCCAATATCAGAAAGCAGAGGAATGGTATCTGTAGAGAATGTATGGCTCCGAACTAAGAAAATGGCTTTGATCTTCCTAATACTTAGTTGGAGGAAAGTTTTGTTCATCCAGGATTGAATGGTAGGATCGTCTTCTGAAGAGAGAATGGGGCAAACTGGGCATGTAGTCTCTGGAGTTTCAAAGAATGAGAAATGATCCAATTGAAATCTTCAAAATGCTTAAACGTATAAGCAGGGTAGGTGCAGGTAAGGTGTTCCCCTTGCTGGGAGCCTAGAACAAGGGGGCAAAGTTTTAAAATAAGGGGGATGCTACTTTGGAACAAGATGAGGAGAAGCTTCTCTACAGAGAGGAATGTGAATCTTGGGAATCCTCTCCTCAAGAGAGCTGTGGAAGCTCATTCACTGAGCGTGTCTAAATTAGAGATTGATAGATTTCTGATGGACAATAATGTAAGGGGTTAGGAGTAAAAGGCATTGAAGTATCCAGACAACCGTGAAAATATTGAATGACAGAATAGGCTTGATGGGTTGAGCAGCCTGTTCCTATGTCCTTATGTTCCTTTCTATTCTGGATAATTGACAAACGAGAGCCAGTGAAAGTGTGGAGAGAAATGCTAGTGAGACAGAGTTGGGTGTCCTCAATATACACGATCAATGTGTTTGGAACTTTCTCCCCTTTGATTTAAGAATGTTGGCAAAAACAGGCTAGAGAAAACTTTAAAATAGAAGCAAGGTAAATACTTCCACTCAGGATATCAATGTATCTATATTGAAAATACAACTCAGGTTATTGAGCACATGACCTGTGTTACATGCACTATTTATGATTTGGTGGAAATGTGCTGATCTTCTCCTAACAGACACTCTGTACTTCCACAGGTATTCATCACGAATTCCTGCCTTACATTCTGATGGGCAGTTTGACAGTATTTTCAGCATTCCTGGCTCTATTTCTGCCTGAAACACTCAATATTCCTCTCCCTGAAACCATTGCCCAAATGCAGAAAATGAAGCGGTAAGTCTGCACTGTCTTCATCAAATGGAGATTTTCAGCTGTGAAGATGGGAATGGAAGTAGACCTGTGGGAGGAAAGGGTGTTGGTAAAATTGGGGCGGGGTCAACATGGGGATAATTCCAGATGCATTTCCATCGACAGGAATCTTTTCCAATATTGGACAACCAATGGAAGTGGTTTAGGTCCCAATGAGGAATATTCTACAGGATCACCTCACATTAAAAAAGCACTTCCCCTCTCAGCAATCCTCCACCCACACTTATCACTAGTTTATTGGAGAAAATCTCTAGTGCCAGGCCAGAAATCCATCAGAACCAGAGGCTTCAAGCCAAAATAGTAAGGCCACATGGATGAAAAGTACCAATTAAGGAGGCATCTGATCATGCAAAGGCATTTCCCCTCTGCCACATACCTGCCAGTTTCATGTAGCCCTTTTGTGCTCCCCAGCATGTACACTTCAATTCTGAGCTGCCCTCATGGTTTTCAATCTGCTTCAGCAGTATCCATCACTCCCAATATGCCTGCTGGCCAATCATTGGAGCAGTTCTCTGATTGGCCCTCCCACAACACTGGACAACATGCCACCCTTAATTGGACAAATCTTCTGAAAATAGCTTCCTAATTGGGTGCACAGGGAAAGTCTTGATTGATATTGTTTCAAGGCCACATCCAGGTTCCCGGCACAGAATTGAACACTCCAAGCAATCCTGGAAAAGTCTAAACCCTTGTTTGAGATCTTCCACGTTCGATTGGGATACATTTGGTGGCAAGATATTAAAATCTCGCAACAAATCCTTAGGAACATTTTCCAGTGACACAAATCCAGGATCCATTGTCCTCTTTCCCTCCTCCTCCCTCGTCCAGTGCTGGACTGCATTTCCATATCTGAGCATCAGGAACTTAATTTTAATAAATATGCATCTGATTATTGTGGCCACATGCTGAAATCATCCCCCCACATCAAATTTAAATCCCACATTGGCATGACTTCAGAACGGCGTGATTCATAACTGGCTTTAAAAGACATGTATATGAATTGTGAAAGGAACTCGGAGATGAGCACACACAATTTAGTGTCACGCTTATGAGGACCCAAATGCAAGGAAGAAGCTTCGTGGATTCAGGAATGGGTCATGTCCTCACAGCAGCTACTTCACGGCAGCATTGTGGTGCCATGGCACAGGCAGAAGTGCAGGGGGAAGGGAGACAAGGGAATCCAGTGGCAGGGAGCACCTAATTTTGAGCACGCCAATAGTTGCTACTCGCAAGCTCTTCATCCCAAATCCAATGAGTGCTATGAATTTGCTGAACCAAGGGGCAACTGAGTAAGCTGAAGAATTCCCTGTGAAAAGTAGCCATGGAACAATGACTGGGCCTGAGCTGTTAATCTCTTGCTTTACATTAAAGTTTATATTGACAAGTGCCCCTCACAGTCCAAGCAATGCACAAAGCCCCGGAGTGCAGGTTGGATAGTGCCTGCTTCTGAGATGAGAATTCAGAGTTTAGTGAACTGGCCAAAGTTGTTGCTACTCAGTTACAATTCACAACTATAGAATGCTTTTAGTATAGAACTTGTTCCAAGGTGCTTCACTGAGGAGAAAAGGAACAAATGCCTGTCCTTTGAGAAGCAGTGATGGCACAATGGCCAAATAATTAGCATTGCTGTTTCACAGCTCCAGGGATCTGGGTTTGATTCCCAGCTTGGGTATCTGTCTGTGTGGAGTGTGCACATTCTCCCTATATTTGCATGTGTTTCTTCCGGGTGCTCAGGTTTCCTCCCACAGACCAAAGGTGTGCGGGTTAGGTTGATTGGACATGTTAAATTGCCCCTTAGTATCCCCAGATACGCAGGTTAGCGGGATAATATGTAGGGTTACGGGAGAGGACCTGGATGGGATTGTAGTGTATGCAGACTTGATGGGCCGAATGGCCTCCTTCTGAGTTGTAGGGGTTCTATGATTCTATAAACCTATGAAGTGATGAAAAGCCTGGCTGAAGATGTCCATTTTAAACAGAGGGAGAGGGACAGGGAGTTGGAGACATTTGGAGACACATTTTCACAGAGCTGTGCGATAGTAGCTATCACAATGTCGAAAAGCAGGGACAGTGGCAGACTGGTAAGCACTGCTTCCTCACAGCTCCAGGGACATGTGTTCGATTCCTGTATTGGGTCACTGTCTGTGAGGAGTTTGTGTATTCTCCTTGTGTCTGCATGGGTTTCCTGCAGCTTCCTCCCACAGTCTAAAGTTGTGCAGGTTACATTGATTGTCCATGCTAAATTGTCCCTTAGTGTCTCAGGATGCATAGGTTAGCAGAATTAGTGTGAAGTTACGAGGATAAGGCTTGGGAGAGATTGTTATCTGTGGATTTGATGGGCCAAATGGTCTCCTTCTCTAATGTAGGGATTCTATCAGGAAACTAGTGAATAGGATGGAAGTGAAGAGAGGTTCTAAAGGTAAGAAGTTGAGTTTCAATTAAGATCTGAGCCTCTATGAGATCCATTTCAGTGTAATTCTTATTAGTCTAATTCTTATTAGTGTATTATTCTAATAGATGCCATTCCTAATCTTAGAACTAATTAGCCAAGACCCAGTTTTCCTGATTTTTCTTTTTCTAAAATACCAGTTCAGGTGAGGAAAGTTGGAATGTTACTTTGCCAATTGCACTGACTGCTTTTCTTGCCAGTCTGAAAATTGAAGTGAAGGAGCTTTTAAAAGATCGGGACGCAGTTTTAGAGGATGTGAAAAGACAGTAACAAGTGGCGCATAATCGGATCAATGTAAAAGTTGGGTTCCCTGTTACATCATTGGTGGGAGATGGCGACAATTACCAGGAGAAATCACACCAATCTAAAAGCTATTTTGATTCTCCCACTCCCACCTCCCCCCACCATTCCCACCCCCCAGAAATGCAGGCAGAAGTTTTTCATTAATGAATGCTGATGAAAATTTTGGTTTTTCCTAATGTCCCAATTATCTTTATTGTATGTCACAGCAGTGGCCAGATCTTGAATATTGGGGTTTTGAAGATTGCAGTCCAAAGGTGTGTAGGTTAGAACGTAGAACATAGAAAAGCTACAGCACAAGTAGACTCTTCGGCCCATAAGTTGAGCTGAAGATACCTCTACCTACTAGGCTTACCTATAACCCTCAATCTACTAAGTCCCACGTACTCATCTCAAAGTCTCTTAAAAGACCCTATTGAATCTACCTCCACCACCTCTGCTGGCAGCTGATTCCACGTACCCACCACCCTCTGACATCTTACTCCTGACATCTCCTCTGTACCTATTCCCCAGTACCCTAAACGTGTGTCCTCTTGTGTCAAGTTGGGTGAATTAACCATGTTAAATTCTCCCTTAGTGTCCAAAGATATGTAAATTTGGTGGATTAGCCATGGTAAATGTGTGAAGTTATAGGGATAGGATGGAGGGGAGGACCAAGGTGGGGTGTACTTTCAGAGAGTCAGTGCGGACTCGATGGGCCAAAAGCTCCTTTCTTCACTGTAAGGATTCTTTATGGAAGGATGGAACCTCATTGAAGTTAATGGCAATATTTTCAACAGCGTTTCAGATGATCTAACTCCACGAATATGTGGCACTGAAATTTTCATATCCTGATCTATAGATTTCAGTATTACAAGTTGAAGCAGATTTAACTGAAAACAATGAACACTATCTGGAATAAGTGAAATATTCCTTCTAAAACATGTTAATACTCCATACAAAGAAAATAAACATAAGGCATCTCATCTTAGCATGTCTTAAAGAGTTAATACTAATGTGTTTCCATTCCATCAGCACATTTATTGCCTGAATTTTTGTTTGTGTACCCTATCTATTGATTTTTTTGATCAATTTGAGCTGGATTAAAAAGTGCCGATCTCAGGTACAAAACTTATATTCCCATCATACCTGACATCTCCGCATACTTTATTCTTACCAATCTGTGGCATAGTAATGCATTGGTACATTGGCAACCTTTATTATCATGTCAGCTGACCCTAAACCTTTTTGAATTATTCAAACAAGATCAATCTGTTATGAAATAAGTGATTGTGTCTAAAGAAAGGAAGGTGACAAAAAAATCAACTGGTGTTCATTATTTATGATGGTATGTTTTTATCCGATTGCAGGTTCAAATATAGAGGCACTGACAAAAATCACTATCATTTTTGTAAAAACTGCCGCAGAAACCAGTATGGTAATCAGTCAGATGGAGGAAGTTTGACCAAGCCCTGACCCCAGATCAATGGAGAAATGGACAAGGAATCGATTCTTTCCAGTTTATGCCACAGACTAACATCATTATGAAATTGAAATATATGTATATCATTGCAATCAAAATACTCAGAGACCATTGTCACATATTCAGATCAACGGGACACTGCACCAATTCATGTTTCTTACATTTTCTCACTTCCATTTGGAAACATCTGGAATATTTGTGTGTAATACAAAACTTGGTGTCACAGATGGGCTATAAGTATTATGGAATCAACTTTGACATTTGGACACTAGACCAATAGGGCACACTGGTGAACTGATATGTTGCCCATGACTGCAGTGAAGAGTGATTGTAATCCCGAGATGCTAACTTCATTAAAATCCAGTCACTGCACTCCTGATGTTGTTCCCAGGATTGAGGTCTCCCCTAATTCAGCTGCCTGGCTTCCAGCAATGTGACGGGAGTTGGGATATAGTCCGAGGGTGATGTCTCAGAATGTGACCAGCTCAGATTATTTTTGAGGAATCTGAAGGGGAAAAGCTTGCTCCCCTGCAATAACCAGACTTACCTTGATTGAACCTCATCAGCTCCTATCTCCCACACAATGGCTGGAGCAGTGTATAGCAAACCTTCAGACCCTGCTCTACCCTAAGTTTGCGATCCTTGAAGTCTCAATCCTTGAATGCCACTGGTACAGGTGGAGGATTTGGGCTTTCAATAGTTAGTACCATTCAAGATACCACTGATGTGACAGTATTGTGCATTTAAGAAATATATTTGTATCATGTGTCTTATGCAAGAATTTATTTTAACAGGCAGTTGGTGTGGGCAAGGTTTTCCAGCTTTGGGGTAAGCACAGCTGGAAAATCCCGCCCACTGTGTTTTACAGCATAGAAGAAGGCCTTTTGACTAATTGTGTCTGTAACAAAATGATAAAGAATAGCAAATATTGGCCAGATCTTCCAGTCCCTGGATAGTTAGAGACTAGATGGACCCCTCAAGATATGCTAGGAATCAGGGAAATCCTCGGAGGTCACAATGCAATGACTTCATGGCAATTGGCCCTGAAGCTTGAACTTCAAATAAGCAATTTTGTTATTCCCTGGGGCCCTCTGAGAATGTCTTCAACTCAAACTTAGAGTCAGAAACGTTGGACAGTTCTGCCTTACCTGGATGGTTACCCAGGAAATGTTAGTCTAAAACCTGGTCCGATATCTGGGTAACTATATAACTGACCCTCCAATCACTCACACTAATCACCCTGACTATCCCCTTGTCTCCCAACTTCACTCTGATCCCTGACTCCCCCGCCAACCCCAACAAATCCTGTTCCCAGAACCTGATCTCCTCCTGACCTCCACATCCACTTGACCTGTCCTCTTCTCCACTTAGTTTGCCTATCCTCTTACCTACTCAACCCTAACCCACATACCTTAGCCACCCCAGCCATTCATTCACTCTAGACCCTTACAAATTTACCTTCCATGCAACAGCTTTTCAAAGAAGATTTGGGGCATTTCAACTCTTTACTGGCTGGAATATGGTGTCCAGTGGCTTAAAAAGTAGGTGTGACATATGTGCAGATTCTCTCTGTTACTCCCTCTGAGTTATCCTGCACCATCTGCATGATCTTCCATTGGAAGGTTGCCCAGAAAAATTGGAGAAAATGTCAGATGAAACAAAGGTTCTGACCCTGAAGGGAAGATTTGGACTACTGTATTTGTGGTTACTGGCATGTGGATGATAATTTTGAATTTGGAAAAAAATAGTGATTTTGTCTATTACTTGGAGTGAAAGCTTCAGGATTGCTTTTCAAATGGTGCTAATTATATATTTTTGAACAAAAAAATTCTCTAGATGAGAATTGGACTGTCTGCTGGCATGGTACGATTGTGAATTGTGGAAGTAGCCCCCAAGGAAACAAGGGTGGGAAATCTTGTACTTGATTTATTTAATTGTTTTCCTGACGTGATTCTTTTGCTGGTTGATCATAGGATTAGAATTATTTTCCTTGGGCAGAAGTGTGATTATTAAATCTAGAATTGGATTGATAAATATGAGCAAATAAAAGGATTATGTTTTTCAGGGTTTAGATGGGAGTGACTTGTAGGATTTATTCAAACCTTTTTATTTTATGAGGTATCTAACTTCTTTTATTAAACTGGTTTGTAAACCCCATCCATTTAACTGAACGTAATTCTATTCGCCAACAGCTACACATCTTACCTTCCCGTGTTACTGACCATCACAGAGTCCTTTTCATCACAGCACTGAAATAAGATAAAAAGCACCAAAGAAACAAATATTCTAAACCAACATCCCCAATTTTATGCAATAGTTAAATAATCAGTCCCAGTACATCACTGCAGGAGCTCCTCAGGGTAGAGTCCTAGAACTTTTCCTTCATCATGAGGTCAGATATAATAATGTTTGCTGATGACTGTGTAGTATTTAATACCACTCATGCACCTCAGCAGAAGTCCATACCTAATGCATAATGTCTGAACAATATTCTGGCTTGGGGTGACAATGAAATTCGTGCCACACAAGTCTGAGGCAATGACTACCATCAACGAGTGAGAATCTAATCATCTCCCCTTGACATTCAATGGCATTGCCTTTGCTGAATTCCGCAGTATCATCACCCTGGTAGCCACTATAGATCAGAAATTTAACTGGACCAGCCATCGAAATACTGTGGATAAAAAAGCAGGCCAGAAGCTGGAAATTCTGCATGATGTGGAGATGCCCGTGTTGAACAGGGATAAGCACAGTAAGAAGTCTCACAACACCATGTTAAAGTCCGACAGGTTTATTTGGTAGCAGGAGCTTTCAAAGCACTGCTCCTTCATCAGGAGAGTGGGAATTGGGTTCACAAACAGGGCATACATAGACACAAATTCAAATACAAGATAATGGATGGGATGTGAGTCTTAACAGGTAATCAAGTCTTTACAAGTACAGAAAATGCAAGTGGACAGAAGTTTAATCACACGTTACAGAGGTATGAATTGTCTCCAGCCAGGACAGTCGGTGAATTTTGCAAACCCAGGTAAGTCGTGAGGGTTACAGATAATGTGACATGATAACCTAAGATCCCGGTTGAAACTGTTCTCATGTGGGTGGAACTTGGCTATCAATTTCTGCTCAGCAATTCTGCATTATGTGCCTTGAAGGCCGTTTTGGAGAATTCTTACTCGAAAATCAGAGGTTGAATGTCTATGACTGCTGAAGTGTTCCCCAACAGGAAGGGAACCCTCTTGCTTGGTGATTGTCAAGCAGTGTTTATTCATCCATTGTCGTAGCATTTGCATGGTCTCACCAATGTACATGCCTCCAGATATTCTTTCCTGCAGCATATCAGGTAGACAACATTGGCCGAGTCAAAAGGCGATGTACTTGTTCTCACGTGAGATGATAGCATCTGGATGGATGATCCGGCATGTCTTGCAGTAGTTGCTGTGACAGGATTGTGAAGTGTTGGAGTCACTGTTCTTCTGAAGGCTGGATAATTTGCTGCACACAATAGTCTGTTTGAGGTTGCACAGTTGTTTGAAGGCAAGTAGTGAGGGTATGGGGATGGCTTTGGCGAGATGTTTGTCTTTATCAATGACATGTTGAAGGCTCTGGAGAAGATATCGTAGCTTCTCCGTTCCTGGGAAATACTGGACCACAAAGGGTTTGTCTTCTGAGGAGGTCAGTGCGGTTTTTCGCTTTCACGCTTTGTCGATCGATGAGTTGAGCACAATATCCTGTTCTTATGAGGGCATCTAGGATAACATTAACTTTAACTTTAACTAATATTAACTTTAATTTGCTTTAACTTTACTAATATTGATTGGAATAGCTATAGCTCTAGCTTGTTAGAGGGGTCAGTTTTCATACAAAGTGTGCAGGAAGGTTTTTTGACTCAGTATGTAGATAGGCCAACTAGAGGTGAGGCTACATTGGATTTGGTGCTGGTCAATGAGCCAGACCAGGTGTTAGGCTTGGAAGTTGGTGAACATTTTGGTGATAGTGACCACAATTCGGTTACGTTCACCTTAGTGATGGATAGGGATAGGCATGAAGCTGGGGCAGTAGTTATAGCTGGGGGAAGGGTAATTATGAGGCCATCAGGAGAGAATTAGGGTGCATAGATTGGACTAGGAAACTACAGGTACTGGGAACATCTGGAATGTGGAGCTTATTCAAGGAGCAGCTGCTGCGAGTCCTTGATAAGTATGTCCCTGTCAGGCAAGGAGGAAATGGTCGAGTAAGAGAACCTTGGTGTACGAAAAAAAGTTGATTTGCTGGTTAAAAGGAAAAAGGAGGCTTATGTCAGGATGAGGATTGAAGGCTCGGTTAGTGCAATGGATAGCTATAGATTAGCCAGGAGGGAGCTAAAGAGTGAATTGAGGAGAGCTAAGAGAGGACACGGGAAGACTTTGGCTGATAGGATTAAGGAGAATCCTAAAGCTTTCTTTAGATATGTTAAGAATAGAAGATTGGTTAGGACAAGATTAGGGCCTGTCATAGACAGCAGTGGGACATTGTGCGTGGAGCCTGAAGAGATTGGAGAGGCACCGAATAAATATTTCTCTTCAGTATTCACGCAGGGTGATGTAAATGTAGTTATGGAGAACACTGAGGTACAGGGTTGCAAACTGGAAAGTATTGAAGTAGATAGGGAGGATGTGCTGGATATTCTTGAGGGTTTGAAGTTGGATAAGTCCCCTGGGCCGGACGGGATTTACCCTAGGATTCTCTAGGAGGCAAGAGAGGAGATTGCAGAGCCTCTGGCTCTGATCTTCAGGTCGTCGTTGGTTACGGGTGTGGTTCCGGAGGACTGTAGGATAGCGAATGTGGTCCCATTGTTCAAGAAGGGGAAGAGAGACCTTCCAGGGAATTATAGGCCAGTGAGTCTTACTTCTGTTGCGGGCAAAGTATTGGAGAGAATATTAGGGATAGGATTTATAGTTATTTAGAGAGAAATGAATTGATTGGGGATAGTCAGCATGTTTTTGTGAAGGGTAGGTCGTGCCTTACTAACCTTATTGAGTTTTTTGAAAAAGTGACCAAAGAGGTGGATGGGGGTAAGGCGGTTGATGTGGTATATAGGGACTTTAGTAAGGCGTTTGATAAGGTGGCCCATGGAAGACTTCTGCAGAAAATGCAGATGTATGGGATAGAGGGTGATTTAGCTAATTGGGTTAGGAATTGGCTAGCAGATAGAAGACAGAGGGTGGTGGTTGATGGGAGATATTCATCGTGGAGTTCGGTGACAAGTGGTGTACCTCAGGGGTCTGTTTTGGGGCCCTGCTGTTTGTAATTTTTATAAATGATCTGGATGAGGGTATTGAAGGATGGATTAGTAAATTTGCAGATGACACTAAAGTCGGTGAAGTGGTAGATAGTGAAGAGGGGTGTTCTAGTTTGCAGAGAGACTTGGACAAGTTGCAGAGCTGGGCCGAGAGGTGGCAAATGGAGTTTACTGTGGAAAAGTGTGAGGTAATTCACTTTGGCAGGAATAACAAATGTGTAGAGTATAGGGCTAATGGTAGGACTCTTAATAGTGTTGATGAACAGAGGGATCTGGGTGTATGTGTGCATAGATCCCTGAAAGTTGGCAATCAAGTCGATAAGGTTGTTAAGAAGGCATACGGAGTCTTAGCTTTTGTTGGTAGGGGGATTGAATTTCGGAGCCGCAACGTCATGTTGCAACTGTACAAAACTCTAGTGCGGCCGCACTTGAGTATTGTGTGCAGTTCTGGTCCCCACATTATAAGAAAGATGTGGAGGCATTGGAGAGGGTACAGAGGAGGTTTACCAGGATGTTGCCTGGTATGGAGGGCAGGGTCTTATGAAGAGAGGCTGAGGGATTTGAGGTTGTTTTCGTTAGAAAGGAGGCGGCTAAGAGGGGACCTAATCGAAACATATAAGATGATTAAAGGTTTAGATAGGGTGGACAGTGATAGCCTTTTTCCTAGGATGGAGAAAGCTAGCACGAGGGGAACACAGCTTTAAATTAAGGGGTGATAGTTATAGGACGGATATCAGAGGTAGGTTCTTTACCCAAAGGGTGGTTCGGGAGTGGAATGCCCTGCCTGCAGCAGTTGTAGATGCGCCAAGTTTGGTGGCATTTAAGAGGTTAGTTGATAAGTAAATGGAAGAGAAGGGAATGGTTTAGTTTGGAGGGGCATTGCTTTTTATATTGGTCGGCGCAACATTGAAGGCCGAAGGGCCTGTTCTGTGCTGTAATGTTCTATGTTCTATGTTCTATCTTTCAGCGTCTGTATGTGTCTGTTGCAAACTTCCTCACCTGAGCAGATCCTACGTAAATGGAGGGCTTGTCCGTAGGGGATGGCTTCTTTAATGTGTTTAGGATGGAAACTGAAGAAGTGGAGCATCGTGAGTTTATCCATGGGCTTGCAGTTCAGTGAAGTGCTGAGGTGACCATCCTTAATGGAGATGCATAAGTGCAAGAACACAACTGATTCTGGAGAGTAACCCATGGTGAGTCTGATGGTGGGGTGGAACTTGTTGAGGTCATCATATAGTGTTTCAGTGATTATTTGCTGCGAATCAAAGGAAGGAAATGTCATCAACGCATCTAGTATCTTGTGTCAGTTGAACGCCCTGTGCAGTGAAGAGGTCTTGTTAGAATTATTTTTTTTTTTTTTTTTTAAGCAACACAGCACGGGAAACAGGCCCTTCGGCCCAACGAGCCCGCGCCACCGTAATACCAAATCATTATCCTATTTTAATAGTCCTATATAATAATATATATATTAATCCTAATTTGGAAAAATTTTCACCATAGGGACAATTTGTTACCCAATCAGCCTAAGAGCGAATTTTTGGGTTGTGGGAGGAAACCGGAGTGCCCGGAGAAACCCCACGCAACCACGGGGAGAACGCGCAAACCCCCGCAGACACCGGCCCAATTCCAAGTGTCTGCACAGCCACATCGATAGTCTTTGAGCTGTCATGGTGCCCTTCAGGTGGTCCACATAAAGCACTCATATACAACATGAGGTACCAGGCAACCCATGAATCAACATCCAAGAGCTGTACCCGCACCACCTGCCGAATGCGTGCTCAAATTATGGACCGAATTACCTGTGGAAAAAAGCCGTAGTTAAACAGTCCTAATTTATCCCTCTATCTGCATACCGCTCATGTGGCTGTCCAAGAGACCCTTAAACAGCCCCAGCGTGCCTGCTCCCACCATGTTCCCACCAATTATGCATGAAGATGTTGGCGTATTGAGATGTAAATTTGATCCCCATGCGTTCAACGTGTTTGAATGTGAAGACTCGCTGCCGAGTTCAGGTCGAAGCTGATAAGTTGTAGAATTGCGTTTCGAGATTGCTCAAAACTAACAACTGACAATGAGGCAGGTGCAGCAATGCCATTGCCGTGGGGGATGCTGGTGTTGAAAGCCGAAACATCCACTGTAACGAGAGTGCTCCTAGTTCAATTGCTCCATGTGTGCTGAGTTTCTATAAGAACTCTATAGTGTCACAACAGAAGCTGGGAATTCTTGGTACAATGGATTTCAGGCTGTCCTTAATATGGCTGGAGAGGTTCTTGCACAGGGACCCATTGCCTGATACGATGGGATGGCTGGGTGTGTTGGCCTAGTATATCTTCGGGAGGCAGTAGAGGTTTCCAATGCGGGGAGTACATGGGATGAGAGCACGAAGAGTGCTCCAAAACCTTGATCAGTCTGTTGAGTTGATGGATATGTTCTTCGCTTGGATCTGCAGGTAACAGTGGTGTTCCTCGTTGTTCAGTTGTCGGTACAAAGAACGAAGAAAATTACAGCACAGGAGCAGGCCTTTCAGCCCTCCAACCCTGTACTGGCCATGCTGCCCAACTTAACGAAAACTCCCACCTTTCCAGGGTTCATATCCCTCTACTCCCATCCTATTCATGTATTTGTCAAGACACCCCTTAAAAGTCACTGTTGAATCCGCTTCCACTATCTTCCTCGGCAGCGAGTTCCAAGCACCCATCATCCTCTGTGTAAAAAATCTGCTTTGTACATCTCCTTTAAACCTGTGTCCCCTCATAATTTTTGCAGTAATCCATTCTGTTCAGTGGCCTCTCCTTTGTCTGCTGGTTTGATGTCTCACATTGCTTGTACTTGTAAAGACTTGATTACCTGTTAAGACTCACATTTAGAGTGCGATCATTGAATATAATTAATAAAGTTATTCACGCTTTGCAAATGCAATTTAAATGTGTTTGAAATTATTTTGATCTGGCCTTAATCCATAATCATTTGTGCAATCGTGTGTAGGAGTTGTTTGCATTTGTGGTAACTTTAAGTACATGCTTATGCCTTTACAATGAAGAACATTAAAAGTTGTAGGATTTCCATGTTCCATTGTGCTGAATGCATGTAAATAGTGTGATGGCTTCAAGTTTTAAATTTCATACATTAAGTAGGTGAGAGACGTGGGTAAAGAAATATGTTAATCATTTTTCGTCCCTGTTGTTTCAGATTTTATTTGTTTTCACAGTCAGGTGCATGCTAATGAAATTGGCAAGGAAAATCAAAATATGTATCAGTCATCGGATCAGTTTGAAACTTGCACAAATTTTGATATAATTCGCAGGAAATTCTGATCCAGATAGTTTCTAGATTGCGCTGATTAATTATTTAATAACATTGTACAATTTTAACCAAATCTGGAAAAGTTTAACACTGAAGCACATGAACACTCAGAGATATCAAACTTTCTCTGTGGCCAAAATTGTATTTTTAAGGCTAGTCTGTCAAGGTGCTATCACCTTCAAACTGGAATCAGCAGGAATCAAGCTTCTTTCTATTCCTTTCCCTACGATTTTCTGTTCTTTTCTCCCATCCTGTATGGAGTTTTCACACCATAGTACATTTCCATGGATTCAGGCAAGACTATGGTGCTTTCATGTATAAACCTGTTAAAGTGTTAAGAAACTGTTCAACTGTGGGGAGCCTCGTGGCATGATCCTGTCCAGCCTTCATATCCATAAACATCCTTTCTCTGCTGGGTCGCTCGAGGCAATGATTTTGGCTGATTCCTACCTACTCCCATCCACACTTCCTCCCCTCACCCCCATCCATACAAGGCCCTGTTTGCAATTTGCCTTCTCTACTGTTGAAACAAAGAGTGATTGCTCTTACAAATATAAGTCCCATGTGACTTAGGCCTTGGTGGTTTTAAACAACAACCTGTAATATGAATACACTAAAGCAATATTGTTCTCCTATTAATGTGCTCCAATTATTTCATTTAATGACTTGGAAGCAAAACATCCTCTTTCCTCTGCTGAGTTCAGGATGTTCAGAATTGCATTAAGAACTTTCACTTGTCCTGAGAACTCGAGAGTTTGGAACGAATAGGTTCTACCTGTTCAACTAGGTCGGGCTGCGTTTCGTCATGCAAACATGTTATCTCATCATGTCAAGGTAACCCACATTGAGTCGTTTATGCTGCACTCCCATCACCAAACAACGATTGGTTCCCCCCCCCCCCCCCGCAGAGATACATCTTACCCACATCTCCTTGTGCATCCCCCAAACAGATAATGATCAGGCCTCACTCCCTACCCCCCATCAGACCTGGCCCATCTTCCTGCTGCCTCTCACCACTGATTTCAGTCAGAGAGCAATTGGAAGCTCTGAACATGCTCTTCAGCAACTGGAGTGCCCGATTGAGATTTTCATTTATTGCTCCAGAAATGTGAGAACCAACCTTGTGTAACATGATGACATAAATGAAACTCAAAGTGAAATTCTCCCTTTAGGTCTAACTGCATAAGTTTGCATGACCATATGCAGCCCAACTTAGTTGAACAGTGTAGAGGTAGAACCTATTCCTTCCAAATTGGTAAATTACCAGGCATTGTGCCTGGTAATTTACAATAAATGACAATTAAGGTGACAGGTGAGTGAATAATTAACAACAAACCAGAATTTAGATCCTTATCTTGTAATGTTTTACAGGATAATTCCAAACTATGATGGACCATTATTGCTTCTGTTGTTGCCTCATCCAAACGTGGCACCTCCATACTGTCGACCTATTCTCTTGTACTTGATTATGACAGATAATATTTGCTTTTATTTTGATATTTGGCACATATGCATTTATATATTACATACACATACATACTTATACTTTTTCCAATTTACGCAATGCAATCCCAAATCCTGGGAAACACATTTAAAAATGTCAGAAATGTATACAATGTCCAAGTGTAATTGCTCTGGTAAGAGACTTTTGTGTTCACTTCCCCTTTCAAACTTTTTTCCAAAAGGCACACATGTGAATAATTTTCCCTTTTAGTTCAACTGATGGTTTAGTTACAACTTTACCAGGAAAAGTTACTGTCCCGCTGTGCTCATTCTAATTACTTTGTTTTGTATGTCATATGTGAGGCTTCTGGGGTTTAGTTTTCACAAAGTTACGGAATGTGATCCCGACACACAAGTAAAAGTCCAGTGATCCAATTTTTAATATAAATCAATTTAAGTTAAACAGTCCACTTGAAGTTGTAGCCTTTGTCCCAAGCCTCTTTTCAGGGCTGCTATTGTGGCTTTTTCTGAAGTTATTTGTCAACTCTTCCAGACTTTTCTAGTTTGCATGCATGTTGCAGCCTGTTGTTGTTTCCCGTTTCCAAGGACTGGGATTCCTAGTACCAGCAGTTCTCACGTCTTCAGATGGATCATTGGCATCCATTACACTGTGAAATCGAGTAAAACAATCTGCCAAAATGCATAACTGCGCTTCAGGGGCTGCAGGTCTGGGTCTCGTCCCAACTCTTCCCAAAGAGGGAACAATAATTTTAGGATCATTTTGTACTCCTTATAATTTCCGTTCCAGGCTGTGTATGGCTGCTGATATTGGTTATGTATGTCAATGGATTGAATACAGGTCAGTTCTCGATGATATCTTGTAATTCTAAGTGGGTAAATGATTGAGCACTCAAACCCCACCCCCATCCTCAGCGATAACTAACAGATCATAAACTGGGGGTCCGTCATCTCGATCCATTTCTGGGTCGTACGGACTTTACCTGCAGAACACTCAATAGTGAGGAAGTTTGATTTTTCACAGCTGCTGATACCCTACTGACGAGAATTATAGATGGAACCAAAATGACCAATATCTGTTCTACTCCAAAATCGCAGTAATTTCTCCCATAGTCTGCAATCTCCTAAAGGTGCATCTCCTCCTCATCATTGCCTACCTCTGGTCTTTTGTTGATATCAGCCATAGACACAGGTTCAGGTTCCAGCTCCATACTTTCCAACATCTACAGCGTCTCTGAACTATTGAACTGTTTATACAGCAACCAACAATCTTAAATGAGTCCTACTTCCTGAATGTTAAACATTGGGAGGATCAAAACCATCATCTTCAGTCACTGCTGCAAACTCTGTTCTCTTGCAAACAAATTCACCTCAGTCCTTGGTTTATCCTAGGCTGAGTTAGACAATTCATTCCCTTGTTTCCTTTATTGCTATACATCTTCATAGAATCATAGAATCCTACAGTGCAGAAAGAGGCCACTCAACCCATCAAGCCTGCACTGACCATAATCCCACCCATGCCCTATCCCCATAATCCCATGAATTTACCCTAACTAGTCCCTCTAACACAGAGGGGAAATTTACCATAGCCAATCCACCCAACTCACACATCTTTGGTGTGTGGGAGGAAACCGGAGCACCTGAAGAAAATCCATACTGATAAGGTAAGATTGTGTAAGTTCCACACAGACAGTGACCCAAGCCAAGAATCAAACCAGGATATCTAATGACATATTTTTTCCATCATAAATATATAATGACTTCCACCTCTGTAATTCATCCATCTCTACTTCATTAAATTTCCTTTGTCACTGAAATTCTTAATCAGGTTTATTTATTGGTCGGCTTTCTTAACTATAGTGTCAACATTGGAGGGGACCAGGACAGTTTGGTGATGATTTGTGTATCTAAGAACTTGAAGCTCTCGACCATTTCTACTTTGTCCGCATTGATATAGATGGGGACATATTCTCCACTATGTTTCCTGAAGTCGATACTATTGCCATTGTTTTGTTGACATTGAGAGAGAGATTATTGTTGTCGCACAGTTCACCAGATTCTCCATCTTATTCCTGTGTTCCCTCTCATCATTGTTTGAGATCTGACCCACAATGGTGGTGTCATGAACAAACATGAAGATCAAGTTGAGGAGGGGAATTTGGCCACACAGTCATAGATACATAGGGAGTATAGTAAGAGGCTAAGGACACAGCCTTGTGGAGTACCAGTGTTGAGGATGATTGTGGAGGAGGTATTGTTGCCTATTCTTACTGATTGGGTCAGGAAATTCAGGATCCAGTCTCAGACCTGTCTAACGTTCCACATTTTGATGTACAAGAAGATATTAAAGCTCATATTAAAGACCTTCAGTAGGTACCATACTGATGTAACTGATGCAACTGATCAAGTAACCCTTCTAGAACTCTGCAAATGTTTTAAGTGAAGCAGGTTTCAACGATAAGTGTCACAGTTGAGCACAGTCTGGTTCAACCTGAGCAAATGGTCAGGCAAGGAAAGAGTACCTGTCATCTATGACACAGTTGGTAAAACTTCCATCAATGAGTTCAAAGGATATGAGTTGAATTCCCATCCCAGAGACTGCACATTATCACATTGGTGTTAATTGCTGTGCGCATTGTAATAATTGCTGCGTGTAAATTGGCAGCCAACCTTTTTCTAAATGTCTTTAAAAAGAAACAATGAAACACTTCAAAAACACTTCCTTGGCTATGAGGTTGTAAAAGGCATGATGTGTATGCAAGTCTTTTTTTTCAAAAAATGTTATGAATGCCTCAATTATTTTTCTCCCGTGTCCCTCACATCAGTTGCTAGGTGTTTTGTTGTTTAGTTCCTGAAAACATTTCTAAAGGGTTGGTAATTCTGGGGAATTTGGCCACGTGGCAACACCTCCGCTAATATTTTAGACCTAACACAGCACTGATTAGGCAGTGAAATTATGAACAACTGATCTCTACCTCCCAACACCACAGCCTACAAATTAAATTGCAAAATGACAGGTGAGATAGCAGGAAGTAGGTGCAACATGTTTTATAATTGAGTTGTGTGACAAAGAATGGCTAGATGTTTGATGGTCAGCAGGGGCATGATGGGCCGAATGGCTTTGTTCCATGCGGTCAAACCCCGGCCATGATCGCCTGAAAACTGGAGATTCCTGCCTGAACGGACATTTCATGGTCTGCCACCCACCACCATTCCTGCCCCCGCTCACTAGAATTCCAGTGGCAGGCTGGTTTGGAGAATTCCAGCCAATTTAGTCTGACTCTGGTATTGCACTGACAAATTGGCATCTTCTTCATCAAATCATTTTGCACTAAACCTTTTGAATTACTGAAATAAAACCAATCTGGTGTGAAATAAGTGATTGTACCTAGTTAATGATGGGAAAACTTCAGTTAATGTTCATTCTTTGTTCTTTAACTCAATGCTGCTTCTGATTTGAGTCTAGCTTCAAATGTAAAAACAATCTCAAAAATCGGAACTGTTTTAATGAAGGTGGAACAACTGGAGAGAACAAGTCAGTAAAAAGCTCCTGAGGCAGATCAGCAGTAAATGGTGAAATGGACAAGAAATCGTTTCAGTCCATGTCACAGACTAACATTATCGCCTGTTGAAATATACTCAGCAATGCAATTGACATATTCAGTTCGGCTGTCAAATATTCAGATCAACAGGTTGCCGCGACAATGTTTATTTCATACAATTATACATTTAATTTAGAATAATGTCTTCTCGTTTAATGCAAATGTTCAGGCTAAAAGACATTAATTTGAATATTTGGATAGCAGGCAGGAACACACTGGCCTGCTGGTTACCTATCCCCATAACGAAGAAGCAGCAGCAGCAATTTTGATGCCAGTCCCGTCAATATCCATGTGCTGTACTGCTAGATACCACGATCCATCTCAATGTGGTTTGTTGGGCTCAAGCCTCCCATTATTGTATTCTCCTGCCACCAGTGAGTTGTTGAGTGTGGCACAGAAGGTAATGATTACTCAGATTGAGTTTGTGGGACCTGGAGGAGTGTTGCTGCTCTTCTGAACCCAACTAATGGAAAATGAACTTTAGTTGGACCTCATTGGTTCCCATCTTCCCATGAAATGTGAAGTGTGTGGTCAATACATCCTCTTACCAGTAACAATCTAAAATGATAATTGTTGTCCTCGGTCTCCGTCTTCATACATTAAAATAGCATTCCAACAAGCATAGGCGAGGAATTAGAAAGTGCAATTATAGTGAACTTTTTCCAAATTCTCATCAGTATTAATGGGGCAGTGAAGCCACCAACCTCATTTTCAGGCCATGTGCAGATTTGATAGGGTCTTTTAAGAGACTTTTGGATGAATACATCGGACTTAGTAAGATAGAAGATTATGGGTAAGCCTAGTAGGTTGAGATATGTTTGGTGCAACTTGTGGGCCAAAGGACCTGTTTGTGCTGTAGTTTTTCTATGTTCTATGTTTTTCTATGTTCTATATCCCTTGTTAGTGCCTGCAATAAAATTGAAATACGTGCACATGTGGATCGTATTTTCAACTGGCTTCTCTTTCAAGGGAACATATTTTTCCAAAGACCACAAGCCAAACAGCAAACCAGTGCCTTCCTTTCAGCTGATACAGTTAGCGATTCTGTCCATTGTTACCTCTTTCCGTTCCTCAAGCTCCTACTGCTAGTGTAAAACAGGCTCAATACAGAGTGCACAGATTTCAATCAGCCTGGACTGACATTGAGAACAATAATAATATTTAAATAGCTCAATATTAAAGAAATTGAGTTATATGGGTTAAAAGATATTTTACTTGAAATAATAAGTGTTTTATTCTATTTGTGCTTCATATTAAATAGATAAGATGTTGTGTGGTAACGAAGCATTATAATTCTCCATTACTTTAGGTGAAAGAGAAGGTTTAACAGGGTGAGGGACTTTAATTACAGGAGGAGATTGGAAAAGTTAAAAAGTTAATATGTGATCGAATAGAGAGTTTCAAAATAATGAGAGGATTTGATAATACATTCTGGCAAATGGGTCAATAAGTAGAGCCATAGATCTAAAATCATTGACAAAGCTTGACAGATAGATGAGGAGAGTTTCTTTAACTCTGGAAATTGCTGCAATGTGAAACTGTCTCCCTGAAAAGATGGCAAAACTCATTCCATAAACAATTGGACAGATACTTGAGAATGAGGAACCTACAAGGTTCAAAGGTTTTGTCCTTTGCTGACAAAAAATGGGTTATGGGGCTAAACACAACTGTATTTTCAACAGTTACCGTTGAAATAATGCTATGATGCAGTGGAACATTCATAGAGACACGTGGCATGACGACTTGAATCCGAAAACTCCTGTCCAAGATCAACAGACCTTTAAATGTCTGCTAACTTGTCCACCCAACCACGATCACTCCCGTGGCGGATGGAAGAGAAAATTTAGCTTTTACAGGATCTGTTAGAGAATCTTATAATGCATGGTACAACATCCTTTTTATTCCACCCTGAACGTGGCCTCATGGGAAGATAGTCAACTCATAATGATCAATATCCTAAAAGACTCTGGGTGTTTTAATCTTAGCCAATGAACTAATTTGACATTGGTACACATTGTGTGCTATGGAAATGGTATGGTACATTCACTGCCGATTGCATTTTGATCAGACACTTCAGCAGAATCCTGGGATTGATTATGACGCTTTCATATTCTCCAAATGTTTACCAGTGCATTTATCAAACAACAAATACTGAAAAAAATCAGTATTTCCTACTGATTTTCTAATTTAATACATTCCCAATTTTACTATGTTCCTTATTTTTGCATTTCCTGTTAATGTTACTTACAATTCATTACATTTGCTGTTAACCTCACCTTCTGTTTATTGTTTTTCCAAGCAGACTCTCTGCACCTCCCTCATCATGTTTACCTTATTCTCGTGTCCAGTTTTTTTAGATTGAGTTGCCAGTGGTATGCATCAAGATATGAGAGCACTCGTGTGTGCCTCATGGGCAGTAACTGTTTCAGAACCATTCACCCTGATGGGAAAAAAAATTCTCCACAATCCAACTTTTAGAAGCAGGAAAATTAAAAGGAGTTTCTGTTGGAAGACGTCCAAAATGGGAAATAAATATTTTGCCAGGAGACAAACAGATAGAAATCAGCAGAGGTTTAAGGAGGATTGACAGTGCAAGGAACAGAGCATGAATATGTAGCAGAAGTGAATGAAAGGGAAAGTGAAGGTTTAACAGAAGAACCACTCACAAATGAAGGGGCAACTAGTCTGTATGTAGATTTGGCTAGAAAGGATATCAGTGGTGAATCCCATATAGCATGGGCAGTGATAAATGATAAAAGATTGCAGGAGAACAAATCCCAGGGAGTAGTTCAGCACGAGTAGCAGAGTTGATAGTTTAACTAAAGCTTCAGAATGGAGCATGGGAAATTGGGTTAACATCTATAAAGATAGTCGGTATGCTTTTGGGATAATTCATGACTATTTGACAACTTGGAACACAGATGAATGTTTCATTACTTGAAATGGCGGGCATACATAGCATGAAAATTTGATTAAAGATCTAATCCAAGCAGCCCATAGTCTCTTAGAAGCAGCTGTGCACACATACAGGAAAATTAGAAGTCTATCCCAAAAGGGAAGTAGGGGAGCTGACAAGGCAGTGAAAGATTTGTTAGAGCAGAATTTGGAAGGGATACAAAGAACAAATGTAGCATCATTACGGGTTAGTGACGACACATTGATGTGAAACAGATACAAGATACAGATACAAGAGCAAGAGGAAAAGAAACAGGGATGGGAGAAACCAGGGGCAGGGAGGGGGGAGCAGAAAGATCAGGATGGAGCATGAAGAGGAGAAGAGAAAATAACAGCACCAGAAGCAGTACGCAAACCTTTTTGAAAGTATACCATGGATTTGCTCATACAAGCTCATACAAGAGACAAAATGGTGAACTTGGTTGGAAATTGTTGTTAATGGAAAGGTATGGGGGAAACGATAGCAAAGTTCTTTCAAAGATGCCTGCAGTGCCCAAGTGGAACCAGGCTGTCAATGTAGGGTTGACATGGGAAACTAGCCAAGACCTAAAGGACCATGGGAATATTTACAGATGGATTTCACAGGGCCACTACCTACAGTGAAAGAGAAGACCTATTGTTTAGTAATTATTGATCAGTTTACTTGATGAGTTGAAGCATTTCCATGTAAAGATGTTGCAGCTAAAACTGCAGTTTTGATATTGTGAATGAGATAATATCTAGGTGGGGAATGCAACTTCAGTTAGACCCAGACTAGGGCACTCATTTTACAGCAAGAGTTTTAAGAGAAATCTGCCAAATGTTAGGGATAATGCAAAAATTTCGCATATTATATCACCCACACAACTCAGAAATGGTAAAACTAATGAACTGAATGCTGAAGAATAGTGTAACCAAGGCCATTTCAGAAGAAGGAAACAATTGGGTAAGGCAATGTTGTTATAACAGGGAGTTACTCAATCCCAAGGAACAGGATTAACTCTTTTTGAACTGGTGACTGGTAAAGCAATCCCTAGAGGATGTAATAGCATGAAATGGAGAAATAGAGATTTTTGCAGTAACTTCACTGCAATGTTAATGTTAGCTTACTTGTGACACTAACAAATGAACTTAAAAAAAAACTGAACCAGAAATTCTGGTCAACCTGTTTGCAAATAATTGGAATGATGCTCAGCTCTTTTAACCAATTTTCTCCTCTTTTTCTTCTCCACAATCATCATCTGATCCTGGGTGGGGACTTCAATTGCATTTTAAATTCTTGCATTGACTGTTCTAAAATTGGTTTTGTCTTCACCATTTTGTCTCTGCTGGTATGAGCTAATCCATTGCATACTTTCAACAACATTTGCTGTATTGCTTCTGGAGCTATAACTTGCCCTTCTCTTTCTGCACTCTTGTTTCTCCCACTTCTGTTTCTCCCACTTCTGTTTCTCTTCCTCTGACGTTTGCTCTTGTATCAACTTCACGTCAATGTTTGTAAAATCATTAACCAGTAATGCTACTATACTTGCTGTTTATCTCCCTTTCAAATTCTACTTCAACAAATTTCTTTTGTTGATTAACTTCTGTTATTAATTTCTTTGTACAAGTTTGCAAGTTGCAGATCCTTGGTGATTACTTTTCCTTACTACAATAGATGTTACTCTCTTTCTTTCTCTTCACTTGATCATTTTATTCATTTATTCCTTTTGGATAATAAAGTTCTTTCATTTTTAGAGTCCAGTGAATATTATGGTATTTAAATAGCTGACCATGCCTCCTAATCATGAAACTATGCTTTCTTGAGGATGTGTCCTGTTAATGTAGTTGGTGTTCTGATCCTGTTCTTGTCTCTGGTGAAGAATTTATTAAATTTATCTCCTCACCAAATGATTTCTTCTGAGTCATCAGTATAACCCTTGATGTAATTTACTATTTTGCAAGCATTTTAGGGTTCATTTCTGTGGTCAGATTATTTCATACACTGCAAGGATCAATAATCAGTACTCAAATCACCTGCCTGAATTAGTTGATTTGACACTCCAAATTGGCCAGTGTTATACCTCTGCTCCATCTCCTGGGCTTTATAAGGAAAGAAATAATTTACGGCAGAATTTGATCTTTTATCCTCTAAACAAGCTGAGAAACTTTATTGAAATCAAGACAATAATATTATGAGCATGGTTTAAAAAAAAGCCAGCAACATTCTTTCCTATCAACTTTGCAAGCACTAATCTGATCATGGAAATTTCCACTGAATCTGATACTTCTACATTAGATCCCAAGCATATATGTGATGAATTTAAAACTTTCTTTTATACCTTGTATTCCTCAAAGATAGACAATTCTAGCTTTGTCTATTTTTGGTAAGCATCACACCGTAACCTTGAGTCCTGTCAACAGGTCTGCATTAAATATTTCCCTTTCAACCCTAGAAAGAGTTCAAACCATCAAGGCACCACAAAGTTGAAAGGCTCCAGAAGTAAAGGTTTTTCTATTGATTTTTAATGAATATTTTCTCCTCCTGTTTATCTCTTCTGCTTAACTTAACGTTCTCAGAATCAGTTTCTCATGTCAATCTTCCTTTGTACTTTAATCCAGACGAATATCTCATTATCACAGAATCCTACAGTGCAGAAGGAGGTCATTCAGCCCATTGAGTCTACACTGACCATAATCCCAGCCAGGTCGTATCCCAGAACCCCACATATTTACTCTGCTAATCCCCTGACACTAGGTTCAATTTCTCATAGCCAATCAACCTAACCCGCACATCTTTGGACTGCGGGAGGTAACTGCAGCATCCAGAGGAAACCCATGAAGACATGGGGAGAACGTGCAGTCTCAACACAGATAGTGATCCAACCCGGAAATCAAATCCAGTTCCTTGACGCTGTGAGGCAGCAGTGCTAATCACTGCACCACCGTGCCACCCACATTATTGCCGATAAAGGGCAAGGACTCCTTCAGTGTGACTCCAATTACTCCATTTCTCTGCTAAACACAGATTACGAGATCTCAGCCAGAACTCTTGCCTCCAATTGGAGAGCTTTTTTCCAACTATTGTCCCTCCTGATCAACCTGGCTTAATGAAGGTTCACACAATAAGAAGTATCACAACACCAGGTTAAAGACCAACAGGTTTATTTGATAGCAAAATGTCACTAGCTTTCTGTATGCCACAATCTGATTTGCTACCAGATAAACCTGTTGGACTTTAACCTGGTGTTGTGAGACTTTTTAACTGTGTTTACCCCAGTCATTAACATTTCATTCTCTTAATTAATGAGATCCTTCATTAAGCGTCTCCACTTAATGAAGGTTCAACAGTCATTCACTGATTTAAGGTGGCTAATTAACATTGAATATTATTTAGTTCAGGACTCTTCTTCCTCTTCCAGACGTTATGATTTCTTTAAATGCCGCGAAATCATTTGACTGTGTAAAATGGGACCATTTTTTAAAAGTTCTTAAAAAAATTGATTTTGGCCCAGTTTTTATCTTGTGGATTAAAATTTTATATTCATCAAGCGTAGCTTTCAATCCATACTAATCTTTCATGCATTTCCTCCTCCACAGAGGCACCAGACTGGGACTTCCCTTTTTAATATTGCTAGTGAACCACTTGCCATGTTCTTTCAATCTAATAAGAATGTCATTGGAATTATTAGGATGCTTTATGTCATAAGGTCTCTCTTTATGTTGGTGATGTTTTGTTGTCTATAACTGATCCATTTCCGTCGATGCCCAATGTTTCTAACGTTGCTCCCATTTGGTAAGTTTTCAGGTTACAAAATAAATCTTGAAAGTTTTCTTTAAATGATTAATTAGAACCATAGGATCCCTATTGTCAAAAAAAGGCCATCTGGCCCTCCTCTCCACTGCAATCCTGTAACCCCATGGATTTACCATGGCTAATTGACCTAAACGACACATCTTTAGATACTAAAGGGCAATTTATCATGCCTATCTACCTAACCCACATATTATTGAACTATGGGACGAAACTGGAGCACCCAGAGCAAATGCACACAGACATGGGGAGAACCTACAACAAATCCAAATAGTTATCCAAGGCTAGAATCAAACCCAGGTTCATGGCACTGTGAGGTAGCTGTGCTAACCTACCATGCTGCCCACCTTAGTTATTTTAAATGTATTTTTTGACTTATTTCCCTTCAATATGTCTTCTGATAATTTTACTCAGTTGGGAATATTTGTGATTTGTGACTTCACAATCTTTTTACGTATAACTTCAGACCTTTGTTAGAACAAACAAGGCAAGACTTCACTTGTAGTCAGTGCCACTCAAGGAAGCCATATGCATTTGCATCATATCACTATATCATGGCTAACTAGATATAATGTCATTGCCTGAATCTGTGTTCGCTGCATATATGAAATCAGTGAGTAGTGTGTTAACCTTGTCCAATTTAGCCATTGCAACAGTTATGTCTAATTCACCTGGAGCTGCTGCTTCTGCAGCCAAGAGTTGGACTGATGAGCCTCCATCGACTGCTCACAGAATGCTTGCTCTGTGCACCCTCTTCATCAAACTTCATCAAGCACATGCAGTCTAGGTACACAGGCAGGAGAGTGTGAAACCTTCCAGTCACTGCTGTAACATCAACTTGTTTTACATTGGCCCCGAGAAAATATGGATGGTGACGGTATGAAAAGAACTGCCTACGGTCTCTTTTGCTTCAAGTTTTCATATGATTTGCCAGACTGGCAAAGTCTTTATAAAGCATAGCATCAAAACTATGGTCAAGATGCTGTCTGTGGCAGAGGTAAACAGCTGAGTGCATCCGCATTTGATATTTAATCTGTGGTTGATGGTGAAAAGAGCAGCAATACGCAGCTGGAAATTGGAGGCACGGGTTTATCCTCTTGGAGTAAATCCAGCAATAGCTAATGATCTGAAACTATGGAAAAACATCTACTATATGTATATTGACGAAATGTCTTCGTCACATAAATTACTGCCAGACTTTCCTTATCTAAACTTCTCACTAGGCACTAAATTTGTGGGGAAATTGCTAGCAGATTAGGGGATTGAACATCTTGAAAACGTTCAGCTGATTGTAGAATGATAATAGAGTTGTGCTTTGCTGAAACAGATTGTACTTTTTGAAGCAGTGACTGTAAAGTCACTTCTTCACAAGGTAAGCTAGAAGGGAATGTCTACAGATTTCCAGTAGGAACTTAAATAACCTCATCATAAGATGAATGAACTAAAGTTGAAGTTCTTGGAATTGTTGGCATATTATTGATAAGATCAGGAAACTGGTTGAGCAGGGGAAATAGAGTAGGGATCAAGGGCAAGATAACTAAATGGCACAATATCGTATCTGGCAAGGATCTGTGTTGGGACCTCAGCTGATCATAGGAACCCAACTGCACCAAGATCCACTGGTCTTCAACAGTTGAGATGTGGATGCCTTCATTGATCTCTTGCCAACTTGTAGTATGCATTGACATGCGTTGCTGTTTTTTTGCTGTGTGCTGTACAACTTGACTCTGTAGAGGAGGAAACAATTAGCAAACAAAGGTATTTTCAAATGATGAGGAATCAACAGTGAGCCAGGTAAGGAACATTCAGTTCAAGACCTGTGTGTCACCTTACATGAGGTTTAGCAGAGAATGAGTGTGGGGAAGATGTGGTACTTTCTGATACTGAGGCAATTCACTTGAAGATCTGGAGGGCCATTTCCACTCGCAGTAACAAAACAACATCTTATTTCTGTCAACCCCAATTTGGAAAGACTCTGGCAACATCCCAAAGATGCACATCAACATGTCTCTCATCCAAGAGTCTCAGAGAACCGTTGGAAGTGACCATGGCTTGCCATCTTTATCGTCATGACATATCTGTAAGATTCTTTACATTGACATAATCATTACAGCTGGCAAACATTGAATGAAAGTGAATTACACCAACATAAAACACAGCTTGACACATTGAACAAGGACCTGAGTGGCACATGTGCATCTACAGTGAACTTTTATTTTAATTTATTCTTTTATGGGATGTCAGCATCACTGGCAAGACCAGTTTTGTTCCCTATCCTTAATCATCCTTTGAATTGAGTGATTTGCTAGACCAAAATCAGAGGTCAGCTAAGAGACAAATACATATCGTGGGTCTGCAGTCTCGTGTAAGCCAGGCCAGGTACGATGGCGTATTAGCTCACCCCTTTAAGAGGTGTACATCGAGAGGGTCATGTGACCTGATCATCCAACAGGGTATGTGGTGCAGAGCACGGGCTTTTGCAGCCAGAGTAGATCTTTGAGCTGCAAATGTTAACATTGTGAAAGTATTCTGTGTGTTTATCTACTTGTAAATAAACCATCATAGTCTGTTGTACTAACTGGTGGTTGCCAAACTGTGCAATTAGTACACTGGTGATGAGGTAAATCAGAATCACTCCATTTGCAATGGGGAATTCAAAGAAAATGTTGTTGCAAAACTGCAGAGTGGATTAGTTTGATCCCAGCCAGAAAAAGACAACATAGGCATGCCTCTCTCCGGGAAGCTGAAACTTTCAATGTGACCACTGTGAACTGAATACAGTATGCGGAATGGTTGGAGTATTTTTTCAGGACTAATAGAGGAGGAGAATAAGAAAAAAAGTCATTTTATTTACCATATGTGGGACCCAGAAGTATAACTTGGTCCAAAGTTTAATGTCCTGGGATGCTCCCAACATGAATACATTTGCAGAGCTTATGTGCACCTTAATGACTTGCGTGATGTTGACTCCTGTATCAAAATCTGATATCACAAGAATAGGAATGTGTTTAATCTGAGACAAAGTTGAGGCAAAGATTTCCAAGGAAGTCTTTGGAACGTGCTGTTTGCCAATGAATGTAAGCTAACGAACAGTTCAAATCCAGACATGTCACATAACCTGGGCTTGTTGTTCGGACACAAAAGAAAATGTTTTTGGCTTTATCATTAGCTCAAAGTAAGGTGAAGTAATGTATCAGCCAGTTCCAGGGTATACCACGCTCAAGCCTCAGGTCTCAGTCCATGACACAAAGTGTCAGCAGTGGATAATTTCACTTATCTGAGCAGCATATCCTTTGATTTTATTTATTTATTAATTACTGGTAAGGCTTACATTAACACTGCAATGAGTTTCAGTGAAATTCCCCTAATTGCCTCATCCTGGGTTAATGTATCTAGTCAGTGTGTCTTTCAGACTATGGGAGGAAACCAAAGCACCTGGAGGAAACCCACAACAATCTAGGGAGAATGTACAGACTTTGCAGCTATAATGACACCAGCCGGGATTTGAACCTGGGTCCCTGGCGCTGTGAGGCAGCAGTGCTAACCACTGGGTCACCAAGCCACCTCACATTTTGGTTGTCCACATTGATGATGACACATCTGCAAGAATTATCAAAGCAAGTGTAATCTCTGGCAGACTTTGAACAATAGTTTGAGAATGAAGAGGACTAACTAAAGAGTAATAGAACATAGAACATAGAACATAGAACAATACAGCACAGAACAGGCCCTTCGGCCTTCGATGTTGTGCCGACCAAAATAAAAAGCAATGCCCCTCCTAACTAAACCATTCCCTTCTCATCCATATACTTATCAACTAACCTCTTAAACGCCACCAAACTTGGCGCATCTACAACAGCTGCAGGCAGGGCATTCCACTCCCTACTCACTCTTTGAGTAAAGAACCTACCTCTGATATCCGTCCTATAACTCATACCCCTTAATTTAAAGTTGTGTCCCCTCGTGCTAGCTTTTTCCATCCTAGGAAAAAGGCTATCACTGTCCACCCTATCCAAACCTCTAATTATCTTATATGTTTCAATAAGATCCCCCCTTAGCCGCCTCCTTTCTAACGAAAACAACCTCAAATCCTTCAACCTCTCTTCATAGGACCTGCCCTCCATACCAGGCAACATCCTGGTAAACCTCCTCTGTACCCTCTCCAATGCCTCCACATCTTTCTTATAATGTGGGGACCAGAACTGCACACAATACTCCAAGTGCGGCCGCACTAGAGTTTTGTACAGTTGCAACATGATGCTGCGGCTCCTAAATTCAATCCCCCTACCAATAAAAGCTAAGACTCCATATGCCTTCTTAACAACTTTATCCACTTGACTGCCTACTTTCAGGGATCTATTGACACACACACCAAGATCCTTCTGTTCCTCAACACTATTAAGAGCCCTACCATTAGCCCTATACTCTACACATTTATTGTTCCTGCCAAAGTGCATTACCTCACACTTTTCCACATTAAACTCCATTTGCCACCTCTCGGCCCAACTCTGCAACTTGTCCAAGTCACTCTGTAAACTAAAACACCCCTCTTCACTATCTACCACACCACCAACTTTAGTATCATCTGCAAATTTACTGATCCATCCCTCAATACCCTCATCCAGATCATTTATAAAAATTACAAACAGCAGGGGCCCAAAACAGACCCCTGAGGCACACCACTCGTCACCGAACTCCACGATGAATATCTCCCATCAACCACCACCCTCTGTCTTCTATCTGCCAGCCAATTTCTAATCCAATTAGCTAAATTAGCTAAATCACCCTCTAATATTGTGCCACTATGCCAGCCGGAAGTATACGGATGAGTCGTTGAGTCAAGCTTATGGTCAGTCTAAGCTAAAGGGCCTGCAAGAGCAACATCTTCCGCAATAAACGCTCTGATTTATTTCATATGTTTGTGTTCTGCAGTTCCTCTTTGAAAATACCACAAAGAAAGCTGGCGATGAGGTGGTGCAATCCAGGCGGAAAACACTTGAAAAAGAGTTACAGTAATTCAGTGAAATGAAGAAAATCACTGATCTATGCTGCAGCCTCTAAACAGAATTAAGGCAATAAAGACATTGCTGCACCAAAGCTGATGACAGAGGAGTGCCTAATGACAGCAACTGTCAGTGAAGAAATCCTCATGTAAACAAAGATTTTGAACGAAGACAGCAATCAAACAAAATTGATGTGCTGTGCTTTGAATATTCTAGACCAGTGCTCTCCCTACTGTGAGTAGCAAGCATTGCAATAATTAATTGAGAGCTCAGGGAAGCAACATGTGAGCTTGAGGTTATCTCCTTTGTATAAGAAAAAGAAATGTGGTTGTGCTAAAGCTTTATGGCACACTTGTGTGTACACAAGCCATTTCACAGTAAAAAGGGCAATGTGGGACCATAAGATGACAATTCTGAATGATAGAATCATACATCAAATGATTTGAATATTGTGTCCAAGCAAACAAAGTTTCAGTGTACATTTCAGTCCCAACTTCCTAGCAAGATTGGGGAAAAGCTTTAACCTCCTGTGAAATTTGGTGTAACTAGAAACTGGCTCAAAATATATGGTGAGATTGTGGAGATATTTCAGGCCCCTTCTCTCCTAAATCCTTGATCATCACCAAGTCATTTGGGTTCCAGGAATGTAACTGGAGAAAAGATGAATCAATCAGAATTCGTACAGAAATGACTCTTTACAGAAAGTTCCACCCGTTCTGGATACAAACTGACTTTAGACAGACTTACTAAGGAATTAGCTGTAGGTGTATCGCAATCAGTTACTTCTCGTGCCTTTGGGATTAAACGTAGGTATATAACAGAACTTCCCCCAAGTGGGAAAATATACTAAGAAAATGTATGAATAATAAACGGGTCAAGTGGACAGAACATTTCAGTAAGCTGTTTGAAGGTGTGGGATCCATAGGTCAGAAATGCTAGAATGAGAGAAACTAAGATAAAAAAAAGAAACACGCTTTGAAACTGTGTAAAGCTATCGGAATTGTTAGTTTGTTAGAAGAGTTACAGAATGAGAAATCAGAGACAAGAAGTTAAGAGATGAGTTAGCAAATATGAGACTAGTTGAGAAGTCTCATATTTCATATTCTCATTAAGAGAACAAAATAAGACGCTGCATGAAAATGTGACAGAGCAGAAGCAAAACAGTCAGATAAATATATTGCAAGAGTCAGTTTAAAATTCAGTGTAAAAATGCATATCAAAAAATTCAATATGCCAACAGTAATCATGATGCAACCAAAAGGGTTGTGACCAAGCTGAGTGAAAAGTGCATGGATTTTCAGGCTGTGATTAAAGTTCTGTATCAAGTTGGTAAAGAGAATAGACCATTCAAAATGTTAATAGGAGATGCATAAATCTGGGAAAGAGAGTGATGGACTGAACTGGGGGAAGCTAGAACAGGGTATGTAGCAATTTGTTGTATATGGCGTTAACATTTGTGGGGACTTTCTTTGTTTGTTGCTTGCTTTCATGTTTTCCCCTAACTGTGAACAATAATAGTTCTGTTGCAGAGTTTAAAATCAAATAGGAGGTGTGAGTTGGATTAAGTATGTAAATTGAAACAAAATATGTGTTTGAAATTTGTTAATCTTGATTATAATCCACGGCCATGATTGTTCTCAAGAGATTTAAAATATACATATGTAGAGGTGAAAATATATATCAAGAAGTTCAATGTGCCAATGTAATAATAATGCAACCAAAGAACATAGCCACATGTATGCTAGTAGGAGACTGGTTTTGAGCCAGTACTGTTGGGAATTCAGATTTACAATGGTAGCTGTGACAATGATGTTTATTATGCAGATAGGATCATCTTAAATATCAAATACATTGGAAAGTTAAACTTACCCTGTAGGTACTTTTTGGTACATGACCTTGCTAAATGTGAATTTTATTCCATTACTCCTTCTTCCCCATGATACATTTTTGCCCTGTGAATATCCTTGGACCTGAAATGGTTTAGTAGTAGCAAATACAAAGTAGATAATATATGATAATGTTCGATATGAATTGATACAATTGTATTGAATTTCACTAAAATTCATTTATTAGATTGGTATCTCCCTCAACTTAGGAACTATTTTTTATCTAAAATAGAGATTGCTAAATCAAGATGTAACAGGTGAGAGTAGAAATGGTCTGGTGGTTTAAAAGGTCATCAAAGAAGGAGTTAATTAATGATATGGCAACTGCTTATAGCTCAGGAGTATCCTCAGATAACACAATTATTTAGCAAACCTGGACATTAAACTTCAAACATTAATCCAGCAGATTAAGCAAGTAATGGCTGAAGTGAATAATAATAAACAGAATATTGCATCAGGATTTTTGTTCCTACAACATGCTAATAAGTATATTGTGACTGTATTGGAACATAATGCTAAAACACTTAATAAAATTATTAAAGACAAGGCAATTGATGATGTGAGAAAGCAGACTAGAACTTTACATAATGTTCATGGGTATTGGATGATAGAGTAACTTAGAGAGAATTTAGAACAAGTTAATCAGGAAAAAGTTTCTTCCTTGATTAGTAATGCATAATTAGATTATCTAAGTCATGGACAAAATCATCCCAATGTGTCCCAATGTTAGTCTCAATGGTTGATCAAAATTTGGTTTGAAGATAGTTGTGGTGCAATGTTACATAAAGCTTTAGGATGAATATTTGAAATTCTAGTGATTCCAATGGATGCAGTGAAATGGAAAGCATCAGAAATTTTGGGTATCATTATGGATGGTACATGGATGGTATATGATAATACTCTACCTTATGTTGTAGGAAGAGAGGAAATTTTGGTGGGCATTACTTTAAAGGGATATCACAATCAAAAAGGATAACTATTTGCGCATGTGCCATATATTCAAATAAACAAGCTTCTGGTGGATCTAAATTGTATGATGGAAGTTAGGCAACTAGATACAAACATCACAAAAGTTAGCTTATAATGGAATGGATGAATGTTTAATTATTTCATCATTAAACCATTATCAATATGGAGCTCTAATTTATAATATTGACCACACAACTTATTGTATTACTCCACATATACCAGCAATAATAGGCTATATTGAATTGTTAAAATATGTCAGAGGCAAGAGTCGATATTAAATGTAACGGATGAACTACAAGACATTCTAGGTGACTATGATGTAGGAGCAATACTATCAACCTACTACCTGAACATTTAGAATACATTAAAATATGTTTAGCTATTGCTAATCAAATATTTATTCAATTCAAACAAACTTGATCAACATATTAAGAAAATAAAGGAAATAAGTTGGTGGGGTGATTTCTGAATTGTGGTTCCAATATGCAAATTCATCCTTTAGTTTGATTAATGTCTCATACTGCAACATTGATTTACTTTAATTCATTTGATAGCATTTACTGTTCAGTTTTTAAAATGAAAAAGAGAAATAACAACTGCACATGAAAATATTGTTCAGAAACAAGAATTCCATTAGTTTTTGGTACTACTGGTTGGGAAGAAGTTTGGTCATGTCCTGTGATCCATTTCACTCTATGCTCCAGGAACAAGAGGAAGGGCTGTGGACAGAGAAAGAATGACCACAGCAATGGTGATATTGGCTTTGAAGAGAAACTGTGAATAAGAGTTAAGCATGTTGGTATTTTTTGTCTAGATGTAAATAAAAACAGATACAGGCTGCAGAGTTACTGTGAGACGTGATCTGGTCTGGGAGCTGTGACCTGAGCTTCATTTGTTGATCAAAAATGGGAAACTGTTTAGCTGGAGCTAAATTCTATGGCACTGAGATTTCCTGCCATACCCATTCATAGACTAAGGCAATGTGAACTAGATACTATTTGAATTAGGCATCGTGGAATCATTTTCAAGTAATTCCATTGACAGTTCAAGCAGTGTGATTGATTTCTGGTTGTACCATTATCTGGATATCATAGAACTTTCTGGAAGGTTAGGACATTTTGGGGGATAAAGGCGTATGTACAGCCTTTTGTTTCCAATGATACTGCTAGAGATTAACCATCACAAGAAATGCCCTGAAGAACATCTTCAGACAAAGACCATGAGGACAGATTCTACTTTGGGAACAGACTGGCCGTTTCATTCTAAACTGGGAAGTATCTATTTTTAGTTAAAGAATTCAATTTAATGTTCAGTTAAAGAGTTAATGTTCAGTGGAGAGTTAATTTTCAGTGAAGAATGAATTTTCAGTTAAGGGTTAAAGTTCAGTAAAACAGTTCAAATGTTGCAACTGTTGTAAGTTTGAGTTTGGTAGCTAAAGTGTTCAATAAAGAGAAGTGTTGAGTGATTTAGAGTCGAGTCTGATCTTTGGTTTGTCACATTAAACTGGAATTCTTGGAGGGAGTTTAAATTAATAGCCAAATAACACCATGAACTTGTTTGTACATCTTTGCTGCTCCACATACCCCCTTTTAATTCAAGTTATTTATTATTTAGTTATTTTTGGCCTAACATCTCCCTCCACACTTTCCACTCAACAAAACCATCCATCACTTATTCTTAAGATTTGCTTTCACTGGGGACTGACCTGTATTCTGTTGTTAACATGTTCTGCTATCACACATTTATGCCACAATTAGCACCTTCTCGAGTCTTTAACACAATCATAATTATTCTCTTTGTCTTTTGCCCTAACACCTTTATCAAATGCCTTCCATTTTCCACCTTTCCCTGAGTCCCACTCAGTTCCAGCCATTCTACTCCCGTCTTAAAACAATAAAAAATCCACCACGTTTCTCCCCCTCCTTAGCTCTGAGGAAGAGTCATACAGATATTTAACATTGGGAGCAAGCTTTTGGGGTGCTGCTCCTTCGTCAGGTGAGTGGAGGTAGGTTCACAAATGCAACATGTATAGGCAAAGGCACAATTGCAAGATAATTACAGATGGGAATGTGAAGAATGGTTGAATTGTAAGTCTTTATAGATAATCAAGTCTTTACAGGAACAGACATTGCCAGTGCAGCGAGTGATCATTATAGGTTAAAGAGATGTGAATTGTCTCAAGCCAGGATAGTTAGTCGGATTTTGCAAATGCAGGCAGTACGGCGAGGGTTACATATACTGTAATTGCTAGGCAGGAATGTTCACTTCCAATCAGGGAAAACTTCAGCAGTTAAGGACATTCAGCCTCTGATCTTCATGTAAGAGTTCTCCAAGGTGGCCCTCAAGACACATGACAATGCAGAAACTGACAAAGGGTCATGTGAACTCGAAGCGGCAGCTCTTTTCTCTCCTTACAAGTTGCTGCCAGACCTGCTGAGATTTTCCAGCATTTTCTCTTTTGGTTTCAGATTCCAGCATCTGTAGTTATTAGCTTTTATTATATGTTTAATAAAATTCACTGTGGTCACCCTAAAGGTAGATTTGCCATGTTAGGGGGTTTCAGTGACTATGAATTCTAATCAATTTGTGATAATACTGCCCTTCAACAAGTAATAAATAAACCTATACGATCTTACCCAACCTGCTCCCTAATACAAAGAAAACGATACACCCTCTCGGTAGTAATAAGCATAATTCTCTTCTGGTCTCCTCAACTTGTCAAAATGTATCAAGACAGTATGTGGTGAGGCCAGTCATGGATTCCATTCCATTACAGCTTCTACTTAATTTTACATATTTCTGAATTTTGTATGTTCTAGCTTTGATTTGAATTATTATTATCACATTATTTACACATAGTGAAAAATATTGTTTCTCGCGCACTGTACAGACAAAACATACTATTCATAGAAAAGGAAATGAGAGAGTGGAGAATGTAATGTTACAGCCATAGCTAGGGTGTAGAAAAAGATCAACTTAATGCAGTGTAAGTCCATTCAAAAGTCTGACAGCAGCATGGAAAAAGCTGTTCTTGAGTTGCTTGGTACGTGACCTCAGGCTTTTGTATCTTTTTGCCAAAGAAACAAGGTGGAAGAGAGAATGTCCAGGGTGCATGGGATCCTTAATTATGATGGCTGCTTTGCTGAAGCATTGGGAAGTGTAGACAGAATCAATGGATGGGAGGTTGGTTTGAGTGATGGATTGGGCTATATTCATGGCCTTTTGTAATTTCTTGCGGTCTTGGGCAGAGTAGGAGCCATATTAAACTGTGATACAAACAGAAAAAATGCTTTCTATGGTGCATCTGTAAAAGTTGGTGAGAGCTGTAGTTGACATGTCAAATTTCCTTAGTCTCTGAGAAAGTAGAGGCGTCGGTGGGCTTTCTTAACTACAATGTCACCATGGGGGGAATCAGGACCTATCGGTGACTTGGATACCTAAAAACTTGAAGATCTCGAGCCTTTTTACTTCGCCCCATTGATGTAGACAATGAGGATGAAGTTAATGGCATTTAGGGTGTCCTTTCCTTATAGGAATCTTCAAATTCATCAAGGTGATTGCACTGACTTCATCTCTCGAGGGAAGCCTTCACCCCTGTTATCTACAATCGTCAATGGCTTTTTCACAGTGGACACTCCCGAGGGTGGAAACAGCACCATGATAAGGCCCAATAGCAACTCATCCATCATAACTGGGTAACACAATTGAGGAAGGATAGCCCATCGATGTGGTTAAACTGCTGACATAATCTTTCCAGTCCTCTCAGATGATTGCCATTCAGTCAAGCCAATGTTATTTGATAGATAGTTTGCAGACATTGCTGGTGATATGACTATCCCTGAACTTTTACATATTACTATCTATCTATTGTCGTGAGGAAACCTCATTTGATCCAACTATGGGCAGTATGGTGGTTGTCCCTTTAATGGCAATACAACAGATTAAGGATCAACTGGCCTGTAGGACAAACTGGGACTCAGGGTGTAAGCTGCAGCACAATTTTCAATTAATAATGACCTTTTCAGTTCAATAATGAAGCCAGTGAAAGTATATCTTTGCATTTGGTGGTGAAGATAAAACTATTGTGGTACTGCCTCTGGCCAGATACCTGTGAATACTCTGCTTTAATGGAAGTCTGAAAAAAATAGCCACGTCTTTTGGTGAGTAGACCCATTTCGATATTATCAAATACTGAGTAATGTAGAATCAGAAAGCATGGACGGTTACAATCATAGATGACCTTTTCACCAAGTATAGAATACTAATTAAGAGTGAACTATGATTGAACAAATGGACACCTTCCATGGTTCTTTTAATATGCAACCCCAAAATTTATTATGAACACCCCAACTCAAACTTGAACCATCAGATAGTTCAGGTCCTATAGATTGAGTTCAGACCAATTCTGAACTGAACAAGTCTCCTTTGGGAATTAAAGTCATCTTACTTTTACATTCAATAGATATTCTTGCTTCATCAAGAACCAAATAAAATAATTACTGGATTCTCTTATAGAAGTAAGAACTATTCTTTTCGGGATTTATTTAGCTTTGCGAATTATGCTGTTCGAAGACCCTCCAAATTGCATGCTTTCTTATTGTAATCCATTTGTGTGTATTCTTAAAAATTAAATTGTCTCACCTAAACTCAGAATCCCTACAGTGCAGAAGGAGGCTATTTGGCCCATCTGCACTGACCACAATTCCACCCAAGGCCTATCCCACTTACCCTACATATTTACCCTGCTAGTCTACCTGGCACTAGAGAGAATTTAGCATGATCAGTCAACCCAATCCAGGCATCTTTGCAATGTAGGGGGTATCTGGAACGTCCATAGGAAACTCCATAATGTCACCCAAGGCCGGAATTGAACCAGGTCTGCAGCACCGTGAGGCAACAGTACTAAACACCGTGCCATTGTGCTGTCCTGTATCAAATACTCAGAGAACCCAATTCCTATTCTATCATTAATATTTGGATAATATTGACTGAGGATTTAACTCGAATCCATACAAAATTTGGAAATATTACAATCTAGTTAAAATATTATTGACATTTAGACTACTGGGAGGAAGGCAAAACTCCTGGATTATTTTTCTCCTTTGGCTAGGCAACAAATAAGATTCACTGGACCCCGAAATGTGTCCAGCTTCCTCTGGCTGATGTTGAAGGAAATTATATCAGAAACACATCTGATCGTGTAGTTCCAAAATAAAGGGCTTGGGCTATTAAAAACACAGTAAGAAACTCCACAACACCAAACGTCTTTTATCGGAAGAACGCGGAGACCCCGGAGAGAGTGCAGAGGAGGTTTACCAGGGTGCTGCCTGGTATGGAAGGACAGGGTTATGAGGAAAGGTTAGGTAAATTGGGGCTGTTTTCTTTAGAAAGACAGAGACTGAGAGGAGATCTAACAGAGGTGTACAAGATTATGAAGGGTATAAATACAGTAAACAGTGGTAAGCTTTTTCCTGGGTTGGAATCAAATATTACAAGGGGCCACGGGCTTAGGATGACGGGGGCAAGGTATAATTTGGATGCAAGAGGGTGGTTTTTCACACAGAGGGTTGTGGGGGTATGGAACGCACTGCCAAGTAAGGTGATGGAGGCAGGCACGCTGGAGTTATTTAAGAGATACTTAGATAGGTACATGAGTGGAATAGGGATGGAGGGATACAGTAGACTGATTTAAATAGGTATCATGAGCCTTGGGAAGTTCCTGGGAATTGCATAAGTTATGCATGTTATTGATGTATTTCTCTTTTATCCTACAGGTACTTCGGTCCGCCTTGTTGTCCAACAAGGGGCATACACGCAATGGGTCATGAGAGAGCTGCTGTTGGATTTTTCAAGAGTAGCCTATTGCTTCATGTTGTTAGTGTACGCTTAAACTGGACCAGTTGATGGGCAACATGACTGCTCAGTGACTATCACTGTTGCTGGGCAGACACAGGGATTTGGGCCGGTATCTGTGGGAGTTTGCACATTCTTCCCGTGCTTGCGTGGGTTTTCTCTGGGTGCTCTGGTTTCCTCCCACACCCCAAAGATGTGCTCTTAGGCTGATTGGCGAAAAATTGTCCCTAAATTGTCTCCCCAATTTGGTTCCAATGCAGATTTCCGTAAACATAGACAAGGGTCATGGGTGGAAGTGGGAATGTCAAAATAGTGGCGCGGACTCATTGGGCTGAAGGGCCTGTTTCCTATGCTGTATTGTTCTTTGATCTTTGTACCAGGTTAAGGTCCAATTGGTTTATTTGGTAGTAAACATCACTAGCTTTCAAAGTACTGCTCCTTCATCAGGTGAGTGAGGAGTTGTCCACTCGAAGGAGCAGCGCTCCGAAATCTAGTGGCATTTACTACCAAATAAACTATTGGACTTTAACCTGGTGTTGTGAGACTTCTTACTGTGTTTACCCTGGTCCAATGCCAGTATCTCCACATCATTGTAAAAACTCCACAGGCTAACTGGATTACAGTCCTTCATTGTGCTTGTTTCTTTCTTAAATAACAGGGTTATGTTTGCTGCTTCTTTTTGGGAGGGGCTGGGGGGAAAGACAATAGTATTGTCAGAATGTCACTATGTTTGTAGTAATGTTCTGGGGACACAGGTTCAAATTTCAACGTGAGTCAGTGCATACTCTATTGGGCCAAATTGCTTAGGTGAACAAAAGTGATGATACCGCCATCCAGTGGCTTCTTTCTGCTCTGTAGGAATTCTATTGCTGGTTGAATTTAAATTCAATTAATAATAAACCTGGGTTGGAAAGCTAATCTCAGTAATGGTGACCATAAAAACATTGTTGATTATTTAAAAACCCATCTGGTTTGCTAATGTCCTTTAGAGAAGGAAATTTGCCTTCCTTACCCAGTCTGGCCTACATCTAACATCCGAGTGACTAGCGAACCACCCAGTTCAAAGGACAATTCAGGAAGGGCAGCAAATGCTGGCCTTGCTAATGATGCCTATATCTCAAGAAAGAATTAAAAAAGCTTTTCAATTCTTGGGAGCTGTTCTAGAATCTCAGGAATTCTGGAAGTTCAAAACCGATGCACTCACTATCTTCCCTCTTTTAAAAACAGGTCCTCAGTTCCACTCAGTGTCACCACTTGGTTTCATTAATAACTCCTGGGCTATTTCTTTATTTATATTAGTTCATAAATTTCCCCCAGCCAGAAACCTGGGCACATTTGGCATCTGTAACATTTGGGTCCTGTCAATATGATCCTAAGCTCTCTCCAATTGGGTTATCAGAGTCTGCCTGTCAACAACAGAATATGAAATCTATTTAAAACTGGTTCAGTTATTCTCTTCTTATCTGGTACTGCAGTGCACAGCCCCAAATTCTCTTTTCAATGGTCATAATTCCAAGAAGAATGTGAGGTGTTTGAATTCTTGCTTTATTCTCCTCAACACATTCCTTTCTGTTTATTGACCTGTTCTAAGTTATCATTTCATAGACTAGAATAGAATCCCTATTGTAGAAGGAGACCATTTGGCCCATCAAGGCTGCATTGACAACAATCCCACCGAGGCCCTATCCCCACAAATCCACATATTTCTAATCTTCTAATCTTCCTGACACTAAGGCGCAATTTAGCATGGTCAATCCACTCAATCCCACATCCTTGGGCTGTGAGAGGAATCTGGAGCACCCAAACGAAATCTACATGGACATGGGGAGAGTGTGCAAACCCCACACAATGACCAAAGCTGGGAATCAAACCCGGATCCCTGACAATGTGAGTCAGCAGTGCTGATCACGGTGCCATCGTGCTGCAGTTAATATTGATTATAAGGATTGACTGGGATTGAAATTTCTTGCTCAGCTTCTCTTTATATTCAAAAGATTGAATGATTTTGCGAGAAATATTTTCATTATCCTGTGAGTGTAAATCCCAATGTTCTGCGGACATTTTGTGGGAAATGCAAAAAGAAACAGTGTAAATGCATGCATTTGAATGACAGTTTAATCTAACCTTGCTCACCAGACGCATTCACATAGCTCACCAGCATAGATTGTTTCCCCACACCCGTGTAATCTTTTGTCAAATAATTTATGGGATGTCGGTGTTACTGTCGACTCCTATGTTCCTCTTGAACATTGAACGGGGGGCATCCATATTTCTGTGCGTCTGAAGTCAGATCCCAGATAAGGATAGCAGATTTCCCTTCCAAAAGGACATTAGTGAACCAGATGCATTGTTACAACAATGGTTCCATGGTCACCATGGAACCATTGTTGTAACCATTTAACGGGATGAATGAGTACACTATCAAAGGTAGGAGTCTTAGCTGTGTGGAAGAGCAGAGGGATCTTGGGGTCCGGGTCCATAAGACTCTCAAATCGGCCTCCCAGGTGGAGGATGTGGTTAAGAAAGCTTACGGTGTACTGGCCTTCATTCATCGAGGGATTGAGTTCAGGAGTCAGGAGGTAATGCTGCAGCTTTATAGGACCCTTGTCAGACCACACTTGGAGTACTGTGCGCAGTTCTGGTCGCCTCACTATAGGAAGGACGTGGAAGCTATTGAAAGGGTGCAGAGGAGATTTACAAGGATGTTGCCTGGATTGGGAGGCATGCCTTATGAAGACAGGTTGAGGGAGCTGGGACTGTTCTCCCTGGAGAGACGAAGGTTGAGAGGCGACCTGATAGAGGTTTACAAGATGTTGAGAGGAATAGATAGGGTGGACTCTCAGAGACTATTTCCCAGGGCTGAAATGGTCGCGACAAGAGGGCACAGATTTAAGGTGCAGGGAAGCAAGTACAGAGGGGATGCTAGGGGAAAGTTTTTCACTCAGAGGGTGGTGAGTGAATGGAATCGGCTGCCGTCGGTGGTGGTCGAGGCGAACTCGCTGGGGTCTTTTAAAAGACTTCTGGATGAGTATATGGGATCCAATGGGATTGGGGGTTATAGATAGGTCTATGGCTGGGTAGGTTTTGATGTGTTCGGCACAACTTGTGGGCCGAAGGGCCTGTTTGTGCTGTAGTGTTCTATGTTCTATGTCATCATTAGAATTTTTAATTATAATATTTTTCTTATTGAAAGTTCTTATTGAAACCTTGGCCGTGATTCTCCCATCACGATCTGCAACTTTCCTGGCAGATCGGGTTGGGAGATGTGCGTCGCTGGCCTTGTTCCAGGATTTGTGCATGAGCCAGGGATGCAGGTGCATCTCCCAGAGCCAGTGAACAGTTGCAGGTCAGACCCATGCTGGAAACCAGCAGGAAGATAGGCAGGTAATTTGAATCTTTTTAAAATATGTTTTAAATATCTTTTAAATGTAATTATCAGAAACTTACCAGTCCTGATTGAATCTCCCACCCCGCCAGGAGTACTTAATTCCAACAGAGTTTAGACTAGCTCCTCACATTCAGGGAACTAATGAAAGATCTCACCAAAGATCTCACCAAATCCTCTCCAAGGATTGTTCCCTTGGAGCAGCACGGAGAGGCAGCGATTTGGGAAAGCGTGAAGTTCGTGTGTTAAGTACTTTTTTAACTTTTCTCTTTGTTTAAAATAGCGAGCGGGGGTAGTTTTTGCCGTTATTATTTAAACTAACAAGAAACCGGAAGTCGTCACTAGGAGGCTGCCGGTAGTTGTAGTTTTCTCTGTCTCTATAAATTGGTCCAGAGAGGAAACCCGATACTCTACACAGGTAGAGTATCCCACCCTCCCCCCTCCTCTAACCTAATAATATAAGTGTGTGGGAAGTTTTTTTTTCTCTCTCCTTAAAGTAAATTAAAGTATCAGGGATGGCAGTGCAGGCAGTCCGTTGCAACTCCTGTAGTATGTATGAGGTGAGGGACGCCAGTAGTGTTCATGCTGATTATACCTGCAGGAAGTGTGCCCATTTGCAGCTCCTTGAGGATCGTGTTAAGGAGCTGGAGCTGGAATTAGAGGAACTCAGGATAATCCGAGAGGTTGAGGAGGATATTGGCAGGAGTGACAAAGAGATAGTCACTCCTAAAAGTGATTCGTGGGTAACTGTTAGGAGGAGGGGTAAGAAGCAATCGGGTAGACAATCCCCTGGGGCTGTTCCCCTCCAAAACAAATTTTCTGTCTTGGAGGCTACAGTTGAGGAAGAATCAACTGGAGATGACCAAAGGGAGCAGGTCTCTGGGGGTGAGCCTGCTGAGAATGCTCAGGTGGGTAGGGAGAATAAGAGATTGGGCCTAGTAATTGGAGACTCCATAGTTAGAGGGACAGATAGGAGAGTAAATAGTAATAAAAGTGACTCAGGGCTGGTGTGTTGCCTCCCAGGGGCTGGAGTCCAGGATGTCACAGATAGGGTTTTTAAGATTCTTAAGGGAGAGGGGAGTCAACCCCAAGTCATAGTTCATGTAGGGACACATGATATAGGTAGGAAAAGGGAAGGGGATATTAAACAGAAATTTATGGAGTTGGGGTGGAAGCTTAGGGCCAAAACCGGCAGAGTGGTTATCTCTGGACTCTTGCCTGTGCCATGGGATAGTTTGGAGAAGAATAGAGAGAGGGAATGTTTGAACTTGTGGCTACGGGGATGGTGCAGGAGGGAGGGGTTCAGGTTCCTGAACAACTGGGACTCATTCTGGGATAGGTGGGACCTCTACAAGAGAGATGGTCTACACCTGAACCAGAGGAGAACTAATATCTTGGGGGGAAAATTTGCTAAGGCTATGCAGGGGGCTTTAAACTGATTCGGGGGGGGTGGGATCCTGAATAGTTGGGGTGCTAAGAGGGATGAGAGTAAGGGGGTCATAGAGGAAAGCCGTAAAACACAGCAGCATACGGGTGGGGTAGGGCATGGTTTGAAATGCGTATACTTTAATGCAAGGAGTATTCGCAATAAGGGGGAGGAACTTGCAGCTTGGACCAGTACCTGGAACTTTGATGTTGTGGCCATTTCAGAGACTTGGGTAGAGCAGGGACAAGAATGGATGTTGCAGGTTCCAGGGTTCAAATGCTTTAGTCGGAGTAGAGAAGGAGGTAGAAGGGGGGGAGGAGTGGCATTATTAGTCAAAGACTGTATCACAGTGACAGAGAAGAAGTTTGATGAGGACTTGTCTGTTGAGGTAGTATGGGCTGAGATTAGAAACAGGAGAGGAGAGGTCACCCTGTTGGGAGTCTTTTATAGACCTCCTAAAAGTTCTAGAGAGGTAGAGGAAAGGATTGCAAAGTCAATCCTGGACAGGAGTGAAAGTAATAGGGTAATTGTTATGGGGACTTTAACTTTACTAATATTGATTGGAATAGCTATAGCTCTAGCTCGTTAGAGGGGTCAGTTTTCGTACAAAGTGTGCAGGAGGGTTTTTTGACTCAGTATGTAGATAGGCCAACTAGAGGTGAGGCTACATTGGATTTGGTGCTGGGCAATGAGCCAGACCAGGTGTTAGGCTTGGAGGTTGGTGAACATTTTGGTGATAGTGACCACAATTCGGTTACGTTCACCTTAGTGATGGACAGGGATAGGCATGAAGCTGGGGGCAGTAGTTATAGCTGGGGAAGGGTAATTATGAGGCCATCAGGAGAGAATTAGGGTGCATAGATTGGACTAGGAAGCTACAGGGACTGGGAACATCTGGAATGTGGAGCTTATTCAAGGAGCAGCTGCTGCGGGTCCTTGATAAGTATGTCCCTGTCAGGCAAGGAGGAAATGGTCGAGTAAGAGAACTTTGGTGTACGAAAAAAGTTGATTTGCTGGTTAAAAGGAAAAAAAAGGCTTATGTCAGGATGAGGATTGAAGGCTCGGTTAGTGCAATGGATAGCTATAGATTAGCCAGGAGGGAGCTAAAGAGTGAATTGAGGAGAGCTAAGAGGGGACACGAGAAGACTTTGGCTGATAGGATTAAGGAGAATCCTAAAGCTTTCTTTAGATATGTTAAGAATAGAAGATTGGTTAGGGCAAGATTAGGGCCAGTCATAGACAGCAGTGGGAAGTTGTGCGTGGAGCCTGAAGAGATTGGAGAGGTACTGAATAAATATTTCTCTTCGGTATTCACGCAGGGTGATGTAAATGTAGTTATGGAGAACACTGAGGTACAGGGTAGCAAACTGGAAGGTATCGTAGTAGATAGGGAGGATGTGCTAGATATTCTCGAGGGTTTGAAGTTGGATAAGTCCCCTGGGCCGGACGGGATTTACCCTAGGATTCTCTGGGAGGCAAGAGAGGAGATTGCAGAGCCTCTGGCTCTGATCTTCAGGTCGTCGTTGGTTACGGGTGTGGTTCCGGAGGACTGGAGGATAGCGAATGTGGTCCCATTGTTCAAGAAGGGGAAGAGAGACCTTCCAGGGAATTATAGGCCAGTGAGTCTTACTTCTGTGGTGGGCAAAGTGTTGGAGAGAATAATTAGGGATAGGATTTATAGTTATTTAGAGAGTAATGAATTGATTGGAGATAGTCAGCATGGTTTTGTGAAGGGTAGGTCGTGCCTTACTAACCTCATTGAGTTTTTTGAAAAAGTGACTAAGGAGGTGGATGGGGGTAAGGCGGTTGATGTGGTATATATGGACTTTAGTAAGGCGTTTGATAAGGTGGCCCATGGAAGACTTCTGCAGAAAATGCAGATGTATGGGATAGAGGGTGATTTAGCTAATTGGGTTAGGAATTGGCTAGCAGATAGAAGACAGAGGGTGGTGGTTGATGGGAGATATTCATCTTGGAGTTTGGTGACAAGTGGTGTACCTCAGGGGTCTGTTTTGGGGCCCCTGCTGTTTGTAATTTTTATAAAGTGAGGTAATGCACTATGGCAGAAATAATAAATGTGTAGAGTATAGGGCAAATGGTAGGATTCTTAGTAGTCTAGATGAACAGAGGGATCTTGGTGTGTATGTGCATAGATCCCTGAATGTAGGCAGTCAGGTCGAGAAGGTTGTTAGGAAGGCATATGGAGTCTTGGCTTTTATTGGTAGAGGGATTGAATTTCGGAGCCGCAACGTCATGTTGCAACTGTACAAAACTCTAGTGCGGCCGCACTTGGAGTATTGTGTGCAGTTCTGGTCCCCACATTATAAGAAAGATGTGGAGGCATTGGAGAGGGTACAGAGGAGGTTTACCAGGATGTTGCCTGGTATGGAGGGCAGGTCTTATGAAGAGAGGCTGAGGGATTTGAGGTTGTTTTCGTTAGAAAGGAGGCGGCTAAGAGGGGACCTGATCGAAACATATAAGATGATTAGAGGTTTAGATAGGGTGGTCAGTGATAGCCTTTTTCCTAGGATGGAGAAAGCTAGCACGAGGGGACACAGCTTTAAATTAAGGGGTGATAGTTATAGGACGGATATCAGAGGTAGGTTCTTTACCCAAAGGGTGGTTCGGGAGTGGAATGCCCTGCCTGCAGCAGTTGTAGATGCGCCAAGTTTGGTGGCGTTTAAGAGGTTAGTTGATAAGTATATGGAAGAGAAGGGAATGGTTTAGTTTGGAGGGGCATTGCTTTTTATATTGGTCGGCGCAACATCGAAGGCCGAAGGGCCTGTTCTGTGCTGTAATGTTCTAACTAACTAAAGTTAAGGGAGCAAATGGGGTACACCAAGGGATTGGGCAAGAGGGGGCAGCTCCCGCTGGGCATGCGCACCCTGACAGTGCCAGCCTGTGCCCCCGGCACTGCCCAAGGAGCAAAGTGCCCAAGCCCAGGGGGCACCTTGGGATTGCTCATAGGGCATCAGGCAGTGTCAACGGGGCAGGACCTATTGTAGGTAGAACTGAAGGGCAATCGGTGGGGGTGGGAGGCTAGCAACTGGGCGGGCTGTTTGGGGTAGTTTGCTTGGGGAGGGGGGGGGGAAAACCAGCCTCCCAAAGGGCCCTGACCCTGGGTGTTCAGAGCAGAGAGGTTCTGCTGAGTGTGAAGAGGTGGGGGGATCGCCACTGCTGGGAAAGGGGGTTGGTGGTGGATTGGACATCAGGGTGGCCCACGGACTGCTGCGCATGCGCAGGTTTCCAGAACTGTCAAACACTGGCACAAATAGGCACTCTCCCCTCCACCCACCCTGCCACCAGCCCCCTCCCCCTGCCCCCTCCCCGCCCCAGGTTTTTAATGAGATGGTTGGGACCTCGGCAGTGCACAGTGTGGGGAGATTCAGATGAGAAGTTGACTGACAAAACAGTCGGGATTTAGAAAAGTTTTCCCGCCGGTTCAGTGCTTTTGGGAAAATCATGGCTGGTATTACTGATGTGAAAAAGGATATTAGTTCTGACAAGATGGAGTCTGCATGGATAGAGTTGAGAAATACCAAGGGGCAAAAAACATTAGTGGATGTCATATAATAGACACCCAAACTGCAGTGGTGATGTTGGGAATGGCATTAAACATGAAATTGGAGATGCATGTGAAAAAGAAATATCAATGATTATGGGTGATTTTAATCTGCATATAGATTGGGCAAGTCAAATTAGCCACAATGCCATAGAGGAGGAAATCCTGGCGTGTATATGGGATGGTTGTCTTGATCCATATGTGGAGGAACCAACTAGAGAGCAGGCCATCTTAGACTAGATACTGTGTAATGAGAAGGAAACCATTGCCAATCTAGCTGTATGAGACCCCTTGAGAATGAGTGACCATAACATTGTCAAACTTTTTATCAAAATGGAGAGTGAATTAGTTGATATGGAGAATTGGGTGCTGAATCTTAATAAGGAAATTTTTCCTGCTTCTTGGCTGTGGTAGACCCAACAAAATTTGTTCCAACAAAACAAATTATCTTTATTTCCGAAGAACTGCATGCAGTATTGGCAAAAACTTGAGTTCAGAGAGCCATCGTTAAGAGTTGCTAATTCTGCCCTCAAGTCCGCCCTCAGATAAAGAATCACTTCAATAGTTATACCTTTTTCTTATCAGTTTACATGACTTCAGGAATTCGATTAGTAATACAAACAGTAGCAACATCATGTTATAACCCGGTGACCTCCGAGACCTTATTGTCTCATCATTCATACTTTTATCTTGTCCTTTTTGATCTAACAAAAGAAGGCCAATAACTTTGTCATTTCTGACCTTATCTTGTCTTAATCATACATTTCATGTGGAATCAGCCTTATCAGATCTTGACCTTTTTGGTCTTATTCATGTCAGGTTATGTGGAGTCAGTATTCCTTACTTTGTACCAAATACTTGACAAATTTTCCCATCATGCCACTATTTCATTCGTACAACTTCACAAGTGGATGAATTGCCAATCAAGCAGGCTGTTTCCTGGAATTCACTGAACTTCTCGAGTATTTTGGACTGCACATATCCAAAATGGGACATAGTTTATTACAGCCCTGCATTATGGATAGTGGATAAGTTTTATGAGGTGGGTTACTTGCTGCAGAATTCTCAGCCTCTGATTTATTTCTGCAGTTATACATATAGCTGGTCCAGTTCAGTTTCTGATTGATAATAAAACCCGCAGTGTTGATGATGAGAGTTCAACAATAACAGGACGGGTGGGATTTTACAGTCTTGCTCAACCTGAAACCATAAAATCTTACCTGAGTTCAACAGGCCTTTCCATAGTCCGCCCCTCATCTGCTCTGATTTCCGTGGCTGGCGAGGCAGTAAAATTCCAACGTATTTGTTTAAAGGATATTTGTAGCCTCAGCATGTTAACAGCAAGTTTTCATGAATTAGTTGTAACTATTTACATATAGAAAGATAGGGACATAAATATAGAATAGTAGAAGGTAGGAGAAGGAGGAGGACATTTGGCCCTTCGAACCTGCTTCGCTATTCATCAAGATCATGGCTGATCATCCAATTCAATAGCTTAATCCTGCTTTCTCCCCCTAACCTTTAATCCCATTCACCCCAAGTGCTATATCTAGCTGCCTTTTATAAGAACGTAAGAAACAGGAGCAGGAGTAGCCATCTAGCCCTTCAAGCCTGCCCTGCTATTCAATAAGATCATGGCTGATCTGAAGTGGATCAGTTCCACTTACCTGCCTGCTCCTCATAACCCTTAATTCCCTTATCAATCAGAAATCTATCTACCTGTGACTTAAACATATTCAACGAGGTAGTCTCCACCACTTCAATGGGCAGAGAATTCCAGAGATTCACTATCCTCTGAGAGAAGAAGTTCCTCCTCAATTCTGTTCTCTTGAATACATTCAATGTTTTGGCATCAACTACTTCCTGTGGTAATGAAATTCCACAGGCTCATCAATCTTTGAGTGAAGAAATGTCTCCTCACCTCCATCCTAAATGGTCTACCATGAATCTCCAGACTGTGACTCCTTATTCTCGACTCCCTCACCTTCGGGAAGATCCTTTCTGCATCTGCCATATAAGCAGTAAAGGGCAAGATCACTAACTCTGGATCAGAATCATGTGTCTTGTGGGCAGTACTGTACTCAGTCCCACATTGACCCTGAATGTGCCAGAATCTATTACAAGAGCAACATCTACGAATGTCAAGGGGATGTGATTAAACACTCTCTTGGAGAAGGTAGAGAATTGTGTGCCGAAAATGTTTTTATTTAAATTCTACACCGAATGTTGCAGTGCAAAGGAATATACTGCTTCAATATCTGAGGAGGATGGTGCTGAACACTCTGCATATTGGGAAGGTCATTGATGCAGCCGCTGAAGGTTGTCTGGCACACAGTGACCTTGGCAGAACTCAAACAGAACATGGGTAAGCATGTTGTAAGTTCCATTCTATAATGCTATCAACAACATTTGCATTCCTCTGAGAATTCTCCTTGTCACTCATGACATTTCTTGTATAATAGTAGAATTTTATAAATGCAAGTTGTTGTGGTTGATGAAGAATGCTCGCCTCTGTGGACCATGGATAACTGCCCACTATGTTTACTTTCATTGCATGCAAGATCACAAGTCTGAAACATAAACTCTGCTTTGCAGCACAGATGCTACCACATCTGCCAACATTTCCAGCATTACTTGTTTTTATTTCACTTTCCACCACATTTCACCTTTAATTTTAGCTTCTCCGGGCACTAGCTTACATATAACTCAAAAGCTTTTTTAAATCATATTTGCTTTAATGTCATAAACCTTCATTACAATGCAGGCATCCGAACCAATCTAATGTTTTTATCCTTTTCAAATTCAAAATATGAAATTAAACTTACTTAAATCTATGCCTTATTTCTAACATTCACCAATATAAATATAAGACTTTAAACTACTTCTATTACTGTCAAAAATCATATTGACACATTAAATGAATTGGCAAAAATTGCGACAAATATATATCAGTGTGGGCTGGAGTGTCTGGAACTGGGGGCATGGGGAGGGCACAGTCTAAAAATTAAAAGTGGGCCTTTCAGGAATGAAATTAGGAAACAATTCCATGTACAACGGTTGAAAGAAGTTTGGAGAGCAGACTCTAATGATTATAATATTAAAGCAAATAAAATTTAAAGAAAGACCAAGTGCTTGTTTAGGAACCAGAAGCCACACTAAAACAACCAGACCTTTTGAATTAGTTGTAAGCTAATGCCTGAAAAAGATGGACATGAAACAGGGAATCTTAAAGAGCGGATTTCCCCTCCTCTCCAGGAAAAGCAGAAGAAAGTCCCAGAAAGCAAAGGATGGGAAAGTTCTATGAAAACTGAATTAAAATGGTAAAAAAAAGAAATTTAAACAAGGCCCTGTTCAGGGGAATTCAAGTTGCAAGCAAAGAAAGGTTCAACATTAGAGACAGCAGCAGGAAGTTGATTTAAAGTTAGCTATCTGAGAAGTCAGATATCTGAAGTGATCAAACGTTTAGCGAAATCTTAATACAACCCATCAAACGCTAGCATTCTGTTAGCATGGTTGGGTACCTGAGTGACTGCATGTACATGGTGATGCATGGAAGAGAAGTACTGGAAGGAAAGGTTGAAACACTGAATGTGGATCCTGGGTGAAGACATCCAAGAGAAAGTGATGCATGGGAAAAGATTTTAAAGTATCTTGTTTTTGGATTTTTTGGAAATTCACATGTGGAAGGGAAAATTTCAGTGAGACCAATGTGACAAGCATCTGGGAGGAAATTGAGAAATTCTTGAAAGTTATTTTGAGTCATTTGGTTTCAGAGCATGAGAAGTCTGATCACATTTTTTCAACTGCTTTACATGGATTACGTACTTAATGAGAACATTATAGTAGCCAAATTTTGGAAGTTGCATTATCCTTATAGATATCTGTAAAGGTAGAGTCGGTGTGAAAGAATGTATTATAGTTCATCTTTGTTTGTTTAATGATTATTTTATTCTTTTGTTAAAAATAATTCAGAAGTCCTACTGCTCTGTATCCAAACAAAAAATTGAAGTGAGGATCTATCATGCCAGGTTCTATCCTGGAATCCGAGATTTCCAGCAGTAACGTCAGCTGGGATCATAATGCCTTATAATTGGATGCTTTCATCTATACTGTTTACAATGCCATCCAATCTTTGTCCAATCATCTGCAAAATTGGATCTATGGTTTTTTACATCTTTTCAATGTAGCCTGTGTTTTGTGCCAGGAAAACCATGAAATAGAAATGTCTTGGTCCCATTTCACAGCACAAGGTCAGCTCATTGCAGTCTGGGCACATGCACTATCAGGACAGCATTGCTTTTGGCAGGGTCACATTGAGGCCACAACGTATTATCCTTGGAACAACAAGAAGGGTTTGTGCTATTGTGTGGAATGCACCACTGCAAACTGAAAGAATTCTAAAGGCATGCGGGTGTATCAACAAACAGAAGATTGTATGGAAACAGGTAAGCTTTGCATGTGCAGCATGGGGAGTAGATAGTTATCCATCAGTCTTCGGAACAACTCAGTACAATTTGAAATGTTGTTGCAATTCATAAGTCACCTCATAGTTTGTAATTCAACATTAAAACTCGCATGGTTTATACTTTACCTGGGAGGAAGGAGTAATCCAGTTGATGAGGTTACATTATCAGGAGCTTTGGACATGGAATGATTAACACGAATGAGGTTAACCAAATAGATTACATCAAACGGTCCAGCTCTAATTATGAATCTGAGTCCAACAATAGGCTTAGCTAAAGTAAAAAGGTAGTCTTTGCTGAAAACATATTCTGCTTTCTCCCTTCCTGTAGCTATTGATAACTCAATAATGTAACTAAATAATTGGTTCAATTCAGGTGTTCACAATTGTCTATAAAAGTATAAAAGCATGTGTAACTTGCCTGTAAATTAGAGCTCATTCTGGTGAAAGACCATCTGGGTTCTCCCAATGATGGTCCAATAAAGATTGATGGAGCACAGCTTCTCAGACTCCTTGAAATTATTGAGAATTCCCACAAAGAATAAAGATAGAAAAGTTTCTGTGCAGTGCTTAATTTCATTTGAGTCAGAAAATACTTCGTTTTTTGGTAAACTATATTTATTTGAGTTGAGGATTTCAATTTCTCATCACACATTCACGTGTGAACTCAGATTCACTTATGCAGATAACTTAGAGAAACTCTACTAGAGATTACACTCTACTAGAGATTATCAAAGCCTGATAATTTGGCTTCAAAACAATAAACTATTAGCACTCAGTTACATTATGTATTTGAACTCCATTCACCTGTTTGGTTCCACCAGCAGAGTTTCTTCCTTGAAGAGCTCTTTCCTTGAAGGATATAAATGAATCAGATGGGGTTTTTTTGACAATCTGGTTGTACTGTGATTGTCATTACCAATGATTACATTTTTACTCCAAATTTACTATTGAACCAAATTTAAATTCCCCCAGTTGTCATGGTGAAATTTGAACTCATGTCTCTGCAACATAAGTCTGGGCTTTAAGATTATTAGTGCAGGAACATGACTGCAATATCACATGAGGGAATAAATCTTTGTCAGTGAAACCTGTCCTCATAAATTAACACTTAGTCCCAGTATCATGAATCTGCACTGGACCCCGTCCAAAGCCAATTGAGCTGTGGTGCCCAGAACAGAATCCAATACCCTATATGTCGCCTAACACATCTTTGGACAATTGTCACCTAACTTCTACTTCTCAGTATTAGAGCTACCTTGTGATGTACAGTAACCTTCCATTCATCATTTTCTTAATATTTGCACTTATCCACTATGCCGTAAGCTTACTTCTGTACGTATACCCCTCACTTGTTGCTTCCTGCACAATTCCCACCAGTTTATCACCAGTTGGAAAATATTCTGATCTATCTTTTTGAATCCCGAGTGGATAATCTTGTACTTCTCCATACTGAACTCCAGCCCAATCCTTTAATGCCTGTTTGCAGTTTTCTGTTCTCATCTACGCTATTTAATAACTTTGTGTTATTAACAAAATTGGGCATGTGGCTTTCTAATACTAATAATCATAAAATAACTTTTTATCATAAGCATCTAACTCTGTCACTCAATACTGTTCATTGAACAACTTTTGAATTGTATGACAGTATTAATAATTCCAAAGCTCTTCCACTAATATTATTTAAATGCCATGCTATTGAAACCATGTAGAAACCAAATAAAATCAGGGGATTTAATTAGCCACATCCAAATCCTGTAATTTAGATTAATAACCTAGAACCTCCATTATAATCTTACTACTCACACTCATCAATTCATAATCGTTGATTTAAAAATAACACCTCCTGGCAAGGAGAACCATTGTAATTCTGAGGTTAATGAGCAAAAAAATACTGCAGGCAAATATTAGTCTGCCTGAACTGAACATTATTAATGAATGCATTTGCAATTCACAATAAATCATTACTGCAGATGTATGTCCAAATCTTGTTCTAAAATATGATTTACGTCTGTAAAAGACTCCATAAATACTTATTTATAATACATACCATGTGTAAAGCAACTTCTGAACCTCTACCCAAAATAATGGACAAATACATGCTTCTTTCCCACCTCACCTATACCCTCAAATACAGGAATTCCTATTTCGATCAGAATTTTTTTAATCCTATATTGAACTTAACTGACATTAAGCCACTTGAAGGAGAATTATCTCTCCCAATTTTAGCCCAGTTCCTTGTTGTTGCTTTGAAATCTCTTCTCCGATGGTCTATTTCCTGTTTTACACCAGTAGAGTGAGCTTGAACTCAAGTTGGAGGAATGCAGCAGGAGTAACAATTGACTAACAATAGCTGAAAGGAAGGTACTAGCTTGCAGTTGCTGGTTGGTTTATGGTCTCTAACAAAATTGCTTCCTTTGGAAGGGAAACCAACTGAGCAAATGATTCATTGGGATTTAATTTTCACTGTTACTATTAAGGATAAGGAACAATGGACTAAAATTGGGGTTGATAGCCTTACATGTCCCATTGGCACTGGTGACGAAGCTGATGACAATTTTAAAAAGCTCATTGTTAGCCTGTTTTCAACAGTGGATTCACTTTATTTACAAATCAGAAACCCTAGGGGCTTGACTGCCATTTTAGATTGGAACTGATCACAGCATGTGCCGTGCACATAATAACCAGTCCTTGGGGGAAGGGTGGGAACTGATGAGGTCCAGCCAAAATATTTCTGTTGCGTGCAAGAGGACAGAAAATAATACTCCTCAAGGTTCCACAAAAAAACCTGTGCAGTTATCACCCTGAGACCCTACTTTCTTATGATTGTTGCCGCACTCCCTTGCTACCAGCTAGGACAGCCTGTTATTAAAATGCTTCAATCTAATGAGTGCAACGGAACTGCCTCCAGCAGCCTTCAGTGCAGGGAATTAATGAGACTAGTACCTTAAAATAGCAGCCACTTCTTTGCTACTTGTATAGATGAAAGGTAAGCCTGCATGCTCCGTTCACCTGTTGTCCAAATGTCAAGATTTACCCCAGTTTACACTTTCAGCACTAGCTGAGATGCAAATTTTACGTTGCATGAAAATACATTCTTGATTCTAAATAAAAGTGAGACAATGTAAAAAGAAAGCACAAAATGGCGTTGTGTCCAGTTGGTCTGAATATTTGACAGTGATCCCTGAGTATCTTGATTGCATTGCTAAGTACATTTCAACAGGAGATAATATTAGTCTGCGACATGTATTGGAAAGAGACAATTGATCGTCTCGTTCATCATGCTGCTGATCTTTAGCCAGGGCTGTGTTAAATTTCCTCCTTTTTAACAGCCATTGTAATGGCTTCTTGAGTTGTTCCATTCTTATTCAAGTGATCATCAGTTATCCGAGAACGTCTCCATTTGAACCTGGAATCAAATCAGAAAGAGCACTGTTATAATGAATGGTCAAATACCTGCACCTTACCCATCACATTTCAATGAATAGATAGAGTTGTTTAATTCAAACCACATTGGTTTGATTCAATCATTCAAAAGGATTTCATGTTATGTGATGTGGTGATGTAGTATGTTACTGTATCAGTGCATTACTATGCCAAAGACTGAGAAGAACGGAGGTGGAAGTATAAAGCTATAATCATTAGATTAGTAATCCAGAAACCCAGGCAGGGAAGGGGTTGGGAGGGAGGAGGAGAGTGCTGACAAAGACAAAGAGGGGCAACGTGAAAGAGCAATGTGCACGGAATGACTGGGAAGGTCAAAAGCCCATATGGCAGGTAAAGGGGCAAGATGGTGGATGGAGAAGACAAAAACAATGGAAGGCAGTGAGAAAACAAAGAGGGAAATGGAACCCTAACAAGACTGCATGAAAACACAAATATGGGACCAAAGGAATACCATATAGTGTATGGGAGGGATATACACGAAGACTTCAAATGTGGTGGTAGATGTCCGTGTGGACATGAGGAGCTTGAGGCAATGAGTCTTGTGGGGGGGGGGGGTGGTTGAAACGGGTAACAAACTTCTTCCTGAGGCTATAGTTTTTCTTTCTGGGCTGCTGACATTCTGCACAATCTAGTGAAGACCTGTGAGCTGCACAGTGTTATGAATGTGCTAGACTGGCATTTAAATATGGTGCTGTGGCCTTTGAACCCATCAGCTGACAGTGGGCAGATGAATCAGCTGCTGCCCACCAGGTAACTAGGTGGGGAACTTGCCAGTGTGTAATTAAAGTGTAGAATCTAGCATGGGATTTTGGCATTTGGCCAATGGGAAAGGTACCGCCTGGAGTCTCATAAACAATAAATTCTAAGTTCCACTCACCCAGCACCTCCATTCATTGCTGAGATCCTTGCACCCCAAGGGACTTAACTTAAAAGTGTTATTCTTATCTACAAATCTCTCCATTGTTTTATCACTATAAACTTCTCAATGTATAGCCTCTTCCCACTGTGTAGGCCTCTGAGCCTTAACTCCTCTCGGTTGGCCACGCTCTCTGCCCAATCTTCCTCCAACTACCATAGTTGTGCTCTTTAGAATTTGTTATCTCAAAAAAGCTCCCACACTCTGCCTTTCATCATATTTATACAGAGCACTCTTCAACTTTACAAAGGACATGTACTTGTCCTTTTCTCCTCTGTGGAGCATCTTGAGGGGTGGATTCTGCAGTAAAGATATGGTGAGCTGCTCAGAGTAGAAAGCTGAGAGGAAAGATTGAAACATATGGATTATACGCACTTACCCCTTTATTTTCAGCATCTGGTCAATGGTTTCTGGGAGAGGAACACGGAATGTTTCGGGCAGAATCAGTACTAGAATTGCTGCCAACAGTGTAAAACTCCCCATCAGAATAAAAGGGAGAAAGGCGTTGTAGGAACCTGTGAAACCATAAATTGCAAGGTGAAGATCAACGTAACAACATAAATCAGCAGCCACGTGTAACACAGGTTTTGCTGTCAATACAAAAACAGAAAATATTGGAAAATCTCGGCAGGTTTGACAGCATCTGTGGAGAAAGGATACAGCCAACGTTCTGAGTCTGGATGATCCTTCATCAAATGGATGATCACCATATAGCTTGCATTGTTTAGAATTCAAAACTATATTGATCCTGGGCTTAAATTTAGAATATCTGAATGATTAAATTAGGAACAGACATCCTTATTCTGCATCACTGCCATTTTCATGGAGAAAGATAGAGTAGGCAGTCTATGCTGCATCATTTCAAGATACATCACTATACCCAGAGCCACACATTCCTCTCATTCTCTCTCCTGACACAGAGCTTCTTCCACCAAAAGATAATGGCATTAAAGTGAAAACTGAAGGGATTGCCAAGCTTCTTAAACCTGATAATATTTTTTGTAATGGAATGTTTGCAGGCAGCAGGGTAGAATTATGTTCTGAATTAAATGCTAACCTTTCTATATCTTTGTACAGGGAAAGACCATCCACAATCGGTGCACAATCAAAGTAACAGGTTGGATGACCCGCAACCAGTAATGTCTTCAATGGACTTGAGAAAGAAGGTCTACAACTCCTGGGGAGACATACCGGGGAGATGGCGGGAGATGGAAAAGCTGAAAGGCAGCCTTCAGGTTTGACTTGGCAATGAGATCATTGTCCTTCAGGTTAGTGAGAACCTTCTTCAAACTTCCTGATTAATTGAAATGATACCAGTTATTGCTTAGTCACTTCTTCATAAACAGAACATGAAGATTATTTAAAAAAAAATCTCAGCCATTCATTGGCATACTTTCACTGTAATGTTACCACCCTTTTCAGTAAGATAAGTTCAGTGAGATAAGCCATAGTTAGATGTTGGCTTTGAGGGAGAGAGGGGCTGGTCAGATATCCCCTGCATATTTCTAGCTTCACATACACCTTACGCACGCTAATAGTTGTATATTCGGGAATGGTGTGCGAGTATTGGAACAATGCAAGAAATCTTCTCATATTCTATCTACGTAAAGATGATAAACAATTACCTTACCAATGTATAAAATGTAAGGCGAGATGATGGCACCAAACCTCCCAGACATGGAACTTATTCCGACACCCATGTTTCTCACCACAGTTGGGTACAGCTCAGCAGTGTAGACGTAAATTAAGGAAAAAGCACACGTGACCCCAAACTTTCCAATCATCACCAACACTATGGCAAGTGCTGAAAGATCTAGAAGTAAAATTGACAGATACATAAACTTATTGGAAGGTGCACAGGTTTATGTTTTTGCTGTGTGATAGTGAATTTGTGGTTGTCTTGTCTCCCAAATGTATGCTGCTTGAGTCTGCAGTCCTTTAACTATAAACAACATTTACAGCAAATGCTTAGGACTTGCAACAAGGTTAGAGCTTATCTTTTTCTGGATCTCCATTACTTTTCCGTCATGTAATCTGACATCATTGTTTCATCAATGTCATATATGCTTCTGATGAAAACCATTTACTCCACATCCCTCACTAAGTCATTAACTCCATCACATTTGCACCCTCCTACATTTTCCTGCAAAGTCTCAGACCATATAGGGTTAAACTCTGAGCTATCATAGAATCCTTACAGTCAAGAAGGAGGCCTTTTGGCTCATCAATACCTTGACCAATCTCCCTAAGCTAGTTCTTATCTCTTTTTGAGGTTAATGATATTTGGTAGTCTTGCAGCTGAAGAGTTTGTAGAAAGTCTTCCTTCTTCTTCAGGATCATAGTAGTAAACCCAAGTTTCAACTAGCTTTTCTTCCAAGGATGTTAAGCTACTGTAGTTTCTCCTGGTGATACCTTGTCTGTCTCAACCCTGTCTAATATTGGTTGTGGAGTATTTCAATCAGTGTACCATCCCTCTGCTGGTCTCAGACCCATACTCTCTCCCTATGCATTAAAAACTCAGGTATTCTATGCCTGTGATTAAAGTTCCAAGCCTGGTTGTTTCATTACTCTTCCTTAGATTTACCCTCTCATGGTCATTTACAGTGGAAATGGGTTTTGAACTTCAGTGTCAGGGCTGGAAACTGGCTTCCTATTTGTAACTCTGATGGTGAGATTCGATAACTCAGAAGGGCTACATCTAGGTCTTTGCTTTGCTTTAATACATTATTAATGTTTTGCATACCTCTCTCAGACTTTGCATTTGCTGAAGGATAGTGAGGCAAACTGATTACATGAATAAAGCCAGATTCGAACACAAAATCTTCCAATAACTCATTTGCAAATTGTGGCCCCTTGTCAGACAGTTAAATATCTGCAATGCCATGCATTAAATAAATTCTCCTGAAGGACTGAATAACTGTTTCTGTTGTGATACTGTTTAATCAGCTTACTCTAATCCACCGGGAGCAGTTAATCAACGAAAATAAGGAAGATTTTCCCCTAAATTAAAATAAGAACATCCCTCAAGTATTCCCATAGAAGTTAATAATGATTCATTTTATTCTTGGCTGTTTACAGCATAAGACAGTTAGGAATCAGTTCCTCAAAACAGCAAGTAATGCCTGCTTACCAAACTGATTGTTGTGCTCTTGCACAATATTTTACAGCAGATAATCTTGGTAAAGAGTTTGAGGAATTTTAAGACAAAATACCCTAAGTATGACTATTTTGTCACTGAAGACTAGTAAGACACTATTAGCACTGCTACCTCACAGCGCCAGGATTCAATTCTGTCTTGGATCACTGTCTGTGTGGAGTTTGCACATTTTCCACATGTCTGCATGGGTTTCCTCCAGGAGCTCTGGTTTCCCCCTACCGTCCAAAGCTGTAGGGGGATTAAGTTGATTTGGCCATGTGAAATTGAGTCTAGTGTTAGGGGATGAGCAGGATAAATATGTGGGGTTATGGGAATAGAGCCTGGGTGAGATTGTGGTTGAATAGCATCAATGGACTGAATGGCGTCCTTCTGCTCTGCAGGATTCTATGAAGTCATCAATAATAATGAACTGATTGAAATATTCGAAGTACTGGTGCAGTATCAGATGACAGGGAAGGTATAGTCTGGCCTTCCAGACAAAGATTTGAAGAGGTTTTTCATTTTGTTCCCGGGCTTACTTTTTTCTGCAGCTTTCTTGCAAAAGCTGATAAATGCTGGGTGATTTAAGCCTATATGTGCTTCAACCTCCTCGACGAAGCATAAGTCCTCTTGCTCAGCTCCTTCAACTCATATTCGTTACGGTTTACCTGCCATTACTTGTTACTTCTCTTATGATGGAGTCATCAATTTTAATCTGAACTATTGACTTCTGGGCGGCACCTTCACAATTTTTTTCAAATTTGGAAGGGTGACTGGAGGTTTGTGGCCTATATTTTTTGCTTGCCAATGTTTCTGCTAAAACTTCTTTTTCTGTGATGGTTTTCCATTGTTCCATTTCTGTTCGTGACCTACAGGACTTTTTTCATTCAGTCATGGGACATGGGCCTTGCTGGCTGGCCAGCATTTATTGCCCATCCCAAGTTGTCCTTGAGAAGGTGGTGGTGGTGTGTTGCCTTCATGAAATCTGGTGCAGTCCACATGCTATGGATTGGCTCAAACTGCCGTTAAGGAGGGAATCTCAGGATTTTGATCCAACGACTGTGAAGGAACAGTGATTTATTTATATATTTCCTAGTTAGGATAGTGAGTGCTTTGGAGGGGAGCTTCTAAGTGGCAGTGTTCCTATGCATCTGCTGCCCTTGTCCTTCGAAATTGAATAGTTGTGGGTTTGGTAATTGTTATCTAAGGTACTTTGGTGAATTGCTCGACTCCTGGAGGTATAGTAGACCAGTCTATGCTTGCCATTCTCTGCACTTGATATAGTACAAACCCCAAACCTGTTGAGGATTCATCTGCTATTACTATGGTCAGTAATTCTGGGTCATAATGAGCCAATGAGTTGTAGCAGTGTTGTCACAGTGATAGGAACAGGTATAGAGGGAAACAGTCTACATCTAAGGAGCTACAAAATAACCTCAGAAATAAACCACCACTGCTGGTGTCACACCTGGAACAAAGGTGATCCCTGTGTTTTGTTGGTGAGTTTATCCATAAAACAAAATGTAGCATTCAGAAGCTGGGAATTCTGTGGAGACTAACTCGACTCCTACTTCCTAAAGTCAGTCAAAAATCTACCAGGCACAAGTCAGCAGTGTGATGGAATACACTTCACTTGCCTGGATGATTGCAGCTTCAACAACACTCAAGATAGTTGCACTGTACAAAAATTACCTGAAGGTATGAGTTGGATGAAGAAAAGGACAATTCCACCAAGTAAAAATGAGCCTGAGAGGCTGAACCTTCGAGAAAAATACTGGAGGCAAAGCCAAGCTGCTATGTAGGCTGGAACTTCGCTGACAGCAGAGAAGAAACAGTTGAGGTAGATATCACCATGGAGATTGGGTGTACTCAAAGACAATCCAAAGTATCCAATTGCCATAATCATCCTGTTTAAACAAAGGTAACAAAAAAAAAGGTAACATCGATTAGTAAAAACAATTTTTAAAAACCTCCCTCCCTTATTCAATATTTTCCATTTTGGTTTATATCGGATTCTCTTTCTCATTCACATATGCTCCCTATTTATCTACCATTTTCCACCAAGCTGAGAGGCAGATCTGCTCACCATACACATTAGTAATACCAGATTTTGTATGGTGAACTGAACATTGCCTGCAGGTAAATACCCCATAAAGTGTACACCCTACCCCCATTCTCCTCAGAAACGGCAACACTCCTGTTAGAATTTGTTTGGAAAATCATTACAATATCTGTATGTCTGACTCCATCGAAATTTCTATCCTTCCATTCGTTGAAGGAGTAACACAGTGTACTGGCTATCAAATCGTTCATCCAGTTACTGAGATACTGAGCAGATTTCTCATCTCCTTCCCTCAGTGCAGCAGAAATATATATTTTTAACTTTCGCTTCAATTTGTTGAAGTATTTCCATTAGTTCACACACCTAATACAATTGGATTTGATTATTGTACTTCCATCTGGATTTGACTTGATATACTGCACTGTTTACATCACTCAACAATTGTAATATGTTGAAATATTTGTAAAGGGTTACATTAATTGGGCAATAATGTTAAAGACAACACACTGCCAGGGGTGGTAGTTGAGGCAGATAAGATAGGGTGTTTAAGGGGCTTTTAGTGAAGCACATGAATATGGAAGGAATAGAGGAATATGGATCAGGGACAGGCAAAAGGGAATAGTTTAATTTGGCATCATGTTCAGCACAGTATCATGGGCTGAAAGGCCTGTTCCTGTGCTGTACCATTCTGTCTTCTATGTTCTATGCACAAACATGACAATCAGAAACAGATAACCAATAGACTCCAAAGGAGCAAGACACAAAATGGTCACTGTGTCTCCAGTGATAATGTAACTACCATGAGGTCCTGGATGTAAATAAATATTAATAAACTGTTTCAAGAAAACTTGAATATTGACCACCACCAAGTCACTCACAAAGAGAAACCTCATTGAACTACTCAACAATACATGTGAAGGGCAATAAGCCAAACCATGATGGCAATGCTGGAGGCCACAGTTTGAGAAAATTGAGACCACAAATTGGCAAAATCCCACAGATCAAGTCTTGTGGAATAGTGTGGCTTTGCAAAGAACAAAAGTAAGCTATACCTTGGGAAAGGATATTGAATGATCACATCTCGGTGTTAATGGCTAGTGAACAGACATTACCCTTCAAACACATTGAGGCTCCATAGCCAGTACAGCAATATGAGTTCTGGAGGTGACAGTTTGAATGGTACTGAAAAGTTGTAGACTTATGGAGAAGGCACAAAAACAGCAGGTCTTACATATGATTGAGGGCCATAGCTGATGCTGTCCTGGTGAGACAAGGAAGCTTCTTCTAGGATACTTTTTTTTTGTAACTCAGAAGAAAGTTTTGATGGCCTTTGATAATTACTTTAGCCGTACAAAGAATTTGGGCATTGAACGGATGAGATTCAACCAAAGCAGCCAAATCCTGGGTGAATTCATCAATTTATAATGATTTGTACTGATCCATTAGTTGCAACTCCAGAGCTTCAAAACATGAATTAATTTGTGGCTGCATTGTACATGGTATGCTTAATGAGGTGTTGTAGTACAATGTGCAAACCGGGGAGGATTTAACATGGGAGAAAACTAAACTGTTTAAGCAGAAGGTGAAGCTATGAAAGCAGAATGCTTTCTATGGTGCATCTGTAAAAGTTGGTGAGAGTCATAGCTGACATGCCAAATTTCCTTAGGCCTCTGAGAAAGTAGAGACATCGGTGGGCTTTCTTAATTATAGTGTCAGCATGAGGCACACCAGGACAGGTTGTTGGTGATCTGGGCACCTAAAAACTTGAGGCTCTCGCCCCTTTCAACTTCGTCCCCAAGGCTGAAGACAAGGCTGAAAAAACCGTTAAAGGATGTGGAAAAAACAATTGTTTCTAAAATGATCCAGACATGGGACTGGATTTTATGACTTCACTCGAGCGAGACTGGAAACTCGCACCCGAGGTCAACAGAGCTTTCCACTGTCGGATCATCGCCCGCTGTGATTCTAGGTGGGTGAGGTGGAAGATTTGCGGTCCTGCTGTCAAAAAACAGCATCGCTGCAAAGAATGCCCAACAGGGGGGAGCTGACTGCTTTCTCTGCAGCAAGATCAGACATTTTAAACAATTCTGCAGATCCAAAGCATGATTGAAAAGAAGAAAGTTGGAACAAGTTTCCAGCCATTTCAAAATCCAAGAGAGTGGAAGTGTGGCGTTTTAGCCGTGGAATTTCTGAAAATAATGTGAGTGGAGACAATGGAGTATGCTGTCTCCATTCACATTGTCCGTACCTTTAAGATTTGATTACTTATAAAGACTCCCAATCCAATCATCATTTTGTAGATTGAGTTTGTGTCTTTATGTGCCCTGTTTGTGACTAGAACTCCCAGTCACCTGACAAAGAGGCGGCACTCAAAGTAGTGGCGTTTGCTATGAAATAAATCTGTTGGACTTTAACCTGGGGTTGAGAGACTTGTTACTGTGTTTACCCCAGTCCAACGTTGGCATCTCCGCATCATTGCTCTTTCAGGACAAAGTTCAAGAAAATGAAGCCACCACAGAGGCAGATGATCCATTGGAAGAAAAAGGCCGAGTCTTTGACTCACTCTTTAATTCCGCTGCTTATAATTAAGAAATCTTTTGTTGTCTCTTTTGAGCAGAATCATCCCTTTAAAGGTGAAATTGTCTACTTGTTCCACTGAGCCGGCAGATACATCAACAATTACAAGCAGCTAGCAAAAAGCTATCCGGTGAGAATAAAATTCCTGGTTCTAAATTGGAGCAAACCAATGTTGAAAGTTCAAAGCTTACTAACTTGTACAAATGTAAGCTGGAGCCCACTCTTGGATACTGTTATAAAAACACAGATGCACTAAAGCTTTTCTTTCAGTAAAGATCTAAACTACAGAACTTCTAAAGGTGCAGAGTACCTTAGGAAAACTCAAAAGTTGAATCGTGAATGGAGCTTGAGTACATTGAACCTAAGTAAGAGTTGGAGTAGTCTAACTACCTAAAAGAGAATGTTGAACCAAAACCCCAGCCATTAGCAGTCACACAGCAATATCAAACCACAGAAGATTCACATGATGCAACAAAGTGAACATATGGCCTTATAGGAGTGTAAAAATGCTGTATCACGGCAAGGAAATGGCCACAGCATCAAACAGCAGGAACAACTGACGAAGTACCGACACTCGCTCTCTTTCCTATTACCACTGAGATGCTTATAGTAACAGCTCCTGACACTGATGTCGATTTCACGAGCAAGAGTATTAGTCATGCATTTCCCATAGATCCCAGTCCGGATGTTTATTTCATTGTTGATGATACTGCAATCCCACATTCTCCCGCTGATTCTGAGATCCTATTGCAGCAGGGCACGCATGGAAATTGTATCACCACCTATAGAAAATGAAATTCCTATCTCAGTAGTAAAGAAATCCTCTTTTCCTCATAACCTGCAGTATTTTCAAGTTGTTCTTCATTTTTTTCATCTGCCAGATTCATCCATAGCTCAGTGAGCAACATTGAAGAAGATACGAGAGGGAATTTCAGCCTGTTGTCTCCCTTTCCAGTGCTTTGCAAGAGCTCAAGTGCTGAAGGGTTTTCTATTGAATCTCCTTGATTGGTTTTCAGTGCTGTTTCATTCAGTTCATCATGGGAATCATAGGCCAGGAACCTGACTGTTATGAGAATCAATTCCAACAATGTGTTTGCTTTCCAAGGAGTAGATGGGGAATATCCAATGGATCCTTCAGTAGAATTGAGAAAACTGTGGGGGTTGAAGCCTTTGGTCAAAGTTACTTGGGGGGAGGGGAAAGAATGGTCAGAGTTGGATAAAAACTCATGCAAACAGAATATGAGGTGGGAATCCTAGATTAAATAGCTTAGCAAAAAGGTTAACCATTTTGGAGGATTTAATTTGGCTCAGATGTAGACTAAAAAGTTTATTACACAATGACGCAAATCATGATGTAACCATGGCATCAAAGGCAGATGATCAACAATCTCCAAGGGAACCAGATGCAGAACACTGTTTACAGAGAATAATGTACTTGGATGGAAATAATGTAAATAAACAGTTTTGAGAAAAACTAAATATTGACCATTCGCAAACCACGTGCAAAGTAAGAAAAAAACTCATTGAACCAGAAGCCGATATACGTGAAGGAAACAAGCCAAACCAGTATCCCTATTCTCTGACTCTGTTCATTTTACATCACCTCTCTTAATATCACTTTGCATATTTCTGTATTTGTTATAAATTCAAAACGTACAATATGAAAAGAGGAAAATTTTTTTTCTTTCATTAAAAGGAGAAAATTAAGGACCTCTGATACCCACACAGATGGTTTGAGCTTGGAGAAGGTCCTTTCCTTTTCATGGCAATCATACTGTACCCATACCTTCATAGGAGATTGCAGACTACGGCCAGGATTTTTCCAAAGCGTTGGCAGGATAGTAAACCCATAACTACTTATGGTTCTAAGGAGTATTAAATGGCTGGGGATTGGACTTGCATCCATAACCATAAGCTACCCTACTTTCACTATTAATCCATTTGCCTTCCTAATTACTAACTGCACCTGCATGCTATCTCTTTATGACTCATGTATGACGACTCTCAGTTCTCTGTTCGAGAAAACCCGAGAATCACTTTCCATTTGAATAATATTTTTCTTTTTTTTTATATTCGTTCATGGAATATGGGTGTCACTGGCTAGGTCAATATTTATTACCATCATAGATTGCCCTTGAGAAGGAGATGGTGATCTTCCATCTTGAAATGCTGCCATTCCTGAGGTGTGGGTACATCCACAGTGCTATTATAAAGGAGTTCCAGAATCCTGACCCAGCGTCAGTGAAGGGATGATGACATATTTCCAGCTGAATGGGTTGGAAGAGTACTTCCAGATGGTAGTGTTGTTTCCATGTGTCTGCTGCCTTTGTCCTTCTAGATGGTCATGGATTTGGAAGGTGCTGTCTAAGGAGCATTGCCCACACCATCATGCTCCTGCTTTGTGCTTTGTAGATGGTAAACAGGCTTTTGGGGAGTTAAGAAGTAAGTTACTCACCACAGGATTCCCAGCCTTTGACCTGCTTTTATAGTCATGGTATTTATATAGCTAGTCCAGTTCAGTTTCTGGTCAGGATGTTGAGAGTGTTGATTGTAATGCCATGTATTGTCAGAAGCAATGGTTAGAATGTTTCTTTTTGGAGATGGTCATTGCCTGGACGTACGTGACAAAAATGTTGTTTGCCACTTGTCAGTCCAAACCTATGTATTTTCTGGGTCTTGCTGCATTTAGACATGGACTGCTTCAGTATCTGAGGAGTCATGGATGGCGCTAAACGTTGCGCAATCATCAATGAACATCGCCACTTCTCAACTTATGATGGAAGGAAAGTCATTGATGAAGCAATTGAAGATAGTTGGGTCTAAGATGATATCTTGAGGGATCCCTTCAGCAACGTCCTGGAACAGAGATAATTGACCTTAAATATCCCCACTCTACCATCACTACCAAGCCAAAGGTCAACCCTGATTCAATGAACAGTGCAGGAGTACAAGCCAGGAGCAACATCAGGCATAGTTAAAAATGTGGCGTCAACCTGGTGAAGCTATAACTCAGGGCTACTTGCATGCCAAACAACATATGCAGCATGCAAGTGGCAGAACTCAGAGATCTCATAACCAATGTATCAGACCTAAGTTCTTCAGTCCTGCCACATCCGGTCATGAGTGGTGAAGGATAATTAAGCAACTTACCAGAAGAGGAGATTCCTCAAGTATCCCCATCTTCGACGAATGGGAAGCCCATCACAGCACTGCAAAAGATAAATCTTTAATCAGAGGTGTTGAGTGGATAATCCATCTCAGACTCCTCTGGTGATTCTTAACATCACAATGCCAATCTTCAGCCAATTCAATTCATTGCGCATGATAGCAAGAAACGGTACCCCTTCCATCTTCAATCCCTCCACCGACAATGAATATTGGCAGCAGTGTGTATTGTCTATAAGATGCATTGTAGCAATTCGAAAAGGCTCCTTTAACAGCACCTTTCAAACCCATGACCTCTATCACTTAGAAGGATAAGAACAGCAGCAGGTGCATGGAAACCCCATCACCTAGAAACGTCCTTGCAAATTATTCGGTCAAAATCCTGGAATTCCCTTCCTTACAGTCCTGTGGAAGTTTCTACATCCCAGAGACTACAGCTTTTCAAGAAAACAGCTCACTACCACCTTCTCAAAGGCAAACAGGGATGGGCAACAAAATGTTGGATCACCAGTAACATCCACATTCCGTGTAATAATGAAAAACATAGGGAACAGATTTAAAAAATGTCTGGCGAAGAGGCAAAGTGATGAAAAGCTTTTATCTGCAATTAACAATTAGGATATGGAATGTCATGCTTGAGATAAATTCAATGCATTATTTAAATGGGAACTGAATTAATATTTCAAGGAGATAAAGTTGTAAAGTTAAATGGGGAGAGGAATGGGACTAAATGCACCATTCTTCGAAAGATCCAATGCAGTTTTGATGCCCAAATACTCTCTTTCACTGCTGTACCGTTCCACGATTCAAATGAATACTCACCACACTAGAAGGTTTATGATAGTAATAACTCGAATATTATGGGTTTTAAATAAGTGAAAAATTGCATATGTTTTCTTCGTTTTACTCATCATGTTTTCAAGCTGAAAGAAAACAAACATAATTCACCATGATTAGAAAATATTGGTATTAAAATCTATTATTGTTGTTGATTGTCATAAAAACACATCTGGTTCACCAATGCCCTTTAGAAAACTGCCATCCTTATCCAGTCTGCTCCACATGTGACTCCAGTCCATCAGCAATGTGGCTGACTCTTTAACTGGCCTCTGAAATGGTGTGGCGAGCCATTGAGTTCAAGGGCATCCAGAGATGGGCAACAACCGCTGGCCCTGCCACCAAGACACATAAAAACAGAAAATAGGAGCAGGAGTAGGCCATTCAGCCCTTTGAGTCTGCTCTGTTATTCATTACGACCATGGCTGATCATCCAACTTATTCCCACTTTTCCTCCCCCTCGCCCCTCATCCTTTGATCCCTTTAGCCCCAGGAGCTATATCTACTTCTTTTTTGAAAACACACAATCTTCTAGCCTCAACCACTTTCTGTGGTAGCGAATTCTACAGGCTCACTATTCTCTCGGTGAAGAAATTTCTCCTCATCTCAGTCCTCATTCTACTCTGTGTCCTCAGACTGTGAACCCTGCTTCTGAACATCAGGAACATCCTTCACCTAGCCTGTCTAGTCTTGTTAGAATTTTCTAGGTTTTTATGAGATTCAGTCCCTCCCCGCCTTATTAAGGTCCAGCAAATACAGTCCTGATGAACTCAATCACTCCTTATAAGTCAGTCCTGCTATCCCAGGAATCAGTCTGGTAAACCATCTCTGCATTCCCTCCATAGCAAAAACATTCTTCCTTATGTAAGGAGGCCAAAACTGCACCCAATATTCTAGATATGGTCACACCTATATAACTGCAGCAAAACATCCCTGCTCCTGTACTCAAATTCCCTCGCTGTGAAGGCCAACAAACCATTCACCTTCTTCACTGCCTGCTATGCCTGCATGCTTACCTTCAGCGGCTGCTGTAGAAGGAGACCCAGGTCTCATTACCCAATCCTCTCTCTTATATCTCATGCAAGAATGAAAACAATAAACTAATTGAATTGTGATAAGTCACAGATTACATTTGTTTGCCTTTTGTTTTGAAGCACAGATGGAGTTACCGCAGTGGCTGTGTGTATAAATAAAGCACCAATGAAATTAATTGTGCCGGAAATTAATTGTGCACATCTGCTTTTGAATGAATACAAATTGTAGATTCTGATGGCCAAATAACCTGATAATGCTCAGGGCTCATATGAAAACAATAATAGCTTGAACAAGAGAGGTAACCAACACTGGTGAAGCCATACCACAGCCAAGCGTCAGTACCTTCAAAAGAGAAATAGAAACAGAAAATGCTGGATAAACTCAGCAGGTCTGGCAGCATCTGTGGAGAGAGAAACAAATTTAGCACCACATTCAGATGGGACAAAAAAATTGGTAACAAAAAGGTCTGCATTGAGAACAGCACAGGAACAAATTTGAATGTTGTGTGGCAGTACCTCAAGGCTACTGAAGAGCACTGTTGGTGGAGTGACATTATTTTTCTTTGTTGCGTATCGGAGAATTGCTTCAGCCTCCAAAACCTTCCCCTTTGACAACAGCCAACGTGGAGATTCATGAATAAACCTAGATTTTAAAGTATTTTATTTTAAACAAGGAATACTAAGCCCAATTACTAAGGATATTAAACATTCCATTATGGTATAAATTAATGCATAATTACATTTAAATTTAGATATGGATTCAGGAAGGCAATGGTGGAGGACAGTATGAATTGGACAGGCTTGGATCATGAGTTTCATTGGCAAAAGTCTGCTAAACTTGGACTGTGTCATGCTCTGATGCGGAATATGCTTTAGGCCAATCTAAAGCAGAAACTGGGTTAGATTCCTGTCTCTATTACAACACAAATGGGTGGCACAGTGGCACAGTAGTTAGCACTACTGCCCCACAGTGCAGGGAACCAGGTTTGATTCCCAGCTTAGGTCACTGTCGATGTGGAATCTGCACATTCTCTGTATCTGCATGGGTTTCCTCCAGGTGCTCCAGTTTCCCCCCACAGTCCAAAAAATGTGCTGGTTAGGTACACTTGCCATGCTAAATTCTCCCACAGTGTACCTGAACAGGTGCCGGAATGTGGCAACTAGGGGATTTTCACAGTAACTTCATTGCAGTGTTAATATAAGTCTACCTGTGACACTAATAAAATAAATTTGTTAAGCACTGCTTAGAATGGGAAAGCTAACAATAGAGATTGCCCATCTCTTATACGCCACACTGCATTATCATCTGCTATTTTACTCCTTACTATACTTCTTCCCACTAGTATATTTCTTGTACACTTGACTGGGGGGGCAAATTCCCCTCCAATTTGAGGGGCGGTGATGGGTCGGATCTCAAACAATGACGAGACAGAGTACAAGAATGAGATAGAGCATTTGGTGAAGTGATGCGACAACAATAAACTCTCCCCCAATGTCAACAAAATGAAGGATATTGTCATTGACTTCAGGAAGAGTAAAAGAGAACATGCCCCTGTCTACATCAATGGGGATGAAGTAGAAAGGGTCAAGAGCTTCAAATTTTAGGAGTCACAACAACTGCTCTGATCCCTCCATGCTGACATCATAGCTAAGAAAGCCCACCAACGCCTCTACTTTCTCAGAAGATGAAGAAAATTTGGCAAGTCAGCTACGACTCTCACCAACTTTTACAGATGCACCATAGAAAGCATTCTTTCTGGTTGTATCACAGCTCGGTATGGCTCCTGCTCTGCCCAAGACTGCAAGAAACTACAAAAGGTCATGAATGTAACCCAGTCCATCACGCAAACCAGCCTTCCATCCATTGACTCTGTCTACACTTCCTGATGCCTCAGCAAAGCAGTCAATATAATTAAGAGTCCCATGCACCCTGGACATTCTCTTTTACAACTTCTTCCTTTGGGAAAAAGTTACAAAAGTCTGAGGTCATGCACCAACCAATTCAAGAACAGCTTCTTCCCTGATGCTGTCAGATTTGTGAATGGATCTACCTTGCATTAAGCTGATCTTTCTCTACACCCTAACTATGACTGTAACACTCTCTCTCATTTCCTTCTCTATGAAGGGTATTGTTTTGTCTGTATAGCACACAAAAACAATACTTTTCAGTGTATATTAATACATGTGACAATAATAAATCAAGTCAAAATCAAATCATTTAGATAGAAAACGAGTAATGTTCAGTTATGGGTACGCAATCTTTCTTGCTAGATTTTTGAAATAATGCCTCAGGTGTTCTTTCACCAGGCTTCCTTTATTTATAAACTGAATTCCACGTCTAAGGGTGCTTCAGGTACAAAGAAAGAATCTGGAATGTCAATAGCCCTGACACTTCTCAATAAATATAGGTCATTACCTCAATCAGGGATCTCATACACTACAAGGCCAACCTCATGGGACTCACTGAGGTCATTACAATTTTCTGCTCTGCATTCCTCCCTAGCAATGTGATTATGATGAAAATCCATCCCAAAAATATTTAAAACAAACTCCAGGGTCAAATTGGTACCATTTCTGATTAGCAGAAAAAAAGACTGTTCTTTTACAAAGGCAAATTAATAAAGTTATTGGGCTGTTTGTTTGTGTTTATATTTGAAATTCTAGGACAAGGATAGAGACAAATTATGGAATGTTGGATTAACCAACCATAGTCAGAAAAAGAATGAAGCTGGACTTAAACATATTTTATGTGTGAAGATCATCAATAGGAAGAGGAATGAATTTCTCTGTCACTTTCTATTCATAGCTACTGGTGTGTGCCATTGCTAGACAGGAAAGAAAGCAAGGGAAAGAGAGAGAAAGAGAGAAGAGAGAGAGCACGCACAGTTTTTTTTACAGGTTTAGACATGTCAAATATACAGAAGGCAAAGAAATTTGGAGGGAATTCCAGAAAATAAAGTAACTAAACATTTGTGAGAAAAGCATTCATTTAGACTCAGAAAGTGTTGCGTGTCAATGGGGCGTAAAGTTAAAGGGAAAGGCTCAAGAATGTGACAGAACCCAAAGCTTTGCAGGGAGAATGCGTGCGAGAGAAGACTCAAGTTACAAACTTCTGCAATAACTGAATTGTGAAGGGACATTCAAAATGAAGATCCACCTCCTGAAAGCTCCTGCAGTGTGAAGATCCAAGCAGTGGATGTTCCAGGAGCTACGGTCGTTGGAGGCTTCCATTTTCTGACCTCGACAGGCTACCCCAGACCTTCTTCCAGGTGAATTCTGGCATGTCTATGACACATTAGTCCAGATATGTTCCATGATGTCCTGCTATCAGCGCAGATGATTAGACAGACAGGAGTAAAATTCTGATTGGGCCATCATCTGCAACCCAGGATGTCCCTTGGTGGGAATGGCCATTTACCATGATGGGCAGGAATGCACATTATCACATCATCCTCACTGGAATTTTATTGGTTATCTTTCTACAGTTTGGTTGTTGGGAGTCCTTCAGAAAGGTGGTGGGAGCCACATATGCTTCATATTATTCAGATTCCCATTCTGTGAAGGGGCTGCCAATGGTTTCATTTTAAATCAGGCTTGAACGAGGAAGTTGGTGTGACTTTCTCAGCTGAAACAGACTGTCTTTCCTTTCTGAGGCCAGGAGGAGCGAGTGTATATTCCTCTACATCCTACAAGAAGAAGAATCACAGCCTGCCTACCAAATACTCACCTCTATTAGCCAACTGCAAAAGCCTTTCTAAACTCTGTTCAGCAAGCTACCTACTTGTGCTCTTCTGAGCTGTCAATAGATGGTCAATGAGATCTGAATTTCTATTCACGTTCATTAGCCTGTTGCTGCTTTCATCTGTTATAGGGCAGCAGCTAACCACGTGTGCACAGCTGAAGTCTGATGAGGCGATGGCCTCGTAATATTATCGCTCGATTATTAAACCAGAAACTCAGCAAATGTTTTGGGGACCTGGGTTCGAATCCCGCCATGGCAGATGGTAGAATTTGAATTCAATTTTAAAAAAATCTGGAATGAAGAATCTACTGATGGCCTTGAAACCATTGTTGACTGACAGAAAAATCCATTTGGTACACTAATGTCCTTTAGGGAAGGAAATTTGCCGTCCTTACATTTCCGGCCTTCATGTGAATCCATGGCTACGGCAATATGGTTGACTTTCAACTGCCCTCTGAAATGGTCTATCAAGCTATCAGTTGTCACTACTACCTTCTCAAGGATAACTAGGGATGGGCAATTGCCAGCCAGCGATGCCCATTTTCCACAAATGAATAGAACAATACATTACATCTGCCTTTGTGGTAAAGAGTTATGTTAAAACTGACTCCATGGAAATAACTTTTGACCAAATTCATTCAGATACCATTCTTAAGAGATCATTGGCAACCATGGTCTTCCACTGGATTGGTACATGATTACACTTGACAAAGTTTTGCAGTGGTTTGTCATTGCCTTCTGCAAAATGGCTGGCCAGGGAACTCTCTAGTCATCAGATGCACTGGAACAACATTGGGACAGACTAATAATCTACCTGATTGGCCATATTATGATTATACTTTTCATGGCCATCAACTCTTGGAGTGGGGCTTGAACACAGAGTTTCTGGTCTCCACTCATCTGACGAAGGAGCAGTGCTCCAAAAGCGAGTGGCATTTGCTACCAAATAAATCTGTTGGACTTTAACCAGGTGTTGTGAGACTTCTTACTGTGTTCTGGCCCTGAGGTAGGGATGACACCAACTGTGCTGCAAGACTTCCTCTGATCAAATTAGAAATCAAGTAAAGATAATTCCATTCCATAATGCCAAGGAACTTTAGTTAGTTGCCTGGATGGACTGAATAACTTTCTGTTATATCTTCCTTCTGATTATCTCAGTTAACTTAATAATACTTTCTTCATTCCCTCACAGTGATTAACAATGGAAGTGCTGGAGGGCAGAACAAACACATCTTGTATCAAGCAGGATGATGCCTGGGAATATTTTCTCTGGGGATGGAACAGGGGCTGTCTCCAGACCTAGCTGGCTGGCACATTAATGTTTCATTAAAAAAAATACATCAAGTGGAAGTAGCACTAGCACATTATTTTTTCATAGAATCCCTACAGGCCAGAAGGAAGCCATTCGGCCTATCGAGTCTGCAGTGACTCTCTGACCGTTTCTTAATTCAGGCCCTCTCCTCCACCCTAACTCCATAACCCTGCACATTTACCATGACTAATCCATCTAACCTACACATCTTGGGACACAAAGCGGTAATTTAGAATAGCCAATCCATCTAACCTGCACATCTTTGGACTGTGGGAAGAACTCAGAGCACCTGAAGGAAACCCACACAGACATGGGGAGAATATGTAGACTCCACAGTCATCCCAGGTTTACTAACACCTTGTTATTCTGGAATAAGTACTTCCTGCCAGTTTGTGGAGAGTTAGTGAAAATCTTGGAGAGTGCACAAGAAAGTTGCCCTTGCACAGCCTTCCAAGACTTTCAAATTGGTATTAATCAGAACCTGGAAGCTGACTGTCCAAAGACTTTCCTTCAAGCATAAATTAGTCATTAGGTTACTGGAATTTGAAGTGGAACATAATGAGAATGGGATTAACGATTGTGATATTGAATGGAAACAGTTAGTCCTTGAAAAAAGCTTTAAGAGCTAAACCAAGTCTAAAAGACTGAGTAATTCTCTCTTTCCAATTTCTTCCCATCATCACTTATCTACATAATTTTGGAAATTTATACTCGTTTTTCTCCCTTTCTGCAGTTGCAAAGTTTTAAAATGTTGGTTTCTTGGATGGACTGTGGCATGGGGGAAATGAAAGGAGTGCTCGTTGTGACCTACCTGTCCTCACGCAGATCCAGGTGCAGACCAAACAATTTGCATGTACCCACTTTATCTACATCCCTGGAGAAGAGAGGTAATGCAGTGTGATATTGTCACTGGGCTAGCAATCCAGTGAGCCAGGGCAAGATCCGGTTCGAATCTTACCATGTCAGATGGTAACATTTGAATTTAATAAAAATCCGAAATTAAAAATCTAATGATGACCATGAAAGCACTGCCAATTGTGGTCCAATTAATGTCCTTTAGGGAAGGAAATCTGCCATCATTACATGGTACAGCTGCACGATAATGCGTTTGGTTGCTCTAAAATGCCTTCTGAAATGGCGAGCAGTTAGTGGGCAGCAATAAATGCTGGCCCAGCCAGTGACAGTCATTTCCCCTCAATGGTTTAATTAAAGAATTACAGCATTGGCCCAAGGCTGATCCAGAAATGCTTGTGGACTTTGTACATAGCAGAGGACGCTGGTCTCACCAAGGAGTGGATACGCAGAGGCAACAGTGCATCTCTCAGCTGGGTCACCCCTGAAGGTGGCCTGTTAAGGTGCTGCATCAAGAGCTCCATCAAATCGGGCCAAGCGTAGAGGGGCAGTGCTGCTGGTTAAACGAAAACTGTGAGATAAGCCTGGTCTTTTTTATCTCGTGCAGCCCTACTCTCGGCCTTGACCTCGGCATTTCCCCACACCCATCTTCAACATCTCTCCGCCAATGTTTCAGCGACGAAGGTATTCAGCCAGAAATATCTAACACTGGTTTCCGCAACATGAGTTCACGATGAATAGAAATGCTGTCCTGTCGTATCTATGGCGTTATAGAGGAAACAAAAACTCCTAACCCTCTGCTCTAATGTTTTTAATGCAACAGTTGGCAAGTTTTACTTATTCTATTGACAGGAAAGTGCCATCAACTGATATAACGTGGTAAAGATAAAAGAAAATTATTGTGGATGCTGAAATCTGAAACCAAAAGAGAAAATGCTGGAAAATTTATTTTGGTGCCACTTCATGTTCTCATCCAGACCTCAAAAAAATTCATCAATATCGCTTCCAGTTTCCACCCTCCATCGTCTTCACCTGATCCATCTCAGACACTTCCCTTCCTTGACCTTTCTGTCTCAATTTCCAGCATTAGACTATCCACCAATATCCATTACAAACCCACTGACTCCTCAGCTATTTAGATTACAGCTCATTGTATCCCATATCCTGTAAGGACTCTATTCCTTTCTCTCAGTTCCTTCGCCTCTATTGCATTTGTTCCAATGATGCACCTTCCAAAGTGGTGCTTCGAATAGGTACTCCTTTTTCCTCAGTTGTGAATTCCCATCTACAGTTGTCAACAGAGCCCTCAACAGCGTGCAGTCCATCTGCGCCACAATCCTCACTTTCTCCCCTCCTTTCCAGAACAAGGATAGAGTGCCCCTTGTTCTTACATTTTACCTCACCAGCCTCCATACGCAAAGCATAATCCTCCACCATTTTGACAAACTCCAGCGTGATGTCACCACCAAACACATCGTCCCTTCACTCTCTCTGTCAGCATTCTGCAAAGACTGTTCCCTCTTGGATAACATAGCCCACTCCTCCACTCTACCCAACACTTCTCCCTTCACACATGCCGCCTTCCCATGCAATCGCAGAAGGTGTAACACCTGTCCCTTTACCTCTTCTATGTTCACCTTCCTAAGTCCAAAACACTCATTGAAGGTTAAGTAGTGTTTCACTTATACTTCTTTCAATTTGGTGCATGTTTCTTCTGTATCGGAGAGACCAAACGTAGACTGATTGATCGCTTTGCTAAGCGCCTTTGGTCTAAGCACAGCCAGGACTCTGACCTTGAGGTTCCTTGCCAATTTAACACACGATCCTGCTCCCATGCCCATGTCTGTCCTTGGCGTGCTACAATGCTCCAGTGAAGTTCAACACAAACTGGAGGAACAGCATCTCATTTTCCTGCTAGGGACTTTATAGCCTTCCAGGTTCAACATCAAATTCAACAACTTTAGATGATTTGCTCTACCCCACTTCAACCCCCTTTGTTTTCATTCTATTTTATTTAATTTTTTTTACTGTTCTCTACCTTCTTTTTATTGTCTTTCTTCATTTTCTCCCCCCCACATATCTTCCCTCACTTTACATCCCTTCGTTTATCTTTTCTCTCTTTTGCTATCCTTTTCTAAGTCTTATCTTTGTGCCAACCATTTTCATACACCCCAACATTTTCATTTTAACTTTTCTGCTGTTTGGCCATTCACACCCTTTATTCTCTCTGTGGACAGCTATTAGCTGGTTTCCCTAGTTTTTGTGGCTATACCTCACCTTTCATTCCCTCACTCTGCAGTATAAATGTTTCCCACTTTCTATGCCTTTTAGCTTTGACAAAGGATTGTCTGGACTTGAAATATCAGTTCCTTTTTCTTCTTACAGACCTGCTTAACAAATCTGCTAAGGTTTTCCAGCATTTTCTTTTATAATTTGGTAAAGGTTTATTAAAAATTCTAACTTTAGTCAATTAACTCACAAAACCATCAAGCTAAGTAAATCATGGATTTCTTAAGAAATCACCTGCACTAGCTAATGCATCAGGCAATAATAACCTTGCAGGAACTCATTTTCTAATTAATAATTTCTCACACCATACATCAAACCATGCTGGAAAATCAGCCATAAACCCAAAATGAATTAGCGATTTAAAGCTTTTGCGAATTAAAACTTCCGACAGTGCGCACAAAATTATTCAGCAAGTGAAAGTGTTTTGATTTGTTAACACAAGAACTGAGGAAATCAATTTAATTCAGAAAATTGATTTATTCTCAAGCAGGAGTTATTTGTAATCAGAGACAACAATCACAGCCGTTTTAAAAGATCATTGTTACAACAACCATTAATTTATTTTTAATACAGGAATAACTTCCCTGGTATCCCTGCCTCTCACATCCAAGAACAGAGCTTCCAAGTATTTAGTCTATTGGCAGCCCTCCTTCCAGCATTTATACCATATGAACCAACTGCTATCAACATCAAAAAAACTCTTGGGTGAAATATTATCATGCAAGAATTAGATGTACAGCATGTCAGTAATTTATACTTGTGGCTATAAATTTAGAACATAAAATATTATGACTAGTTGAAAAGGGGTGAAGCTGTTTTCACTCTATCCAACAACCTCAATTTGGAGTATTTTCCAAATCAACAATAGCATATCCTTCTGTAGGTGAGTACACCAAAACTGCACACAACACACCAAGGTTCTTTCTTTCTATTGTCCCTCTTTTTCCTTTCCACAAGGCCTATCTTTCCCTGGGATTCATAAAGTGCAATGGTAGCCTCATGAAAGTGGGACTGACCTCTCGATATTCGTGGCCCTGCTGCTCCTCTCTTGCGCCTCTAGGTGATGGTTATTGCCTCCAGGTTCTCTTTTCACCGGGTATAGAAGATATTGTGATTATTATGAGACTTTGACGCACTTACTCCAAAAAAGTGGCTTGACAGGGCCCTTGTGGCTCAGCCTGGGAGCAGAGGGCAGAATTGCAGATAAGGAGTCACCCGATTTAAGCCCATTGAGGAGGAACCTCTTCTCTAAGAGGGTAGTAAATCTGTGAAATTTATCATAGAGGACTGTAGAGGCTGGCTCATCAAGCATGTCAAAGACTGAAATTGACAGGTACTTGATCAGTAAGGGAGTCAAGAGATAAAGGGATAAGGAGGGAAAATAAATTATCATATTAGATCATCCTGATCTCTTTGAATGGAAGAGCAAGGCCAATATTTCTGTTCCTACATCTTATGGTCTTATCAAGAGAGTAGAAGAGAATAACCTTAGCCTAATTCCTTTGCTTTCTTGGCACCACTTGTGTCACTTGCAATCTCTCTCTAGTGGTGGTCTTGTTTTAAAATAGATCAGCCATTGAGTATTTCCAAGAGGTTTTGGGTGTTTCTTTCTGTGGCAGCCATTACTACAGTACCAATGCTTTGTATTTTTAATGTCTCATTTGTAGTAAGTTATAAGTTTCACAGATGGTTAGATGGTAGGAAATATCTCTCTCTTCCTACTCTCAGGAGGACAATTTATTTGTTTCTCACTTACACCTTTAACTGCTTTATTTCTGTTTTTCTCGTTTCCTGTTTCAGTTAATCCTTTCTTCATTTCCATTTTTTCATTTCTCGCTTTACATTTCTGTACTTTTTTACTATTGATTTATTTTCTTCTTTCTTAGTATTCTATCATTAAACTTTCCTTTTCCTCCATCTCTGTAACCTTTATACCCACCTATTTCCTAGTGCTCAGACAAGGAAGTTGATGCAAAGAAGCAGAAATTGTGTTGGCTATAAGCCAGGTTTTTCTTGTCTTGGAATAACTTGGAATAAACCTGCATAACTTGATCAACTTATAGATAGCAAAACTATCTAACACTTTTCAAAAACACTTTTGATAAAAATAGTATTCTTTCATGATAAACATACATGCAAACATATATACTAACATATGAATTAGGAGCAGGAATGATTTCTCAAGCCTATTTTGCCATTCAATAAGATTATGTGTGATCTGCCTATAGCTAAAACCCCACACACCTGAGATCCCGATAACTTTTCACTCCCTTATTAATCACAAATCTATCTAATTCAACCTTAAAAATATTCAACGAATCTACTTCCATAGCCATTTGAAAGAGAGTTCCAGAGACTCACACCCTCTGAGAGGAAAAAAATCTCTCCTCATCTGTGTCTTAAATGAGTGATCTCCTTATTTTTACACAGTGACCCCTAGTTTGAAATTCTCCAGCAAGACAAAATATCCTCTCCACATCAGGATCTTAAGGGTTTTGATCAAGTCACTTCTTATGAGTAATGGCAGAAAATGTTTCCCTATTACTTTTTAATATTTATGTTGCACACTGACCAACTGAACCACTGCGAGGGCAGTGATTTAACACATTGACCAACTTGATCTCACCTTAAGCCAATGAATTGAACAAATGCTGTAGAATGCACTGAGTATCCAGATTGATCATAGAATCCCTACAATGCAGAAGGAGTCCATTTGGCCCAGGTAGCCTGCACCTACAACAATTCCACCCAGGTCCTATCCCTGTAACACCACATATTTACCCTTCCAACCCCCCTGACACTAAGGGGTAATTTATCATAGCCAACCAACCTAGCCTGCACATATTTCGAGTGTGGGAGGAAACCGGAGCACCTGGAGGAAACCCAGACACGGGGACACTGTGTCGGCTTCACATAGACAGTGACCCGGATTGAACCCGGTCCCTGGGTTTAATTTCAAATCCAAGGGTTGCAAGCTGCTGGATGTAATGTTCATCATCATCTCCTGGGCAGGAATCAGAATGAGCCAATATCTGTCCATTGATTTCACTTTGGTAAAATTAGGTGGGTCCTTTAATGAGCTGGAAATCAAACTGACTCAATTACCTATTGGGCCCAGTAGAAATGAAAGTTGCCTTTGCAGGTCCAGCCTCCCTTCACAATCAAAGAGATGTTGTTACACTTTGTAATGCATAGATGATGCTCATCCACCATCGCTAGCATCATACAAGAAAGACTCTCATTTACTTTACAGTAGTCAAATTCAAGTTAAGAAGGCAATAAAAGTTTTGACTACTGTTCACATGAATTAAGGTTCTAATTTCCACCTACCACCACAGAGGAATGTAGAACAGACCAGGGATGGACAGGGCCAAAATCAACATCCACCATCTTCGTATGAAGTATGCAGCCAAAGGTAGGACCATATAGCCGAGTGCAAAAGAAATACCAACTCCTGCTGTAGAGAATGCAACCCGGACAGAGTTCCTAAGAACTTCTGATCCTGTAACAAGAGATTAATCAATATCAACATTGAATTTGTGTTACTTCCTCATCCTATTTCGCTGCCTGTTAAAAGTAAGTCCAATGGTGTGTTTAAAAAAAAACCTTCATTAATTTAGTTAAAGGCTCTTTGAACATAACCTACTAAAACAAACTGTGTGAAGGATTCAAAATGCAGAATTATCATCTGGGATCATCATAGGCCGTTCCCTGAAGTCAGTGAAACATAAACATGCATGAAGAAGCAACAGACTGTGACACATGACAGGGAGGAGAAGAAAAAAAATTGAATTGCATTAAATACAAAGTAAAAATTCACTAATAAATCTCTCACAGACTTTGGGAAAGAGTACAAAAACGGGGACAAATACAACAGTCAAACATGATGATAGATTAGTCACCCGATAAAAACTGTTCTTTCTTTACTCTTTCATGGGATATGGGCATTGCTGGCAAGACCAGCATTTGTTGCCTGTCCTCCATTTACCCTTGAATTGAGGCCATTCCTGAGTCAATCACATTGCTGTGAGTGTGGATTTATATGTAGGTCATACAAGGTAAAGGGACTTCCTTCCCTAAAGGGCATTTGTGAACCAAAGGATTACTTTTTTTTAAACAATAACTGATGACAGCTTCACAGTCACTTTTGTTCAGGCTAGCTTTCAATTGCTGATTTATTAACTGAATGAAAATTCTACCAAATGCCATTTCCAGAGCATTGGCCTAGGGCTCTGGGTTACTTGTCCAATAGCATTACCACTATTCCACTGTCTCTCCTGCTTATAAAGGCATCATTCACTAATAATCTGACTGTCTCATCCTCTAAATTAAAAAAAAATAATATTTTTGCCTTTTCTACCCCACTAGACATAAATTACCAGCTTGGGGCAGCATTTTGGTAAGGAAGCTTCACCTGATTTTCTTTAATATATTTCTCACTAATTATGAAGTTATGTTTTCCATTCTTTGCCCATATTAAGGTATCATCTATTTGTAATCATCTATTTTAAATAATTCAGAAGATCCCTTCATAGCTGCCTTCTTTCCAGATTATAAAGCAAAAGTTGCCTAACTTTTCCTCACATCTCAATCCACTTCACACTTAGAACAGGTCTCTTTTCTTGTCTCTTATCCTTTCCAACGCAGACATCTTAAATTTTAAACACAACCAAAATACTGCAGATGCTGGAGGTATTAGACAAAGACAGAAATAGTCAACAGGTTTAACACCTGTGGAGACAGAAATATGCTGGAATTTTCCAATTTGTTTTTCAGAATGTCAGTGGAACACATCTCCCGAAGCATATGTCCCTTCACCAAAATCTCTTTATTTACAATTCCAACAGCAGTGCACAGAGCACTATCAGTCAGCAGTCTACCTTCAGGAGTGCCAGAGGAACTGACACTCCCGGTTAAATACAAGGAAAAGACTCTCTGATTGGTCCATCAACTGACTCCTTAATCAGAAAGTTCATTTTCCAATAGGCCCACCTCAATGATTTGATTGAAGTCATTACAGTTATCTCAACTTTTCTCGCTATATTTTCAGACACTGAAAAATAAAGTGAAGTGAATGGACAGGACTCATTTTGTCATGCTACTGGGGTGGACTCTGATTGTACCACCCTGCCAGCAACTTAGACTCGTGAACACCTGGGGATAAAATTAGAAATAGATCAAAAGATAAAAAAGTAGAATAAAGGAATCCCTACTTTCTCATCCAAACATAGATATGGAATACCCGATACTTTCCTCTGGGAACTTCCCGACACTGGGGTCTGACAGAGCTCCCTGGAACTGCTCAGGCAGCATGGTTAGCGCTGCTGCCTCACAGCACTAGAGAAACTGGTTCGATTCCTAGCTTGGGTCACAGTCTGCACAGAGTCTGCATGTCCTCCCTTTGTCTTCCAGGTGCACTGATTTCCTCCCACGTTCTGAAAGACATGTTGGTTAGGTGAATTGGCCATGCTAAATTCTCCCTCAGCGTACCCAAACAGGTGCTGGTGTGTGGTGATGAGGGGATTTTCAGAGTAACTTCACTGCAGTTTTAATGTAAGGCTACTTGTGACACTAATGAATAAACTTAAAACTTAAACAAGTCTGTACCAGAGGGCAGAACACTGCACTTGCCTGAGGAAGACACAAGAGTGTTGAAAGCTTGCTTTTTTACTATCAAATAAATCGGTTGCATTAATAATTGGTGTTGCTAAATTCTTACTGAGTTCTTACCACCCCAATCCAACGCCGGCATCTTTACATCCAGAGGGCAGTGCCAGGATATATAACCCTGTCTATGTCCCCTTCCCCCCAACACTCCACCTGGGGGCTGTACTCATCTGTATGTTCTGTTTGCATGTCATGGGGAACCTGTCATGATTCTCGCCAGTGGAAAAGAATGGACTGTCCAATGGGAGACTCTCAGGCATAAACTATTGGTAATTAGATGTAAGAATTCGCCATACACCATTGATAAGGAAAGGGGGGGGGTAACAATCAAACGGAGAAATCCTACCAGCGTTAGATCTATTTTGGGACTTCCGCCTAATGTGCCATTCAAAAAGAGGGCAGAACACTATCCCTGCCCCTACAGGGGTAACATCAAAGGCAATGACCTTTGTTTATCAGACCTTTGTTCATTCCTGCTTTTTGTTAACTTTAATATGCTAATGAAGTTATCTAATTGATTACATTTACAGAGGATAATGTTGTTGGACGACACATTGCCTAATTCAAAACATTCTAGAAATTTCATGACAGGCACAGAGATCTTTGGCCATGCATCACCGAAATGTTTGCTGTTCTTTGTATCTTCCCATCTAAGTTGGCTGGCCAACTAAGATGGAAATCACAGACACTGATGTCAATATTTAAATTCCATTGACATTAAAACTTGCTTAGGTTGGAAATGGATTGTTAAAATGGGCAGAACTCCCGCTTTGCAAGAGTTTCAATAATAGAGCAACTATACTGAGAATTCTGGCAGCTCTGTTACTCTCCCTCTAAGTCTTTATGTTCTGATCTGATTCCAGCCGTAATGCATTTTAAAAACAGTTTCAACATCGAAATGAAACACTTTAAAGGGCTGATTGTTCACTCTAGCCTGAGGCAACGTGGCTACAATATACCAGAAGTGCCAGAGATAATTTGTGAACATTGCACCACAAGTACCAGTAAGAGTCTGACAACATCAGGTTAAGGTCCAACAGGTTTATTTGGTAGTACAGTTTTCGGAGCACCACTGCGGCACTCCAAAAGCTCATGCTACCAAATAAATCTGTTGGGTTTTACTGTGCCTACTCCAATCCAATGCTAGCATCTCTGCAACATGGCCACCACAAGTACCAGAAGCATCGTGAGCACAGTATATCATGAACACAGTATTTTGGAAAAAAATCTTCTTGGGTCTGGTCTGCAAACTGCAGGTGTGCACAATACACATTTTAGCAATGCACTACTGGATCTAGGCATAAAGGAAATAAAGGGATTTTGGTGCCTTTATATTCCTAAGATCAGTGGGAAATTTAAAGGACTGGGTATAATTGGAAGCTCAATAAAAGCATGAGGGATGACACATTGACACTGTGGTTAGCGCTGCTGCCTCACAGTGCCAGAGACCTGGGTTCGATTCTGGCCCTTGGGTAATTGTCAGTGTGGAGAAGGCATGTTTTCTCTGTGGCTGTGTGTGTTTCCTTTGGGTGCTCCAGTTTCTTCCCATAATCCAAATATATTCAGGTTAGATGGATTGTCCAGGCTAAATTGCCCCTGAGTGTCACAGATATGCAAGTTAGGTGGATTAATGTGGTAAATGTTCATGGTTACAGGGATACGGGGTGATGGGCCTGGGTAAGAAGCTTTTTTTTGGGAGTCAATGCAAACTTGGTGGGTCGAACAGCCTTATTCGGCATTGTAGGGATTTTATGGTAAGAGCAATGTTTGTGGATATTAGAGTGTATGGAACAGTTAGCTGTCAGTGAGTATTTGAGAGCACTGAGGCTACTGTTAAAATTTGTGACCTTCAAGCTTTAGTCTTCTTATTTAGTTTAATGGGATGTCCCCACATTGTGTCAGTGAATGGTGGCCACACTACAAGAAGCAATCTGGGGCAAGAAACTGGTCCTTGTCACAACCACTTTAGTGATTGAAGGTTGGGTGATGATTTATTTGTTCTTTCCCTATATTGCAAATGATACACTGCCAACTAAAAATGTGCATGTTCTGCTTGCCACCACATTGCAGCTCAGTTAATCCATTAGTGCCTAAGACTGGATAAAATTTTAGGAATGGCACGGTAACAGTTTGTATTGATGCCTCATAGTGCCAAGGACCCTGATTCAATTCCTGGCTTGGGTCATTGTCTATGCGGAGTCTGTACTTTCTCCACCTTTCCTCCTGGTGCTCTGGTTTCCTCCCACAGCTTGAAAGACGTGCTGGTTAGGTGGCATTGGCCATGCTAAATTCTCCCTCAGTGTATCCAAACAGCCGCTGGCGTGTGGATTTTCACAGTAATTTCATTGCAGTGTTAATGTAAGCCTACTTGTGACATAATAAATTTTTAATTTGTATGTAAGAATTTCTTGTCTGATTTTTCTCAATCTTTAGTCTGGAAAGTCAGAAGTCAACTGTATTATCTGCTTTATGACTATGACTTAAATCACAAATTCACCATAAAATATGGATTAAGTCTGCGATCTCATTGTTGTGCATGACACTGAAATTCTTGGACTGTAGAAGAGGCAAATGGGAGATCTGGGTCCACATGGATGTTTGGAACTTTGGAAAAAATCCAGTTTTGCCAGGATTCAAATCCATTTATCTGTAAATTGGCTGTAGATGTGTTTTTCTATCCAACCTGGTCACACATCAAGGTGATCTATTCAGCCTAACTAATAGTCTTCTGTGTGAAGTTCCACCTTATGGGCAGCACAGTAGGCCAGTGGTTAGCACTGCTGTTTCGCAGTGTCAGGGACCCGGGTTCGAATTCCGGCTTGGGTCACTATCTGCACGGAGTCTGCATGTTCTCTCCGTGTCTATGTGGGTTTCCTCCGGGTGTTTCACCTTCTGTCCACAGTCTGAAAGATGTGCTGGTTAGGTGCACTGGTCACAGTAAATTCTCTCTCAGTGCGCAAGAACAGGCATCGGAGCGTGGCAACTATGGGATTTTCACAGCAACTTCACTGCAGTCTTAATGTAAGCCTACTTGTGACACTAATAAATAAACTTAAACCTTAAGATCTCAGCAAAACAGAAAAAGCTGTAAATTGGAATTAGTGCCATTATGCAAATTTTCACATGGAAAAGGAAATCAATTCCAGAGGCTGGTGTTTGTTCTACTGAACACACAGAAACAAAGAGGAAAGAATATTTTTGTTAAGCCCTGGACCAGTCTTATCTCTGCTATCGAAACGGAAATGCACCACACTATCATTCAGGCTGAACCACCCTTGGCGATGCATTTCCTCCACAGCTGCCATGTTTGAGAAAAGGAATTGTTGAATGACGTTTCCTTTGATTTGATGCTGAAGAATCAAAGGTGTTTAACATTTAAATTACTTCCATACAGTGTGTACGCCTGGCGTCAAACATAATTTCCTGAAATAAGAACAGTATTTAAAAGACTATCTAGGACCATCTATGTTAAAGAGTGCCCATGCACTAATCAGGAACCAGCGAAGATTAACTAGAGGCCAGCGGCAGGCATTAGAACAATAACCTCTGTGAAAAAGGAGAAATATTTATGGATGTTTATGTAATTTGTAAATTAAACAAATAAATGACCCCTCTCACAAGTGCATGAAAGATCCAACATGCGAAACTTGAACTATGACTGCAACAATTTTCTCACAGCAAAAGAATGTCATCAGGAATGTGCTGCTCAGCAGAATGAGTATTGTTTATGTTCAGGGGCTTGATGTATTCGTGAAGTCTGGCTGATTGATTGTTAAATTGTAGTGGGTTGTGTTTAATTTTCACATGTGGAATTTATTTTGGGCACAATGAAAACACCCATCATCTTACACAGCGATGTGACATTTAGACAACTGTGAGCACAGAAATATCGGAACAGAAGTCAGCTATTCAACCCCTCCGGGGGGCGGAATTTTAGGGCCTCGCTCAAGCGAGACTGGAAAATCCCGCCTGAGGTCAACAGACGTTTCCATTGTTTGCCCGTTGCCCACTCTGATTCTATGGTGGGGGTGGGGTGGTAGAATTCTCATGCTTGAGTCTGTGCCTGTGACATTTAATAAGATAAGCAATCTGTAACCTAATTCTTAAATTCATACCCCTCAAAACCTCTGGCTCACAAAGATCTACTGATCTCCAATTTAAAATCATTAATTGACTGGGGATTTACTCCTGTTTTTTTTGGAACAAGTTTCCTGTTTCTGCCACATTTTGTATGGAGAACTTTTTTTAATGATAGAAGAATCCTACAGTGCAGAAAAAGGCCATTTGGTCCATCGAGTCTGCACCAACCACAATCCCTTTTCCCCCTATATTTACCTACAATCCCTCTAACCTATGCATCCTGGGACACTAAGAGGCCAATCAACTAGCCCACACATATTTGGACTGTGGGAGGAAACTGGAGCACTTGCAAGAAACCCACACAGACACAGGCAGAATATGCAAACTCCACACGTATAGTGACCCAAGCTAGGATTCGAACCCAGGAGCTGCAAAGCAGCAGTGCTAACCACTGTGCTACTGTGCCACCCCTAACTTTTGCAGAATTGCCTTGTCTCCAGTTTTAAAGTTTATATCCTCATGCTCTACCTGCAGCATATGTTTTTTTTACAAATCCTTTCAAAATCTGAAAATAACATAACCAAATTCCCCCTTAACCTTCCATATCCCAGGGAATACAAGCCTAACTTAGTTAACCCTTGGCACTCTAGGTCACATGCAAATGAATCTCTGCATAATCTTTTCAAGAACAAGATATTCTTTCTAAGGTGCAGTTGTCCAAAGCTATAATAATCTACCCTAGTGATTGAATAACGGCTTTGTTTGATTACAGAAAAACCTCTTCCCATTTATAGTTTGGCCTGCCAGATATTAAAGCCAACATCTTTGTACGTCTTTGTGATTACTATTTATACGCGACTATTACATATGGTTGTTTGGATACATGGGTGCAAAAACCTGTGGCGTTCCACTGTTCCCAACATGTCATCAATTAACAAATACTTGAGACTATACTTAACCACTATTCTCCACTCTGAACCTGCTGAACAGAAACTTCTCACCCTAATAGTGCCCCAAATCTGCCCCCTGGATGCAGTACCAGAAACTGCCTAGGAATGACTCTCACCACCTTAGGGACTGTACTTACCAGCAGGGACAATATGCCAGGTCCCCATTAGTCCAGACCTGTTGTAAACACAGCCAATCTTCCTGAGGGAGAATAATATACGGGGAAGCCCGTTGATGATATTTAAACGCGTGGTGACGGGATCCTAGGCCTTTCAAAGCTGAAACACCATAATCTAATTGATGGAGGGACAAGGACCATGTCACTGGGAAAATGCTGGCATTAAACTTGTTTGTGGAATCCCACTGTTTTTCTATTCCATTCTACCAATTTTCCAACCTGCTGAAAACAGGAGACAAAATTTCCTATCGAAGTTTTAAATTTGTTCATCCTGAGATGTGAACATAACTGAAAAGGTTGAGAGAGCAATTAGGAGTTAGCCACATTGCTGTGAGTCTAGAATTACATGTAGGCCAGATCGGCAACAACTGCGGATTTCCTCACTTGAAACACATTAGTTAACCAAATGGGTTTTTAGAACAATCTGGTCATTTCTTGATTACTATTGATGAGACGAGCATTTATTCCAGATTTATTGTCAAATACGTGAGTAGGATGGGAATAGAGGGATATGATCCCCGAAAGAATAGAGGGTTTTAGTTCAGTCGGGCAGCATGGTCGGTGCAGGCTTGGAGGGCTGAAGAGCCTGTTCCTGTGTTGTAATTTTCTTTGTTCTTTGTTTGTTCTTATTAATTAAACGAATTTGAATTCCCCACTGACTGTGGTGGGGCTTCAAATCACATATCTTAGTCCTCGCCCTAGATAACAAATCTGGTAATGTGCTCACTATATTGCTGTTTCCATCGGTTGGTGATTATGCCTTGACAGCCATATTCTATGATTTTCTGTACCTGTGGGAATCCAGAAATGTTAAGCAAATGCTTATCTGTCTGACTGCTCTCCTAACTCTCAAATTAGATAAGAATGACACCTCAGTAAAAACATCAGTCAGCTGATTTTGAAATCTTGGACGTGTCGTCAGAGAACGTTAGAAAAAGCACGAGGTAAAGAAAGTCAAGGCTGTGATGACCTTAATGGCCACCTGACCCTCATGGGCGGAGATTTTGTTCACGAAAGCTGTAGATACCAGCAAAGATCTGAAACCTTCTGAGGTGCTATTCTCCATCATGTTGGGAAAGACAACCTCTGTTCCCGGAGTTAAGACTATTCACTGCCTTCTTCAAACCTGAGGTCTGTGCTCTTCCCCTCTGTTCCACAATGTAGAATGTGGTTAAAGAGTGGATAGTTGCTGCTCCTAGGATTGCTTGTGTTGCTGCCATTGGTGTCCATGTCTCTTGCTCTACACAAGAGGTACATGCATAGCTGCATAAGTTGCTCCCATGCTGCAGTGAAAATCAGACAAAAGTAACTTAAGGACAAGACATAAAATGACTCCTAAAAAATGTTGGAGGTCAAACCACTGTGAAGCATTGAAATCAGTTTCTCCGAATAAGATTGGAGTTTATTGTCCCTATGGTGAAAATTTTCCAAATTAGGATTTATATATTATTATATAGGAATATTAAAATAGGATAATGTATTTGGTATTACGGTGGCGCGGGCTCGTTGGGCCGAAGGGCCTGTTTCCCGTGCTGTGTTGCTTAATAAAAAAAAAAGTGCTATAAGCATAAGCATTTTCCACAGGCAGGCTGACAGCATTACAGTCTTGATCCAATAATGGACCAAAGAGCTGAATTCATAAAGGGAAGCTTTTAATTGAGTGTGTTTTCACAGAGGCAAAATTGCTTGGTGGCACAGTGGTTAGCAGTGCTGCCTCACAGTGCTTGGGACCCGAGTTCAATTCCGGCCTTGGGCGACTGTAAGAAGTTTGCATGCTCCCACCATATCTGTATGGGGGTTGCCCTAGTTTCTTTCCATAGTCCAAAGATGTGTAGGTAGAAATTGCTCTTCAGTGTCCCAAGATGTGCTTGGGTAGATTAGCCATGGTAAATGTGCTGGGTTATGAGGATAGAGCAAAAGAAAAGACCTGGCTGGGAAGCTCTTTTGGAGAGTCAATGCAAACCCAACGGGCTGAATGGCCTTTCTGCATTGTAGGATTCTATGAAGTTCACAAAAATCAGGGGGAAAGCTCTCCTTCATTGGATCATACCTAACAAAAAAGGAAAATGGTTGTTGGAAGCTATCATCTCACTCTAGGACATTGCTGCAGGAATTCCTCAAGGTAGTGTCTTAAGCACAATAGATTTCAACAGTTTTTTTTTCCAGTCACTTATGGGACCTGGGTGTCACTTGCTGGGTCAGCATTTATTCTCCATCCCTACTTGACCCTGAACCGAGTGGCTTCTTCAGAGGGCATTTTAATGTTGCTGTGGACCCAGAGTCACCTGTGGACCAGACCTGGTAAGGATGTTAGATGTCCTTCCTGAAAGGACATGAGTGAACCAGGTGGGTTTTTATGAAAATCGACAATGGACTCAGGCTTTTATTGCGTTCAAATTTCATCATCTTCCACAGTGGAATTCAAATTCAGATCCACAGAGCATTATCCTGGGTCTCTGGATTAATAGTCCAAGGACAATATCACTGTGCCACTGCGTCCATCAACGCTCAGAAATGGAGATGTTTGCTTAAATTTGCACGATGCTCAATATCATTCACAACTCCTCAGATATTAATGACTCCTCAGTCATTGCCAAGATGCTGCACGACCTGGACAATATTCAGGCTCGGACTGAAAAGTGGTGAGTAATATTTGCACCACACAAGTGTCAGGCATTGATCACCTCCAATAGGAGGCAATTTCTTCATCACCCCATGACATTCAATGGCATAAACATTTTTGAACCCCCCATCATCAATATCCTGGGAGTTATCATTGATTGAAAATTGAGCTAAACCAGTCATTTAATACAAGAGCAGTCAGAAGCTCGGAATTCTGATGTGAAGCCTATCCAAAATATAGGTCAGGAGTGTGATGGAATAATCTCCATGTACCTGGATGAATTCAGCTCCAACGACACTCAAAAAGCTCAGGACCATTCAGGAGAAAGCAAGCTGTTTGATTGGCACCCCATCCACCAACTTAAATATTCACACTCTCCACCAAGCAGTGTGTACCATCAACAAGATACACTGCAGAAACTCACCAAGGCATCTTGAATTACATTTTCCAAACCCATAAACTCAATTATCTACAAGGGCAAGAGCAGCAAATGTATGATGACACCATTCCTTGCAAGTTCCCTTCCAAACCACGTACCATCCTAATTTGGATCTACTTCACTGTTCCTTTAATGTCATGGAACCAAAATCCTGGAACTCCTTCCTTAACAGCACCATGGGTGCACCATCTAGATTGCAGTAGTTCAGGATGACAGCTCATGACCACCTTACCAAGGAAGATTACAGATGGGGATAACTGTTGGCCTTGCCAGGGACACCTACATTCCACAGATGGATCGATAAAGTAAACATTTGATTCCTCTAACATTTCAGGTATGCAAAAACAGGGATGTGATCTTAATGGTAATTTTTAATCATGAAATGGAAAAATCTAAATAGCTTTTAGTCAGAGTTGGAAAATGGCACATTGACTTGGAGTATCTGTGATGCTACAAATAGCAACATGTATCACAATCTGCTATTTGGGGAGAACACAGGAAATGTATAAGATATGGGTTTTGCAAGTCTCTGCAGAATGATAAAATTTAACTTGGTCTGAGAGTTGAAAATATTGAAGATAGAATCAGTACAAGGACAAATTCTGTGAAATTGTGGAAAAATAAAAGCAAATAAAATGCAAAGTCATTCAACAACATTTCAGTTAATGCAAAACTTCAAAAATATAATCCTGAATTTTGCAAAGGTACATTCTCACAAGTGATTAGCCTGGACAAAGCAAACACAGTGCAAAGTGGATTAACAGTTGAGTTTCCCAATAAATGAAGCTGAAAGCTGGCTTTTACAAATCCTGCAGGAAGATAGAATAAGTGGGGTACTGGAGTATATTTTAAAATGCCAAAATGTGCAAGCGATCTGATGCCTGAAAAAAAAAGAGCTCTTGACCCAAGGATTACAATAGAGAATATTTCACTGTTGCAGCATCAAGAAGATGAATTAATAAAATAAATAAATGGGCTATAAACAGAAATTGATCTCAAAGTAGCAAATATTCTGAATGATATAGTTCTAGATGTTCACAATACAGCTCAAAATAATCTGCTCTTGAACAGGATCCATTGTAATTTTTATCCCAACCTAGTTTCATAGAATCAATACACAGTGCAGAAGGCGGCAGTTTGGCCTATCAAGCCTGCACTGACAAAAGTCCCACTCTGGAACCCCATGTATTTACCCTTCTAATCCCCCTGACACTAAGGAGCAATTTAGCATGGCCAAACAACCCAACTCGCACATCTTTAGAGTGTGGGAGGAAACTGGAGCACCCAGAGGAAACCCGCACAGACACAGGGAGGATATGAAAACTCCACACAAACAGTAACCTAAGGCCAGGATTGAGTCTGGATCATAGCATACTGAGGCAGTAGTGCTAAGCATCGTGCTGCCCTTTATTCCTACCAGAAATGCAAGTGGTGCACCAGAAAGACCAAGGATTTTCAGATCCGATTGATAATGTGCAGTAATTTTCTCACTATGTACTGAATTTTGTGAATCAAGGTTCATATTCTTTTTCTGCACAATTCAGTGATCCAGATTCATACTACCAAGCAAAACATTCTTGGGTCATTCTTTTGACCATTTTTTCAGGAAAAAAGAATGACTCCTCCAAATCCCGTGGGTGTTCTATCAGTCCTCTGGGCCAACTTAGTGTCATACTGACAGTGACAAAATCATTGACAGGCCTAATGCAATGGAAATAAAAGAGGAAATTCTGTAGCTACTTACCAAGAACAAAGGCAGCTACATAGTTCGAAATCTGTCCAAGGCCCACAACGAAATTCAGAATGCAGAATATTTCCCAGTTTGGGGAGAATGCTTGAATTATGCTGAATCCAGTTTGTATACCCATAGTTCCAAACAGAACGAGCTTTCTCCCGAACCTGTAACACAGAAGCAAATTGTCTTTTGACTATATATACTACTCAATACTTACTAAGTTACAAAAAAAAAGCACATGCATAATATTATTTACATGATTAACAATGCACACATTTGTACACTTTCACACTTATATCCCCCTCAGTGGGATCATCCAGTCAAAAGTTTTCCAGTGGCAGGGGGTGCATACAATGGGAAACCCTGTGGACAACAACAGGGCCAAAAGATCACGTTGCAATGGTGAGCCACCTCTTCTGCTGGTGGCACAGAAAACCCCACCCATAATCTGTACTCTCTCAGATACAGTAGGAAGTCTCACAACACTGGGTTAAAGTCCAACAGATTTATTTGGAATCACGAGCTCTCAAAGCCCTGCTCCCTCATCTGTAATACAACATTCTGCAGTCTCTCTCAACATAAGTAATATTCTGTTTTCCTACTCTTCTCCCCAGAATGGACAATTTAACATTTTCCAACATGGCTACCTATCTGCCAAATTATGGTTTATTTACTTCATCTACCTATTTCTCTTTGAGGACCCTTTGTATCCTCCTCACAACTTGCATTCCAATCTTTACCTGTTAATCCGTTGACCCAAGTGGAGAGTAAAGAAAAACCAAAAGAATCAAATGACCCAACTAGAAATCAATGGAAATTTTATAATCAAACCAAAACCAACATGAAATAGCAAACAAAACTACATAATATAGACTATAAAATACACATTGAAACAGCAAATACACCACAGAAAGATCTCACAGCATTACTGGATACATATGGCACTTGTTTCAGCCACAAAGTATTTCAAAACTAAACCTCCTCAGATAAAATTTCAGCTCTTTTTTTTCAAAGATTTAACTACCAATCCTCACCTAACAGCAAGTCCCAAACAACCCAAGATCCAGGTCCACAGTCTTCACCAAAATAGGACACTTCCGGACAGCCTCCTCAGCAATTGCCCACAATAGTCTTGACGGCATTGATCCACCAGGAACACCTTTCTCTAAACCCTCAGTATCAGCTCTGTACATTGTATGACTGGTGTTAGTCCATCAGGTCATTTAATATTATTAAAGCAGCAACAGTTTTTTTTTTCCCCTTAACTCTGTTCCTAGGATCAGCCTTTATATCCAACTTTATTTTTTTTTCAATTACACCACTGAGTAATTGGAGTTCAGATGGCCGTGTGTCTTTTCGAATCATAGAACCACCATACAGTGCAGAAGAAGCCCTTTGGCCCATTGAGTAGCACCAACACATTAAGAACACCTGAACTTCCACCTAATCCCATCTGCCAACACTTACAGAATCATGGAACATGTGGTTTCAATTGGCTTCAGTTCCTTCAGAAAACTGAAGTTTCAGTTTTACTTTTTGTATCAGAAACCAGAATATTCAGTTTCTCCTTTAATTAGGGTCTGACTCGGAAAGAAATACAAGCTTTGAAACCATAGATTTCACACAACTATTTAACATAGATCATTAAGTCATTGAGATTCCGGCACTAATCCCTGTGGCACTCTAACAGTTATGTTTTTTCTTAATTTATTGATTAGTCACAAGTAGGCTTACGTTCACACTGCAATGACATTACTGTGAAAATCCTCTAGTCGCCACACCCCAGCGCCTGTTCGGGTACACTGAGGGAAAAATTAGCATGGCCAGTGCACCTAATCAGCACATCTTTGGATTGTGGGAGAAAACTGAAGCACCTGAAGGAAACCTGGGAAACCTACACAGATATGGGGAGAACATACAAACGCCACATTGACTGTGACCGAAGCCGGGAATCGAACCAGGGTCCTGAGAGCTGTAAAGCAGCAATGCAAACCACCCCTCCACTGAAAACTATACATTTATCTCTCCTTTCTTTTCCTATTAGTTAATCAGTTTATTGATTTTTAAAATTTCTTTCATGGAATTGGGATCCCATGATGAGGCCAACATTTATTGCCCAACTCTAATAGCCCTTGAGAAGACGCTGGTAAGTAATTAGAGATAACGAATCCTGTGTGTTACTTTCTCAAAGGAAGCTAAAAGGATTTTTAAAACACAGCTTCCACTCATAAAATCCAGAATGCTCGATTGCATTCTGATTTTCTAAATATCCTCTTACTACTTCTTCCCTGATAATGAATTCCAGGATTTTCCATTAATAGATCTGAGGCTAACGGGTCTATGATTTCCTGCTTTCACTCTGGTTCCTTTCCTGAATAGAGATATTACAGTTTTGATTTCCAATTTGCGGGAATTCTTTTGGAATCTAGGGAATTTTGGAAATTTTCCCTGCCCACCCCCTCACCACCCCTCTCCCCGCTTCTTATTTAGTGGTTGTACAGGTGGCCGCCATTGACCAGTGGTGGGGTCTTCTGATCCCAACATTGTCAACAGCGATTTCTGTTGAATGCATGCCCTGCCACTGGGAAACCCATAGCAGGGGTTCACTGTCAGTGGGATTAGAATACCCTGCTGGCAAGAAGTATCAGATAATTCCAACCACTATCTCTGTAGCTGCTTCTTTATGGATCCTAAGGTGCAGGCCACTGGATCTTGGGGACTTAGATTCATGGAATCCTTTCAGTGCAGAAGAGGCCATTCAGACCTTTGATTCTCCGCAGACTCTCTGAAAGAGTACCCCTGTACCTTAATACATCTAATCTACACATCTTGGGATACTCAAGAAAAGTTTAGTATGGCCAATCCTTCTGACCTGCACACCTTTGGGCTGTGGGAGAAAACCGGAATAATCCCACAAAGACACAACCCCACAAAGATACGGGGAGAACATGCGAACTCTAAAAAAAAAAGTCACCCAAGGCTGGAATCGAACTCAGGTCCTGCAGCTTGGGATAGCAATGCTAACCACTGTGTCACCATGCCAACCTTATCAGCCATTAGTCCCATTCCTTTTTTGGAGTACTTTCTCTCTGGTGATAGTTTTCACTGGGATGCTCCGATTTTTCCCCCGCTGCCAGCAAGAACGGAAAATCTGTCTCTTGAAACACAGGAATTAAAATTGTACTTGTTAGGAATGCAACAGAATCAGTGACATGAAGACTCGGTGCTGAGATTAAACTCCATACATCCCCTTTCTATGTGAGGGATGTAGGACTAAAACGTCTGGCTGAACAGAAGAAAAAGAAATAACTCACCTGTCAGATAACTGTCCTGAAATAACTGATCCAGACAATACTCCAAAGAAAAATACTGACAAAGAGAAAGGCCCCTTCCAATTATTGGTACACACCAAGTCCCACTGAAATACAAAGAGAAATGAAAAGCTCCTTACATATAGTTTGAGGAAAATTACAGGCAAATGATTTTACTGCACCGGAATCAAAAACAGGTAGAAACAGAAGGGGCCCGAAATTCCTCAGAGTAGCAATCACCATTGGTTGGATTGCCACTCCGCTCCCCGTTTCTTCCCTGAAACCTTAGCTTAGCCAACCTTCTGACCCAGGACAGGTAAGAGCCGGGCAGTGTAGCAAACCATCCACCCACCCACCCCCCCACCTCCAGCCCCCCCACCACCCCTCCCCCACCCCACCCCTCACCTCCCGGGGGCCTAGTGTCGAGTGAAGTTCCGTCGAAGGGGAGGAAGAAACACCCCATTTTTTTACAACCCCAACTCCACTGAAGCAGCTCAGTTGAAAGCTGCAGTGGTGTTTAAAGGTGTTTGACTGGCAGAGAGAAGAGAAATGTAGCAAATAAGTGGATGGGGAAATGGTGGGGGTGGGTGGTGGGATGAGGCATTGGAGGGGATCATACACTGAGTTTTGTGGGGTTGGAGTGGGGCAGGGTGATGGAGGTATTGGGTCATGGCAGTTGGGGATTGAAATCAGAATGGGGTGGGGTGGGGGCAGGGGTCAGACCTCAGGGCTCAGGAAGAGGGGGTGTCCTGTTCGATGTGTCTATCAAGATACACCTCGAATATTGCTAACGTGACTTCCCATCACGTCAACTGGCAGTGCATTCCACTGCCCTCTGAGTGAAAAACTCTCCCCGCACATCTCCTTTAAACTGACCATCTCTCACCTTAAATCTGTGTCCTCTTGTAATCAACCCTTCCATCTTGGGAAAAAGCCTCTGACTATCCTACCCTGTGCATGCTTCTCACAATTTTGCAGACTTGTATCAGGCCTCCTCCATCTTTCCAGCGAGGAGAGATGGAATCCAAGTTTATCCAGCCTCTCCTCAAGCCTAAACCCTCCAGACTAGACAACAGCCTGGTAAATCTTCTTTGCTCCCTCTTCAAAACATCCACATGGTGGGTACAGAGGAGCAGTGCCAGGCAATACAACAGGACATAGACAGGTTGGTAGACTGGGCAGATAGATGGCAAATGGAATTTAATCCGGATAAATGCGAGGTGATGCATTTTGGCCGGAAAAATGTAGAAGAGAGTTATAGGATAAAAGGTAAAACTATTCGGAGTATAGAGACGCAGAGAGACTTGGGGGTGCAGGTTCACAAGTCTCTGAAGGTGTCTTTACAGGTGGAGAAGGTGATAAAGAAAGCGTATAGTATGTTAGCTTTCATAGAAAAGGGTATAGAATACAAGAGTAGGAGTTTGATGTTGCAGTTGTATAGAACGTTGGTTAGGCCTCACTTGGAATACTGCGTCCAGTTCTGGTCGCCATACTATCGGAAGGATGTGGAGTCCTTGGAGAGAGTGCAGAGGAGGTTTACCAGGATGCTGCCTGGTATGGAAGGACTGTCTTATGAGGAATGATTGAATAGATTGGGGTTGTTTTCCCTTGAAAGACGTTGGCTTAGAGGGGATTTAATAGAGGTGTATAAGATTATAAGGGGTATAGAGTAAATGGTGGTAAACTTTTTCCACCTTCAGAAATGGATAGGACGAGGGGTCATGGCCTTAGGGTGAGGGGGGCTATGTATAAGACAAATATTAGAGGGCAGTTTTTCACACAAAGGGTAGTGGGGGTGTGGAATGCACTGCCGAGTAAGGTGGTGGGAGCAGGCACGCTAGGGCTGTTTAAGGGTCTCTTGGACAGCCACATGAGCGTTATGCAGATAGAGGGATATAGTAGGACTGTTTAACTATGACTTTTTTTTTCCACAGGTAATTCGGTCCAACTTGACCAACAAGGAGCATGCATTCGGCAGGTGGTGCGAGGACAGCTCTTGGATGTTGATTCATGGGTTGCCTGGTGCTTCATGTCGTAAATGAGTGCTTTATCTGGACCATCTGAAGGGCACCATGACAGCTCAGTGACTATCGCTGTAGCTGTGCAGACACTTGGAATTGTGCCGGTGTCTGCGGGAGTTTGCGCGTTCTCCCTGTGGTTGCGTGGGTTTTCTCCAGGCGCTCCGGTTTCCTCCCACATCCCAAAAATCCTCTTAGGCTGATTGGGAAACAAATTGACCCTATATTGAGATTCTTCCATATTGGGAATAACCTAAAATTAGAATAAGAAAATGGAATTGTTACTATAAAGTTATGACGGCGGCGCGGGCTCGTTGGGCCGAAGGGCCTGTTTCCCGTGCTGTGTTGCTCTTTGACTTTGACTTCTGGTATTGTGGTGATCAGAACTGCATGTAATACTCCAAATGTGGCCTAACCAAGATTTTATATATTCAATGTAGTGCAAGTAAAGTCAGCAATGCTCAGGCTTTTGCCCATCTCATTGAAACAGGCTCAGGAAGATGAGAGACTGGCAATTGGTTGTGTGCCCAGTGAGAATCTTGGTTTGCCCCTCTTGCTCAAGTCAATGGGATTTCTGGCTAGGGCTAACTGCCCTGGAAAATCCTCCCGGTATCAGTAAAAAAGCTTCTTGCGTTATCTTAAATAAAACAATAACTTCAACAATATCCTTTAAAGAAGGAAATCTGTTAGTCTTATCCAGTCTGACCTTTGATTTCTCTGTCCCACAGCAGCCACCTTCTGATCTTGCTTCCCTGGCCATCATGTTATTCAATTGGATCAGCAGCAGTTCAGGAATACCCACCTCCTTCTCAAGTCAACTGGCGATGGGTAATAAATGACAGAAAATGGACAATAATTAAAGAGTAAGATTTGAATTCTAAGTGGGCTAAATCTGGCTCCTGATTGTTACTGAGTGATCTGTTGGTGAGTGAATGTGTAATCACCAAGTACAGTTGTGTGTGATTTTTGCCCCACACTTTACTTGTTGAGGATCACTGAGTTGGCCCAGTTGTGAAGGATTGGATAATCACCCATGAAACTGGACTGAATATTAACTTCTTTTTGCATTAAGAGCAGCAACAGTACAATCTCGGGACAAGCCAAACCATTGTAATTACATAGTTCCCAACCTGCAGAAAATTGCACCCATTCAAGAACAGGACAGGTATCTCAGCTATGCTTGAGTGTAACAATTTGTAAACACCATGGGTGTTGAGGAACCACAGTGGTAAAATATAAGTATGATTTGGGTTAAAAATTGCCTTCAATAACTAACATAGCATTAAAGCTACTATGCAACGTGTTTTATGAGGTTGGGGCAGTGAAAGCCACTGGGCTGTTTCTAAAAGACTGTGGACTACCAAACCTCAGTGCATACAGGTCACTGGTGGCCCAGAGGGCACCAATCTTGTTAGCAAGGAATAGTAATTATTCCTCTGGTCTGAATATTCACCTGTGGGCGCAAAATTTCTCTATCACTTAAGGAGATTGCTGTTGGTCACCTTCTCTCAATAGACTAAACATTGAGATTAGCTAATGTGATTAGCTCCAATTAGCTAATGTGTACACCAGACTCTGAACAATGAACAACTGGCCACTGTTGTTAGAGACATGGAGGCTGGCCATTCTGGTCAGTGACCTACTGATTTGGTTGGATGATTCAACAGGATCAAGAGAAAGTTGGATACGAGTCCTACATCCTGATGAAAGCAATAAAAGACACCAACCTTTGTGATTTCTTGAGCAAACTTGCAGACGGAACACTGTGTAGACAGTCTGCCTGTTCCAGGATAGATTTTTAATTGTCTCCTGAGGGCTCGCAATTAAACCTTCTGACATCAGGCCAGACAATTACCTTGTACTAGCTCATTGTCAACTACAGGAAAATTGGTACAGAGTAAAGGAAGCTAATTATGAAACTGTTGACCCCAGAAAACGCTGACCAAGTTAAAAGGGATTGGAGAACCATGAAATCTTTCTTTTAGTCTCTGACACACAAGTGGGAAGTGAACAAGGTGAACAACAGGAGTTTATTTTATCTTAAATGTGTTTGGAAGATGAAAGAGGAAAACAGGGAGAAGTCCTGCATGTAGAAAAGTATGTACAATCTTCTTTGATGGAAATCAATGTCTCAACACCGTGCGTGCTGTCCTTGAGAGGGCTGCAGTAAGAATGAAAGCATCGCCCAATTCATTCTGGAATGTGCCTTTTCAAAGCATGTCTGGAAAGGGATGCAGTAATTTTTGTCTATGTTCATTCCAAGTAGCTCTATAATACAGGATTCTTTGTTCGTTTAACTGTTCCCAAGGAGACATACTAAGGCAAACATTAACTGCTACTGGAGGATCATCAACTTTCTGAAGGACTCTCTTTGGTTTGCCTGAAACTTACTGGTTCTTCAGTGCAGAAAGCTGTGCACAGTTGAGTATCACAGAACGGCACATTTCAGGTCCATGAGTATTGTACTGAAGGATGCACTGAAGCTGAGGATGACTTCTAAGATGGCTCAGTAAGGCCCAGCACCTCCCAGCCTAATTGGAAGTGGGTTAAATGCAGCCTTTCCAGGCACATCAATATCCCAATAATGGATATTAATTGAAAAATATTCCTCCCTTCTATCCGAACTGAAGGTATAAATGAATAGTATTCGGGTTACTGCAAAAGTGTGTTTATCACTGAGTGAGGACACACTCCTGAGACCTTTGCCTTAGTCTACTTGCCAAGAATCACTGTTAGAAGAGCATCCTGGTGGATGATCACATTCAGCTACCTATGAAACTATCCACTGGCAACAACTTGGCCATGAGTTACAGCTATTAGAGGAAACAGGTTCTGCATTGCAAGAGAAACATTGAATTTCATTCAGTCTCCCTAAAGTGATGACTGAATGAAATTATGGACATCAACAGTCATACAACACTCATCATATTGGCTTGATGTCAAGAGCAATTGAAATACAATCATAGGGGCAGCAGATGGCACAGTGGTTAGCACCACTGCCTCACAGCTCCACAGACATAGGTTCAATTCCAGCCTTAGGTAACTGTGTGGAGTTGGCATATTCTCCCATCTCCATATGTGTTGCCTCTGGGTGCTTTGGTTTCCTCCCACAATCCAAAGATGTGTCGGTCAACCATGCTAAATTGTCCCTTTATGTACTAAGATGTGTGGATTAGGGAATTAGCGCAGTAAATACATGGGGTTACGGGGATAGGGCCTGGGTAGGATGCCCTGTCAAATGGTCGGTGCAGACTCGCTGCACTCAACAGCTTCCTTCTGCACTGTGGCAATTCTATAATATGCATTATGATCGTGCAAAGTATGCTGACCTCAGTGCATGCGTGAATGTCCAGTAGTTGAAGTGGTGGCAGGCGAAAAGAGTTGAAAATTAGCAGAAAAAGACAGAAAGATACAAAATGTTTTTGTGACAAGGATGTAATTCAAGCACTTTTTGTGATATGTAATGAATACTTCAAACCACTTCAAATATATGGAATTATAAGACTTAGTTTGTAGAAATGTTAACTTTTCCTTTTGTTATAGAGACATAGTGTATTAATTTATAACGTCAACAGCTGGACATGTTTTGAAATTTTTGGGAAAGAACATTTTTGATAAGCAGAGTACACTGGCCTATAGCAGCTACAGTGTTTCATTTATGAAGAACACAAGCTGCTTTATGGAGACAGACCATTATTACAGGGGTGCGGGCGGGGGAGGCGGTGGCAGATGGGTCAACCTCTCCTCCTTCTCCAGTGTGGAGATGACTCATTGAATGCCTTGGCCTTAGTGGGCTGAGGACTGGCTAAACCAGCCACTAAACTTCCACTCCTCACTGAGGGTGGGAGGAAATCCCACCCTCAGGAGGTGCTGGACAATCAGGTTAGCCAACAGCTCCAGCAGCCCTAACCGCATCAACTGTGCATCAGTGGACACTGCTTGGAGTGTAAGCAAGCCGAGGAAGAAGGCCCATGGACTCCAGGGCCACCTAAGTCTGGGCTTGGAGAGTGTTTGTGCAGTTTAGGAAGAGGTGAAGTGAGGTAGTGTGTTTTACGCAGCAGGGCTGTACAATATTAGAGAGGTTGACCCATCCCCCCAATCCTGCCACCACCACCACACCCTCCCCCCCCACCCCCTTTGCCCTGCAAACTGCATAGCACACCACTGAGGTGGCTTGCCCACTCATACAAACGTACAAAATATGAATAGAGGTATGCCATTTGACCCCCTAAAGCCTTCTCTGTCAGTCAATAAGATGTGTTCGAATTCCACATTCCCATTTACCCCCAATAGCCTATGATTCCCTTGCTTAACAAGAACCTACCTAACTCCACCAAAAAAATACTCAATGACCTTCCCCTGTTAGCACTGCTGCCTGACAGCTTCAGGGACACAGGTTCAATTCCAGCCTTGGGTAACTGTGTGGAGTTTGCACATTCCCTTATGTCCGTACCTGTTTCCTCTGGGTGCTCTGTTTTCCTCCCACAGTCTAAAGATGTGTGGGTTAGGAGGATTGACCATGCTAAGTTGTCCCTTCAAGTACTAAGATGTGTGGGTGAGGGAATTAGTGTCATCCCAAGACTTTGAGATTCTCTAAGTGTCTGAGTGCAACCTCTTTAATGATCAATTCTAGTATCTTCCACCTGACAGATGTTTAGCAAACTCACCTATAGTTTCCTGCTTTCTATCTCTCTCCCTGCATGAATACAGGAGGGATGATATTTGCTACTTTCCAATCTGTTGGAACTATTCCAGATTTGAGCCAAAACATGGCCACAACTTACAAAAACTAAGGATGAAGTCCATCAGGGCCCAGGGATTTGTCTGAGTAAGTTGGGCTGAAGGGCCTATTTCCATGCTGTAAACTTCTATGTTTCTATAACTCCATTGGGTTACTTAGTATTGCTTCACAAGTGACTGCAATTTCATCAAGTTCTTCTCTTCCTTCCACTTTCTGATTTACAGCTAATCCTGGAATGTTTTTGCATCTTCTATAGTAAAGACAGAAGTAAAATATTTATTCATTTAATTTGTCATTTTCATATTGTCTATTATTAACTTCGCATTCTTATTCTCTACAGAATCAACACCCATTTCACTTACATTCCTCCTTTTGAAATACCTTTAGAAGCTATCTGTTTTTGTATTCCAAACCATCTTCTTCTCATACTTATTTCTCCTCTCATTTTAGCCATCTTCCATCTTTCTTTCATACTCATTTCTTTCTCCTGATTAATCTTTTAGTCATTCTCTGCCATGCTTTATTTTCTGACCTGCTCCTCATCTTTGGCAGTTACATTCTTTCTCCTTAAGTTTGATACTTTCCCTAACTTCTTGACTTAACTCTGGATGATGGATATGGATTTTTATTTCTAGCTGGAATATTTGTATTCTGAAATATTTCCTTATAAGTTTGCCAATGATTCTGTATTGATCTATCGTTTAGCTTTTTATCCATTTCGTTTTAGTTAGCTCAGCTTTCATGTCAATATAGTTATTTAAGTTTAAAGGACTAGACTTAGACCCACACTTCTCCCTTTCAAACTGGATACAAAATTCAATCTTTTTAAATTTATTTTTGGGATGCCACTGGCGAGGCCAGCATTTATTGCCCATCAGTAATTATCCTTCAGAAGGTGGTAATGAGTTACGTTCTTGAAGGGCTGCAATCCCTGAAGTGTAGGTACAATCAGTCATGTTAGGGAGGGAATTCCCAGATTTTGATCCAGCGACAGTAAAGGAAAGATGATATATTTCCAAGTCTGGTTAGTGACTTGGACAGCAACCTCCAAGACAATGACACTGGATCCTCCTCTCTCCCAACATAAGTTCTTCTCCAGCCTTGAGAAAATGTCCTGAGCCTTCGCACTCAGCAGGCAGCAATAAGTTGTTTTATTTATTTGTGGGATGTGGGTGTCGCTAGCTGGCCAACATTTATTGTCCAATCCTAGTTGCCCTTGAATTAAGTGGCTTGCTGGGCCATTTCAGAGGGCATTTGCAAGTTTATGACATTGCTGTGACCCTGGAGGACGGCAGATTTCCTTCCTTAAAGGACATATGTAAACCAGGCAGGGTTTTTCCGACAATCAACAATGATTTCATGGTCATCAGTAGATTCTTAATTCCAGATATTTTTTAGTGAATTCAAAATCAATAGTGATATCAAGCCTACTTTACTCTCGTTCTTAACTGCAGAAACTTTGCCAGTCCCCCTCATGATACTACTATTACTAAATTCCTGTTCCTCCTTCAACAGAGGACAGATTCTTGTACTATGGTGGCTTGGTCAGTCTGCTGATTCACTTTGCAGACTTCACTTTTGTCCACACAAGTTGTGAGCACTTCATGCTTAACTGCCCATGCCAACCATATTATGGCATGGACAGCATCAATAAGGTCAAGTGACCATTTGTCATTCGTTATAACATGGTAAACAGTATGCTGAAAACTATGCCATTGCCCCTCATATTACTGGGGCTTGTGAAAAGGTGGGGAGGCTGGCATCCATACTATTTTACATTACCACCACCACCCCAACCAAAATCACCCCAATTGGAGGCATGTCAAATCCAATGCTTGGAGTTTACAGAGCTCTCAGAGACAGAGGCTTATATTGAAGCCAGAAAAAAGTCAAGCCACCCAGCTCCTGGGAATAAAAGGATGTTGGATTTGAACTAATATTCAGAGAAGATAGAAGGATAGAAAGGACAACAGATTTATCCTCTCTGTCTTTCTTTGAAACATCTTGCATCAAAGCTGTTTGTGATTTGAAAGCCACCAGAAAACCTCATTGCTGCAAACCAAGAGTTAAAGGGATATTATGAATCAACTCCACTTCTTCAAGAGTCAAGGAAATTAACCAGCCATGATTGCAGAATGGCTGTTCCAGTGAGAAACAAGCATCTGGATATTCCATGCTTTTATTACTGCAATTTTTAGTTGCTGAGTTTTAAGATCTGATATTCTGCAGATATAATTTCTTAGTTGCATGCTTGGGAAAGAGGAAAGAAGGTGCATTGTTCTTACATTAGTGGGTATAGAATAGAACAGAATCATAGAATCCCTACAGTTATTGAGCCTGCACCGACAACAATCCCACCCAGGCCCCATCCCCGTAACCTCACTCATTTAATCTGTTAATCCCCCTGACACTAAAGGGCAATTTAGCATGGCCTGTCCACCTAACCTGCACATTTTTGGAGTGTGCGAGGAAACCAGAGTACCCAGATGAAACTCATGCAGGTATGGGAAGAATGTGCAAATTCCACACAGTGACCCAAGGTCAGAAGTGAACCAGGATCCCTGGCGCTCTGAGGTAGCATTGCTAACCACTGTGCCATTGTGCTATCCCCTAGATGTAGTTGGATGTATTTGTGAAACTTAAATATTTTGTTAATAATTTCTGCATCCTAACCTGAGTAAGTTTTAGCAATAAAACCAACTCTTTCCTTATTAATGTGAAGAACCTGGCTGACTTATTTATTAAGCAATTATTAAGTTACACACAGGTACGTATATGAATATTGAATTTATCATTTTACCTCCTTTTTAAAATTCACACCCTGTTATAACCAACTCAGAATTGGGACAAAGAGAGAATTCACTTCACCCCTATTGACCTGGTCATAACAAACAGAGACTGTAGGCTGATGCATCTGCATCAAATCACCAAACGTGAACACAGCATTTCAACACCGAAGCATTACTGCCTACGGGACAAAGTATTTCTTCAACAACTCAGGTCAAGAAAAGAACAAAGAACAAAGAAAATTACAGCACAGGAACAGGCTCTTCATCCTTCCAAGTTTCCACTGACCACGCTGCCCGTTTGAATTAAAACCCCCTACCCTTTTAGGGACCATAAGAAAAATTGGCAAAATCATGGGAAATTATTGTACCTGATCATCCTCCATGCAAGATAACTGGATATCTTAACTAATGACTGGTAGAAAATACCTAATGACTCCTGCAGTTGATAATGATTTAATTACTGGATTTGTTCAACTATTAACTACTGTAAATAGGGATCTTTGGACTGACAAACCTTTGATCATCTGACACATCAGGAATTGTTAAAATACTATGAGGTGAACGAAATCAAGTTTGGAATCTAAATATAGCAGTCACTTGATCTGGCTTCCCCCTTCTCCCAATGTGAAAGAACAGAATATGAGCCAAAGTATCAGAAATGCCCGCGTGATGAGAGAAGTCTGTGCCTCCATTACTCACTGCCAATATGAACAGATTCGCAGATCAGATCAGCACGTGGCTTGGGGCCACGGAATGCTATCATTGCTGACAATCCTTTCCAATTCTGTGTTCAGTGTGAGCTGAAATCATTTATTCAAATCCAGTCACTTGAGCTTAGCACGGGGCACAAAAGGTGAGGGCAGGCCACTCCAAATGGGGTGGCCTGACAGCTTCATTGACTGAACCTCACACGGAACCTCACTGATTCCTAACTTCAACAAACAATTAAAAGGGTGCCACTGCACAATCTGCTAATTAGAACTGTTTTGGTGTTAGAACGGAGATCGCAGCGCACAACACCACTTGCTTAACAATGAGCCCCCATTGAAGCTTCCAAACTGAATCAACAACAAGAAAGGTTTTGTGCTCATACATCTAGCTGGGTGGTAGGAGTGGAATGGATGTGCAGGGTAAATGATTCAGCACTCGGAGACTGTGACAGCATAGAATTCCTACAGTGCAGAAAGAGGCCATTCAGCCCATCAAGTCTGCATCCACTCTCCGAAACATCATCTTATCCAGGCCCACACCATCCTCCCCACCAAATCCCGTAACCCCACACATTTACCATGGCAAATCTACTTAGCCCACACATGTTTGGACACTAAGGGGACAATTTAGCATGACCAATCCACCTAACCTATGCATCTTTAGATACTAAGGGGCAATTTCTCATGACCAATCCTTCCCTAATGGCATTAGGGATCTACCTACAGCAGGTGGAATGTAGCATTTCAAGAAGTGGCTCACCACCACCTTCTCAAGGGCAACCAGCGACAGGCAATAAATGTTGGCCAGCCAGTGATGCCCATATTCTACGAATGAATAAAAGAAACAACCGGATGTACTGAATCAATTATGAGCCGTGACAACATCCCTAGGACTCCAGAATTAGCTGTGTCTTTAGCTAAGCTATTTCAGTATAGCTACAACATTAACAAGTATAATGTCCTGACCACAAAAAGCAAATTCAATTCAGCAATTAAAGCCCCTAAATCCCCTCCACTCTTATCCATCTACTCTCAATCATAGCAAAGCTATGAAAGGGGTCATCCACAATATTATCAATGCCACTTACTCAGCACTAACATGCTTATCAATGATCAGTGTGGGTTCTGCAAAGTCAACTCATGTCCAAAGCTCATTATAGTATAGATCTGAACATGGACAAGTCAAAATATGTGAACTAATAGTGAACTGGCTTATCTGACCTCACTCACAGTTAGGAGTTTCCAATCTCGCTGCAGTGAATGGAGATTTGGCTGAGTGCTGGTGGCAGCAGTAAGATGTGGACGGCTGGAGGGACATCAAGGTAGTATCTTAATTCAATTAAAATTTAAGTCTATAAGAATTACCAGCAAATCTTTTCACATGCTTGAACTCTTAGCTCAAAGGAAGGCTTGTTTGAGGCCAATCAACTTTCTCCTAGGAGAGTCCTTATGAATTTCTTAGTACAGTGTCCTCAGTCTAACAATCTTCAATTGTTTCATTAATAGCCTTCACTCTATCATAAAGTCATGCCCTCTTTGATGATTGCATAACGCTCACAGTTCCACTCGTGACTGTTGAGACAATGAACTAGTCCTTGCCTACATGCAGCAAGACTTAGACAATATTTAGGCCTAGAGTCCAAAGCTGGGAATGCCAGACAATGACCATTTCCAATAAGAGGGAGAGTCTTAACACATTTCCCATTGGCATTCAAAAGTATTATCATCCCCAACCATCAACATGCTGGTGAACACCATTGACCGGAAACTTAATGAATCAGCCACATATATATAGTGGATGCCCAAATAGGTCAGAGATCGAGTGTTCAGTGACAAAAAAAAATGTCTGGGGGGTGGTGGGGGCACAATTTTCCCAAAGTGCTGAATTGGCGGGAAAACTGTTCTAAATTCCAACTCTTCACTAGATGGTTTATTGATTAACAATGGGATGAAAGGTAATCAGGGATAGAGGTTATAACCAGATCAGCTATGATCTTTTTGAACGACAGAGAAATATCAATGGACTGAGAGGCCTACTCCTGCTCCTAATTCGTGCTATTGTATATGTATGTTTTACGAAAAACTTGCAATTTGTCTGGATGAGTGTAGTTCCAACAACGCTGAAGAAACTTAACATTATCCAGTCAAAAAAAACTGCATGATTACCACTCCAATGACTATATTAAAAATTCACTCCTGTCACCACCAATACATCACAATACACAGTGGCAGCAGTGTGTACCATCTACAAGACACACTGGAGAAATGCACCAAGACTTCTTTGACAGTAACTTTCGGTCCCACAGAGGTGATGTTATCGGCTTGTCATGCCAGTTGATTGACATGGTGAGCCAGTAAGATCAGACAACAGGAAAAGATCAAGTTCATGTTTCTCACTTATTGCAGTGTTGTCGACACTGATTTGCCAGTGAAATCAGCTTGAGTGTGAAGCTGATTTCAAGATTCCTTCAATGCTTTCCCACAATGCGGAGCAGACGAGATGGCCTTGCCGGTGGTCAGGGATAGAGCCGGGCAGTGCCCCTTGGACAGGGCCAGGCTAGCACTGACAGCCTGGCACCCTGGCACTGCCCATCAGCACCCCCGAGAGAGGGGGGTTCTTTGGAGGGGGGGGTAAACTCTGCAGAGGAGGGGTTGATAAAAACATAGAAAGGTACAGCACAGTATAAGCCCTTTGGCCCTCGATGTTGTGCCAAGCTATGTCCAAACCCAAGATCAAGCTATCCCACTCCCTATCATTCTGCTATGCTCCATGTGCCTATCCAATAATTGCCCAACTATCACAGCAGGCAGTGCATTCCACACCCAAAGGTGAAAATCCCTCTCAGACACCCCTCCTATATCTCCCAACATGAACCTTAAAGTTATGACCCCTAGTAACAGCTACATCCACCTGAGGAAATAGTCTCTGCACATCCATCTATCTATCCCCCTCATCATCTTATAAACCTCTATTAAATTGCCTCTCATCCTCCTCCGCTCGAAGGAGAAAAGCCCCAGCTCTCTCAACCTTTCCTTCTAAACCAGGCAGCATCCTGGTAAATCTCTTCTGCAATCTCTACAATGCTTCCACATCTTTCTTATAGTGAGGTAACCAGAACTGAACACACTATTCTAAATGTGGTCTCACCATGGTCCAGTATAGTTGCAGCATAACCCCCTGTTAAGAAACACTAACTCACTATAAGCCTTCTTCATGGCACTATCCACTTGAGTGGCAACGTTCAGAGATCTGTGGATATGAACCCCAAGATCTCTCTGTTCCTCCACATTCCTCAGAACCCTGTCGTTGACCCTGTAATCTGCATTCAAGTTTGTCCTACCAAAATGAATCACCTCACACTTACCAGAGTTAAACTCTATCTGCCACTTTTCAGCCCAGCTCTGCATCCTATCAATATCTCTTTGCAGCCTACAAGAGTCCTTCACCTCATCCACTAATCCACCAGTCTTGGTATCAGCAAATTTACTAATCCACCCTTCAGTCCCCTCTTCCAAGTCACTGATAAAAATCACAAAAGCAGAGGGCCCAGCACTGATCCCTGTGGTACACCACTGGTTACTGGCCTCCAGTCTGAAAAATTTCCCTCTACTGCCACCCTCTGGCTTCTATGAAACAGCCAGTTACTCATCCAATCGGTTGAACTTCTTTCTATCCCACACCTCTTTACTTTCTTCATGAGCCTCCATGGAGAATCTTATCAAACGCCATATAAAATTCATGCATACGTCATCAACTGCTCTACCTTCATCTATACACTTAATTACTTCCTCAAAGAATTCAATCAAATTTGTGAGGCAGAACTTACCCCTCACAAAACCGTACTGATTGTCCCGGATTAAACTGCATCTTTCCAAATGGTCATAAATTCTATCTCTCAGGACCCTTTCCATTAACTTACTGACCACCGAAGTAAAACTAACTGGCCTATAATTACCAGGATCATTCCTATTTCCTTTCTTGAAGAGAGGAACAACGTTCGCCACTCTCCAGTCCTCTGGCACAATCCCCGTGGACAGTGAGGACCCAAAGATCAAACCTAAAGGCTCTGCAATCTCATCCCTTACCTCTCAAAGTATCCCAGGATGTACCCCCATCAGGCCCAGGGGACTTATCGACCCTTAGGTTTTTCAAAATTACTAATACATCTTCCCTCAGAACATCTACCTTCTCCATCCTATCAGCCTGTATCACACACTCATCTTCAAAAACATGGCCCCTGTCCTTAGTGAACGCTGAAGAAAAGTATTCATTCAAAGCCTCACCTAGCTCTTCTGATTCCATGCACAAGTTCCCATTACTATCCTTGACTGGCCCTAACTCACCCTGGTTATTATTTTATTTCTCACATAAGAGTTAAACGCCTTGGGGTTTTCCTTTATCCAACCCACCAAGTACTTCTCATCCCCTTTCTACCTTGTAACCTCAAGCGACCCAACTGAATCTTGTTTTTTCATCCTGACATACACTTCCTTTTTCCTCTTGACAAGACATTCAACCTTGTTTGTGAACCATGGTTCCCTCACTCAGCCATTTCCTCCCTGCCTGCTAGAGACATACCTATCAAGGACACACAGTGTTTGTTCCTTGAAAAAGCTCCACTTTTTGTTCGTGCCTATACCTGACAGTTTCTGTTCCCATCTAATGCTCCCTAATTCTTGCCTAATCACATCAATAATTACCCCGCCCCAATTATAAACCTTGCCCTGCTGTGATCAGCCAGAGTGGCCATCAGCGGGTTGGGTGGGGTGGGACTGGTCACAGTGATGACTGATTGCTTGGTGGGGGTGGGGGGGGTGGGGGGGGGTGCAATTGGCTAGGGTGGGAATTGCCAGTGCAGGCAATGGCCAGGGCAGTTATTGGGGTGGGGGATTTTCGAGGCACTGATTTGGGGTGGTGATGAGTTGGAGGAAGGCAATGGTGTCCCTAGAGATCAGCAGCTGGCTTCCCTGGTGAGATTAGGCTCTGCCCCACCCCTACTGGTGAGAGTCACATCCTGGCACCTTTTTTTGATAAAGTGCCATAAGATTGCTTTACCTAACTCACACAAAATACAAGCCTGATACTTTCTCGTTCCCACGCTCGTTCAGCATTTAGAATTTTTTGTCAAGATCGCCCCCGCAATCTCTGTTGCCTAAAAGGGACAAGGGCAGCAGTGCATGCAAATGCCACCAACTGCAAGGTCCCTACCAACCATCCTGATTTTGCAATATATTGCCATTCCTTCATTTCCATCACCTCCTGACCAGCACTCTGGGTGCACCCACATCATATGGACTGCAGCAATTTAAGAAAGTGGCTCACCATCACTTTCTCAAGAGCATTTCAGGATGGGAAATAAATCTTGGCCTAATCCTATGGACAATTTTTTAAAATAGTGAACCCACTATACTGTCAAAATCACAAACCTGCTCCTCCTGTCACTCTCCAATATGACAGACACACTCAGATTTATCAGTGGAGAGCAAACTGAGAAAGATTGGCAATGTCACCTGATCTTGCCTGGAAAAATCTAGTTCTGTGGAAGTTGAAGCAATGGTTACACAGACAACCCCTGGCAGTGCCATCTTCACCCAGTTGTGAGGCTGGATATCCTGGTGAAGGACGCAGCTCAGTTCTGTGACTACAAGCAGGAGTAGGCCATTCGAGCCTGCTCCACTATTCACTTTGATCATTACTGATCACCGAATTCAATATCTTGATTCCCGCCTTTCCCCATACCCTTAAATCCCTTTAGCCCCAGGAGCTATACCTAATTTCTTCTTGAGATCACACAACGTTTTGGCTTCAAATACTTTTTGTGGTAGTGAATTCCACTCATTCACCAGCCTCTGGGTGAAGAAATTTCAGTTCTAAGAGGTTTACCTCTCATCCTCAAACTATGTCTCCTAGTTCTGGACTCCCTTACCATTGGGAACATTATTTCTGAATCTATCTGTCGAATCCTGTTGTAACTTTAGAAGTTTCTATGCGATCTCCCTCACTCTTTTAAACTCCAGTGAATATAATCCAAATCAACTTAGTCTCTTCCCATATGACAGATCTGCTATCCCAGGAACCAGCCTGGCCAACCTTTGTTGCACTCCCTTTATAGCAGATTCATTCTTCTTTAGATAAGGACACCAAAATTACACACAATACTCCTGGTGTGGTTTCACCAACACCCTATACAATTGCAGCAAAGCCCTCATATCTCTATATTCAAATCCTCTTGCTATGAAAGTCAACATAACATTTGCCTTCTTTTTTGCCTGCTGTACCTGCACACTTACTTTCAGACTATTAATGACTATCTCAATAGTGAACAAAAGGGGCCCAAATTATTGGTGTTCAAGCAGGGGAATGGGAGGCAAGTAGGAGGTGTGCTGTCTGAAGGCAGGTGGTGGGGTGGGGCGGTGAGGACTTCTATGGAGAGCCTTCTTTCTCCTCCTGTACGCAGTTTTCCCTCTCTGCAGCTTGGGTTCTATATCCCTGATGTGTTGCAGACCAAAAGATGTAATTACAGCCCAGATTGTTGTACTGCAGCCTTTCAGTGGAAAAATCACAAATCACTTCTGACCTCTTTGTCAGGATGGAGCAACACTGCCATTCAAAACCAACAAATCTCCAAATTCCTCACTGCCTAAACCAACTTTGCAAGAGCAAAACTAAACCTAAAACACCTCACATAAAAATGCTAGATTGCTGGCCTTAAATCCTAGATCAGGAGGAGGCATGGGTGGGAGGGTTGGGCTCCTTGTCAATTTAGGAGAGGGCAGAAAACTGGAATTAAGGCCATAATCACAGAATCCTTAGTGCAGAAGGAGGCCATATGGCCCACTGAGCCCACACAGAATCTCTTACTAGCCTCTCCCCTCACCCTCTCTATCCCTGTAACTCCACACATTTACTGCAGCTAATGCATCTAACCTACGCATGCTGGGACAGGGCAACTGAGCATGGCCAATCCACCTAGCCTGTACATCCCTGGACTGTAGAAGGAAAACTGTAGAAGGAGCACCAGGAGGAAATCCAAGCAGGCATGGGGAGAAAGTGCAAACTCCACACAGAGAGTCATCCAATTCCACAAATACAGTCACCCTCAAGCCAAAATTGAACTCGGGTCCCTGGTGCCATGAGGCAACAGTGCTAACCACAGTGTCACCTTGCTGATCAGACCAGCTATGAATGGTTTGTTGACTCATACAGTAGCCTTAAGGGGCTAATTCTCCTATTCTTATTCACCGCAGCCGGTATAAACTAACAATATTTAAACGGTATTCTCATGCATTTAGCCTCAAATTTGAGGTTGTAGAATCTCCAACTAAGTCAAAGTTCTAATTGAAGTTAGAATTGCAAGATGTTAATTGTACCAAATTTTAGACTGGAAATGGAGCAAAGTCAATATAAGAGGGAAACAACATCACAAACAACTTAAATTCCTAATGCTTAGGAAACCAAATACACCAAAGTTAAAGTTCAATAGATTTATTTGGAATCACGGGCTTATGGAGCGCTGCTCCTCCATTAGGTGAGTGGATGGTTGTTCACAAACACAGCAAAGATACAACTGGCAAGATAATTGCAGATTGGAATGTGAAGAAAGGTTGGAATGCAAGTCTTTACAGGTAACCAAGTCTTCACAGGTACAATAAGAAGTCTCACAACATTGTGTGTCCTGACCACTCACCTGATGAAGGAGCAGTGCTCAGAAAGCTCGTGATTCTAAATAAACCTGTTGAACTTTAAGCCAGTGTTGTGAGACTTCTTACTGTGCTTACCCAAGTCCAACACCGACATCTCCACACCATGCTTACAGGTACAGTGTGTGTGTGTGGAGAGAAGGTTAATCACAGGTTAAAGAGATATGAACTGTCTCAAACCAGAACAGTTGGTAGGATTTTGCAAATCCAGGCAGTATGGCGGTGGTTACAAGTAGTGTGACATGAACCCAAGATCCCGGTTGAGGCCATCCTTAGGCATGCGGAACTTGGATATCATTTGAGAGACTTCTTATTGTGCCCACTCCAGTCCAACGCCGGTATCTCTACCTCATGAACAAAGTAAAACATTAAGATAATTGCAGTTGCCAGGTCACGTTCGGATTCAAATGTATCTATTCATTTTATTTTGTGATGTGGAGATGCTGGCGTTTGACTGGGATGGGCACAGTAAGTCTCATAACACCAGCTCAAAGTCCAACAGATGAGTGGAGAATTGGGTTCACAAACATGGCATATATAGACAGAGATGCAATTGCAAGATAATCCCAGCCTCAACTGGGATCTTGAGTTTATATCACAGTGCATGTAACCCCCACCATTTTGCCTGGACTTACAAAATCTGACTGTCAATTCACACCTTTTAACCCGTGATTATCCGTCTTGCCACTCAGATAGTCTGTACCTGTAAAAACTTGATTACATTCTAACCATTATCTTGTAATTGAATCTGTGTCTACATCTGCCCTTCTTGAATCCAACTCCCCACTCAACTGAGGGAGGAGCAGCGCTCCGAAAGCTCAGCTCGGGATTCAAAATAAATCTGTTGGACTTTAATCTGGTGTTGTGAGACCTTTTATTTTAAAGTATATCCAATATATGGCAATTTATTCTCAGATATGCCAGTGCAATGACTGTGTCCTTTCAACCACTTACCTCGCTGACGATGGTGGAGATGTACTGATCCTTACTGTACTCCCAACCATCCAAACAGGGCTCCTGTTCTAACTGGGACATATTGACGGAATCTGGGTCGGGAAAAGTCTGAGAAAGATTCACGATCACATCCAGCCGGTACCGTCTACATTTGCTGTGTTGGAGTTTGCCATGTTCTACTTCCAGAGGAATAGACCTATTGATCCACGCTTCACTCAGATTGAGATTCCCGGGAATTACACAGCGATGCTCTGGGGTATCCGCAAGGAAAATCATAGAAAGTCCACTGAAACCATTGGGCAGGATGCTGAGGCTCAGAATGAAGAAGATAGCTTTCTGGTAGGGTCCCCATTCTCCGAGAAAAGCGGTGATTTCATCGTAATCCCGCATGCTGCTGACAGTGGAGGGAGAGACTGACAGCGATTAACTTCCGTAAAAACTGTAGCGATCTGTTGGAGGGCGGAACAGAATGAACAGCCTTGAGTCCTTTCAAACTCTGTTTCCATCTCAGTCATTCCCACCTATAAATACTAATCCAATCCTCACGCGGCTCTGAGCTCCTCCCAAAACTTACTGCACTCTAAAAGAGGTTTTGTTTTCATATCATTTCAGTTTAACAGCCGGCACTGAACTTGCTACACAATAAGGAGAAACACATTTTTAAAACGATATGACAGATGTTATCAACAAAGATTGTTATTGCCATTTATCCACTGGGATGGAATTAAAACTATATTTTGAAAAAAAACAATATGGAGACAGTCATTCCGAGCTCATATTCCCCTGGGTTTGGGATTATCCTGGTTAGTTACCCCTCCCACTGACATCTGAGTTCCCTCCGGCACCCGGGTCCCATTCATTGACATTTAAAACTCACCTCGTCCTTTCCAACGGTCCCTCCATGCTCACCTGCTTTACGGCAGCCGTTGCCATAAAAGGAGAGAATGTAGTGTGTGTGTGTGTGTTCCTTATTCAGTTCAGTGCTGCAGCTTCCCTGGAGCTGCTTCTGTGCTGCAGTCTCAGTCTCAGGCAACCGAAGTCAGATTACTGGGATGAGACAGTGCAGGGGGTTAGAATGTCTTTAGATTTCAAACGGAGTATCATGCCCATCCAACTCCCTCCGTCCCACACCTGCTGATTGCCAGTCCGAGTGAGTTCAACTAGTCTCACGCTATGGCAAATTACATTGCTGACAGTGGGATGAATTATTGACTGCTTTTGTGCTGGCGACTTTTCCCCCTCGGTTATTTAACATATTCTGTAATCAAGACAAAATACTGCGGATGCAGGAATCTGAATCGAATTGTCAAAATGCTGAAACATCTCAGCAGGTCAGACAACATCTGTGGAGAGAGAATAGATGTAGAGATGCTGGCGTTGGACTGGGGTAAACGCAGTAAGAAGTCTCACAACACCAGGTTAAAGCCCGATCAGTTTATTTGATAGTAATCCCACAAGCTTTTGGAAACAGTGTTCCTTCATCAGGTGTGTTGAACCTTCCACAACCTGACAAAGGAACACCGCCTAATCAGATGGGGTAGTAGAGGTATGGGGGTGGATAAATTGCTGACATGTGTAATATTTTCTCTGACAGTTTAACAACATGAATTAAGCATAACTGAAAAATAGGTGCCACATAACCTATTCTTCAATATGCAGCCCCTGACAACACTAGACACATACACAGCATGACAAGGGTATTAAATTGGAACAAACTATCTCTTCTAGCTTTTATAGGCTTGGGGAATTGATTTTGAGAGAACTATGAGATAGGAATTTATTAAACTCTGTGATCAGTATTGCTGTCAGAATTCATAGAACAGTACGAAAGGAGACCATTCGCCCCATTGAGGCTGCATTGACAACAGTTTCACCTAGGCCTTATCCTCGTAACCCCACATATTTACCCCACTAATCCCTCTACACATCCCGGGACACTGAGGGGCAATTTAGCATAGCCAATGCACCTAACTTGCACTGGACTGTGGGAGGAAATGAGAACACCCACAGCAAACCCACACAGACACAGGGAGAATGTGCGAACTCCACACAGACAGTGGACCAAGCCAGGAGCCAAACCCAGGTCCCTGGAGCTCTGAGGCTGCAATGCTAACCACTATGCCACCGTGCCACCCAAACCATCACCATCAGGTTGGTAATGAATCACAAGAAAAGGAATTTGTGGAATATCTAAGAGAAGGTTTTTTGGGGCAGCTTGCGATAGCGCCTACTAGGAACAGGCAATTCTGGATTTGGTGATGTGCAAAGAGGCAGACTCGATTAGGGAACTTAAGGTGAAGGAACCCTCAGGGAGCAGTGACCACAATATGATAGAATTTACCTCGCAGTTTGAGAAGGAGAAACTGTAATCAGAAGTAATGGTATTACAATTAAATAAAGGTAACTACAAATACATGAGGGAGGAGCTGACCAGAGTTGATTGGAAAAGGAAGACAGTGGAAGAGCAATGGCAGGAGCTTTTGAAAGTTAAGAACATAAGAACTAGGAACAGAAGTAGGCCATTTGGCCCCTTGAGCCTGCTCCACCATTCAATATGATCATGGGTGATCTTTTTGGATTTAGCTCCACTAACACACCCATCACCATAACCCTTAATTCCTTTACTGTTCAAAAATTTATCTATTCATGCCTTAAAAACATTCAATGAGGTAGCTTCAACTGCTTCACTGGGCAGAGAATTCCACAGATTCACAATCCTCTGTGTGAAGAAGTTCCTCCTCAACTCAGTTTTAAATCTGCTTCCCCTTATTTTAAGGCTATGCCGTCTAGTTCTAGTTTCATCCGCCAATGAAAAGAACTTCCCTGCTTCTATCTTATCTATTCCCTTCATAATCTTGTATGTTTCTATGAGATCTCCCTCATTCTTCTGAATTCCAATGGCTATAGCCCCAGTCTACTCAGTCCCTCCTCGTAAGCCAATCCTCTCAACTCCAGAATGAACCTAGTGAATATCCTCTGCACCCCCTTCAGTGCCAGTATATTTTTTCTCAAGTAAGGAAACCAAAACTGTATACAGTTCTCCAAGTGTGGCCTCACCAGCACCTTGTACAGTTGCAACATAGTCTCACTGTTTTAAAACTCCATCCCTCTAGCAATGAAGGACAAAATTTCATTTGCCTTCTTAATGCCTGCTGCACCAGCAATCCACCTCTTTGAACTTCCTGCACAAGGATAACCAGGTCCCTCTGCACAGCAGCATGCTGCAAATTTTTAGCATTTAAATAATAGCCCATTTTGCTGTTATTCCTACCAAACTGGATAACGTCACATTTACTAACATTGTACTTCATCTGGCAGACCCTCACCCACTCACTTAGATTATCTATATCCCTTTGCAGACTTTCAGCGTCCTCTGCACACTTTGCTCTTCCAGCCATCTTAGTGTCATTTGCAAATTTTGACACAAATTTGGTCCCCAATTCCAAATCAACTATGTAAATCAAAAACAATTGCAGTCCCAACACTGATCCCTGAGTCATAACACTAGCCACTGATTGCCTATCAGAAAAAACACCCATTTACCCCCACTCTTTGCTTTCTGCTAGTTAACCAATCCTCTGTCCATCCTAATGCATTACCCGTAAGACTATACACCTTTATCTGAGGTAGCAGTCTTCGGAGCGGTACCTTTCAAATGCCTTCTGGAAATCCAGATACACCATATCCACATGTTCCCCATTGTCCACTGCACATGTAATGTACTCAAAGAATTCCACCAAATTAGTCAAACATGACCTGCCCTTTATGAACCTATGCTGCGTTTTACCAGTGAGACAATTTATATCCAGATGTCTTGTTATTTCTTCTTTGATGATGGATTCAAGTATTTTCCCTACTACAGAAGTTAAGCCAACTGACCTATAATTATCTGCCTTTTGTCTACCTTTTTTAAACAGTGGCATTGCATTTGCTGTTCTCCAATCTGCGGGAACCACCACAGAGTGCAACGAATTTTGGTAAATTACCACTGGTGCATTTGCTATTTCTGCCACCCTCTCTTTTAGGACCTGGGATGCATTCCTTCAGGACCAGGAGACCTGTCTACCTTTAGTCCCATTAACTTGCCCAACACTACCTCCTTTGTGATAATGATAGTTTCTAGGTTCTCACCTGCCATAGCCTTCCTGTTATCAATTTTTGACATGTTATTTGTGTCTTCCACTGTGAAGACAGAGGCACAACATTATTTGGAGGCACAACAAAAATTCATCTCAAGGAGCAGGAGACACGCTAAGGGGAGGGTGAAATATCCATGGCTGACGAGGCACGTCAAGGACAGCATAAAAGCAAAAGAGAAAACGTACAAAGTGGCAAAGATTAGTTGGAAGCCAGAGGATTGCAAAGCCTTTAAAAGTAAACAAAGGACAGCTAAAAAAGCAATAAGGGGGGAGTAGATGAAATATGAGTACAGGCTAGCCAATAATATAAAGAAAGGAAGAGTTTTTTTTATATATATATATAAAAGATAAGAGGCAAATATAGCCATTGGACCACTGGAAAATGAGGCTGGAAAAGTAATAATAGAAACAAAGAAATGGCAGAGGAACTGAAAATTTACTTTGCATCAGTCTTCACAGTGAAAGATACCAGTGGGATACCACTGCTCCAGGAGAATCAGGAGGCATAAGTAAGTATAATGGCCATTTCTGAGAAGAATGTTCTTGGGAAACTGAAAGATCTGGAGGTGGATAAATCACCTGGTCCAGATAGCCTACACCCCAGGTTTCTAAAAGAGATAGTTGAGGACGGTGTGGAGGCATTGGTGGTGATCTTTCAGAAATCACTGGAGGCAAGAGAGTCCCAGAGAACTGGAAAGTAGTGAATGTAATACCACTGTTTAAGAAGGGTGGGAGGCAGGCCAGTTAGCCTGACCCTGGTCATTGGCAAGATTTTAGACTCCATTATTAAAGATGAGATCGCAGACTACTTGGAAGCTCATGATAAAGTAAGACTTATTCAGCATGGCTTTGTCAAGGGGAGGTTATGTCTGACAAATCTGCTGGAGTTCTTTGAGGAGGTAACAAGGAAGTTAGATAAAGGAGAACCAGTGGACATGATTTACTTAGCTTCCAGAAAGCCTTTGACAAAGTGTCACATAGGAAACTGTTAAATAAGTTCAGTGCCCATGGTGTTAAGGGTAAGATCCTGGCATGGATAGAGGATCAGCTGACTAGCAGAAGATAGAGAGTGGGGATGAAAGGGTCTTTTTCTGGATGGCAGCTGATGATCAGTGGTGTGCCTCAGGGGTTAGTGCTGGTCTTACGGCTAAGAGTGGGCTGGACTAAGAGACAAGTACATCTACATTGTCCAAGAAGAATATTGTTATTTCGCAGGGTATTGAAATAACCAGTTGCTCCTTTCACAACCTTTAGATTTCTACACCTCTTGTAGACAACGCTTAGGGCCAGACTGAGATGCAATAGTGAAAGTGGTACAGCCTTAAGCAAATCCACCTCAAATCCAAAAACCTCCTTTGCTCACGAAGTGTCATGATCACACATACTCCTGCTGCTAAAATAACATGTAAACAAATTTGATGGCTAACATTAGTACGCTTCTGCTACACATTGACATTAAACTGCATTAATGTACAATCTTAGGTTTTATTGATGGAATGTAAATACATTCCATAAATGTATGTTAATACAACAAGGCTCATGTTCATGTTGGCTCCTTATAACCTTTGTTTTCGTTAGAAAGGAGGCGGCTAAGAGGGGATCTTATTGAAGCATATAAGATGATTAGAGGTTTAGATAGGGTGGACAGTGATAGCCTTTTTCCTAGGATGGAGAAAGCTAGCACGAGGGGACACAGCTTTAAATTAAGGGGTATGAGTTATAGGACGGATATCAGAGGTAGGTTCTTTACTCAAAGAGTGATTAGGGAGTGGAATGCCCTGCCTGCAGCTGTTGTAGATGCGCCAAGTTTGGTGGCGTTTAAGAGGTTAATTGATAAGTATATGGAAGAGAAGGGAATGGTTTAGTTTGGAGGGGCATTGCTTTTTATTTTGGTCGGCACAACATCGAAGGCCGAAGGGCCTGTTCTGTGCTGTAATGTTCTATGTTCTATGTTCTATAACATTTTAAGTAGGAGGTTTGTGCTGCTGTGGTAGCGTCCCTACCATTGGAGCAGAAACATTGAGTTCAAGGCTAATGCCAGGACATTCAGCCAAAGAAATTGTTGAAATCAACTATTAAGGAAAGGCAAAAAGCAATCCATCAGAGTCAGCATGTTTTTATGAAGGGCAAGTCATATTTGACTAATTTGCTAGAATTTGTCGAAGATATAACAAGTAAAATGTATAAAGAGGGTCTGGTGGATGTAATGTATCTGAACTTCTAGAATTTATTTGATAAGGTGCTGTACAACACATCAATACACAAGGTAAGATCACACGGGGTTGGGCATAATTCATTTGCTTGAATAGAAGATTGGCTAATTAATTAAAAAAAAGACAAGGACAATCTATTCTAGAATAGTTCCAATGTGGCATCTGGTTGACGATGTGAAAAATTGTCCAGTTCTATCCTGTCTACCAGAAGACCAAATCCAAACCACCCACCTTCATTGAGTCTCCTCTCGATCATCAGCTAAGTAATGAATTTGTCTTTGACAGTGTTTTCAAACAGCAGTTGCTCAGCAATGTTCTGCCTGGATCATTCAGAATCAAATCAAGTTTTGAAGTGTACAGATCACCAGCAATTTGTCCTGGTCCCTCCACATTGAAGCTATAGTTAAGAAAGCCTCTACTTTCTCAGGAGGCTAAGGAAATTTGGCATATCCACTGTGACTCGCACCAGTTTTTACAGATGCACCACTGAAAGCATCCTTTCTGGTTGTATCACAGCTTGGTATGTCTTCTCTTTTGACCAGGACCGGAAGAAACTACAAAGGGTCATAAATGAAGCCCAGTCCATCACACAAGCTAGCCTTCATCCATTGACTCCGTCTACAGTTCCTGCTGCCTCAGAAAAACATTCAGCATAATTAAGGACCACACGCACCCAGGACATATCCTCTTCCACCTCCTTCAATCAGGAAAAAGATACAAAAGTCTGAGATCACCGGCTTCATTCAAGAACAGCTTCTTCCCTGCTACCAGACACATTTGAATGGACCTATCTCACTTTAAGTTGATCTTTCTTGACAACCTAGCTACAAATGTAACAGTACATTCTGCACTCTCTCATTTCCTTCTCTATGAACAGTATCCTCTGTCTGTATAGAGCACCAGAAACAATACTTTTTCCTGTATACTAATACATGTGACAATAATAAACCAAATCAATATACTGGATGGAGGATGAATCTAAGACAAGGGAACAAGATATATGGTGAGGCCTGAAGACAATGGGTGGAATTTTGCCTTCCTGCCTGCCACAGGGGTCGTAGAGGTGGAACAGGACCATACAACATCTGTTGACTTTGGGCAGGCTGTTCCGGTCTTAGGGCGAACATGGCCAGAAAATTCTACCCAGCAACTTTAATTGGAGGAAATTGCCACTCAATCATTACTGGGTATTGGACAAGCAATCTGAAAGCGTGGAGACAGTTGTACTCAGGAAGATAAGAGAAGTGCGAGAAAATAATAATGATTCAGAGCTAGGACAGAGAGAAGTTTGAAGAAGTTTGGCTTTGGGCAAGAGAAAGGGTTGGTTGTGGCAGAGGCAGCTGATCAGGTGATCTCAACCTTAGCACAAAGCAGTCCATTGTTAAGGTGAGAGTGGAGGAGATGAGAGAGAGAGAGAGAGCTGCCATGACTCCACTATTCTTGTCTTAGTTTCATTATGTGTCCCCAAAAAAATTCTCCTATTAAATAGGTTTTAACAGTAATAAATAAAAGATTCTTAATCCTGCATTACCCAGTGGAGGACTCTATGAAAAATTATTCAGTTTTACATTGGCAGTGTGGGGAGTGCACCATTTGCTTGTAATTCAAAGGTGAAGTAACTATAGTAATGCATCAGTGCTTTATTTATTTTGAAAATACAATGAGAAACCTCATTGAAATGTGATAAACCACATGCATTGAAATAAAGAGGATTTCTTCAAACAAGCATCTAATTGTTAACAAATGCTCTTATGGTAATGAAGACGGGAAATAATTTTAGATTTTGCTTTTGCATAAGGGGCAAAATAATGTATGAGGAATTTATTTTTGCAAATTATTGCGGTCACAAGCCCAATGCTTAAAACTGTAAAACCTATACATAGAATGAAAGAACGTGAAGAATTTACAAACATATAAAGGCCATTAACCCTTGCTTCCTGCTGCATTATCTGGGGCATGCTTTGGATAACTTGTGAACTGTGTAACACGATTAAACTCATAAACGGATATAATTGTCCATATGTTCATTTGATTTGCAATTCAAAAGTTCTTGAGACCATATTAGTGAAGGATATTAGATAATGAATACAGTTCAGAGATTTCAAATATTTTCCTGAATCGCCACAATCAAGTCCTGTTGCTTAAAACAAACATTTTGCTGAGAACCCCATTGCTCACACTCAATCCAAAATTTATTATCAAGCTTCCCACAAACAGGAAAACTATTAAGCAAAAGAATAGTATAAGGAAAATGGTAAACTGAAGTAAAATTATATGCTGTCAATATTTGCAATCATTCATCAAAAGTAATCAATGGTTACAGATCCATTTCAAAAAGCTCCATTTGAGGCATAGGGCAGGATCTTATGGCCCTGCTGGAATTGAAACCATAAAATCCTACCCGAGGTTAACAGACTTTCCCATTGTTCGCTCCTTGCCCGCTCCAATTCCCATGGTGGGCAGGGCAGTAAAATTCCAGCCATGATGTGTGTTCCAAAACAAAAGCATAAACATTCATGTTTCAGGTCAACAAGATTTAAGATGATGTCCAAACATCTATTCAAAGGATCCGCAGCTCTTGTACAACATCATATTTGCAATGCTGCTACTCATCTAAATTCCTGCAATATCCTTCGGGACACCCCTAGTTGTTATTTATTTCATCAGAAAATTTGTATCTGCTGTTGTCTGCTTGACCAAAGTCATGATAAGGATGACTACCACCTCAGATTCAGTCCCAGCAGCTCACAAGATTTTAATGCAAAAATCTGCAATTTATTCCTATATCTTCTGACTGGTTGCTGGAACAAAGCTAATCCCACAGCTTTAGAATCTCCCCTATTCCTGCTTCTTCTTCTTTTCCAACTGTATATGCACTTTTCCCTGAAAGGAAAATTGTGATAGTCAACTTTCCCATATTCTGGTAAATCATTGCATGTTTCCTGACTCCTCCTTATAAATGCATTATATTTAACTTCCAATTTTGCATTTCACAACAATATTAAATGCATGACCCTTCCCAACTGATTCCCCAACCAAAGAAATAATTTTATTAATTCACCTTATCAAACTTGCGGCACAGTGGCACAGTAGTTAGCACTGCTGCCTTGCAGCTCTAGGAACCTGGGTTCGATTCCTGGCTTGGGCCACTGTCTGTTTGGAGTTTGCATGTTTTCCCCATGTCTGTATGGGTTTGCTCTGGGTGATCTAATTTCCTCCCACAGTCCTGTACAAGTTAGGTGCATTGACCATGCTAAGTTATCCCTTAGTGTCCCGGATATGTAGTTTAGAGGAATTAGTGGGGTAATTATGTTGGATTACGAGGATAAGGCCTAGGTGGAACTGTTGTCAGTGCAGCCTCAATGGGCTGAATAGCTTCCTTTGGGGGCATGATAGCACAGTGGTTAGCATTGGTGCTTCACAGCTCCAGGGACCTGGGTTCGATTCCCAGCTTGGGTCACTGTCTGTGTGGAGTTTACACATTTTCTTCGTATCTGCATGGGTTTTCTCCAGGTGCTCTGGTTTCCTCCTACAGTCCAAAGACGTGCATGTTAGGTTGATTGGTCATGTTAAAATTGCCCCTAGTGTCCTGTGATACTTAGGTTAGAAGGATTCGTGAGTGAAATATGCAGGGATTTGGGTGGAATTGTGGTCAGTGCAGACTTAATGGGCTGAATGGCCTCTTTCTGTATTGTAGGATTTCTATATTTCTATGAACTTCCTAATTTTAAACCAGGTATTGAATCTCTATTAGTTTCTCTGTCCCAGTGCAAAGAATCCCAATATTTCAAGTGTCTCCTCATCCTGTTATAATCCCCAGCATTATCTTAGTAAATCTACACTGGATACTTTCTATGATTTTAATAGTGTTTCTATATTGAGGAGACCAAAATGATATTCAGTCTTAATATGGCCCAATGCTTTGTACAAAACATTTCTGACACCTTTACTCTTGTGTTTTATACTCCTCCCTATAAAATTGAAAATTCTGTTCAGCTTTTTATGACTTTATGTGCAAGTGAATATTTAGAAATAAATATGTATTTGAATTCCTTTGTTTTTCTGTTCATCCAACAAATCTTTGGTGTACCATCTCAAACTTCTTGAAATTTCTTATACCATCTGTCCTCTCATTCTCTTGACTTATCAATGTTGGTCTGAAGTACGTTATAGCTTTCCTAACTGCTGTCAAACTTCATTGTCACTGTGTCAAAACCCTGGAACTTCCTCTTTAACATGTCTGTGACTGTAGTTAATACAGTTGTTCAATAAAGTGGCGCACTATCTTCAGCTGCTTCATTAATGACCTTGCCTTCATCATGTGATTAGCACTTGGGATGTTTGGTGATGATTGAGCAATGTTTAACATCATTCTTAACTCCTCAAATATGGAAGTAGTCTATACATATATTCAACACGACCTAGACCCCATTCATGCATGTGTTGATAAGTGGCAAGAAGCATTCATGCCACGCAAGTGCCAAACAATAACAATCTCCAACAAGAGAGAAACTGACCATCTCTCTTGACTTTAGGGGAAGTGGTGGCCAAGTGGTATTATCGGCAGACTATTGATCCAGAAATTCAGCTCATATTCTGGGAGTCCAAGTTCGAATCCTGCAAAGATAGGTGATGGAATTTGAATTCAATAAAAAATATCTAGAAGTAACAACCTACTGATGACCATGAAACCATTGTCAATTGTCAGAAAGAACTTATCTGGTTGACTAAAGTCCTTTAGGGAAGAAAATCTGCCGTCCTTACCTGGTCTGGTCTTCATGTGACTCCTGAGCCACGGCAACGTGGTTGGTTTGCAACTGCCGCTGGGCAACCAGAGATGGGCAATAAATGCCAAGCAGCTAGTGACGCCCATGTCCTACAAATGAATAAAAAAAAATTCAATGGCATTACCATTGCTGAATCTCTCATTATCAGCATTATAGACCAGAAATTAAACTGGGCCAGATATATAATTACTGTGGCTACAACAACAGGTCAGAGGCTGGGAATCTTGTGGGGAGCAATTCACCTTCTGTCTCTACAAAGCATGAAGGCTACTTGCCGCTTGTCAGTCCAAGCATGAATGTTGTCCAAGTCTTGTTGTATTGGCAATGGACTGCCTCAAATCAAATGAGCATGCTTTCCAATTTTACAGACTCTTTTTACTGACATCATCAGTGGTATGTTCCATTTCGTGAGGTAATATTTCTCCCCTTACATCATCTACATAAACTGAAAACTGAAATGGACTTACCACTGGGATACATCACTCCGTGTTCATCATTTAGGCAATACTCTTTAATCTAAAGCTTTTATATTCAATCTGTCATTCATGCTACCATAATTGGTGTGGATTTTCTCCGGGTGCTCCAATTTCCTCCCACAGTCCAAAGATATGTGGATTAGGTGAAATGGCTATGCCAAGTTCTCCCTCAGTGTACCCGAACAGGTGCTGGAGTGTGGCAACTATGGAGTTTTCACAGTAACTTCATTGCAGTGTGAATGTAAACATGCTTGCGACTACTAAATAAACTTTGAAACTTTTCCTTTTATATTATATTCAGTCCTGGTTCCTGCTGCTGATTTTAAAATTCCTCTCCCAGTATATCCCTTATATAACAGTGCTACTTGAATGGAACAGAGTTGACAGTGAAAGTTGACTGTGCTAGCTGACACCATGAACTAAAAGGAAGTCACTGGTTTGCTACTGTGGTTTGATTCATCATTTTAGCAAAGCTGCTGGAAGACAGTATAGTTCATACACTATTAACCCAAAGTGGGGGATAAGATTTTTGTCATTTTCTCACTTTCAACAAGATTCCTGTTGAAAGATTCCTGTTATTCCCCAAATTCTCACTTTGGATTCAGACAACGTGTTGTTTTTACAAAATTCATGTCATGAACCACTTTTCTGTTAGATTTTAGAAAATACTGAAGATATTGGAGAAGGGCAATATCTGAGGTGAACTGCTATTTAGGGTTTCATATCCACCCAGCCTCAACCCACTTTCTGTTTGCGAGTCATTGCACATATTTTTTAAATTAATTCATGATATGTGGGCGCCATTGGCTGGGCCAGAATTTATTACCTATTCTTAAGTGTGCTTGAACTGAATAGCTCGCTCGGCCATTTTGGTCAGACAACATTTAAGAGTCAACCACATTGCTGAAGATCTGGAGTCACATGTAGGTCAGACCAAGTGAGGGTGGCAGATTTCCTTCCCTAAAGGGCATTAGTGAATAATCTGGGTTTGTTTTCGTACTTAGGATTATGTCAAAAGGCTGGGCACATCTTATTTCATTCTGGAATGAAATTATATTATATCCAGGGTGGCACAGTGGCACAGTGGCTAGCACTGCTGCCTCACAACTCCAGTGATCTGGGATCAATCCCTAGCTTGGGTCACTGTTGTGTGGAGTTGGCATCCCCCCCGCCGGGTTTCCTCCAGATGCCCTAAGGAGCCGAACAGGGAAGACCGTGGAACAGCAATGGCAGGAGTTTTTTGAGAGTTATTCAGAAGGAGCAACAGAAATTCAACCCCAAGGAGGAGGAAACATGCTAAGGGGAGGATGAGGCATCTATGGCTGAAGAGGGAAGTCAAGGACAACATAAAAACAAAAAGAAGCATAAAGTGGCGAGGATTAGTGAGAAACCAAAAGATTGGAAAGCCTTTAAAAGTGAACAAAGGACGACTAAAAAAGCAATAAGGGGAGAGAAGATGAAATATGAGTGTAAGCTAGCTAGTAATATAAAAGAGGATAGGAAGAATTTTTTTCAATATATAAAAGGCAAGGGAGAGGAAAAAATGACCATTGAATCATTGGAAAATGAGGGAAAAAGTAATAATAGGAAACAAAGCAACGGCAGAGGAATTGAATAGTTACTTTGCATCAATCTTCATGGTGAAAGACACCAGTGGGATGTCAAAGCTCCGGGAGAGTCAAGGAGCATAGGCCAGTATTGTGACCATCACTAAGGAGAAGGTTCTGGAAAACCGGCTTTGTCAAGGAGAGGTCATGTCTGAAAGTAGAGAAATCATCTGGACTGAATGGACTACATCCCAGGATTCTAAAAGAGATATCTGAGGAAATTGGTGCTGATCTTTCAGGAATTACTGGAAGCAGGAACTGGAAAGCAGCGAGGTCTGGAAAGTACCGAATGTAACACCACTGTTTAAAAAGGGAAGAAGGCAGCAGACTGGAAATTATAGGCTGGTTAGCCTGACCTCGGTCATTGGCAAGATTTTAGAATCCATTATTAAAAATGAGATCACAGTGTACTTGGAAGTGCATGATATAGTAAGACTGAGCCAGCATGGCTTTGTCAAAGGAAGTCATGTCTGATAAATCTGTTAGAGTTCTTTGAGGAGGTAACAAGGAAGTTAAATAAAGGAGAACCAATGGACATGATTTATTTAGATTTCCAGAAAACCTTTGACAAGATGCTGCATAGGAGTGTGTTAAATAAGCTAAGTGCCCGTGGTATTAAGGATAAGATTCTGGCACGGATGGAGAATTAGCTGACTGGTAGAAGGTAGAGAGTGAGGATAAAGAGGTACTTTTCAGGATGGCAGCTGGCAATTCGTGGTGTGCCTCAGGGGTCAGAGCTGGGACCACAACTTTTCACAATTTACATTAATGGTTTAGAGGAAGGAACTGAAGGCACTGTTGCTAAGTTTGCAAATGATACAAAGATATGTAGAGGGACAGGTGGTATTGAGGAAGCAGTGGAGCTGAAGAAGGACTTGGACAGGTTAGGAGAGTAAGCAAAGAAGTGGCAGATGGAATACAATGTGGAAAAGTGTGAGGTTTTGCATTTTGGAAGGAAGAATGGAGACATAGACTATTTTCTAGACTGGGAAAAAGACTTGGGAGTCATTGTTCAAGATTCTGTTAAGATTAATGTGCAGGTTCAGTCAGCAGTTAGAACGGCAAATGCAGTGTTAGCATTTATGTCGAGAGGCTAGAATACAAGAGCAGGGATGTACTTCTGAAACTGTATAAAGGTCTGGTTGGATCTCATCTGGATTATTGTGAGCAGTTTTTGGTCCCACCTCTAAGAAAAGATGTGCTGGCCTTGGAAAGGGTGCAGAGGAGGTTCACAAGAATGAACCCTGGAATGAAGAGCTTGTTGTATGATTTACGGTTGAGGACCCTGGGTCTGTACTTGTTGGAGTTTAGAAGGATGAGGAGGGATCTTGTTGAAACTTCCAGGATACTGCGAGGTCTGGATAGAGTGGAAGGGAAGAGGATGTTTCCACTAGTAGGAAAAACTAAAACCAGAGGGCACAATCTCAGGCTAAAGGAACAATCCTTTAAAACAGAAATGAAGGAGGAATTTCTTCAGCTAGAGAGTGGTGAATTTGTGGAACTCTTTGAGTGTCTTTATGATTGAGATAAATAGGTTTTTGATTAATAAGGGGATCAAGGGTTATAGGAAAAAGGCAGGAGAATGGGGATGAGAAAAGTATCAGTTGTGATTGAATGGTGAAGCAGATCCAATGGGCTGAATGGTCCCCTTCTGCACTGTAATGTTTCTATGATTTGGATATTTCTTAAACCAACCTTTGTTGTGATTTAATCCTGAAGCCTGGGCAATGATTCTTACAATGCAATTAAAGTGTAGTTTAGCATTTAACGCTTATAAATGAAACAAGTGTTAATCTGACATCGGTACCAATCTAATAAATCAATTTCTGCAAAGGATTCTAACAATAGCATCAACCTTTAAAAATTCAGAAACATTTTTATTGTTTTAAAATATTTGTTAAAACATTTATTTGAGTGTAAGCCTGTCCCATTTAGTCATCCAGTAAGCAATCTGGGGATTTGTTTACCAAACAGGAAAACAGAAGACAAATAAAGATGAGACCTTCACCTTTTAGTCTCCTTTTGATCTTTATGTATTGACTACATCATGTACAGATAAACAGCTTGATGACTAGGCTCTTATTAGGGCAGCTCTAATCTTGGGTACAGAGTTTATTTTTCAGTTTTATTTCATCAAGACCCATCATTTTATATGTTGTCTGTATTTTTTCTGATCAATTGTGGGTTATCACCAAATAAGAAACAAAAGTTAAAGTTAATTTATTTCTCACAAGTAGGCTTACATTAACCCTGCAACTAAGTCACTGTGAAAATCCTCGAGTTGCCACACTCCGGCACATCTGTTTGGGTAACACTGAAAGAGAATTTTAGCATAGCCAATTCACCCAACCCGCACATCTTTGAACTGAGAGGAAACCCATGCGGAGACAGGGAGAATGTGCAAACCCCATACGGACTGTGGCCCAAGCCAGGAATCAAACCTGGGTCGCTGATGCTGTGAGGCAGCAGCACTAACCACTGTGCCATTGTGCTGCTGACATAGTCATCTAATTTAGTTAACCCTGCCATGTGGAGGCAGTGAATCAGTTACTTGGAGCGCACTGTAGAACCAATATCCATCTCCAACAATATATCTAAAAATCCAAATTGGAATAATAAACTTTCTCTTCACAAAAAGCTTTTGTGTCTTTTCATAGAAGGGGGGCCTGAGTCATGCAAGAAACACTTCATTTTAAAACAAGATAGATTTACACAGATTTTTGGCTAAAAAGATACAGGCTTCAAGACTGGAGATATAAATTGAAGATGGAATAATCCATTTTTAGAATGTCACAGCTATTAGTGTTCTTCAAGCTGACAAAGTGAGGGCCAAATGTCTGATCCCTGGCCAATTAAACAAATGGTCCACATTCACTTTGAGGAAAACATGAGGTGCTTTCTTGAAGCTTAAGGAAATGGGAAGAGCAGTGACCAGTTTTATCAATAAGACTAAGGCTAACCATCAATGATGAAGTCAGCCGTCCTCTTCCTAAAAGAACTTTTCCTTATCACCATGACAATTTCACACACAAAAATAGTGCTTCATTGACTTTACAATGATTTGAACACCCTGAGGTTATGAAAGATGTTTTATAAATGCAGGTATTCACTACTTTTTAAAAGCACAACCAGTCATATTTCATACCAAAAATACAGCCTGGATTTTCTTTGGGAGCACTTCTAACTCAGCCTCCTTTTCTCAGGAGAAAGTCCTGCAAGGACTGGGTTCTTATTGTGGGAGTGGGAGTAGCAAGTGGCTACAGGCTGGAGTTGGACAACCCTTACTAGTCTAAAGGTTGGAAACAGGCACAGGTGAGGTGATTGGATGTGGAGGCAGCCTGTTTAAAAGGCCTGCCTCAGTGCCATGGAACCTTGTCCCGATTACAATGAAAACCCTCAACCTTTATCCACTATATACTCCCCATGTCCCCCATCCATGCAACCCCATTATCACCACTCACTTGCTGTAGGCCCTCATGTTTTCCCCTACATAAATGTATGACCTGTCCCCAGACGATGTCAATGACCCCTTTTTATATTGTTCTACCTTAACTCCAATTTTGATGAAAACAGGGTATAAGGATATGAAGTAGATATTGAAAATGGAGTGAAGTAGATATTGAAAATGGAGTAAAGTAGAATTTCACAAGGATCAGTATTAGAACTATTGTTATTCATAATTTACATGAGTGATTTTGACTTAACTGAACAGAGAAATCTGCGGAAATACCAAGTTAGAGAACGTGACTAACTCTGAAGAGGAATGCTTAGATCCTGGGCAGTTAAATGGCAAATAAACTTTTACATGGGGTAATATGAGGTGATGCATTTTGGTAAAAGAAAGAAACCTTGGCGGGGGGGGAGTTTTCTGGTCTTATGGGATCCGTTTCTTGCAGTGGGAGGCCACTGACAGTAGCGGGATCTTCTCATCAACATCATTCACAACTCATTATAGAATTCTACAGTGCAGAAGGAAGCCATTCGGTCCATCGAGTCTGCACCAACCAGACTCCCAGTTGGGAGTCTGCTCCCAACCACAATTCCACCTAGGCGCTATCCCCATAACCCCATGCATTTACCTTATTTAGTCCCTCTGATGCTAATGGGAAATTTAGCATGGCCAATCCATCTAACCCACACATCTTTGGACTGTGGGAAAAAAGCCGGAACATCCAGAGGAAACCCATGCAGACATGGGGAAAATGTGCAAACTCCACAGAGATAGTGACCCAAGCCAAGATTCAAACCTGAGACCCTGGTGTTGTGAGTCAGCAGTGCTAACCACTGGGCCACCGTGCTGCCCAAATATTGAAAACTCCTGAAAAGGCTCCTTCAAAGGCTGAAAAGACCTAGACCATCTCCTCAGACACTGAAAGAATGTGTATCCAAATACAGCAATATCTGGACAATGTTCAGGATTGGACTGACAAATGGCAAGTAACATTTGTGCAACAACAAGTGCCAGGCAATGGTTATCTCCAAGAGTATACTTGCTAGATATTGTTGATGGTTTCCTTCATTGAGAATATACCAAACTCAGATTTGAAGACATTACAGTTGTTATCAACCCTGCATTGAAAAAATACTTCCCGATCAACTCTTAAGTTCAAGGCATTGCTGATACTGGCATTTGTTTACATGCTGCCTTGTGAATAGACTTGAGAGGGTCTAACCATCACCCCTTAACAGTTAATGGCACTACCATCACTGAATTTCTCACCATCAAAATGTTGGTGGTTCCCATTAATCAGAAACTGAACTGGACTAGCCATATTAATATGGTGGCTATCAGAGCAGGTCGAAATAGGCTAGGAATCCTTCAACGAGTAACTCACCTCATGACTCCTCAGAGCCTATCCACCTTCTACAAGTCAGGGGTATAATGGGATACTCTTGACTTGCCTGGATGGGTGCAGGTTCAACAACACTGAACACCATCCAAGACAAATCAGTTTGCTTAATTGCAACTTCTTCCACAAACATTTAATGGTTCCACCACTGAAGAAGAGGAACAGCCAAATGTGCCATTTACAAGACATATTACAGGAACTCACCAAGGTTCCTTAGGCAGCATCTTCCAAACTCAAAATCCACTACCATTGAAGAACAAAGGCAGCAGATACATGGGAACACCACCACCTGAAGGTTCCCTTCCAAGTCACACACCACCCTAACTTGGAAATATATTGTTATTCTTTCACTACTGCTGGATCACAATCTTGTAATTCCCTCCCTAACAGTACTGTGGGTGTACGTACACCTTAGGGACTGCAGTGTTTCAAAAAGGCAGGTTATCACCACCCTCTGAAAGGCAACTGGGCAGGCAACAAATTCCAGTCTAGAAGCAACATCCACATCCTGTAAATTAATTTGAAAAAATATGGAATTGTGTGTTAGATGATCAGCGTAGTAATAGAGAGAAGAGCTGAGGCAGCAGAATTGTGGTATCTGGGGTGAATAATGAAGATATCTTTTTGTAGAACCATACAGTGCAGAAGGAGGCCATACAGCCCATTAAGTCTACACTGACCACAATTGACCCAGGCTCTATCCCCATAACCCCATGCATTTATCCTAGCTAGTCCCTCCGACCCAAAAGGGACAATTTAGCATGGCCAATCCACCTAACCTGCACATCTTAAGACTATAGTAGGAAACCAGAGCATCCAGAGGAAACTCACACAGACATGAGGAGAATGTGCAAACCCCACACAGACAGCGACCCAAGCCAAGAATTGAACATGGATCCCTGGCACTGGAGGCAGCAATGCTAACCACTGTGCCATCATGGTGGACAAGTCACACTAGCAATGAAGAGATGCCAGTAAAATCTGAGATCAAAAGGACTCTGCTGATCAAGTTGAAGAAGAAAAAGTTTGAATATTTTGTGCACATAAGAAACCGTGATTTAGAAAGTCTGACACTGATGGGAAAGATGAATGGTAAAAGAACAATTCTAAAAAGCTTTTCAAACTAGACGAATGTATCAACTAGGAAGATGATACATGTCTTCAGGGAAAAATTCACATGGGTGTCCATGGATGGTGTCTTAAGGGAAAAGAGAGAGTGATACTTATGTAATTCTTAAAACACACCTTCAACTGAGTTCTTAGTATGTCTTCTAACCCTCAAATAAAGTCTCACTTGTTCCTTTGTGAAACATTTTGGGTTGTTTTATATGTTTTTTCAAAAAATAGATAAATACAAGAGGCTTCCTTCTCGATCATAAATCATACACTAACTCTATAATCTTGGATAATTCATAAGTACAAGTCTGGTGCCTTGCCAGGATAAACAAAATTATATGAGATGATACTACCATGAGGCTATCATGCTTATTCTGACTCATATGTTCCTCATTGCACTTGGGTGGAGTTCAGCAGTGTAAGCAGAAATGATAACACATTTTCTTAATAATGTTTGCATAATGACAAATGTTGAAAAGGCTAGAAAAATAAATGTGAATAACCATAAACATAATGATAGTTCCACTGATCCACAATCACTATTAATTTGTATAGCCATCAGCACCTCAGGATTCATTTTTTCAATATGTGCATTTGGCTTGGACTCTTGCCTCAAGGAGTGTATCATGGTTATTTACTGACACATTCATCATGACTCTCCATCCATTTATTTTAATTAATGGACAAGCATGAGAATGAATCCATGATTTCCCAATATGATTCCTGGTAAGGTTCTGAAGTTGAAGCGTTCAGACAGAAAATCAGCACTTTATAATGGCAATTCAACTCATTCGGCCCATTGAGTCTGCATGACCACATCCCATCCAGATCCTACCCTCATATCCCTACATATTTACCCACTAATCCCTCTAATCTACGCATCTCAGGACACTAAAGGCAATTTTTAGCATTACCAATCAACCTAACCCACACATCTTTGGACATTAGCGAGCACTCACTAGTGGGGTTCTGCTTTGGGATAGACCTGGTTGCAAGGCCATTGTGAGGTATCGATGATGGGGAGCTACCCTGCCTCATGAGTTACAAAGACCCTCTCGCATGGGCAAGGACGAATGCAGTGAAACGTATAAGTCTCCATCTGACAATGATGTGAGACCAGAGGGACTTACTGGACAGGAAGTCTAACTCACAGGTCCAGAAGTGAGATTGCATTGATTGCTGTCATGCAAAGCTGCTTAACAGTTCAGTATTGAAGAATGAGGCTGTCCTCTGTGGAGTTGTTTCAGGAGCTAATTTGCATACTTCTCAGTCTTCAGCTGTCTCGTCAAGATGAATGTTTTTGCCAGAGTGATTAACTAATGAATTTCGAAGGAATATCCCGCGTTAGATCTAATTGCATAGTCTGGAGACAAAAGTTAACCCTTTGGAACACTAAGCTCCCGGAATGTACATGTGTCTTTCAATTCAACCTTTAGCAGTACGCAGCTTGCACTGTGGAGAACACCCTGGTAAGGTAGGATGGAGATACCCAGCAGCTGTCCTCCCTTTCACTTTCATGTTTGGCACCAATTTTGAGGTGTCCCATCAACAAGATGAATGTAGACCTTGCTGTCATGAGTCGTATTGGTGCAATTTAGTGATGTACAAGGTCAGGACATAGGCTTTTTAGCTAAGGGATGGGGAGAGAATGTGCACATCAGATGTCATGATACAATAAAGGCTTAACACTATTTATCTTGCTGGAGCATAAACGAGCTATGTGGGGATGTGACTTTAGCATCAGGAGTCGTGCTGCGAGGGAGAGTAGAAATTCACACTGGAGAAAAAGCCACAGATGCAAGGAATGATGAGGGACAGGCCCATCAAGCCTGCACCAACTTTCCAACATAGCACCTTCCCCAGGCTCACATCCCCACCTTATCACCGTAACACGTGCATTTAGCCCACTGATCACCATAATCTAAACATCTTGGGAAACTAAGAGCTAATTTATCATGACCCATCTCCCGAACTTGCACATCTCTTGTCAGTGGAAGGAAATTGGAGCACCCAAAGGAAACCCACGCAGACATGAGAAGAACATGTAAACTCTATACAAACAGTCGCTCAAGGCGAGAATCGCATCCAGGTATTGTGAGGGAGGGATGCTAACCACTAAACATCAGAGACAATGTAAGAGGATGGCAGGGGAACTCCTTCAATGTTTCTCCACTTTCTAAAGAGTTGGATATTGTAAAGCAGACAACTCTTCTGTCATCTACTCCCACAACTGATTCACTCTGGATTCAAACAGAGTGTTACCTTGACTATTGATGGATAATCTTAAATTGATATTAGCTGTGACATTATACTTTTAAAGTTTTATTAGATTCTGTATTTATACTACGTTTCTTATCTTTTATTGTCATTAATATTTCAGTGTACTTCTCCATTTTAAAGTGTATTGCGTATTGAATAATAATTCTGTAATAAGCTTGTAAATAAATTGCTAAAGTATCGCAATGTTGTGAGGGTAAGTACAACAGTAACAGACTAGTCAGTTTAACTTCAGTGGTGCAGAAGCTTCTAGAAACAGTTTATCGGGGTAGAATTTGTATTCACATGGAGATATAGAAGAAACAGCATTAATTTTAAAGAGAAAAATCATATTTTAATTAGCTGGCTGGTGGTTTTGAAGTGGCAACAGAAAGGGTCAATGAGGATAATGCTGGAGATGTGATATATATGGACTTTCAGAAAGCATTCGATACAGTGACACACAAAGAAGTACATAAAGATTTTGGAATTAAAGGGACAGTAGCAATGCGGATACAAAATTGACTGGATAATAAGAAGCAGGCAATCATAGTCAGTGGATATTTTTCAGAATGGAAGAAGGCTTATAACAGTTTCCCAGGAGTCGGTATTTGAGGCTTGCTTTCTAATATGTATTAATGATCTATATTATGATGTTCATGGGGCAATTTCAAAGTTCGTAGATGATAAGAAACTTGGGAGTATTGTAAACTATGTGCAGGATAGTGTAGGACTTCAAAGGGATAGACAGATCAGTGGAATGGACAGTAGGTGGCAGATGAAGTTCGATGGGGAAGATGTGTAAGGTAATGCATGAAACTGGAGAGGCAGTATAAAAAAGAGGTAACTTTCTTTAGTATGTACATATGCCATTGATCATTGAAGGTATCAGGAGAGAACGTCCTCGACTTCATTGATAACGGTATAGAGTGTAAGGTTAAGGAGATTATGCTGAACTTATGCAAGATGCTAGTTCGACTTTAGCTGGAATACTGTATACAGTTCGGGGCATCACGCTATGGGAAGGATGTGAACCTATTGCAGAGAATGGTTCCAGGGATGAAAAGTTTCTGTTCTGAAGATGGATTGGAGATGTTGGGACCATTCTGCTTAGAAAGAAGAAGATTAAGACAGGATTTCATAGAGATGTCAAAATGAGGGACTGGACAGATAGGGAGAAACTGTTCCAGTTTGTAAAAAGAGCAAGAATGAAAGGGTATAGGTTTAAGGTGATTTGTCAAAGTATCAAATGTGATATGAGAAAAATCTTATTCACACAGTGTGATTTGTGACTGGAATGTATTGGCTGGAAGTATGGTGGAGGCAGGTTTAATGAAGGCATTCAAGGGACTATTAGATGATTTCTTGAATAGGAACAGCATGCAGGGGTGTGGGAAAAGGCAGGGGAATGGCACTTAAGTCATAATGTTTATTTGAAGAGCCGGTGCAGACACCGAATGACTTCCTCTGCATCATAACAATTCTGTGGACAGATTCAGTGTCATAACTTTAAGTGGCAGAGTAAACAGCACACGTTCTGCCCTTAGAATGATCCCTAGATTGTAAAAACTTAAAAACAGTAGCAACACGTCATCATGGCTAGTTTCCAGATAAGAAATATTGATTGTAAAGCATTCAGTTTGTTTTTCATTTAAGCGCATGCCTAGTAACACACCCAGAGATGCTTGGCTGGGAGCCAGCAATCGAAACACATTACTGAAAGTATTCATTCATTCTACTGAACAGTAAGCTTGGATTACAACAGCAGTTCTCAGTAACAACATGACATTGCTATTTATATGATGTTCTACCAGGTCATGGTTCAAGATATCGGCATATTTCTCAGTCAAACAACATTATATCATCTCTGATTTGCTTTCACTTAGGAAATAGCACTTATGTATTAGGAGCACATAAGGATGACACAGTGACACAGTAGTTGGGTTAGCACTGGTTAGCACTGCTGCCTCACAGCTCTAGGGACCTAGGTTTGATTCCCGGCCTCGGTCACTGTTTATGTGTAAGTTTGCATGTTCTCCCTAGGTCTGCATGGATTTCCTTCGGGTGCTCTGGTTTCCTCCCACAGTCCAAAAATGTGCAGGTTAGGTGCATTGGCCATGCTATTTGGCCCTTAGTGTCCTGGGATGCGTAGGTTAGGGGCCCTTGTGTCATGGTAATGAAGGAAAAAATACTGAATTGCTTGTGGAAATATTGAGCTTTAGGTAAGATTGGTGTTTCTTTTAAATTGACCCACAAGTCACCAGCTCAATAGTTGTGGGGTGATTCTCTAAGAGACAATAGAACCAAACAAGTTACCAAACAAAGTACTTCTGAAAAAAACATCTAGTAGCTATTTTCATCTCTGGGACAGAGGGACATCAATAGATCAAGAGATTCCCTGCATAATGCCATTCTGGATTTTGTGGAAGATGAAAGAACAGGTTAAAAATTCTGTTGAAATCTGCCCCAGGTTGTCTGTCAGGGAATGTGCTCTCTAAGAGCAAGTACTGAAGGTTTGACACAAATAAAAGCCAGCGAGCACATTCACTGTATCCCTGCAAATCGCATTTTGTAGGAGTATCTTACAATGTCTCTCACTGATGGTGGAAGCTAGCCAAGTCAGCCAAAGGTCGCAGCTGAAAAGGGAACTGAAAGGCTTCTCCATCAAGCTACAGAATCCTGGAATTGCAAAACTCACTATTTCTCTGCTGAAGCTAACTTGGAAAGAAATCCCACAGCATCAGTTTAAAGTCCAAACAGGTTTATTTGTAGCAAAAGTCGCAAGCTTTTGGGACGGCTTGTCCCAAATGGCTGGGCGTTCCAGCCGCCTAAAGAAAGGGACAGACTGTCCCGAAAGCTTGTGGCTTTTGTTACAAATAAACCTGTTTGGACTTTAAACTGGTGTTGTCGGATTTCTTTCTGTTTTACCCCAGTCCAGTGCCGGCATTTCCATATCGAAGCTAACTCGACCAGAACCTCATGACTATTGGCCTCTGAAGTCAATTCGACTGCAGTTTTGAATCATAATGACTGCAATGTCAATTATCTACTTTTCATGAGTCAAGGACTATTCCTTAGGCGTTTTCTAAAAATATTTATTTACTTAGAACTCAATTCTCCCTTTTAAGTTGGGTGAATGCATATATTTTACAATTTTCTTGTCGTTTATAATTAATTAACTCAACTCTATCTTTAACTCAAGAAACAATAACAGAAAATCTTAAACTTTGGCAAACCTGCTGAGCTTCTCCAGCCTTTTCCGTTTTTGTTTCAGGTTGCAGCATCCTCAGTATTTTACTTTTACCTCAAGAAAGCCTGGTTACATTGGCTTCTTTAAAAACATAACTATTGGTTCTGAGCAAAGGTATCTGCGTAAAGGTGGTTGCGTAAAGGCAAGGCAGCCAGTTTATCCTTTCTCATCTGGAATTCTAAAAATTTAGAGAATATCCATGGAACCCTACAGTGCAGAAAAAGGCCCTTCGGCCCATTGAGTCTGCACCGAACACAATCCCACCCAGGCCCTAACCCCATGCCCCTCCATATTATACCCACAAATCCCTCTAACCTACGCATCCCTGGACACTAAAGAGCAACTTCTTAGCACGACCAATCAGCTTAACCCGTACATCTTTGGACTGTCAGAGGAAACCCACACTGACACGAGGAGAATGTGCAAACTCCACATAGACAGTGACCCGAGCTGGGAATCAAACCCAGGACACTGGAGCTGTGAAGCAGCATTGCTAACGACTGTGCTACGGTCCCAGTCAGACAATGACAAATTGTGAAATGTCGCCCAGATAAACAACTCTGGGGAATCTTACCTCTGGTATGACGTAACATTTGTTGGGCCTAATAACTGCTTCAAGAATCTCATGTACAAGCTTTGATTTTGAACCTGACTTGGCATCAAAACAGATGGAGTGAAACATCATTGAATCCAAATCTAGGAATGCATTCACGACAAGTACAGTGCTAAAGTTCAACATGAGTTTGGACAGCTTGTGTAAATAACTGCTTGGAACACGTGATCACTGATATTTGCCATGATTTGATGTATGGGAGTGAATTTATCTTAAACAGAATTTAAAGAGGAACAATTGTAAGAAAAATGCTCAACAAAAATAAAAATCATGAATAAGCATTTGAGTGGGTGTTTCGATAGCAGAATAATGCATGTAGTGCTTCTTACTGAAGAGGGACATATAATTATTCTTTTTTCAAAGGGAAAATATGAGCAAGCAAAGTTATTGGGCTGTGTATTAGTCTGTGAAATTTCTATGTAAGATTATAACCTGACTCAAGAATAACAGAATAACCAAAGTTTAGGCCTTCATAGTTTGCGACATGTTTAGACTGAATGCAATTGCACTGCCATCTGTAGGAATATAGTTGAACTTTTGAAATATCACATAGGGCATAGGAACATAGGAACAGGGGAAGGCCATGAGGTCTTGACCCATTCAATCATAGAAGGTCTGTAACTTTCGTTTTATTTGTTCATGGGTGGCATTGTCCTAACTGTCCTTGAACCGAGGTTGCTTGATCATTTCACAGAAGTTAAGAGCCAACCACAATCAATTCGGAATCACTTGTAGGCCAGACCAGGATGACAGATTGCCTTCCCTAAAAGGGAATCAGATGGATTTTTATGACAATCAACAATGGCTTCATGCTCATTATGAGACTTTTATTTTCAGATTTTTATTGAATTTGAATTTCAACATATGCAGGGATGGGATTTGGGTTGCTGGATTACCAGTCCGATGACAATACACAATATCACTTCCTCCTCTTTGTTTTCAATATCTACCTTCAACTTGTAACCATTAATACTTTTGGATAACAAAATTATACCAATGTCAGATTTAAAATTAACAAATGATCTAGCATCAGTGGGGCAGAACAGCGGTTAGCACTGCCGCTTCACGTGCCAGGGACACAGATTTGATACCTGGCTTGGGTCATTGTGTGAAGTTTACACATTCTCCCCGCGTCTGCATGGGTTTCCTCCAGGTGTTCTGATTTTCCCTCACAGTCGGAAAGATGTATTGGTTAGGCAGACTGGCCATGCTATATTCTTCTTCAGTACTCCTGAACAGGTACTAGAGTGTGGTGACTAGGGGATTTTCACGGTAACTTCATTGCATTATTAAGCGTCATTGTGACACTGACAAATTAACATTTAAGACCTTGCTTTAAACAATTTCTACCTATAAAAGAAAGGTCTAAACTTTTGCAATTCTTTCTATGTGAAAGTGTTTCCCAATTTCACACTTGTTTTCAAGAAGCTTTCAAAAGGAGGGTTCTTTGGGATAACACCAATATTGGGATAGTGACTGAGTGAAGAAGACTAATGTAGAACTAGCGTAATGAATGGTGTAACTTGAACAAATAGCTGAAGAAAGTTGCTATGTCAAATGAAGCAGAAACATAGGGAATAACACAACTGAGGAATGGGCACCCTGAGAAATGAATGTTCAACACTTGATGTAAAGGACAACCTCTGCCAGAGATTTGCTAAGCTTAAATTGGCAAAGGATCTGATTCAATACAGTTAGTGGAGGAATAAATATTAGCCAGATTATTCAGAGAACTTCCCAGCTATTATCCACGCAGTACAATATGATCTCTTTCAAGCACTTGAAAGAAATATTTCAATCGAAAGATGACATTGCTGCAGTCCTACCCCTATTAGGACAGTCATTGTACTTCAAAAATATACTTGTGTAAAGTATTACGGATGCTGTAAATCTGAAACAAAACAAAACGTACTGGGGATATTCAACCAGGTCTGTCAGCATCTGGCCTACAAACACTCCCAAATGTATGGTTCGGTTTTTCTAGCATTTTCTGGTTTTGTTTGAGACATTCTAAGATTGTGAAATGTGCAGATAGAATCAATAGAATCATAGAATCCCTACAGTGCAGGAGGAGGCTATTTGGCCCATTGAGTCTGCACTAACTACAATCACACCCAGGTCCTACCCCCATATCCCCATGCATTTACTTGAGTTAGTTCCCCATTGTTCAAGAAGGGGAAGAGAGACCTTCCAGGGAATTATAGGCCAGTGAGTCTTACTTCTGTTGTGGGCAAAGTATTGGAGAGAATTATTAGGGATAGGATTTATAGTTATTTAGAGAGAAATGAATTGATTGGGGATAGTCAGCATGGTTTTGTGAAGGGTAGGTCGTGCCTTACTAACCTCATTGAGTTTTTTGAAAAAGTGACCAAAGAGGTGGATGGGGGTAAGGCGGTTGATGTGGTATATATGGACTTTAGTAAGGCGTTTGATAAGGTGGCCCATGGAAGACTTCTGCAGAAAATGCAGATGTATGGGATAGAGGGTGATTTAGCTAATTGGATTAGGAATTGGCTAGCAGATAGAAGACAGAGGGTGGTGGTTGATGGAAGATATTCATCGTGGAGTTCGGTGACAAGTGGTGTACCTCAGGGGTCTGTTTTGGGGCCCCTGCTGTTTGTAATTTTTATAAATGATCTGGATGAGGGTATTGAAGGATGGATTAGTAAATTTGCGGATGACACCAAAGTCGGAGGAGTGGTAGATAGTGAAGAGGGGTGTTATAGTTTGCAGAGAGACTTGGACAAGTTGCAGAGCTGGGCCGAGAGGTGGCAAATGGAGTTTAATGTGGAAAAGTGTGAGGTAATGCACTTTGGCAGGAATAATAAATGTGTAGAGTATAGGGCTAATGGTAGGATTCTTAATAGTGTTGATGAACAGAGGGATCTTGGTGTATATGTGCATAGATCCCTGAAAGTAGGCAGTCAAGTCGATAAGGTTGTTAAGAAGGCATATGGAGTCTTAGCTTTTATTGGTAGGGGGATTGAATTTCGGAGCCGCAACGTCATGTTGCAACTGTACAAAACTCTAGTGCGGCCGCACTTGGAGTATTGTGTGCAGTTCTGGTCCCCACATTATAAGAAAGATGTGGAGGCATTGGAGAGGGTACAGAGGAGGTTTACCAGGATGTTGCCTGGTATGGAGGGCAGGTCTTATGAAGAGAGGCTGAGGGATTTGAGGTTGTTTTCGTTAGAAAGGAGGCGGCTAAGAGGGGACCTTATCGAAACACATAAGATGATTAGAGGTTTAGATAGGGTGGACAGTGATAGCCTTTTTCCTAGGATGGAGAAAGCTAGCACGAGGGGACACAGCTTTAAATTAAAGGGTGATAGTTATAGGACGGATATCAGAGGTAGGTTCTTTACCCAAAGGGTGGTTCGGGAGTGGAATGCCCTGCCTGCGGCAGTTGTAGATGCGCCAAGTTTGGTGGCGTTTAAGAGGTTAGTTGATAAGTATATGGAAGAGAAGGGAATGGTTTAGTTTGGAGGGTCATTGCTTTTTATATTGGTCGGCGCAACATCGAAGGCCGAAGGGCCTGTTCTGTGCTGTAGTGTTCTATGTTCTATGTTCTTGATGCAAAGGGCAATCCACCAAACTCACACATCTTTGGATTGTGGGAGGAAACCGAAGCACCCAGAGGAAACCCACGCAGACACGGGGGAATGTGCAAACTCCACACAGACAGTGACCTGAGGCCGGAATTGAATGTGGGCTCCTGGTGCTGCGAGGCAGCAGTGCTAACCGCTGTGCCACCATGCCACGCCATATAAAGTATATAGGAAGGGATTGATTTGGGTTTGGATTGGAACGTCAACTGTTAATTCTTCTCTTCCATGACCTGGAAAGGGCAAGGCAATTTAGCATCCAAAAATCAGGTCAATTAATTCAGAATAGACTAGGGTTTGAAAGTAGCACTTTAATCAAAACAAATTCAAAAAGTTCAATGTTTCTTTTCAGCTTTGACAAAAGCAGAAGCAAAAGTCTTCAAATTTTTTTTTAACTGGTGTCATAGATAGGTTTACATTAACACCGCAATGAAGTTATTGTAAAAATCGTCTAGTCACCACACTCTAGCACCTGTTTGGGTACATTGAGGAAGGATTTAGCAGGGACAATGCACCTAACCAGCATGTCTTTTGGACTGTAGGAGGAAACCAAAATAAAACCCAACAGACAGGAGAACGTGCAGACTCCGCACAGGCAGTGACTCAAGCCAGGAATCGAAACCAGGTCCCTTGGAGCTGTGAAGCAACAGTGCCACTGTGCTGCTCAAAATTCTCTCTAGCAGTCTAGCATTTCTCTGATGAGATGTTGCCTGGAATTTAATCAATAATCTCCATATAATACGGCCTGCTCCAAAGATTTATGTAATTCGAGTCTGATGCCTCTAACGTTCCCAGTTAAAGCTCTTGTTTGGAACTCCTCTCAGAATCTCTTTCTGCATGCCACCCTTTAGAACTCCAATTAATCAAGCTTCTCAGAGGGAGAATGAATGGACAGACGGACAGGCTGACTAATTTAATGCTATTCACAACATCAGGACATCCCAAAGCGCTATGCGGCCAATAAAGTATTAGTTAATAGTCACTAAACATGTAAATACTTCGGTGCAGAAGTATTTGAGTTGGGAAAAAAACTGGGATATCTAATGAGGTTCATTATGAAATTGAATATATATTACTCTACAAATATCCTGTGAGAATCTCTTGAGGCACTAAGTCTCTGGAGGCTGTGTTTCAGATTCCTCAGCTCTGTATCCTTCCTTAGGGGATTTCACTTCCACTCTTCCTCCATTAACAAATTTGTGAACAGCACAGAAAACAAGCACAATGCCAGAGATCTCTTCATGAGCATTCTCCCTGCACTTGTCCAGATCTATTCAGGTACAGAAATCTTGCTTTAAAAATCCTTGAATCTTTCGAAAAGATCAAACTAATTGACTAATGGGCCTTTTACTGGCAGTATTCTCCCAGTGAGTGCCACTATCAAATTGAGCTTTGGGAGAGATGGGTATAGCTTTTTTCTCAGAAGTCATCCCAACACTTCATATATTTCCTGAACAGAGGTGGGAGACTGGAAGTCCTTGTTACGAAAGTTAATTCTCAAAATTTGGCATTAATCTTACTGGGCAGGTATAATTTTAAGTTTGGAGAAGTTAAACCTTTTTATTTAAGGTTTTTTAAAGACCCAAGCAGGAACCTAAGCTGCAATGAAATAGACATTTCCTTTGCCCTGTATATTGGGAACCAGCACTATGATAGATCTGAATCTCCCTGACTGGGTGTTGTCCCAAGTACAGATGAGTTACCAGTTCTCCAGAAGAGAGTGTCAATTATCTATTAGATACAGCTTGTGACAATATACAAGCTGCTGCAAAAAAATCCCAGTAGAAGCCTGGAAAGAAACTGTAGCATAATAATGACATTAATATTGGCTTTGATAGCTAATGGCAGAATAGTTTAGTTTCCTGAGCTGTAGCTTGTCATTCAAAAGAGACATTATCTTTCCTCAGTCAGTCAATGTTGGTGAATACATCTTGTGAAGGAATGCTTCTTTAAGTACAAAGTTATCAGATTATTCAGCTATAAAGTCATAAAATTAAAAGAGTGTTTCTCCTATGAAGTAGGGATTGAAAATTAAAAGCAAAATTCATATTCTGAATGAAGATTTAGAAGTCTTTAAACTGGTCTTTATATCATCTCGACAAGGTTGATAAGTTACAAGATACATTCATCTGACAATAGGTAACCTTAATGATACCCTTAAATAAGTTGTTAAATAAATCCTGGAAACTGAGTATTGTGACAATTATAGAATATAGAACATAGAACATTACAGCACAAACAGGCCCTTTGGCCCACAAGTTGCGCCGATCATACCCATACCTATTAGGCCATAGAAATATTTGTAACTCCCAATCCCATTACATCCCATGTACTCATCCAGAAGTCTTTTAAAAGACCCCAGCAAATTCGCCTCCACCACCACCACTGATAGCAGCCGATTCCATTCACTCACCACCTCCAGAGTGAAAAACTTACCCAACATCTCCTCTGTACTTGCTACCCAGCACCTTAAACCTATGTCCTCTAGTAGCAACCATTTCAGCTCTGGGAAATAGCCTCGGAGAATCCACCCTATCCATTCCTCTCAACATTTTATAAACCTCTATCAGGTTGCCTCTCAACCTTCGTCTCTCCAGGAAGAAGAGACCTCGCTCTTTCAACCTATTTTCAAAAGGCATGCCTCCCAATCCAGGCAACATCCTTCTTAATTTCCTCTGCACCCTCTCAATAGCTTCCATATCGTTCCTGTAGTGAGGCGACCAGAATTACACACACTACTCCAAGTTGAGTCTGACAAGGTCTTATAAAGTTGCAGCAATATCTCCCGACTCCTAAACTCAATCCCTTGATTGATGAAGGCCAGTACACCATATGCCTTCTTGACCACATCCTCCACCTGCGAGGCCAATTTAAGAGTCCTATAGACTTGGACCCCAAGAGCCTTCTGCTCCTCAACACTGCTAAGATTCCTATCCTTGATGCGCCTCTCAGTGTCCTATTTGTTTGAAAGATGTTGACTAAAACAAAGGATGTTACCTGGCACGATGTTTAACATGCTCCCTGCTGATTCAACTCATTTATGATATAAACATTGAAACCACACATTAGGATTTACTCCTGTATCTCTCTAGGCAAAGGTATGGCTGCTGTAGTGTAGTGATGATAATTATCTCCTTAATTGAGATGGAGGTACTTCATTAGATTAGGTGACTGGAATTTTACTGTCCCATCCATCAGGGGAATCGAAACAGACGAGGAGCAGAAACGTTTGTTGACAGGATTTTCCAGTTTTAGGGTGAGTGAGGCCAAAAAATCCAATCTGGATATCTTAAACATCCTTGCATGGATTTTCTGATTAAAAACTAGGTTACACTTACTTTTAGAAGAACTACCAATGTTGCATTTGCATGCTTGGTTTTTTTAATAAACTTTTATATAATTTAGCATATATACATTGTCCCTTATGTCATCTGTAACCAAACTCAAGATCCCATCTCCATGCATTCTTTAGTGGAAAAGTACGATGTTGAAAAGAGATACCTGGACCCTTATAATACCCAGACTATTAAATCTGGCTAAAACTTGTTAAAAAAGCTACTTCAAAGATGATAATATTCTTTGGTGATTTCTTATCTTTGGTTGAGTTAAATATGTTCTTTAGATCTATTTACCTGTCCACAAGGCTTGTCAACTTGAAGTCAGAATGATCATCAAAGGAGTATACCTGATCTGGAATAGTCTCCAAAAGGGGTTATAATTAACTTCAATGGTTCCTCATTCAATCGTGCGTAAGGTCTGGTATCTATAAATTTTTTTGTTAGGTTATAATAATAAGTTCTTCTCATCACTTTTTATGTTGCCTCATTATCATTTTTTTCCTCTGTTATTTCCTTTTCCATCAAGATTACAACTAGGGAAACCTGCCTTATGAATTCATTTACTGTGGCAAGGGTCAAAAATGTGATTGGATCTTACCTTACAACTACCAGGACCTCAAAAATGAGACTTGCTAACTATTTTGCCACTACTATTTTGCCAAAATAGTTGTTGCAGAATTGTCAGCTCCAATAAATATAGTGAACAATGTGGCATAATAATAGACAAAACCCTTTTCTTTTATTTCCAAAGATTTTTCTCAACAAATACCATCTATATCACCTGAATCTTCAATGAAACTGCATTGATTTAGTTCTGTGTAGTTATTTCTTTCACACTTTTTCGCACAAGTACATACATCCAATATGTATTGCACTTTCTCACCGTCCCTCAGCATCTGCACTATATGCAGAAGCTCTGCAAATGTGCAGGTTTACTTTTAAATAGATGGTGGGTGGCACGGTGGTACAGCAATTAGCACTGCTGCTTCACAGCACCAGGGACCCAAGTCTGGTTCAGCCTTGGCTGGAGTTTGCACATTCTCCTCATGTCTGCATGGGTTTCCTCTGGGTGCTCCAGTTTCCTCCTGCAGTCTAAAGATATACAGGTTAGGTTGATTGTCCAGCTAAATTGCCCCTTAGTGTCAGGGGAAGTAGCATGGTAAATATGTGGGGTTATAGGGACAGGGCTTGTGTAGGATTATTGTCGGTACAGGCTCGATGGGCTGAATAGCCTCTTTCTGCACCATAGGGGTTCTATGATTCAGTCTTTTATTTCTGCAGGAGAAGATGATGCACAATACAAGGCAGAGGTGTAGACTCATGGGTGGAAATCCTCTATCCTTACTCGCAGATTTTTTGATGCTGTTGAAAGTGAAGAGAGTTTTGTTTATTGATAAAATTTTCCTTTCTCACTCGCATTGGGTTCCACCGTGGATGAGGCCAGACAATCCCACCCAGAGTGAGGAACAACCAACAATGCCTTATTCTGGATGAAAGAGTAACTAGTAACCATCAAGGGTGAAGACTATTGAAACTGGTGGTTTCAACTGAAATGTGAGCAGGATACCTTCCCAATGCTTGTACCTTTCTATTACTCAAGAACACACATATTCAGGCAAATGGTCCACTTCAAACTACAATGGAAAGCCTGTAATTTTCTACTTTTTGACCTTTTAGTGCCAGTTAACTCTTTTACCTCTTCTCTTTCTTATAATTTTCTTCTTAGAAGTTACTAGGCCACTATTACTAATCCAGCTCCAATCCAAGCAACATTCATTGACCCTAAATCCGCTTCCAATCCATCAACCTACTTTCTGTCCATGCTAAAATTTCTCTTATATCAAGTGCCTGGATTTTTACAACAAGTTTCTTTTTAGGCCCTATATTAAATAGCTTCTGAAAATCATCACATGGGCGGCATGGTAGCACAGCGGTTAGCACTGCTGCTTCACGGCTCCAGGGTCCTGAGTTCAATTCCTGGCTTGGGTCACTGTCTGTGTAGAGTTTGCACATTCTCCTCTTGTCTGTGTGGGTTTCCTCTGGGTGCTCCAGTTTCCACCTACAGTCCAAAGATGTGTGGGTTAGGTTGATTGGCCCTAAGAAATTGCCCCTTAGTTTCCAGGGATGTGTAGGTTAGAGGGATTAGTAGGTATAATAGATGGGCGTGGGGCCTGGATGAGATTGTGTTTAGCACAGACTCAATGGTCCAAAGGGTCTCTTTCTGCACTGTAAGGTTCTATGATACTATTTTCTCTGTTTACATTTGGCCATGTCTTGTAAAATAATGGCTGTCAGAAATCTAGTATGATTGCTCCCACTGCCCTAATGTTACTTTGACAGAAGGGAGGGGAAGCCCCCATGCACATAAACTGATTTTTCACATTTCTGATGAATTAATGCTGTGGAACAAGAACGGTCCTGAGGAAGTTCCAGGCCCTACTTAAATTTGTCAAAACATGACTGGCTTTGAACAAATATATCCCTGCTGTCCAGGATTGTTTAATTGGATTATACATGCTCAGTAATTTGATCTTGATTGTTGCTTTTATTCCCACAGGCTCTAACTAGTCTCAAGCAAGCTGTTGATTAAAAACAAACAATGAAATATTAATAAAGGAATTACGATCCATTTAGCTTAATGTCAGTAAGACAATTCAAAAGCATTTTACAAAACAAATCTGAGTTCATCAAAGAAGCCTTTGGAGAAACTTTCAATAGTTTTAGAAGCCATGATTGAATGGCGAAGCAGACTCGATAGGCCAAATGACCTAATTCTGCCTCTATATCTTGTGAACTTATGAAAAGTTTGTGCTCAGTGTTTTAATTTTACATGATAATATTTTGAAAAAGTTAAGAATTATTCATTGTAAAGAACATTTAGAGCTATTAAATTCATTTTGAAGCCACAAACAGTCATGAAATCAGGCTGTTTATCATTTCAGTGTGATTTCCATAGTTTCAGGAATGTTACTAAACTTACTTTCCCAATCATAGCGAAAATGTTGCCAATTATGATTTTTTTCCTTCCTCTATCACATTTATTTATTTAATTCTTCCCTCCCCTTTTTACTGTCCTGCATTTTGTTCCTTTCCATCTTCTCTTTCACTTCTACTTCACCTTCTCTTCCCTTTCAAGCCATTCTTGCACTACCCTTCAATTCTATTTTCTCTTGGCTCCATTTTACTCTCCAAACATGAACAATCTTTGCCCTTAGTTTATATTTCCCCTCTTTTTCTCTCCATCTATCTCTCTCTCTCTAGGCATTAAGGTGGCACGTGGTTAGCACTGCTGCCTCACGATGGCAGGGAGCCAGGTTTGATTCCTACTTTAGGGTGACTGTCTGTGTGGAGTTTGTACATTCTCCCCATGTGTGCATGGATTTCTTCCCATAGTCCAAAGATGTGCAGATTAAGTGAACTGGCCATTAAGGCTTGGGGTCATGGGGTTGGAGGAGGAGGGAGCGTGGGAGTGTGGTGGCAGGTGAGGTTGACTAAGATGCTCTTTCAAAGAGTCAGTGCAGACTTGAGAGACCGAATGGCCTCTTGCTGCATTGTACGGATTTTGTGGTTTTTCACTTCTGTTTTGCCATCTTAGTGCCCAATTTAACCATCATGTTGTGCCCATTATTGAGCGCAAAAACTTGATAAAGTCAGGGAGAGGCAGACACTGTGATCCACGCCTGCATCCACACCAGTTCCCCCTTTACAAGACCCAAAAATGGCCGTGATCGGGATTGTATCCAAAACAGATGCCATTTGCATTTAAGTTGATTTAATGGCCTGCGCACCTAACTTTACCGACACTTCCCACTTTAACACCACGTTCGCCCATCCAAAATTAGCGCAAAGCAGACAAGTTCCATAGAAGTACAATTAGGGCCCTTCAGTTACTGAGGAAGTAGTTGCCTGGTATCTCTCGGCTGTCTGCTTGAGATTGCTGGTACAGAAGGGAGGATGTCTGCTGTCACTCTGCCTGAGATCAGTGAAGATGAAAACAGCTTCACTGCCACTCTGACTGAGATTAGTGCAGGGAAAGGATGGAGCCTACCTGAGATTGGTGGTGGGTTGTGGGAGGTGGAGGGGGGGGGTGCAGGGGAGATGGAGGGTGGATTACTTTGCCTTAGATCAGTGGAGGGGAAGTGGGGATGGGCCTTTGATCAGCCTGGATGACAGAGATAAGGGAGTCAGTAACGTTGTGGGGATGGGTAAATGTCTGTGGGGGTCAGGGGGAGGCAGTATCCAGCCCAGGAGGGATGTGGCAGAGGAGCCACAATCTATCATTTTATTCCTATGCACATATAGTTGGAGGTGCCAATTGGAGCTACAAGGTTTTGGGTGTATTAAGCCACCCCACAACCTGTGCAGCATGATTCAGATGCGCTAATATTTCTGCAAGCAGAGTACATATGGGAGTGCCTGAAAACAGGTCTAAAAGTCGAATCTGAAACACTCCTAGTTTCAAGTCTGTCTAGCCCTTAGAATCAAAATGGAAATTACAACATTTCTCATGGAAAACATATTGTTGTGCCTGCTGCATAGTCTGTTTTAATCCTTATAGGTGGACAAATAACTGTAAGTAGACGCCTTGTTAGCACAACCAATATTTATTTAAGACACACAATCGACAATCACCCACCCAATGAACAATAAGTTACCTTTACAGAAAATACTAGAATTTAAGTCCAATACAAGACCTTGACTTAACTTTGCATGACTGGCAAATACCCAAGCAGATATTAGTCTTTATCTATGTGTTGCACTTGGTTGTCCTCTGCGTAGTCTGATCCTTTGGTCTGGTCTGCCGTTTTGGCACTGGTCTTTCTTCCTTCCTCCTCGGGTGTGGTGGCCCTCCTCGTGCTGGTCGTCGCTGGCGATGGTCACTGTTGTTGTAGTTTGTTCATGGGGTCGGAGAGAGAGATTTTCATTGCGCAGCACTCTTTATACCCCCTTGGGTTTCGCACTCCTTTTGGTCATTGCCAATCAATTGACCAGGACTTGATCACCCTGATCGATAAAGTCCAATCGGGTGCTGCTACACCAATCTACCCCAATAACCATGTCTGCAGGTGCTGGAGGCACGCAGAATACACACCTTCCTCCCAATTAAAAGGTTACGGTGCCCCATGTCTGGCAAACAATCTAGTTTTACCAGAAAACCTTCTTTATACTGGAGACGACCCATATCCTGTGTATTCACTCGTCTGCGTTGCAGCCTGTTTATCTCTGTCTTTTAGGCTGTCCAATTGTCCCGGAGTGCTTTATAAATCACCATTTTAGATGGCCTGTTAGGCTACAATACATAATGCAGCTAAATTTCCTTTACTCATATTTAATTAACAAGTCCTTACCTTTCACCAAAGTTTGCAGTTTTGGTTAGATAAGGAGAAAATGTTTCCTTCAGGAATTAGCTGCTAACAGGAGATAGCAAACAGTTTGGTTCCTTCCTGCTTTCAATAAAGAGATGACAGAAAGGAAACCTGTTGGAGGTTTATAAAATTATGAATAGCTTAGGCTGGGTAAATGTGGACAGGTTTTTACTGTGGAAGATCCAAGATCTTGAGATAAATGCAAATCAATGACCAAATATTAATAAATCAACAGGAAAAAGAAGAGGAATTTCTTTATTCAGACAGTGGTTAGCATGGCTTCCCCAGGATTGAAACAAATAACTTTGATCCTTTAAAAAATAACCAGATGACTACGTGAAAGAAAGAAGAACAGATAAATATGCTAAAAGTTAAAGCAAGACAGATGGAATGGGAGATTTATGTGGATTATGAACAGTAGAGCAGATATTCAGGTCAAACGGTCTGGTTCAAAGTCATCCTACATACAGCCTATCTCATTGCAGCTCGTTAGTTTCTGCCCAGACTTGCATTGTCCAGTATTGTGACTTTATCAGGCTGATTCCTGCAAATGTTGGCTTCTATGATCTCTGATCTCCCTCTGGAACTTAGTTGGATGTTGCTTGCCCTTGCCCTGTTGCTATTGCTTACCGTTAATTGAACGTGTCTCTAACATGTATTAGGGTTGAGTTGGCAATATTGCCATCTTCCTTCACTCCACAATATTGCTGGTTTTCTATAATCTGGAACCATGGCATCTTCATCCATAAAGACACCATTTCAGCAGATAGTCTGCAGTAACTAAAGAAGTGAAGCACATTTACCAAACCTAAGTACCCACAAAAACTAGTCCTGTTAACCCTATAATGGCTTCCTTTCTAACTTCAGTGAGATTGGGAGAGCTTTCTTTCAGACTGGCCAAACAGCAGCCTGATATAGTTATAAAGAACAAAGAATAAAGAAAACTATAATCCAGGAACAGGCCCTTCAGCCCCCCAAGCCTGCACCGATCATGTTGCCCAACTGAACTAAAATCCCCTATTCTTCAGGGGGCCGTATCCCTCCATTCCCTTTTATTTATATATTTGTCAAGATAATTAAATAAATCTGGAAGGCATCAGTAACCGTGGTGAACATGTAATTGTTAGATTGAGGTGAAAACCTATCTGATTGATTAATGAGTGTCCTTTGGGGAAGGTAATTCATTGACCAGAATTTTACCAGCACATCCACTCCGAAGACTCGCAGAATGGAATTCTCCGTCGGCCTCAGGTGAGATTTTCTGAGCCTTGCCCAAGCAAGGTCACCAAATACCGGCCACTGTCTTTATTGGGTATGGTCTCCATGTGAAAGAAATATGGTTGACTCTTAACTGCCCTCTGAAATGGCCCAGCAAGTCATTCAATTTTACCAAGCTCCACAACAAAGTATAATGTGAATAAAATGAGACAGACCACCAGGCAAAGTATTAGGCATTGGATTCAGGTACAGCAAATGCACAACCAATGTAGATGACTCTTCACTAAAATCTATGGACTTGCCCTAAAATTGCAAGCTGTCCAATAGGGGGTGAGAAGAATCAGAAAATAAGTTCTTACTGGTGAGATTATCATTTTCTATGTCTTGTAAATTTTGCGATCATAGCAAATGTAGGCGCAAGATCATGCCACTGATTCCCAGAAGTGACTGCAAGATTACACCCCAACCCAACCTGAATGTCCCCCATCACCTAATAACTTCCCTGACTCCGCCCATTTCGACTAACTTCATGACTGAGGAGAGCAGTGTGGTGGATAGGGTGAAAGTGGGTAGGGTGATGGCTAGGTAGATAGCTTGTCAGATGGGTGAGGTGGGTAAGTGGTGAAGTGGCAGGTGGGTGAGCAGTCAGGTGGATTTACGGTAATCAAATTGGGAGGGGTTGTCATGTTGGGGGCGAGTTAAGATGGATCAGCATTGAATCGGTTAAATAGGTCAGGCTGATCAGGTCAGGTTAGGAGGGAATCAGAGGAGTCATGGGGTTAGTATAAGTGACTGCTCATGACATCAAGGCAGCATGTGATTGAGTTAAATTGGATTGAAAAAGACTAAGAGGGAAAAATCTCCAATAGTTTTTGATATACCTGGCACAAAGTAAGATGGTTGTGGTTGCTGGAGCCAAATATTTCTGCCCCAAAATACCGCTGTTGAAGTTCCTCAAGAGAGTGTGCTAGGTCAAACCGTCTTCAACAGCTTCATCAATGACCTTCCTTCCATCATTATGTCACGATATTCAGTTGCAATTATAACTCATCAAAATAATTAAGCATTCTGTGCCAGCAGGCAGCAAGAAGTGGAATATTCAGGCTGGGTCTAATAAATGATGAGCAACAAATGCAGTGAGCCTCTTAGAATTCCAGCTCCCAGGTTGAGATAGTAATGGCTTATCCAACCAGGGAGCCCTGCATGTGTATATGGCTTGTTCAATCAGGGAGCTCTGTATGTGTATGCATCAGGGTTACTGACACTCTGGGTTTATACGCTGTGTGAGGAAGCAGTTGGCTGAGTGTTGCTGACTAAGTAAATAAGTTTAAATTTGATGAAGGGACACCAGCCTCAGAGAAATTATTTCAGGCACTGGCTGTCATATTTTGATCAGTAAAGATTCCGTCCTAAAGCTTCTGAGAAAAACAATGGAGATAAGGAAGATTTGAAAGAGGGTAGAGTGGGTACAGGAGTAAAATAGATGAGATGGTAAGATGGGTGAGGTAAGAGATAGGGTAGCAGGGTGTCAACAGACTAGGGTACAAAGAAAAAAGAACAATACAGCACAGGAACATGCCCTTCGGCCCTTCAAGCCTGCACCGATCATGTGTTCCTAACTGGACCATCCCTTTGTATTCCTCTATTCCCAGTCTGTTCATGTGGCTATCTAGATAAGGCTTAAGTGATCCTGGAAGTGTGGTGGGTAGGGTGACAGGTGGGTAGGGTGGAAAATGGACAGTTGGACAGGATGGCAGCTGGGTAGGTATGTAGCTTGGCAGGTCGGTGAAATGGGTAAGTAGTGAAGTGGCAGGTGGATGAGTGGTTAGGTAGGCTGACGGTAGTCAAATTGGGAGGGGTTGTCAGATTGGGGGGGGCCAGTCAGGATAGGTCAAATAGGTAAGCCAGGCAGATCAGGTCAGGTTAGGGGAGAATCAGAGAGGTCATGGTGTTAGTTGGGGGGCAGTGGGGGAGGGGGGGGCTCAGGGGGCAGTCGGGGGAACAGTGTGGGGGGTGTGGAATCAGGGAAGTAATTGGATGATTTGGATGATGTGGGATATTCAGGTTGGGTTGGGGTGTAGCCTTGAAGATTTAGGGTAGTCAGTAGGGAAATTGGAGGAGGCCAATTGTATCATTATCCAGGAATTAGACTTTGAATTTTCTGTCTAACATTCCCTGGATAATTTCCAGGTAAGTGATCCGGAACCGTCTGAAGTAACGCAGAGTTGGAGACTATTTTGAAAGACCCCAGGGAGCAGGGAATGAGTTCAAACCTCAGAGCAATTAAAGTAGGGAAAGGATTAATGAATTTAATGCATTTTTTACTTAGCATATACCACAAACATAACCCTTCCTCATGGCTGATCTCCTTAAGCTTATACTGCTCCTGGTATCAATATAAATTATTTATTCATGTTTTCCTTACTTGTTCATATCTTTCATTCTTTAGCTTTCATTTCCAAAAGACAGATAGTCAAATGTGAATGTTATGTTGCAGTCATTGTGAACCTTATCTGTTTGTGCTAACTAAACGTCATTAAACAGCTGCAGCTAGTGGATTGCAATACCGGCTTTTTAACAGGAAGAGTCCTGCTGGGATAGCCACGACCACCCAAGTAATTTCAAGGAAGGAGATGCCAACACCACCGTGGGTCTCGATCGGACCAAAGATTATATCGTGACTGCAGCTGCCAGATGGACTGTGAGTCCTGGTTGAATCGGGAGTTTGCGCTGTGATCAAAGTAGGAAGACCTGCAGTCCTAACTGGAATCGAGAGTTGGTCATTGCCTGGCATTTGTGTGGCACAAACGTTTCTTGCCACTTTGAAGATGAAGATGGTTGGGCTTAGGAACTACTTTGAGGACCACTTGTAGTGATGTCCTGAAGCTGATGTAGTTGATCTCCAAAAAGCACATCCATATTCCTCTGTGTCAGGTATGACTCCAACCAGCGGAGGACTTTCTCTTGATTCCCATTGACTCTAGTTTTGCTAGGGTTCCTTAATGCCACACTCAGTTAAATGTTGCCTTCATATCAAGGGAAGTCACTCTCAGCTCACCTCTGGATTTCAGATCTTTTATCCACGTTTGAAGCAAGACTGTAATGAGGTCAGGAGCTGAAACACAATGCTCATTTTGTATCTGATTAAATATAAATCTTATTATTATTCCATTTGGAAGTCATGCAGACTGCTTGTGAATATGTAGCAACTTTGCAGCATCTCTGTCTAATAACAATAAAAATGACATTAAGCCTCAACAGGGTTATCAAAAAATTCAACAGGGTTATCAGGAGGGATGTTTATCAGGTGCAAAGCCTCCTAGCAATTTCATGTTGACTTTCCACCAAAGTGGAAAATCCCAATGCAGTGCTCAGCAAGTCAATAATAGCCACTTATATGTAGAAAACTACCCCAAAGTCCTTCCCAGTAGCAGAATTAGGTAAAGTAAACCAGAAATATTCGGATGGGTGATTAAATGCTTGGTTATAAAAGTTAAGTAATAATGAGGAGAGGAAGAATGGACACCAGAATTTTGTTGCTTTGCGCGCCATGGGATTGGAGTGAGCAAAGAGTGGACAATGGAATGTCCAGTCTCACTGAAGCGGAGCCATAAAATCCCAAAAGTTTGAGAAGTTCAGAAAGAAATTTCCATCTGTTGAACCAAAGAGAAGAATGCATGACGGCACTTTGGTGCATAATGGAATAACAAAGATCTCTGCAGTGATGATGGTATGGAAGAAGTTACTGAGATAATGGGCTGCAATATCAAGGAGTCAGAAGAAATGCAGAGCTATTTAAAAATGACAGACAGTATGCAATTCTGGGATTCCCATCCCATTACTTGCACTCACAATTTTCTCTGGTGTGGTGGCATGAGTGTTTAATGAATCCACAGCCAGCATCCCTGACCTGGCATTGCTTTCCCCATGTAATACTCATAGAGTCTTGCAAGCTTCCCCATAACTCATGGTTAATTGGCCCTCAGACGAGAGGTATACTATAGTCTAGATTCGGGAATTTTTAGAAGTTAACTTTAAAGAAGATAACTTTAAAAAATTCTTACCCGTGGCCTCATCTGCCCTCACCACTCCATGTCAACTCATGCTGCCACTCTCCCCCAGTGGCTCTCAAACCATCCTTGCCACCTCATGGCTCTTTGATGTCCATTTGCCTAGTATACTCAATGTCAATGAATTCTGTGTTAACAATGATATGTGTGAAACTGCTGAGGAAAATGAATCATCCATTTAAATTAAGAAAAAAAAACTGTTGTTTTTAAAACCCTGTGCAAGTATCAAACAGACCATCAGGTTATCAATACGTAGATTTTAAGCACTTGACAACTCCTAATCTTATAGACATAAACATTGACCATGAATATAATGGGTGGAATTCTCTGGCTGGCTGCACTCACCCCAAAACCAAGGAATCTCGCCCAAAGTCAATGGACTTTGCGAGGTCTGTCCCCCTGCTCGCTACGATTTCCATGATAGGCAGGACAGGAGAATTCCCCACAATAACTTATAACCATATAGAGCTGTAAATGACAGGATATATACAATTTTCTGTTTTTTACTCTTTCATGGAATATTTGACATTCAATGGCTCCTTATAGAACACAGGAATCAATTCAGGGAACCTTTATTGAGTCTCTAAGTCAAATATATCGTTCCTTATGGTATAGAGACATTATTTGCATAATTTCACCAAAGCTTTGTACCAAAAGTCTGCCAGACTTCCTTACTCTTGCATCCGAGCAAAAAGACCAACATACCATTTGTCTTCCTAATAGCTTGCTGTAGCTGCGAGCTATCATTCCTGTTCTAGATGCATTCAAGTGACTTTAATTCATGGAGTAAGAGTCAGCTGGTTCCTGCTCTTCTGCTTCCAATTCCAGTTGTATGAAATTGGAAGCAGAAGAGCAGGAACCAGCTGAATTATAAGTCTCTGGCTCAAAGTTACTGCAGAGGTCATGGATTCTTATTTTGTTGCAGCTACCAATAAAATGAAGTTTATTAATAAGCGAATGTATTTTGTGCAACTTTTGAGACAAATGTTTACGACTCTAAAGAAGCATAATTCTGTCATCACTACAATAACAGGTGAAGGAGAGCATTTTTTCCATTTTTTGGACAAACACTGTGAATATGGCTGTTGGAACTTGGAGCTCTAATCGAAAGCAAGCCATAATTTGTAATGTGAAGGAATCTTAATGACAAGTTTTGCATTCCTCAGTAGTCTGTTCCCATCCATATCCCTGGCCACCTGGATTTAACGTTCAACAGCTGAGGCTTGGCAGAATGAAGAATGTATGAGGCAGCTTTATAATATTCATCTAATCTATTCAACTCTGAAAGAATTTATGATGCACTGAGTATAACCATGAATTATTTGTGGGGTGGAATTTTCCCATCCCACTCGCCACGGGAATCGTGGAGCGGACAGTGCATGGCTCTGTTGACCACAGAGGAATTTCTAGTCTTGACAAGAGCACAGCCATAAAATCCTGCCCATGGTGTTCGAAATGTTTATCGGCAGGAGGAAAACATTACCGTGATGCAGCAGAGTGCACTCCTGCTACTGGCCAGTAGGAGAGTGTGGGAAGCCCATGAGAGACAATTTGGAGAAAAGGTGCATGGAATTGGAGACATTGCTTATCATGCTCCAAATCCTTATTCCTCATCCAGTCTGTACCCTGAGTGCTGCTTTCTGTGCCAATGTCCAAAACAAATAGCAGACATGAGAAGTCTGATTCGGGGAATGAAATGCACAGTCTTCCTTGAGAACAGTGGAAGCTAAAGAGTAATAAGAAAAGGAAGAGATTGAGTTTGTAACTAACCAAGGCGAATCATTTGGATGTTTACCACTGTAGATTGGTTTTATGGTCTTATGCAGGGAATGTTTTCACCAGGCAGAGGAACATGAGATGGGTGGGAGTAGGTTTATATGAAGCCCACTATCTTTTTGTCCACCCTTGCCTGTGTAGCTTCAGATGTGTCTTTCCCAGATGCCAGTGGTCAGATTCTTGACAGGCATCATCAGGCACGTCCTTCAAGAGTAGTCTTTGAGGGACGCATGGTAGCACTGTGGTTAGCACTACTGTCTCACAACACCAGGAACACAGGTTCGATTCCCGGTTGAGGTCTATGTGGAGTTCGCACGCTCTTCCCGTGTCTTCGTGAATTTCCTCCGAATGCTCCAGTTTCCTCTCATAGTCCAAAGATGTGCTGATTAGGTGGTTTGGCCATATTAAATTTTCTGTCAGTGTACCTGAACAGGTGTCGAAGTACGGTGATTAGGATATTCTCACAGTAACTTCATTGCAGTGTTAATGTGAATCTATTTGTGACAGTAATAAATAGATAAATAAAATTTGTCTCCAAGGAGCTATCTACTGATTATGGAGTTGCAAATACCTATAAGAGACTTAACTGGAGCAAAATGCAAGAATTTCCTTAGTTCACAGAGAAGCATGATAGACTTTCTGTGGTTGTTTTCAAACTGAACTTTAACAGACTAGAATCTCTGTCAGTAGATGAATGCTATGAGGGCACTATGATGGACACATGGGTGCAATCTGTAACTCCTGGACCTGGTGTCATTCCAGCCAATGAAAACCTGAGAACCCTTTCTTTCTGACTTTTTTTTAAATTTATTTACGGGATGTGAATGGGCATTTATTGCCTAATTGCCCTTCAGAAGATGGTGGTGAGCTGGCTCCTTGAACAACTGCAGCCCCTGGGCCATAGGTACACCCACAGTGCTGTTAGGGAGGGAATTCCAGGATTTTGACTCAGCGAAAGTGAAGGAACGGCAATATATTTCCAAGTCAGGCTGGTGAGTGACTTGGAGGGAAACCTCGAGATGGTGGTGCTCCCAGGGTATCAGCATTGGCAAGCAGGTTGTACATGACAGCCCTGACCAAAACGGCATCCATCAACTAGGACATATTCATGTGTGTGATAAATCATGAAACTCTACAATTATCATCAGCAGATCACCAACGACAATGAAATTCAGGGCTGTGTGGATCTCAGCAACTGATGGCAACACATGCTCACCTGGTCAACTTGACAGAGGCCTTCTTCCAGAAGATTGAAAATGTCAGTGCTCCCTGACAGGCAAATTTGAGACACCCAAGGCACTTCTGCTCAGTCAGGTCCAGAAGGTTCATGGTCTGACTGGATAACATGTGCTGGGGGCTATCGCTATGTTAGGGTAAGATGATGGTTAAGAACAGACTACAATGGCCAGAGACAGTAGTAGTGTTCAAGGGGTAGTGGCATGGGTGTCAGGCTTCCTCTCAGAGTTTCTGCACTACGTGACAAATGGCTGCCCAAGATTAGCGCACTAACCTCATACAAATTAGCACAGTGGTTAACATTGCTGCCTCACAATACCAAGACCCAGGTTCAATTCCAGCCTTGGGGTTTGCCTGTGTGGAATTTGCATGTTTTCCCCATGTTTGCTTGGGTTTCCTCTGGACGTTCAGATTTCCCCCCTCAGTCCAAAGATTAGGTGGTTTGGCCATGCTAAATGGGCTTTAGTGTCCCAACTTAGTGGGGTAAATATATGGGATTATGGGGTGAACCTGGATAAAAGTTGGTGCAGACCCAATGGGCTGAATGGCCTCCTTCTGCACTGTAGGCATTTTTTGATTCAAATGAGGTGCCTTCCCATTGATCTCATTCTTCTTAAGTGCCAGTACTGAGAGCACCTTTAAATATAATTCCAATGTAACTAGGTTCCAGCCTATAGATTTGCAAACCTTGTGTCTGGTAATGGAAGGGTAGGGGATCTGTATTTTCCAATGATCACAATTTTCAATCCATATCACCTTAAAACACTTGCTAATAGGATTTAGAAATGCAAATGTTAATAAATATTTCAAATGAAAAATAGTTGTGCAATTCTATTTCTGCAACCATTGACTTTGTTTGCTAGTTCATAAAACCTTTTGCTTTTAATCTCTTGAGATAATCTTTCACTCTGAACGACATTCAACATTCCATGTGTAAACGTAAAGCTGTTAAGACCTGAAATTAATTCATTTGTATTAAATAGCACCTTGGTTATGTTGATATGCATCAAAACATTTTAGGGTCTAGCAAATAAAATGCCTCTGTGTGTATGTGTCTGCAGTTTCTGAATAAAATATAACTTACTCTTATCTAAGAATCAACTGCAATGCTATTAAATGACGTGGAAGTGACATGCCTTACAAAATTGAACCTTTCAGTCATCAACAGGAGAAGCTCTTCTCAGCTAAATTAACTAGGTAATGGAAAGCAGTCTACAAACGAAAGCAGGTTCACAGACTCAGTGGGTAAATAAACCAACACGTTTAATTCATTCTTTCTTGGCGTTTAGATAATGCCAGGAAGGCCTAAATTCATTGCCCATATCTAACTGCTTTGAAGAAGATGGTGATGGACATTTCCCTTGATCCACTGCATCTTATATGGCCATGGTGCATCCACAATGCTACTGTTGTTGGTTATTTCAAAATCACTAGTTCAAATGTGACTATCATTTTGTAGTTATATTTTTAAGCATTTTCAGCTAAAATTGATGGAAACTATGTTAATAAAAATTAAACCAGTGTCATTGGAAACTAGCCAGATTGGTTAAGTAGATTGTTTATATTGTGAGGCAATTAAATAATAAGTAATTCATTAATTGATATGTTAGAAAGGTTGGGAATGAAACGTGGAACACAAATGTTCGTAACTTTTGTAATCATGAACATATTATTAACGCTTGATTATTAATACAGATCTCTGAAGTGCAATGAAATTAAAATTATTGTGCACTCCTCAGGCCACAGATTAAAGTGATAACATAAATGTTAACCTTAACTAGGGGAACTGAATAGGCTCTTGTCTTAAGGGATCTTACCTCCAAATGATGTACAGCTATATTACTTAAAGTTTAGTTATTAGTCACAAGTAAGGTTTACATTAACACTGCAATGAAGTTATTGTGAAAATCCCCTAGTTGCCACACTCCAGCACCTGTCCAGATACACTGAGGGAGAATTTAGCATGGCCAGTCCACCTAATGTGCGTATCTTTGGACTGTGGGAGGAAATTGGAGTACCCGGAGAAAGACCACGTAGACACAGGGAGACTGTGCAAACTCCACATGGACAGTGATCCAAGACAGGAATTGAACCTGGGTCCCTGGCGGCATGAGGCAGCAGTGCTAACCACTGTGCCACCATGTCACCCCGCTTAATGTTAACCAATTATTGCATAACACTCAAGCCTACCTCAAAGTAACAGATATAGGACAAGGTTCACTAGCCTCCTAGCCAGGTTTTCCTGCTGGTGGTGCATTATTTATTAGTGGTGGAATTCTCTGGTTCCACCACTGTCATTGACATCACCCCAGGCTAGCAGAAAACCTGCAGGCTGATATATGTTCTTGGCGGGACTGAAGAATCCCACCGGTATGAACAGCAGGTGAAATGCATTAATTCTTATTTCATCATTAGCGAGATATGGACAAATTGGCTATTTTCCAACAATTGGCTAAAGTGGGCTTTCAAGGTATAAAAAGGAGATCTCAGGAAGCCACTTTGGGTTAGGAGGAGAAGAAGCAGAGAGACAGAGAAAGGCAGAAAGAAACAGAGAAAGTGAGAGAAAACATGAAGAGAGATGATAGCGAGCAGGAGAAAGAAAGAGATGTTTACAAGAGTTTACGGCAGAGAGGAAGAGAGGTAGGAAAAGAGTGATGTTTATAGAGAGGCACTGAGAGCTGTTTTTGATGTTGTTACTTCACAATGTGATCTGAGAAGGTGGCAAGAAACCTGTTCAATCATGAAGGTTAAACTTTCTCTTCATATTGTCAATTAGTGTTAATCGCTGTCAATTGATGTTTTGCTTTTATCTTTTGGACTTGTTACCTCTTTAATGGTTAATACGCTTTCTGAATTTGTCATTTAAAGTGCTTTTTCTTGAAACATGGTTAAGTCTCTAAGATCTGATGTGATTTGCAATTGGGGGTTGTTACAAACAAGTGAATCCCATAAATCTAAGTTAATAGATCAAAAACAAACAACTTCTACAATGCAGGGAGCTCCAAAACCTTGACCAAGGACAATGAAAAAATGGTGATGTATGTCCAAATCAAGATGATGTGTGATTTGGAGTGAAACATGATTATAATGTGTGTTCCCTGTATATGCTTTCTTGACTTGGGTGATGGAAGCTTCAGGTTTGAGAAACACCCTTGAAAAAACATTAGTGAGCTGTTAGAATACATTCTGGAGATTGTAGATATTACGGTCACTAGACACACTGATTATAGAGAGGGTGGATGCTGATCAAGTGGATAGTTTTTTTCCCTGGATAGTTTAGAGCTTCATCCAAGCAAGTGGAAAGCAATGTTCCCTTTCAACTTGTTGCTTATGACCCTTTAAATGTTTTTATGTGGCCACAAACAGAACGAATTTTTATCATGGAATGTTGCTAGTGTGATGCTTGCATTGCTTAGCAGTAGGGAGACAAACTTTTACCGAAGCGACTGGGGGGTGAACGATGGTAGAGAAATACTTCTCAATAAGCTGTAAATTTGTGGGCCACAAACAGTGAACAGAATACCTTTTCAATTTTTCTCTGCTTTGATTTCATTAGCTACAAAGAAATAACACAACCTTTCAATATGTTGTCTCCAATTTTCTACATCTGGGTCAAATGGTTCAATCTTTCCAATTAAACACAATTGCATGTGTGTATGTACTTCGGTTCCCTGTAGTTTCGACATTCAACTCTCCTCCCCTCTAGCTGCACACCATGATCTCCTGATGACTAATAATTTTTCCTCATTGCCAGTGTAATAACTTTGAAGATTTGAACCTTGAACACTCATTGTGACTTAACGTCATAAAAGTTTATATTACACAAGATAAAAAATATATACAAACAAGTATCAAACAGAACTGAATACATGACTATTCTCCATTCCTCCCTGGGTTCAATTGAGGATTCTCCCCTGCCCAGAATACACTCCCTTCCACCTGATTGGCTTGTTTTCTCACTCTATTGGTTCCAGGCTGACCCACATGAACTTCTAGGATCATCTTCCCTTACAAGGGCCTTGCTACCACAAACACCTTTGGGACTGGGCAAGATCAAAGGAAAATTGGAGCTGTTATAATAGGGGAGAGGGAATGGGGTATATTGGGAGTCGGGGAAAGGGAAGAGGGGGAGAGGGTTGGGCAGCAGGGTGAGAGGAGGGGAGAGGGAGAGCAGCTCTTGCATGCTCTTCTGCACCCGACATCCATATTACAATCTGCAGATTCAGTTAATTCAAATAATCGCCATAAGGTCTGCGTGCTTGCCAGAATTTTAAGGAGCATTAAGGCAACAAGTGTTTTAAGGAATGCAGCAGCTTTTAATGAGCTAATGCATTTAAGGGCTAATTTTCTTCCCAGAGTCTGACTATTACAATTAAAAAGATGCTTGTAGGGATTAGAATTGTGTTGTTTCTTGCAAAAAATTGAAATGTTCTGCTGAAGTAGATGCAATAGAAGGCAATGAATATTTTTGTCGCTGATGGTGACATGCTTGTCAAACAGTCACTGATAATATTCACTTTTCTGATTGTGTGCCAGCTTCAGCTCTTTTATCTTAGGGTGAAACTTTCTGGTTTCTCCCACCTGGAATCCAAATATTCCCACTTGAGGTCAACAGACCTTTTAAAGGTACATTAAATTGTCCGTCCTGCTCGCTATGATTCCTGCGATGGGAAGCATTGGAAAATTTACCCCATGTCTTTCCCTGTAAGGCTACAGTCATCTTCTGACAGAAGGTTAATCACCACATAAGCTTGTCCTGGTTCCCTGAATGGACTTCTCAGTCTGTATTGCAGAATTATCCAGAAGGCAATCAATCTAGGTATAAAAACAGAAAATGCTGGAAAAACTCAACAGACTCAGCAGCACCTGTGAAAAGAGAAACAGAGTTAACTTTTTGACTCCATATGATCCTTGAGTCAAACAAGAGTTTTCACATTCTCCCCGTATCTGTGTGGATTTGCTCTGGATGTTCTGGTTTCCTCAAAAGATGCGCAGGTTAGAGGATTGGTCACATAAATGGGCAAACTTATGGAGATGCAGACTCAATGGGCCAAATAGCCTTCTTTCACATTGTAAGGATTCTATGGTTCTTCAGACTGGCCAAGTCTACTGCATTTGTCCCGCACGTTCTACATTTATTTCATATTATTTAGGGAAGGGGATGACCTTGTGATATTATTGCTAGACTATTACTTCAGAAAGTCAACTATTCTTCTGGGGCCCTAGGTTAGTATCCTGCCACTGCAGACGATGGAATAAATAAAAAATATCTGGAATTGAGAATTTAATGTTGACTGTGGAACCATTGTTAATTGTTGGAAAAATCCATCTGTTTCACTAATGTCTCTTAGGGAAGGAAATCTGACATCCTCACCTGGTCTGGCCTACATATAACACAGCAATGTGGTTAACTCTCAACTGCCCTCTGAAATGGCCTAGAAAGCCATTTAGTTCAAGGGCAACCATGGACAGGCAACACATGCTGACCAGCCAGTGCCGCCCATGTCCCACAAATGAATAAAATAACATTTAAGGCATATTTGTAGTATTTTGTTTTTATTTTAATGAACCCAGGTAATTTTGGTGAGCTTTTCAAGTACAGAACTCCTGCTATAAAACTAAAGAATAGTTTATTTGAAAAGAATGTAAACAAAAGCAAGGATACACTTCAGATCAATGATAAAGTATTCTGATTCTAATGAAAGGTAATCAACATGAATCGGTTAACTCTGTTTCTCTCCCTCTACACTGCTGAGTACTGACCTACTGAACATTTCCACCTTCTTTTTGTTTCTATTTCAGATTTCCAGCTCCTGTCATCTTTTGCTTTGGTGATGGAAACAATCATTTCTACCAATCGATGCCTCATTCAAAATAATAAATGCTTTCAGACTGTGGCTGGACTTTGCGGTACCTTTTACAATTCAACCCTGGTCAAATGCTTTTACAAGAAAGGGAAAAGCAACTCGGTGTCCTTCACTAACCTCCATTCACATAGTGGTACGATGGTTAGAAGGGGTGGTATTTTGGTAACAACAAAAGTCTGCTTGTAACACAGGAGCAACAATCTCAGTACATTCAGAAACATGAACTTTCAAAAAACCCCAAGCTGTGCTAGGTCTCAGCTTGCTCATCCATTTTTCAGATAAAACTTCATCTGTTTTTATTTTATTCACTCATGGGATATGGGCGTTTCTGGCTGGCCAGTACTTATTGCCATATTTGCCCTTGAACTGAATGGTATGCAAGACCATTTGAAAGGACAGTTGAGAGTCAACCGCATGCTGTGCCTCTGGAGTCACATGTAGGCCAAACTAGTTAAGGACAGCAGACTTCCTTCCCTAAACAACATTAGTGAACTAGATGGGTTTTTTTCTGATCACCAACAATGGTTTCATGGTCATCAGTAAATTCCTAATTCCAGATATTTTTATTGAATTCAAATTCCAACATCTGCCGTGGTAGGGTTTGAACCTGGGTCCCCAGAAAATTAGCTGAGTTTCTGGATTAACAGCCTAGTGATAATGCCGCCAGACCACCGCCTCCCCTCTGTTGATGTAATGTATATTTAAAGGCTGAGTATGTTGTCATGTGAATTAAATGGTAAATGTGGAAAGATCAGAGTCCAGTCCTCAATACTAATTATCACAATCACTGCGGTGTGACCTTTCCCATATGTTGAGCAAACTGAGCAAAATTCCATTCCCCCTCCAATAATTTTCCTCAAGATTAATTAAATCCATAAGAGAATAAAGGAAAACCAAACACAATAGACATGAACCACTGATACTGGAATTCCTGTTAGAAGGAACTGTGTGCTTCATCACGAACTGTTTTTTTTAAACAAGCAATAATTAATTTATGGTTGGCACAAGTGTAGCCTTCCTCCCTCAAGGAAGAATACTGATATTCTTAGGAGGTTAAAGTTATGCATGGAGTGACTATAATCTGACATACTTGCAGCCTTTCACAGTTACTTCCAAATGTTATAAATTAGAATGAGGAGAAACTCCATCAGCTAAAAAGCCGATTTCACATCATCCTCTGGTTGGATTACTCTCTGGGAAGGGTGAAGGGTGTGGTTTGTAAAATTGGAACATCCTGCATTGAAAGCATATTTTGTAAAAATGACATTTGGCAGCTTTCCAGGGTCTGTACTTTCAGTGAACTCAAACCTCCTATAGCCACAAGAATCTGCCCCTTCACTCAAATTAATCAATTTCCATTATTGTTCTCTAATGTCCTGTCATAACTCCAATGGAAGATGGATGGGGAAATGCTGCAGACAACTAAAGAAAGTCAACTCATAACATTTCTCCTGTGGCTCCTCCAATGATCTACTGAAGGAGGTTAGAACTCCATTTCTTATAATTCTCCCTTCAGGTATTTTAAGTCAGTTCATCTTAGTTCTGAATTTCCTGCTATAAAATGCATAGAATAGATGTCGAGTCCTTGAAGGTACTGCTGCAAAGTTAAATGCTCTATCAGAGAGTCAGTGCAGACTGGATGGCTTCCTTCTGAGGTATAAGCTTGGAGGCCCTGATTTTATCGGCATGCCAGCCCTGATTATCATTGACGTCGAGCACTATTTTACAAACCTTGGGAAGGTGTGCCGATAAAATTCTGTCAGGGAAGTTTAAAATCAAGGCATTTCTTTATGAAGAGGCCAGTGAGCACATGGGTGATTGATAAACTTTGTTCAAGTTGGGACACGGATAGAAGATAGAATCAAGCTTGGTTATAATTTCCTTTGTAAGGTACAATAGCTTGCAAGTGCAGGAAAGTATCAGTGAGCTGATAGTAGCCAGGAACTATGCCTTGCTCTTCTTGAAAGACAGGGAAATAGAATAGTGAGAAAGAAAGATAAACGTTGAGAAAAATTGTGTTATTGTTGCTGCCTAAACAGATTGCATCTCGTAGCTGTACAGTTCTTAATATTCAAAAGTTAAATGTGACTATAGAGAAAACGTTCAGATGTCAAAATCTATAGTTGTCTCAAATTTATTCATTTTGCCAAAACTTGCATATAATTATGCTTAACTTCTGTCAAATTGCTGTTCAATTGCAATTCAATTACTGCCAAGCAGTAGTGAGTTTAATAAAATTGATTGAAAGAAACACTTCAACATAGCAGCGGTACATTACATCTAAGCTTTTTCCTCATTCCAGTCTGAGAAAAGCAGAGAAGACGCATTAGACTGCAAGAGGCTGAAGATCCTGTGATTAATTTAGAAATGATTTTACTTAAAAATGTCATTTATAAATTTTTAAACAATGACATGTATTTATAAAAAGACCCTTACCATAGTAAAGCACCTCACAGGAGATGATGGAAACTTAGGAACTAGAAGCAGGAGCACGCCATTCGGCCCTTCAAGCCTGCTCCATCATTCGTTTTGGCTATGGCTGATCATCGAATTCAATATCCTGATTCTGCTCCCCCCCGCCCCCACAACTCCCATATTCCTTGATCACTTTAGCCCCAAGTGCTATATCTAATATCTTCTTGAAATCAAACAATGTTTAACAAAAATTAATATCGAGCCAGATAAGAATAGATTTGGGCAGAAAATAAAATATGTTTAAAGAGCATTTACCAGGAAGAACTGGAGGCAGGGAGTCAAAGACATCCAGGGAGGAAACTCTAGAGCATTTGATCTTGACAGCTGCAGATATTGTTTAAAAGGTCTGAATTGGAGGGGCACAGTCTTGGAAGGAAATTAAAAGAAGATGGGAGTGTGATACTAGCGAGAGACTTGAAAACAAGAATAAAAACTTTGAATTCAAAGCATTTCTTAACCAGGAGACAATGTAGGCCATGTAATCACAGCGGTGACAGGTGAACAAAAGTTGTTGTGAGTAAGGATAAATACAGCAGGGTATTAGATGACTTCAAGCTTAAGGAATGTTGAGTGAGGGAGATGGCCTAGAATATGTCAGACTAGTCAAGTCTAGAAGTAAAAAAAGCAGAAATAATAGTTTCAGCACCATGTGAGATGGGGGGAGGGGTGCGGGGGGCAAGACAGGCAATGCTACAGAATTGGAAATAGTGATGACATGAATATGTGGTTGGAGGTTCAGCTTGGGGTTAAATATGACTCCAAAGTTGCAAACAATCCTGTACAGCCAGGGGGTCAAAATCAATGGCTTTCATCTGTGAAAAATTTAATTGGAGGAGATGCTTGTTTATCCAGCACTGAATGTTGGAAACTTTTCCTTTGATTCAAAGGGAGAATTTTCCAGGCCCACTCAGTCCAAAGCCGGAAGTTCCTGCCCGAGATCAATGGCTCTTTGCAGAGTCTACCAAATTTTCTCTTCCACCCGTCATGATTCTTGTGGCAGTTGGGACAGGAAAACTTCACCCAGAATTTGTGCGATAGGAGTGGAGAACTTAAAATGTTCTACCTTGTTCAAAATGATATAGAAATAAGTCCAACAAATACAGATCAGTCAGTTTCACCTCAATGGTAGAGAATCTTCTAGAAACGATAACTGGGGACAAAATTCAGTCACTTGGGCAAATGCAGGTTAATTAAGAAAAGCCATTGGGATTTGTTAAGACCACTTTAACTAACTTGCTTGAGTTTTTGATCAAGTGACAGAAAGGGTTAATGCTGTTGGTATGGTGTCACTAGGAGGACAGAAAAAAACTCTACAAGTACACTCCAAAAAGCTCCCTAAAAAAATACAATATTTCCATTGACATGTGGGAATGTTTGCATTGGAATACAGAAACTGGAAAGAAGCGTCTGGGAAGATGCCAATCACCTCGAGTTTCACCAGGTAGAGCAGAGAATCCAAGTATAAATTGTGGAAAGAGGACACAGAATCCAAGGCGTTTCACCCGCCCACCTCATCAAACACCAACTGCCAAAACTGTGGTGGAATCTGCGCTCCAGAATTGGACTATTCAGTCACCACAAAACCCGTCTCACCGGAATGGAAGCAGGTCATCCTTGACTCTGAGGGACTGCCAAAGAAGAAAAAGGTATTCATGAACTTTTAAAAGGCATTTAAGAAGTGCCACGCAATAATACTTGTGAGCAAAGTTAGAGCCCATAGAATAAAAGGGACAATAACAACACGAATACAGAACTGGTTGAGTGACAGGGAACAGCGCAGTGTGCTAAATGAACAGAGGAAGTTTGGTGGATGCGCAGACAAGCAGCATATGAAATTTAATGCAAAGAAGTGTGAATGTTTATTTTAGCAGAAAAAACAGAGACAGGGGATAAAAGATAAAAGGGATACATATAAACTTATGAGTTAGGAACAGGAGTAAGCCCTCGAGCCCATTCAATAAGATCACAATTGGTCTTACTTTAATCTAAACTTCACATTCTTGCCGACCCCAGATAACCTTTCACCGCTTTGCTTACTTTTATTGTATGAAATGATTGCGAAGCTTGATGAATGGTGTATCTGTTACAATGTTGGCTTCAGCGACTTAGCAGCTCCATTAGCCTCCAGCACAAATCCCATTACGGCCACTAAATCTTGCGAGCTGCCAGAAATGTGATTTGAGCCAGCGAGGTCTAAGTTTGAAATCTTTCTCACCCTCACCAGTGTCACAATCATGTTTACATCCAGACAGAGCGTGAACCTGATTTTCATACTTCTTAATAAAATAACATAATTATCAGATTGAAGCCTTAGCATTGCTCACAATGTATCACCAGTGTGGTAGTGCCAGGGTGGTAGTGCTAAGGTGGCTGTGCCAAGAATGGGCCCTCTAAGAAGCTATATCAGGTTGGTTTCCTCTTATGTACAGCAGGGAACCCAATGCTTGACGTTGGGAGGGGGTTATGCATGCATTGAAATGGGGGGTCCAGGCCCTGTGATGGGGATGGACGGTACCAGTGAAGGGGTGTGGGGGTGGGTGATACATGTCCCAATGTTTGCATGCTTGAGGGTTGGAGAGGGAGCTGCAATTCTTCAATATCTGCGTGCTTTTCAAAACGTTTTGGCAAGATTCACCATAAATAGATTAATAAGTAAGGTCAGAAGTTGCAGAGTCAGTGGTGAAGTAACAGAATAGCAGGTAATTTGCTTCATCGAAAAGCAGGCTTTTCCAGGCAGCAGTGCTTTTCCAAGCAGCAGAGAGTGGGTGGTGGTGTTCCACAAGTATCAGCACTGGAATCACTATTGTTCAAAATTCAGATTGATGATTTACATGGTTAAATCAAAAATAGGATTTCTAAATCTGCAGATGATAGCAAATTGAGGGAGTTGATCTTACAGTGGCACCAAAGTGAAAGAAGGCCTTAATAAAATGGACATACAATTGGAAAGTAAATTTCTACCTAATAAGGTATTTCATTTTGACAAGAAAAATAAAGTGGTTGCATATTACTTAGGAAATAATCATTTGAATGGGGTAGAGGAGCAAATGGATTGTAGACTACAAATTCACAAATCACTAAAACGCAGTGACACAGGTTAATAAGACCATTGAAATAACAAACTGAGCACGAGGGTTTAACTCTAGAAAGATAACACCGAGAATAATGAAGCTGTGCTGAATTCAGACCAAACTTAGAATGCCGTTTACAAAAATGAGAGTTGTATTATAAAAGAAAAACAGTGAGACCTTGAAGAGGAGACATATAACAGATTTATGAGGATGATACAGGAATGTGGGTATACCTATCAAGAATGGATGAACATTGTGAATGTCCTTCCTTATGGAAAGAGAAGATTGAGATCTGATCCAATAGAGGTCTTTAAAATTATCGAAGATAGTAATCGTAGGCACAGAGAGAATGTTTCCACTCATGGGGAAGAGGAAAACCCAAAGCTGTTAATATACATATGTGATTAAAAAATCAATTAGGAAATTTGGAAAAAAATCTCGTCACTGGAGTCTAGTGTAGAATTTGCTGTCACAGGCAGTCTTCGAAGTGAATAGTATAGATACATTTAAGTAGAAAATGTTTCTTTTAGGTGCAAGTACACTACTAAAGACTATTTAAAAAAAATTGGAACATTTTATTTCATTATAGAACTTTATTCTATCCCAATGTAACTAGCAAATGGCTCCACTTTTTTAAAAATTTACAATTGGGTTATTCGTAATTGGTAGATAAATGCAGTGATTTTTAAAAAATTGGTGATATATTAATTTCCAACTGTTCAAAATATGTCAAGAAACATTTTTTGAAGCAAATTTTTTTGAAAATTTTAAATTATTGTTCAAGAAGGCTAAGTCATCAAAGGCTTTGAAATGGTGACATGCAACTTTGGGCACAAATTTTCACCGAAAGCAGAAACTCTACCCAGACTCTGCTGTCATCACCCAGTTCTATCTCTCTTGACTTTAAATCACCAGACTACTTGTCCGACAAACAATCATGGATGAACAGTAATTTCCTCCAACCATATATTAAGAAGACCAAATCCTTGTTTTCAGTTGTTATTGTGAGCTCTTGACTACATCTCTGTCCCTGCTCACTACCTGAGGCTGAACCACACCATTCACGACCTTGATATCGAACTTGATCCTGAGATGAACTTCCTCGTGATGCGATGAAGAAAGCCATCATTGGAGCCGGTGGCTTCCATGTCGCTTTTCCCGTCTACTGCGACACTCTACACTAAAATTAGAAAATTCCACCCTCTATCGGCCATTCCATTGCTCTACTTTGAGTTTCATTGTAACGTTGGCTGGAATTTTCCAGCCTTCACATCGTGCTGCTGCTGAAAGCAAGGATGGAGAATTTAGCCCCCAACAGCACCAGATAATCTCATCAGTGTAAACTGCCAGAAAATTCTGGCCATTATTTTCCATGGCTTTTATACACTCTATTACAGATTATGGACAATCATTCAATGTTTCACAAGTGACCATGTTCACGTTGTTTCAGTTAATTCTGTACTTTATTTGTCAGTACAATCATTCAGTACAGTTGGTAAATATTTGATTACTTAACTGTCATTGATCTTATATGAAACATTACAAATGAATAAAGCATCGTACAAAAATATATTTTCCACAGTACCTTCCAGTTTAAATGGAATATTTCTGAAAAGAAAGACTCGTTGTCAAAGCTTGTGTCTCACATTCATCAGAACTACTTTGAATGCCAAATTTCAAATGATCACAACTATTTATGTCACAGGAGAAATGGGTGCTGATTGGTTGGCAAGTCAACTCTGATTGGCCAACGCATTGCCATGGAGAAAGTAATGGGGAACTGTAGGCTCCCCAAATTCCCTCATAATTCAACAAAAAGATTTGAACATATTTCTTTTGTTTGTACAGAACAAATTCCTGAGTTTGAATATATGCCACTTTTAGCAAATTTAAATGGATCAAGTTACTAACTTAACTAATTATCTTAAGTCTGTTATTATTGTGGTCTCATGTCTTTTTTGAATTACTGTGGAGACTGGAGAACCTATAGTTCTGCAACTGTATAGTCCCATCTATATATTGTCTGTATAGCACAAAAAGATAATACTTTTCAGTATATACCAATACATGTGACAACAATAAATCAAATCAAACCATAGATTTCTTCATGGCAGCATCCCAACTCAGCAGATTTGACTTGCCAAACCATCACCACTCTTTTTTGCTGTGTTATAAATTGTTGTGATTCTTTGAAATTTGGCATTCTTGCATTTGTCCTGATGGATGCAAGATAAAAAGCAAACATTGTTGTTATTGATGTCTCACAGCTTTATTTTTTAACATGAAAAACACATTAAACTAAAACAATTGGTGAAATTCAGTTGAATGCTTGAATGTTAAACACAATTTCTTTGCCTATGTGATTGCTTTATTAATTCTCATTAAATAAACTCACAAATCAAAAACTTATAAGAAGGCTGAAGTGGTTCTTATATGGCTTCAAATATTATCAGGGATCTTCCAGTGACAAAATGGGATACCTTTTTGAAGCTAGGGAACGGTTGATTCAACATTCAATTTATAATAATTTTGTTAAAAATGTGATATAACTTGTAGTATTACTAAACTTAGTCAAAGTTTTCTTGCCAATACATTCCAGAAGAAAATAGTCTAAAACAATGCATTTCAACATACTCGCATTACACTTCTTAATTCACCATTCCAGATTAATACCACCACTACAAATTCTCACTCTAAAGCTACACAGCACAAAATTCTGTCCTCAAACCATTGACAAGGAGAGTCTGAAAGGAGAAAACTACTTTAAAAAACAATATTTTAAATATTGCTGTGTTTATGAAATATAAACACACCATAAATAACAGGAAGATCAGCAGAACATGAAATTTAACACTGATAAATGTAAAGAATTGCTGAGGTCAAAAACTGCACAGGGTAACAACACAACTGTTGGATATAAATTAGAAGAGACTCTTGTAAAAGGATGTAGGTGTATTAGGATTGATACATGTTATTTTTCATGTTTCAATGGAATGGTGATGCAATTCAAAAACCCACTTGATTGTTGGGTAATATAGCTTGAATAGGCAGTAAGGTGGTCTCACAGCACCAAGGACCCAGGTTCGATTCCGGGCTTGGCTCACTGTCTGTGTGGAGTTTGCGCATTCTCCCTGTATCTGTGTAGGTTTCTTTCAGGTGCTCCAGTTTCCTCCCATCATCCAAAGATGTGTAGGTTAGGTGGATTGATCAGGCTGCATTACCCCTCAGTGTCAGGTGGACTTGCTAGGGTAAAGTATGGATTGTGGGGATAGGGCTTGAGTGGGAATGCAGTTGTTGCAGATTCAATGGGCCGAATGGCTTCCTTCTGCACGGTATGATTCTATGATTCTAACTTTACAGCACAAACTCACCAAGGACCTGCTAGGCCTTTACAAAACACCAGCTGAATCATGTGGACTGTTGCATTCAATCCATTGTTTGTGTGGAGTTTACACATTCTCCTCGTGTCTGCGTGGGTTTCCTCCAGCTGATCTGGTTTCCTCCCATGCTCTAAAAGATGTACTGTTTAGATGCATTGACCCAAACAGACACCAGAATGGGGAATTTCACAGTAATTTCATTGCTGTGTTAATGTAAGCTTTACTTGTAACTAATAAATAAATAAACTTTAAGCTAATAGGATGCAAAAATTAACCACATATTTTGTTGAGGAGACAGAGAAACAAGACCAATATAATATATAACAGAGACCAGTTCGAAGGAATAATTAGAGATGACCAAATTTTACTATCTAGGAAAAACTAATTAAAAAGTTAAGTTATATAAACCCAGAATATTGTATCAAAGTAAATCAAATACAAATTTAAATAATAACTGTACATATATGAAATTTAAATCATCACAGACATCAGGTAGAGTTTCTTTAAAGGTGATAAACATTTGCAGTAACCCGCCAGAGTACTAAAGGCAAAACTGGTGTAATTAGGAATACATCTAGATGCTAATATGTGAGTCAGGGCGTTAATTAAAAAAATTGCAATGGTCAAATGGCTTTTTCTCATAATGTCAGTTTGCTTTCTCAAAACTGGACACACGTAAGCTTAAATTAATCTTATTTTGTATGAAAAATATGGTCTTTTTAAATGTAAACAAAGCTGCAATTGTCAATTTTTGGCTATGATTTCTATTTTGATTATCTCATATCTAACTATATCTACCTAATAGCTTTGTCAGTCACAGAACAGGAGCTTCCTTGAGTCAAAACAAAATTCTGAAGAGTTTCCATTGCCTGAGAGGGTGATTCTTTTTTCCATATTATCATTGAGAATTGCTACTGAAAGGATACAAAGAAAATGTGATTCGAATTTTCCAAGCCTCTCTTGAGAAGTCCTGATTCTTTTCCATGGAGAGAGTTCACAATCCTAGCCACTGGAGGGCATTACTGAGCCTTATAGGTGTAATGCCGCCATCTTAAGCATTAGTGATTTGCAACAGTTTGAAGCATTTCAAACTTTGGATTGCAAGCACAATGCATATATTGGCTTTGTGCTTTCTAAATCCAGCTCATTTATCCTGAGAGCAGGATCACAGTTCCAAAAAAATAAGGATAGATGATTTTGTTTCAAAATAAGAAAGGTTGTTTCGGCAATGTAAAAAGCTTGTGCACAGCTGTTCCTGTGCAATCCAAATTCAAAAGTTTTCATTGTAAAATCATTCTAAAATGAAGCAAAATCTAAGGGAGTTCTCCTTCTAATTTTATAGCTTTCAGTCTCAGCAGATTCTTGTTTTCACATTTTAGGAAAAATATCAGGGGAAGTTCTCCCGTCTTGCCAGCCATGGGAATTATAGAGGGCGGGGTGGGGTGGTGGTGGTGGGGGCAGACCAAGCAAAGATCCATTGACCCTGAGCAGGATTCTATGGCGTTGGGATCAAAGCAGCCAGATATCCAGTGCACCACGCGTGGTTTATTCCAGCAGAGTTTACAACAGCTCCCCACTAATGGGCAGCCGGCAGCCTAACCCACAGGAGTGAAGAGAGGCCATGGAGCCACTCTCAAGAGGTCAGGGCTAAATGGAGTGTCCCCAGGGCATTGCTAGCCTAGCTCCCTTGTACTACTGAAGGGGCAAAGTGGCAATGTCCTGGGGCACTTTGGCACTGCCACCAGACATTGGGCAGTGCCAGTGCAGCAGGGCCTTTGGGGGGGGGGGGGCAAGGCCTATGGTGAGGAGATCAATGGGAGTGGGGATTCCTGCTTCCACTCTGCATAGGGATCAGCGATTGAGGGAGGGAAGGGGCTGATCGAGGCTAGGCCTCGGGGTGAGGGGGGGGAGGTGTTGGGACTGTCAGATGGGGGCCACAGGGGCTGCCAAGAGGTGTTGGGGTTGTGCAGGATTTGGGGGAGGGGGGGGGGTTTGAGGGGAAGATGTGGTGTAGGGAGTGCCGGGGCTGGGGTGGGAGATTGAAGCGGTCCGCCGGGAGCGTTATGGTGACAGGAGGCCAACGATTGCTTGCTGGGGTATCAGACAGCCAGTGATGAAGGGGTTGCTGTGCTGGCTAGTGATCAAGTTGGCCAGCCAGGAGGCCAGGAGTGCAGAGCCATTGCTGTCAGAATCTGTCAGATCAGCACATATGAAGTGATTTACTCAGTGTTATGCTGCCGGCATCTCCAGCAGGAATAGGCCCTGCCCACAGATTTTCAGCATGAATCTCCCTCAGGCATTCTTCAGTGCACAGAGTGTGGGAGATTTCGACAATCCTGCTAAATAAACCAGTGGGAGTTACGAATGCTTTTACATGAAATTTTTTGGGAGAATCCCAGCCGTCATTAGTTATTGACATACAATTTAAGTTTTCCCTTGTGTCTGTCTTATTCTTTTGTCAGATATTCAGCAATTACAATCAAAAATGCTCAAAAATGGCTTAACCTTTCTAACAAATTCAGAATGACCGTGCAAGCGTGGAAATAGGATTACAATTCTTCAGTTCTGACGTGAGTTATACCATATAAATACATCAATCTCACTGACCTGACTTGTAGTGAAAAGTAATTCTTGTTGGCAGACCCTAAAATTTCAAACCCCTCATATTATCCACTGGTTCTGCTAAGCATTAATAAAATAGCAAAGGGAAAGTTTACAACTGTGGGAGGCAAAGATGGATAATATAAATGAGAAGAAATTTACCTTTTGAAGATTGAGATTTGGAGTACAGTTTACTGTTACAATATTATTGTACAAACACCTAAAACGCTTGAACTAAGTTCCTCTCCGCATAGTTTAACTGAGGTAGCAAATGGTTTATTTAAACCGTGTTAAATATTTGGACACTAATAGTATCAATATTCATTTCCACTGCATGCCTTAAGGGAAGTTTGAAATGAAGCAATTGTCGGTTGTACGTTGTGGTTTATTTACAAGTGATTTAGCCTTTTGCACAACTCCGTGGGAGCCAACAGTTTATTCACCAGTCATATTATATAATGGCAGATGGAGCGTCATCCTGATAATGTGATATGCTGCATTTTGAAGGATCAAATTTAGGTGTGAATGTACTGTAAATGGCAAAATCCCTAGGAAGATTAACATAAAGGGGGATCTGGATGTGCAGATCCACAGTTCCCCAAAAGTGGCAACGCAGGTGATTAGGAAGGCATTTGGCATGCTTACTTTCATCAGCCGGGGCATTGAATACAGGAGTTGGGAAATCATATTACAGCCTTGGTTAGACCACATTTGGAGTATTGTGTGCCACTGTGGTTACCACACTATCAGAAGCATGTGGAAGCTTTGGAGAGAGTGCAAAGAAGGTTCACCAGGATGTCGCCTGCTCTTGAGGGTGTTGGCTATGAGGGGAGGTTGAATAAACTAGGATTGTTTATTCTAGGATAAACTAGAAAGGTGAAGGCTGGGAGGAAACCTAACAGAGATCTACAGTGGATAGTTGGAAGCATTTTGCCAGGATAGAAGTGTCAATTACAAGAGGCACAGCTTCAAGGTGAGATGAAGAAAGTTTAAGAGTGATGTGTAGTGAGGTTTTTCACACAGAGAGTGATGGATGTCTGGAATGCGTGCCAGAAAAGATGGTGGAAGCAGGCACATTCGCAGCACTTAAAAGGCATCTCAATGGGTGCATGAATAGAGAGGGAATAGAAGGATATGGACCTAGTTAAGGGCAGAAGGGTTTTTTTTAAATTTACGTATGATCATGATCACCATGGTTTTGGAAGGCTGAGGGGCTTATTCTTTGTTCTTTGTAAGAACATAGGAAAACTTGCAACTTCTGGATGAGCGTTGGAGGGGAGAACGGGAACAAGGAGGGAGGGCATAGCCAGAGGCAGTGGGAGAGTGGTGTAATCTGATAGCTTTGAAATAGGCCATCACTGATTCCGTATGGTAGGGTAAGTCAGGCAGGGTGTATAATGGGTGGTCGATCCAATCCTGCCAGTTTATTCCACTGCTGAAGTTGAAAGTGCCTTCCATTCTATTGGTACATGAGGAACAATTCCCACCCACACCACAATACAGTGATGATAGATTTCAAGGATAGAACACTGAGCTGTCTGAATAACTAATGTATAAATGCACCATGCTGTGATACTTCACAACATAGACCGCAAATGTCATGTTTGATCATTTGTATGTGCTGACATGGCATCAACATAGGACAGTGTTAATGATCCCATGAAGATATGATATTCAGTGTTTGCAGGACGGAGGGAGCAGAATCAATATTAAAATCCTGTTTTAGGCAGATGCATTTTTGGATATTTGGGAGAACAGCTAGATAAATTTGAAAGAAAAGATATAACGTCAATCATTCTGATACTTCTTCTTGCATAAGGTTTTGTCGCTCACACCCTGCTAACACAGAGTTGTAAATCATCTTCTGATCTAAGTGCTTCTGGAGATATGCGAGTAAAAGAAGAAGCAACATCAGTGAATTTGTGTTGTGAAGCGTTGGACTGTTCAAAATCTGGATTGTCTTCTGAAAAATAGAAAAAAGAGAACCAATCGTTATGGGCATGCTGCCCCCTGAATCAGTGACCAGTTAAATTTCTCCTCTGAAAGTTGTAATAGCATTTTTACAGCAACTAAGAAATGTAGAGTGAAATTTTATTCTTATCCCAGAAAGAAGGATATCGGGTTCATTTGGTATACTTACATGTGATATGATATTTATGGATAGCATGCAAAACAATACTTTTGACGGTATCTTGGTACGTGTCAATAAATCTAAATCTAAATCAAGACGCAGAGTGGAGACCCTGTCACCTTCCCAACTCTGTGCTGGTTTAAGAGATAGGGTGGTGATCACCTGTGTGAAAGCACCCTACTGCAGATTCCACTGATGCCCTCCCCCTCAAACTGGCACCTCCATTTCAGGGGCCTCCATTTCCTCCCTCCTCTCTTCTCTCCTAGAGCTCCACCGACAACCCCCAGCATACATCCTCTCTAGAACCAGCACTTGCCAATGTTCCCATGGCACTGTCAGTCCTGGAGAATTACCAGCCTCTGATTAGCCAGCAGCTCCCAGGAATGGAATGTCCATTCATGCTAAATGGTTCAGCAATTTAATGTTTCAGGTAAAGCTCAGTACTTGGGCTTTCCAGGATTCCCAGTGCCAAGTGGGCACTTTATTCTGTCAGGGCTCTGGGAGATAAAACAACAGAGTTGTCAACAGTTTTCATTCTGGGAGTTAGGACACCTATTTTCTGCATTAAGTTCTGCCTGTAATGTTTGTTGATTTACTTGTTAAAAATCCAGGATACGATAAATTAATATGGTTTTGTTTCTGTGTATTTGTATAACGTTCAGACCGCTGGCTCAGAAAGTTGCATTTTCAAGTCCCAGTGCGGAGACTATTCTAGACTATTATTCAGGGTAACGCTGAGGGAGGTAACGCTGTCAGTGATGTTTTTGGATGAAACATTAAACTGAGACCCTGGCTGGCATTTTACTGGTATGCCCAACCAATTCCAGGGGTATGCGAAGTTCGGAGAATAACATTCTCCTTTGGCCTTGGGGAAGGGAATTGTACAAAATTTGGGCATATGTGCCAGTAAATTTCCACCCCCTATCTGCTATGTTAGGTAAACATAAAACATTTGGTGATTCAATTTTGAAGGAGAAGTGGGGAGTTCTCCACAATGTTTTGTGCAATGTTAATCCCTAAACCAACATCATTACAACAGCTTTGCTAGTCACCATCGTATAAGTTTTCCAATATAAGTGCAAGTCTTTCCTGCTCACTTTAATAATTTGTAACATTCAGCATTAGAAATGCTGATCAGTGTCCATCATTGCCATCACATGCATTAAAGAGTCTCTCCCAAGATTTGACCACAAAAACTGATAACAATCTAATTCAGTTGCAAAGAACAGAGCAAGCAGTCTTGGAAATGATGTGACACAGCCAGTGAAAGTGCTTTAAAGCTAAATGTAAGAAGAAATTGAGAACTTACCTGAAGATGGTCCAAGGGACCCTCGACTCTTTGTTTCTGTCATTGGGTTTACCCATGTTATCATCTGGTTTGAACAAGTAGTTTGTTGCGCAATACTGTGAGAAACATTCATTCCAGCGCCAGCACCACAGGAACAGCAACTAAGAAATGTGACCTATAAAAGGCAAGGGAAACATTGTGCAGTGAATACTGATGTTTCAAATCTCTGATCTCAGGACTGAATAATATTCTCTTTTCTTTTTATTCAATCAGTGATAGTGAGCTGCCTTCTTGAACCATTGGAGTCCATGTGGTCTTGGCATACTCTTAGTGCTGTTAGGGAGGGAATTCCTGGATTCTAACCCAGCGACAGTGAAGGAACGGAGATATATTTCCAGGTCAAGATGGTGATTCGATTTAATGGGAACTTCCAGGAGGTGGTGTTCCCACGTGTCTGCCTTCTTTGTCCTTTTTTAAGGTAGCAATGTGGGTTTGGAAGGTGCTGTCTTAGGAGCCCTAGTAAGATCCTGCAGTCCATCGTGTAGATGGTACACATTGCTGCTGTTGAGCATCGGTGATGGGGCGGGTGATGTTTGTGAATGGGGTGCCAGTCAAGCGAGCTGCTTTGTCCTGGATAGTGTCAAGACTCTTAAACTTTGTCAGAGCTGCACACATCCAGGCAAGTGGAGAATACTCCATCACGTTCCTAACTTGTGCCTTGTAAATTATGGACAGGCTTTGGGAAGCCAGGAGGTGAGTTACTCGCCAGATGATTCCTAGTCACAGGAGCAATAGTTCTCCCTGGTATTTTGATAAGGTGGAGGCTGATGGGATTCACCGATGATAATGTTATTGGATGTCAAGGGGTGATGAGTAGATTTGCTCTTGTTGGAGGAGATGGTTGTTGTGAAATGCAAATATTACTTGCCAGTTGTTAGCCCAAATCTAGATACTGTCCAGGCCTTATTGTATTTGTGCATGGACTGCTTTAGTATCTGAGGAGTCACAAGTGATCCTGAATATTAGGCAGTCACTACTGGCATCACGACTTTTGGCCTGGCCTTATGATGAAAAGAAGGGCATTTGGTGATGGTTGGTGGGGGGGGAGGCAGCAGCAAATGGGGTACAGACAGATCAACATTTCTCTCAATCTCGATCACTATCAGAACTGCAAGAAAATGGTGAAGAATGACTGGAGATTCACAGAACTTGTAAATCCAGAGTCTTGTCTGATAGAATTAGGAAGATAAGTTAGACTCGATCTGAAGATGAGGGGTGGGAGGGTTTGCTCCTTATCTGCAAAGGACGAATATTAGAAGTCAAAGATTTTTCCTTCCTTCTGCACTTTGAAGAAGTTTGGTGAAGTATCAGGCTGTGCGTTCCTGCCTGAATGCCCATTCCAAATGTTTTACACTGTGTGCAGTGTATTATCTGGGTCAATTGACTCAGTAACAAGCCTGATTGACCCTTGTTAACCTATTTGAATATAGTAGGTGAGCTGCCATATTCAGAAATCCAACAGCCACCCCCTCACCCCTCGACATGCCTCCTCTCCCCCACCTCCTTGGTTCTTTTTGATGGTGGGGCTGAGCTCATGGGTTCAGGAACATGATAGGATTTCAACTTCCCTAATGCATGTGCCCCCTCATTGAAAACATGCACACCCGGGGCATTTAAAATCCAACTCTTAGCTCAATTCAAGACAAACGTTTTGGGAGCAATTCTCTCATCTAATTTTTTAAGCACAACTGGCCGGGTGAATCTCATGGCGGGGTTTTCAGGAAATGTAATCCAAATTCCATGGTGGTCCAGAAACTCCTGATCACTGGCAGAAGTGAGGTTTGGAGTATAACGGGGGATTCCAATGGTTCTCTGGGTGGGGAGCAGGCAGTCACCAGTAAAGTAGTGGGAATTTATCAGTCAGCTTTCTTTGAACTAGAGGAAGAACCTCTGCTCCTGTTGTGAAATGCTGGTTAGCACTGACCTCATGGATTCAGCCCTTTTCACCTCCTTCAAGCAGTCAAATTTTCTCAGACAGCGGAACACTGACCTGCCTGATCCCACATTGCAATAACATGCTGTTGCGTACAAGGATATTTGGCAGAGCAAGGGTTCAAATGGGCTTGGTGAATAGTACCACCCCTGGTATGACGGAGAGACTTATGTGATAGTAGAATGTGGAGCAGAGTGTGGAAGGAGCCAGCACAGAGGCAGCACTCGTGCACACAAATAGTTTGGATATATATATAATTATGATCAAAATGAACATTGAAGCAGACTCAAAGCGTGGAAGTGCCTACTCCTCCTTCTATTTTCTATGTTTCAACGTTTCTATGTTAACAGTAAATTGTTTATGTTCGACTAGATAAGCTTCCTCACCTTTTCATGAAACATTAAACTTTAAATAATTAATTGACTGCAAAGCACTATGGAATGTCCTGAGGTCATTAAATCTGTTGCATAACTGCAAATCTTTCTTCCATTTAATAATAGAATGTCAATTAAAATGAGTTGTGGAAGCCTTGTTAAATTATTTAATAGCCAGACCAGTCCCTGTGAGTGGAGTACTTGACCATATCTCATCACACCTCCATCAAAACTGGAAGCAAGTTTGAGGGGGGCTTGATTTCTTATGAGGTTTCTTACATTACCAGATAACTAACCAAATCTTGAACTACAACGTTCCTCACTTAAAAGGAACTTGGCCAGAATTTCAGCTCTCAAACCACGTATTCACTGAGTAAACAGAAAAATTAAATATCATACGCTGAAGGAATTATCTGTAACCTACCTCTGCCTGTCGACTTTGAGATAGCTGGGCCTGAAGTTCATTGTTTTGCCTCAAGAGTTCCAATCGATCTCTCTCCAATTCAATAATCTTCTCCATCATACTACATATTCTGTACAATATTCCTATTCCCTTAGTATTAACTCTAGAAGCACTAGTCTGCAAATATAAACAGCAAAATCCTGAAATTAGGGAGAGATTTGTGTACACTGGTGCATGATTAAATCATGTGATTCAGTTGTGTTATATGCGTTTCTCTTTGCAATCAGGCGGAAGTCCAAGAGGAATGTAAAGATTTCTTTGTGAAGTTTTATGCAGGATACGGATTACATAAATACCAATACATACTGAGTGCATTGTACAGGAATGAGATAGAGAATCTGGGTGAACTGGTGCAACAACATTAATCTTTGATTTGATTTGATTTGTAACATTCTGGTTGACAAATATTCATTTGTCCATGCTGCAGAACTGTGACTAGGATTGGCTCAAATTTGCTTTTTAATGATCATCAGATTTTTCAGTTAATTTAGTTTTATTTGATTTATTCTTGTCACATATATTAACATACAGTGAAAAGTACTGTTTCTTGAGTACTCTGCATACCATTCATAGAAAAGGAAACGAGAGAGCGTGCAGAATGCAGTGTTACGGTCTTAGCTAGAATGTAGAGAAATATCAACTTTATGCAAGGTAATTCCATTTAAAAGTCTGACAGCAGCAGGAAGCTGTTCTTAAGTCGGTTGGTACGTAACCTCAGGCTTTTGTATCTTTTTTCTGACAGAAGAAGGTGGAAGAGAGAATGGCATGGTTTCATGGTGTCTTTAATTATGATGTGGAGATGCTGGCATTGGTCTGGGGTAAACACAGTAAGAAGTCTGATAACACCAGGTTTAAGTCCAACCGATTTATTTGATAGTAATCCCACAAGCTTTCGAGGTTCCCCTCTTCATCAGTTTACAGATCTGTAAACTGTCTGTGCTGTTATATGTACTGTCTGAGGTCAGAACTCTTCATTCGCCTGACGAAGAGGGGAACCTCAAAAGCTCGTGAGTTTACTATCAAATAAATCAATTGGACTTAAACCTAGTTTTGTCAGACATCTTACTGTCCTTAATTATGCTGGCTGCTTTGTTGAGGCAGCAGGAAGTGTAGACAGAGTCAATGGATAGGAAGCTGGTTTGCATGATGGATTGGGCTACATTCACATCCTTCTGTGAATTTTTGCAGTCTTGAACAAAGCAGGAGCCAAACCAAGCTGTGATACAACCAGAAAGAATGCATTTCATGATGCATCTGTAAAAGTTGGTGAGAGTCGTGGCTGACAAGGCAAATATCCAACCAAAAGAGAAAATGCTGGAAAACTTCATCAGGTATGGCAACCTCTGTAAGGAAAGAAAAGAGCTGATGTTTCGAGTCCTTCTGGTCCTTTGCCAAAGATAAAAGGCATAGAAAGTGGGAGATATTCATACTGAAGGGTGAGGGAATGAAAAATGAGTCAGAAACCAGAGGAAAAGGCTGCTAATGGTGATCCATAGAGAGAGTAAAGGGTGTGAATGGCACAACAGTAGAGAAACTGAAATCAGAGGGTAAGCTTGTAACAGATGAAGATGTGGTGGGGGAAGGGGGGAATAATGGAAGAGAGATAACATTTAGAATAAGGGGGAAGGGAAAACATAGGGAGAGAAAAGGTGAGGAAGGGGGAATAAAGTAAGGGGAAACACTAGAATGAAATAAAATGAAGAAAGGCAATAAAGAAATCAAAGTTAAAGAACAGGAAAAAAAATAATAAAATGAAAATAAAGGGGTTGAGGTGGATAGAGCAAATCATTTGAAGTTGTTGAATTCAATGATGAGACTGGAAGACAGTAAAATCCTTAGCCGGAAGATGAGATGCCGTTCCTCAGTTTGCATTGAGCTTCACTGGAGCATTACAGCAGTCCAAGGACAGACATGTGGGCATGGGAGAGGATTGTGTGTTAAAATGGCAAGCAACCGGAAGGTCAGGGTCCTGATTGTGCACAGACTGAAGGTGTTCAGTCTACGCTTGGACTCTCCAATATCGAGGAGACCACATTGAAAGCAGTGAATGCAATACATCAAATTGAAAGAGGTGCAAGTGAAATGCTGCTTAACCTGGAATGAGTATTTTGGATCTTGGATGGTGAGCATACAAGAGGTAAAAGAACAGGTATTACACCTTCTGTGATTGAATGGGAAAGTGGCATGAGTGATGGGACAGATGTTGGATATAGTGGGGGAGTGGGCTAGGTTATCCCAGAGGGAACATGCTTTGTAGAATGCTGACAGAGGAAGTAAAGAGATGTGTTTGGTGGTGACATCAAGCGGGAGTTGGCGAAAATGGAGGAGGCTGGTGAAGTGAAATGAGAGAACAAGGAGTCTCTATCCTTGTTCTGGGAGGGAGGGAAGGTGGCGAAAGCTGCTGGGGGCCCTGACAATAACTGTAGATGGGAATCCACAGTTGAGGAAAAAGGAGCAGATATTCAAAGCACCATTTTGGAAGGTGGCATCATTGAAACAAATGTGACGAGGGCAAAGGAGCTGAGAGAAAGGAATGGAGATTTTACAGGATGCAGGGTGTGAAGATTCCAGATAGATCAGTGGGCTTGTAATACATTTTGGTAGATAGTCTATTGCTGGAAATGTGAAGGAAGGGAAGGGAAGTGTCTGAAATGGATCAGGTGAAGGTGATGGAGGGAAACTGGAATTGAAATTGATGAATTTTTTGAGGTCTGGACGAGAGCATGCAGCAGCACCAAAATAAATTTTCCAGCATTTTCTCTTTTGGTTTCAGATTTCAGCATCCGCGGTAATTTGCTTTTATCTTTACTACATTATATCAGTTGGATAGCACTTTCCTGTCAATAGAATAAGTAAAACTTATTGCCAACTGTTGCATTAAACACATTAGATTAGACGTGGATTAGAAGTTTTTTCCTCTAAAGGTCCGTAGATGTGACAAGACAGGGTTTCCATCCTAAGTTCATGCTACGGAAACCAAGTGAATGCCCCACTCAGTCTAATTTAAACATTTCTGGCTGAATTCAACCATCATGGGAGGTGTCGAAGATGGGTGTGGGGAAGTGACAGGATCAAGGTCCAGGTAGGATCGCATAAGATGAAAAAGACCAGACTTATCTCATGGTTTTTGTTTTACCAGCAGATGAGAAACTTATCCTTTCTAAATAAGATAGGAGAATGCCATTCGGCTCTTTGAGCCTGCTTCGCCATTCATCATGATCATGGCTGATCATCCAATTCAATAGCCTAATCCTGCTTTCTCCCCATAACCTTTAATTCCATTCACTCCAAGTGCTATATCTAGCCACCTCTTGAATACATTCAAGGTTTTGGCATCAATTACTTCCTGTGGTAATGAATTCCAAAGACTCTTCAATCATGGGTGAAGAAATGTTTCCTCATTTCCATTCTAACTGGTCTACTCACATCCTCAGTCTGTGATCCCTGGTCTGGACACCCCCAATATTGGGAACATCCTTCCTGTATTCTACCTTGTCTAGTCCTGTTAGAATTTTATAAGTCTCAATGAGAACCCCTCATCATTCGTCTGAACTCCAGAGAAAAACAATCCTAACCTAGTCAATCTCTCTTCATATGTCAATCCCGACATTCCCAGAATCAGCCTGATAAGGCTTCGCTACACTCCCTCAAGAACAAGAACATCGTTCCTCAGAAAAGGAGATCAAAACTGCACACAATATTCTAGGTGTGGCTTCACCAAGGCCTTGTATAATTGTAACAACACACCCCTGCTCCTGTACTTAAAATTAGGTTAGCCTTTTGGATATCTGGGTTGTTTAACCTTAATTAACTAATCCTCTCCAAGTGCTCCATTTCTTCGTTCCTTCTCCATGCTAGTCAAGTTACATTACTGAAATACTGTTCCTCAGACACTTCCCAGCTCACTCCATTATCAACTGAATCAACGGTGTGCTGTCAGTTACAATATACTGTTCATAAATCGTAGCACAACAATCAGTCAAGACTGATTGGTATTTCATTGTATTTTGTTAAGCATAATTCAATAAAGAATCAAAGTGCTGCTGGTGTTATTAATGGAACACTATCTGGTACAAAATCATCACAGCGACAGCTTAGAAACAAGACATTTAGCTCAATATGTTTATGCCAGCATTTATATTCTGCACCCTTCTTCTACTCCTTTCTAATTAGCCATGTTGGTATATATTTTATTCCTTTCTCCCTCAAGCGCTTATCTAATTTCCACCAAAATGCATCTCTGTTACTTGCCTCAATTATACACAGTGGTAGTGTGAAAGTGGTTGCTGGTCCCTTTAAGAATTGATCATATGATTTGTGATGTCATTAAAGTGTTACATATATTTCTGTTTTCTTTTCAGTTTGATCCTTGTACAGGTAAGAGGTCCTAGAATAATTCTGTAGTTGTTTGTTTAAACTTACACGTACGAACCAGACATTTCCTTTTTGTGTAAGACTCACAAACCATATAGTTAGGACATTAAAGGTAGCACATTCCAGGTTATCAAAATTTGGATAAATAGTTTTTTTTAATTCAGTATTGGATTTATTATTGACTATCTTATAAGTATAATCTTTAGTGGAAACATTTTCACTGTATCTGCCCTGTCAAGACCTTCTATTGTCTTAAGTACCTCCATCAAATCCCAATTCAGCCTTTTCTTTTCTGGAGAAAAAAATCCCCAGCCTTTTTCCTGATATGTATATCCACTCCATTCTGGTATCATTCACCTTCTTCAAAGCCCTGTGTCCTCTTTATAATATGGGGACCAGAACTGTTCAAAGTACTCCCAAGGGCTGGAAGAGAGAAATGTATCTCAGACCTGGATGTATCCTGGGATTTTTTGAGTAGAGACAGATTAGTCAAGTTAGGAAGAGGACCAAAGAGATGGGGAGGTGGGGCAGTGAGTCCAAACCCCCACCTTGTACCCTCAGATCCCTTACCTCCTCTCCTCCATTATGTAGTCTCTTCATTTTTCATAGGAAAATGTACCACCTCATGTTTATCCATATTTAAATTCATTTGTTAATTATACACTCAATCTACAAATGTGGTAAACATTATTTGTCACATTATTGTTTTGTAATAACTATATCTTTGAATCCACAAAATTTGAAAATTGCATGTCCAATTCTTATGTTCAAGTCATTGTTGTAAATTGTAAGCCAGTGTGATCTCAGCCTCGTGCCCATGGAGCGCTGCTTCCATCTATTGCTGAGTAACTACCCTTAATACTTATTTTTTGTTTTGTGTTTTGTAGTCAGCTCACTATCCATTCTGCTGTTATCACCTGACTGAACATTCTCTGACCTTGTATCTACAATGTGATACCATCTTGAAAGCCTTTTGAAAATGTAAATACCTTACATTTACTGCATAATTAGTGTCAACTCTTGCTATTAATACACTACCCAATGCTTCTTCTTTCCTTATCCTTTCTAAATAAGTTAAAAGATATAAAAGAAATAAGAATCTATAACTCTATGATATACTGGAATTTCTATCTGCCAGTCCTAATTATTCATTGAGCCCTGATTCTGTAATCCCTGTTACATCTACTTCCTGCTACAATTCGTTGTCTCCAGTTCCCTGAATTTGATTTGGATCCTGCCCACATTGCTGTACAAGCAGTTTCATTTGTTTTATTAGTTGTTCCATTCACTTTCTTAAAATAACTATTAAACTCTTTGTTTAATAGTTATTTTAGACTTGTGCATGATCACTGTATCTGATCCCTTAATTTTAACTGTACCCAATCTTAACCTTTGTCCCATTCCAGTTCAGATGGAGCCCATCCCATTAGTAAAGTTGAAACATAGAATCCCTACAGTGCAGGAGAAGATCACTTGGCCCATTGAGTCTGTGCTTACTCTCCAACAAACCTGATATCGGGCCACAAGTCTCTTGTTCTTAGCTTTGTTGCATGTTTGTTGCAATGTCCCCAGCTACAGTTTAACATCCAGCACACTTTCCCTCTCCTTTAGTTCCAATGAAAAGTCAAATGGATGTGAAATGTGAACTCTATTTTTTTCTCCCCACAAGTGCCTCCAGATCTGCTGAATTTTTCCAACATTCTCTATTTTTCCCTCCACGGTAGAGGCCCAGGTTATTGTGCTGAGGATATGAATTAATGTCCTACCATGGTAGCTGGTGGAATTTAAATTCAACTAATAAAACTGGAATGTAAAGCCGATCTTAGTCATGGTGAGCACAATTGTTATTCAAACACTTCTGGTTCAATGGAAGGAAGTCTGCCATCCTTACCTACATGTAACTCCAGACCCACTGTAATATGGTCTGCAGGATTTCCTGCTCTATCTCTAGACTTCCTGCATTTGTTGACTGACAGCTGCATTTTCCCCATTCTACATTTGTGCTTTCCTCTGACGTGTTACTAGATTCTGGGAAAAAAAGTCCAGAAATTCTGATTACAACAAGTCTCTGATACAATGACCTTGATCAGGCCATTGAGGTTAGCCTATTGAAATATGAATTCCATGATTAAAGAGTCAGTTGCTGGGCCAATCAGGGAATGTTTTCCTTGTATTTAACCAGGAGTGTCAGTTCCTCTGGCACTCCCCAAAGTATGATCTGTAGATGCTGACCTTAGACTGGAGTAAACACAGTAAGAAGTCTTACAGCACCAAGTTAAAGTTCAACAGGTTTATTTGGTAGCAAATGCCTCTAGCTTTCAGAGCGTTGCTCCTTTGTCAGATGAGTGGGGACAACCTCTCACTTACTGTCCTGTTTGGAGACAATACATATCTCTTTAACCTATGCTTAGTGCTATCTCCACTCACATTGTCTGCACCTTTAAGGCTTGATTAGCCATAAAGACTCGCATTCTAACCAGTATTCTGTAAACTCAGTGTGTGGCTTTATATGTCCCGTTTGTGATCAGAACTCCCCACTCACCTGATGAAGGAGCAGTGCTCCGAAAACTAGTGGTGTTTGCTATGAAATAACCCTGGTGTTGTGAGACTTCTTACTCCCAAAGGTAGATTGCTGACTGCTAGCACTTTGTGAACTGCTGCTGGAATTGTAAATAAAGGGATTTTGGTGAAGAGATTTCTGCCTCCGAAGATTTATGACAGTCATTAACCAGCACTCCAGTTCAATGTCTCTGAACTGGGTAAATGGGGGCAGTGATATTTCCTGCAGATGGGGCAGTCTAGTATGTTTCATTGTTCAGCAAACTCTCCCATGTCAAAATGCTGATGAATTGCCTGTGCTGTCACCTTCAATCTTTATGCATATGTGAAGAGTTGGAGACATGAGGAAGGCAGAATGATTCTTTATTACATTTGGCTGGTGGGAATTCTGGATACCGGCACAACCAGAAAAAAATCATTCTATTACCGCTAACCTTTGGCAAAATATCTAGAACAAAACCTATAATTTAAAAAAATAAAAAGCCATTTTAATTTTTAACCAACCTTGCCTTCCAGGTTGTCTCTCTTATCTTGTTCATTGAAACCAAGTATGGCCTGCTGTTTTTCCAAAATGTCAAATTCGCCCTGGGCTTTCCATTTTTCATTGCACCAGTTGTTTGAATTGAATCTGTAGTCTTTCCCTTCGCCCATTCCACTCTTTGTAACATCAGTAAAATCAAATTTGGCTGGTTCTGTCAACTCTTGAAGATTGCACTGTGCATTCATTATTTGTAAGATGTCTTTCAACCCAAAAATGTCGTCGTCCTCTTCCGATGAAGATGCTGCTGCTTTAAATTGGTGCTCTCCACCCGAGAGAGCAGTAAAACTTTGAGTTCTTGGGAACAGTGCTGACCTACTGTCATAGGATAAGTAGGAGTAGAGGCCAGAGCTGGTTGACGTGCGTCTACTGTGATTGGAGGCATTCTCTTGTGTATCAGATTGCATTTGTCTCTGTAAAAGACAGGAAGGGTTCGATAGGTCCAGGCCTGAATCTTCTGACTGACTCCTTCCAAACAACAAAGTTCTTTCCTTCGGTTGACAAAGACCAACATCTACTTCATCTGAAATCACAGGGGCTTTCACTTTCTCAGTTTTCACTCTCTTACCTGAAATGAAATTTTTCACATAACGCAGTGGTCAGAAAGTATTTTTTAAAAGATAAACAAAGGAGCTGACTTAATAGTTTGCTGCATAAATATATTAACTGATACAACACTGAGGCATGTAAGCTGTGCTGAGGTAACTGATCTCGGCAATGATGGTCCTTAAGAATGCCACAGTTAGGCCTTGCCAAAAAAGCAAGATAAAACACCCTCTTTGAATTGTTATTTATTAGTGTCACAAATAGGCTTATTTTAACACTGCAATGAAGTTACTGTGAAAATCCCCTAGTCATCACACCCTTGCACCTGTCCAGGTACACAGAGAAAATTTAGCACAGCCAATGCACCTAACCAGCATGTCTTTCGGACTGAACATTGATGGGTATCCATGTGCAAGAGGAAATGATCAGGTTAATTCATTATCTGAATAGCTGTTTGCCTTGGATCAATGAACTGTGCCTATAATGCTTAAATTCACAATTAATTTTTCTTGTCTATTCGCAGAAAGAATAAATAAGAGAACTGAAAAAGGAGATCTCTACTTGGTTTTGAGTCAGGTAAAGAATATGCATAATATGATTCATGAGGCATCACAATTGTATAGAAAAGATTTGATTTGTTATTGTCACATGTATTAGTGTACAGTGGAAAATATTGTTTCTTGTGTGCCATGCAAAGCATACCATTCATAGAAAAGGAAACACGAGAGTGCGAAATGTACTGTTACAGTCATAGCTAGGGTGTAGAGAATGGTCAACTTAATGCAAGGTAGGTCCATTCAAAAGTCTAATGGCAGCAGGGAAGAAGCTGATTCAACCAGAAATGATGCTTTCTATAGTGCATCTGTAAAAGTTGGTGAGAGTTGGTGCTGACATGCCAAATTTCCTTAGTCTTTTGAGAAAGTAGAGGCTTTGCTGGGTTTTCTTAACTGCAGTGTCAGCATGGAGGAGACCAGGACAGATTGTTGGTAATCTGAACACCTAAAAACTTGAAGCTCTCAACCATTTCTACTTCATCCCTGTTGATAGGGCTAGGGTTAGGGTTAGGGTTCTATATTATACTTCCTGAAATTGATGACAATCTGTATGGAGCAAAAGATCTTCTTCTGCCCCTTGTTATTTGTGTGTGTGTTGGGACAAATTAATGGATGGGAATTTCAAAGAAAGCTTTCCATTTATACATCATCTTTCATAATCTCATAATTTTCCAAATGCTTCACAGTCAATGAAGTGCTTTCTGAAGTTCTTCACTCTTCCATTGGATGTGGATATTATAAGCAAGATCAGTATTTGTTGACCATCCTTCATTCCCCTTGAATTGTGTGGCTAACTAGGCCATTTCAGAATGTAATTAAGAGTCAACCACGTTAATGTAGATCTGGTGTCAATGTAGTCCCGTAGGTAAGGGTGGCAATTCTATTCCTAAAGCACATTCATGATTCAAATGGGTAATTACAACAATCAAAGATAACATTGCTGAGACTAACTTCCAATTCAAAATTTTATAAATTGATTTCAACCCCTGTCCCCAGAACATTAGCTTGGATTATTAGTGCAATGATATTATCATTACAGTGTCATAATAATGTTACAACCTCGAATCACAATAGAGCCCTTACCATGCAGAAGGAGAGAATTCAGGCCACCGAGTCTGCACTGACTTAGTGACAGAGCATCTTATGTAGGCCCACCCCACAAGCCACGTATTTACCCTACCAATCCCCCTAACCTACACACCTTTGGACACTAAGGGGCAATTTACCAACATTCATCCACCTACCCTGCACATCTTTGCACTATGGAAGGAAACCGGAGCACCCAGAGGAAACCTATACAGACACGGAGAGAATGTGTAAACTCTATATTGACAATAACTCAAGGCTAGAACTGAACCTAGGTCCTGGGCTGCTGTGAGGCAGCAGTGCTAACTACTGAGCCACTGTGCCACCTTTGGTTAAGAAATCTTTGTAGTTTTATGTATATGAGCAACATATCTTTATTAATTACTTGTAACTATATTATAAACATGCAGTAAAGAGTACAGGCCTGGAGCAATCTCTATCTCTGGATCTTAAACATCTCTATTCAATGCCATTCTGACCCTAGTTCTGTCATGTACCTTTTAGTTCACTATGTGAGCAGTACTGTACTCAGTTCCACATTAACCCTAGAAATACTAGACACTTGTACTACATCTCCCCCAATTCTTTATCCCATAGATATATAGTTAACTACTTTATTTCATGTCTTACATTATTGTTGTAAATATGCATTATGTTATTATTACAATTTTAATGCTATTGCAACCTTATTGCTGTATAGTATTAGCATTAGCAACATTCTCATCACCCTATCTTTTCTTTTCTTGGTCTTGAAATAAGATGTTCAGGATGTTTTGGAGATCTTGTAAACCTTCCACTTCTTGTTCACTTCTGTTAGAAAAGTACTAAGATCTATTGAATCAGCTTCTTGTTGGCTTAGAATTTGAATTGATAATTTGGTATGTTTTCATTCTTTTCTTGTTGCGTTATGTTGACACATGCCTGGTTGGTTTGGCTATTGTGCTAATCCATTGAAACTGTTAGTTTCAATTGTTTATCGCAGGCTGGATAAACATGGGATTTGTCTCTGGCGCTGTTTTTTCTTCTTTTTCCAAGTGGGCCATCTCTGAATTCTCTGAAGCCGAGGACGAGTGTTTCTGAAAACTTAGTGTTCTGCTCACCATTGTGTTTTGTTATTGATTGTAATAGACTGGCACCAAGTTCCAGCATCCCTTATGGTTGTCTGGCTTGAAGTTGCAGTCTGTGCAACAGTGTTTGCTAGGTTAGCCGTTGACATAGTTAGTTAGAGTTAGAGGCTTCTCAGAATGCTGAACATTGTCTAGCATTTCTTGCACTGGCTTCATGGTAATCTCATAGGTGGCAGTTTGGTCTGATCGTTGGAGACTTTCCAAGATCTGGAATGATAATGGACAAAGAGAGAACAGAAATTGCAGATGAAATCTGAGTCTGAATACTCCATAGTGTTTGAGTATTCAGGAGTGTGTTGTCCTGGCTGACCAATGACAGTGGTAGTCTTGAAATCCCCCGCTGCCTTGAGGAGATACAGGATGACGCAGGCATCCCTGCTAAGGAAAGAGGCTGGTTACAGATGATGCATATTAGCTCAGAGATGTGCTTGCTGCTATGTTTCAGTGGTTCCAGTATTATGCTGATGACCAAAAGTTGGATTCCCCTATTACTTGAAACCATGCCTAGGAGCTATGGTTCCTTGACTGACAGGATTGTTATGCCAGCATCTAACTCTAATTTAAATGTTGCTTGATGAACGTTTATCAGGCAGAAGATAATGGCAGGGGACATGGTTTGGCATGAGTCAGTATGGGATTATGAAGGACAATGGTGTTTGCAGGGCAAGGGTAGTATGAAGGCCTGGTACATAGGCATGGATTGGCATAGGGAATATGAGAGACTATGGGGTGGTTGTGGGACATGATCTCTCTTGGTTTTTCCAAAATGAGGCACCACAATCTTTGACCTCACCCAAGAGACATGATTGTGTATTTTCTGGGTTTTCTGTTTCGATCATGGATTACCTTTGATTATCTATGCGTGGGTGTTGTTTATACTTGCACAGTTTGTTAAAGTAACCTATTCTGTTGCAGTGGAAGCTGAGCACACTGATCTTTCCTGTGGGGGCGTTTCACAGTGCAGTGTAAGGTCACTCTGGTGGACCATTCAGGGACTGTTTTCCCTGACTTGGAATGTTCCTGCAACTATGGAACCTGATAAACCAGACTGCCTTTTGTTCCGTGTTGTTTTCTCTTTCTTTAGAACTATCCTGGACTGGTTAGACAGTCTAACTATCTAAATCGTCTTATTAAGGTAAGACCATCTTTAACTTGTAAGTGGTCAAAGAGCGAATTAGTTGCAACATCCACGATATTGTCTCAGATGAGCTCAGACTTCACGTCCCTGCCCCTCTGACATTGCATAGAAATCATTTATTGACAGGTTCCTCAGGCAGTTGGACTCTCTTATTGAAATTAATACTTTCCAATATTTTGTTGAATTTGAAGTTGAAATAAACATAAAAGGATTTTAAATCTTCCTAAAATTTAGTGGATTACTTATTAATGTCCTGCCATGCACTGATGTTGGCTGCAGTTGGTCCTACTGAATAAAGAAGTGTGTTTACTTGTTCCTCTTTTGATTATTTTCTTTGAACCTGATGCCAAGCTATATCTTAAACATATTTTTCTTCAAAGACTCCAATGTTATACTGGTCTGGGTCTTGGATACATCGAGTGAATTCTGAAATTGTGATTCATGTTGAAGGTGTTTTATGTGCAGCTAAAGCTTGAAGGGCTTACAGTCTTACAAGATGGAGTTGTCATTCACTACAGAACAATGGATTTCCTGCACTTGTCAGCACTGGCAGGCTTCATCAAATATGTGCTTTCTGAAACAGTTCCCAATAATGGCTGTATGGGTTGGCTGATGGCTGATTCAATACACTGAGCGATGACGTGTTGTATGCAGTGAGATATTTAAGTTAACTGCAAGCTTGCTGTTTAAAGATTCAGAGAGTTAATTATTAAATTTCCTTGTCTTTTCAACTCAAGATGTGAGCGTTGAGGCTTGTAGTCAGAGATCAGGATTCGTGATGTATTTTATTCAGATGATTCTTAGAGTCAAAGGGACTGCTCAGGACGAGCTGCAACCTGGAAGTTAAAAGGATTTATCTCATCTATGCAGTTAGCTCTGGACTCTGAAGCTGGATTTCCAAAGCACATTTGATGACGTCTACTGCTGCAGTAAAACCTCTGGGCCTTAGAATTTGTGTTGTATTTAGCTTTCTGGCAGTTATGTCTGGCAAATTTCCTCAGCATCTATTACAGTTGAGAACATCTTTCAGGTCAGAATCAATAGAAGACCTTGTTTTTTTTAGTTTTACAGAATTCCTGTGAAGTTGGGGGAAATTTTCATCCTGAAATGATGTTGTCTTATTGGTGCGGATTACAGAACATATCGATTAAGAACACTTTTGTAGTCCTCTGTATGTTAACATCAAGCATTTATTAACTACACACACATAAACAGGTAGAGAGCTAGCTCCATCTCCAGGTAGAGTCACAAGGTGGATCTTCCTATCCTGCCTGCCTGCCACGGGAATTGTAGCGGGTGGGACACATCATATAAAGATTCATTGACCTCGGGTGGGATTTTCCAACCTTAGGATGAGCAGATCCAGACAATCCCACCCATAGTCATAAAGATATTCATACAGGCCCTTTGGCCTAACTCACCCAGACTTCCTAAACTGAACTAGTCCCATTTGCCTGCGTTTGACCCATGTCCCTCCAAATCTTTTCCATTCATGTGACTGTCCAAATGCATTTTAAATGTTGTAATTGTACCTGCCCCTACCACCTCCTCTGGCAGCTCATTCCATATACACACCATGCTCTGCGTGAAATAGTTACCTCTCAGATCCCTTTTAAATCTTTCCCTTCTCACCTTAAACCTATACCCTCCAGTTTTGGATTCTTAATACATCTCTGTTGAACACTACACTGACCCTAAATCTGGGTCATGTGCCTTTTTACATCAGTGCATGGCAATATTGTACGTAATCCCACATTAACCCTGTATATACCTTCCGCTCCATATGTCACTGTCTCTGCCTGAGTGTACTAACTGTTGTAACATAGAAAAACAGAACAGTCAGTTATACACACAATAAGGTCTGATAAATAACCAATTGAACATTTCTCAAGATGTTTGTTGAGGGGCATATGTTGATCAGAATGTTGGAAATCCTGCTCAGCTTCTAACAGTGCTATGATTTTTGTTTTACATCTACCTGAGACACAATACAGCATTTTGATTTAAAATCTTATTCAAAAGACATCACCACCAACAATAAAGCAACTTTCAGTATTGCACAGAAATCTGAGCACTCGAGCACTTCACTTCAGAGGTTCACTTGCCCCACGGTTTTCTTACTCAGGAATCAACAACTGAAAAATTAGCACCTTTTTCAATTTTCTGTTAGACATTGGTTCAACTGGAAAATGGTGCAGATTACTGTGAAGGATTCTAAATACAATACAAATTCTAAGGCCCAGGTTTTTGCGCTCAGGTCAGGTTTGCAGACACAGGAGAATTCCCTGCTCTGTGGATCTGAACTTTAAAAATGGCTACACAAAAAATTTTTGATCCGGGATCAGGCTGGATTTCAAGTAAGGCCTGAGTGCAGGAGTTTTCAGGTGGGGAAGTAGGTGCAGCAGCATGCTTGTCTCTGTGGTCTGGTATTTTAAATTAAGTAAAAAAAAGATTACAGTAAGAAGGCGTCCAGCTTTCATCCCTCACCCCCGCAACCCCTTATCTCGACATATTCCCCTGTCCCGTCCAAGCCAATTGATGTTACATCATGTCTTCCAACCACCCCATGGCCTTTCATATTCTTTATGCCAATCAATGCCTAGTTACCCATCTCTAAAGGCTCTTATTTGACCCTTGCTCCCCATATCACCATTGCCCTTTATAACACAATACCAACACACGCCAAACCATGTCCCCTGCCCACTACCTTTTGCCTTTATCCCCTCCATCCTAACTTTAGTATCTTTTGACAGTTCTTTGACAGTTTTGAAAGATTCTTGATAGTTGCATACAGTTTTGACAGTTCCTTAGCAGCTGATAATTTCATGGCAACTTCAATGGTTCCATTGAGTTTATGCACAATTATATTTACCTACAGCAATCTAAATGGCAGCTTATTTTCCCAAATGGGAAAACACAATTCTTTCATTAACAGACTAAAACTATGTCAAGGCTACAGTCAGCTTCTGAGATGGCTCTGAGTCCAGAAGCCACCATTTATCAGGGTGATTCCCCTCCCTCCTACCCTGTCATTCCCTTCCCCCTTTCCCCTTCCCCCCCCTCCCCACTTCCCCTACTCACTCCCCCACTGCCCCTATAGATATTCAAAGATGTGCCTTACCTCTCCCAAAGGGGTACCCTGGCTACCCATAAAGAATCATTTTACTTTGTCTAATCTGCACATTTTGGGGTTTTATGCTCCTGGCCTACTAAAATCCCATTTCAGTGGAGGCAACTGGTAACTAAAATGGCTAGATGCCTTTGTAAGCAACATGCACACAAAACCCAGTCCAACTCTAGTCCTATCCTTGCAAAAAAAATAGGGAACACCATTTTTGGGGAAGAAACTTAGAATTTCTGACCAAATCTGGGATTTTTCACTATGACTGACAGAAACTCCATTGTCGTGAAAATATAGGCTGATTATATATAAATTCAGCAGCAAAAAAATTCCAGGACATGTTTATAGGTTTAGTTTAAAAGTTACTTTGTGCCAAAGATAAATCACACCACATCAGAGCGCTAACAGCAAACAGCAGAGAAAGTGGATGATAAGTACAATGTTTTGAATGCAGAAGAAATTGCAAATTCTGACATTATCTTTACATTGCATGTATATTTGTGAGATAACTATGTTCTTAAGTAGTCTTCTCTTCCTTGAGTAATTCTGTATAATGCATGATTTTGACTTAGGTGGATTTGTTGGTGACCTATTGAGATGCATAAAACAGACTTTTATGTGCAAGAGCGGCTTGACATCTAATCTTTCCATCATCACAGGAACCTGATTGAAGTCAGGTGCTTGTGTAACTGGAAATTCCACAAAACTGATTTGAACTCCGGTTGTTTATTTGGCCCGTCAAGTCGCTTCTAATAAAGTTTGACCATAAAAAATTAACAACATGCTAAATCCTGGAGTATTGCACTTAATACAATAATTACAGTGTATCCTTTCACTGGATTAATGTAGTGTTTCAAACTTTTATTCTACAAACAATTTTTATTTTGTCTATTATTGCCATATTCCAGTCAAAGGAAAAGCTATCTCCAGGGATTAGAATATTCAAGGAAACATTGTTATATTATGTGTGTTTAATTTTGGTTATTTATTAGTGTCACAAGTAGGCTTACATTAATACTTCAATGAAGTTATTGTAAAAAAAAACCCTAGTTGCCACACTCTGGCATTTGTTCTGGTACACTGAGGGAGAATTCAGCATGGCCAGTGCAAATAACCAGCATATCTTTTAGATAGTGGAAGGAAACCAAAGCACTCAAAGGAAACCAATGCAGACATGGAGAGAAGGTGCAGTCTCCACACAGATAGTGAACCACATCTGGAATCGAGCCCGGGTCCCTAGTGCTGTTTTGGAAGGCATTTCTACAAGGCCTTGAGTGACCCCATTCTGCATGAAGAATGGGGCTCACATCCCGAGGTCAGGAGACAGTTTTCCTTTTAGTGCACTTGTTCTCCAACATTGATCTTTCTTGTGATCTTTAATTGATCTAGGTGACATCGATTTCCCTACCATTCACAGCACTGAGCCAACCTAACATCTCATTTAAAAATCACAGCACCAATCCTGAGTTCCTATCTCCTTTAAAATTTACAGGACTGACTCGAGCTTGCAATAACCTTAAATATTCTCAGAGCTTGCTTACCTCAGAATCGCTCTATATTATGTCTTTACTACTCGCATTGCAAAAGTAATCATAAAATTTACAGCCCCCTTCATGAAAGACGGCTTCTTTGAACTTTAAGCACATGAGCTACGCATTCAGATATACTTCAACACGTTGACAATAATAAAATTACCTTTTCTCCACTTTAGCAAAGAGAGGATTTGTTTTTTCCTCCCGGACGACATTCCAACAGAATGTTCTCTTCAAAAACACACAGCTTGTGGACCACTTTCCTTGAAGTTAAGATGACAGTTTGGAGGGAGACTCGAAGAATTCTTGGAACTTTTCCTGTTTAGAATCAAATATTTGTGCTTCTCCTGAAACACTGGTCATCAGTTTAACAGCTCCACTTTCAACAGACGAAATTCAGCTAAACGAAATGAGCTGAGGAACAGGAACCGGTCAGAAACTGAATATCCAACCTATTTATAGCACAGAAAGGTCTTAAGTCATGAAATGAGCAGCGAGGTTTGTGACTGGAGGCAGAGGAATGTAACAGGTTGTTGTGTGCTCGAAGTGGCCAAGCGACATATTTCTACACAGCACATTAGCCCTGTGCTATGCAAAGTGATGTTTTCCTCTCCTTAGGGGATCATCCTGTTTTGAATACTTCTGATCCACAGAAATGTGATGCAATTCGTCTTTTCTCAGCACTGGAGCGCTGCTATAGGAGAAATGTGATTCTCAATACTACTGAAATGGCCACCCAAAAAGACAGTTTGTAACTTTTATTACAAGGCATCTATTGTGGTTAAATTGTATATTTACCTCTGTGTCCGTGTGCTTGCTTCAGGCATTTACATTATACACCAGCCAAACATGCATCTATGATTTTTGTTATCAGGAAGGATAAGAGACACAGTTTTATTTTTTAAAAAAACAAGGAGACAATTCACAACCAGGAATCGAGGCATCTTACATTGCAGCAGATAGAGATTGCAGTTTTAATTTCCAATAGTTTTCCCTTTACTTCCTTTCTCGGTTGAAATGCTGTATTACCCAAAGGTATCATTTGCAGTTTCAATTCTGCTAACAAGCACAACTTCATGTGTGAATCTAGAAGGTGAGTGTTCATAGCCTGTACAGCTTCGAAGGATGACGGATATTGCCCTCACCCGATGGGTATTGGTGCAATCTCTGCAGGGATTACTGAGTATAGCAATTGAGAGAAAACACAGCTGATATCCTCTACCCTTAGATCAGTTGTGGCCATCACACTAGAGCTCTGGATCAAATCAACAAATTTGGATAAACTGAGTAATTAAATCAGTAACCTTAGTATGTGTTGAACTCCATGCCATACCAGAAGGCAATCTCAGTTATGAAGTCATCTTTCCCCCATTCTTTAGTCCTTTTTTCTTTCCTCTCAATGAAAAACTATTGGTTTTGTAGATGAGAACACGTCTCCTGTGCTTCACTCAAGTAATTTATAGAATCTCTCAGTACACTTGCATCCTCTCTCTAACAGAGTAACTTACCCAGCTCTTTCTTCCACCCTATCCCTATAACCCCACACATCTCCCATGGCTAATCCATCTAACCTACACATCTGGGGCACTAAGAATCAATTTACCATGGCCAATCAGCCAAGCCTTTCCGGGTGCTCCGGTTTCCTTCCACAGTCCAAAAAACATGCTGGTTAGATGCATTGGCCATGCTAAATTCAACCTCAGTGTACCCAAACAAGTGCCGGAGTGTGGCATCTGGGGGATTTTCACAGTAACTTCATTGCAGTGTTAATGTAAACCTACTTGCAATATTAATAAATAAACTTTTTTTTTTAATCTTTGGACTGAGAGAGGAGACCAGAGAACCCAGAGGGAACCCACAGAGACAAAGGAAGAAAGAAAGTAAAAACATCACACAGACAGTAACCAAAGGTCAGAATTGAGCCCAGGACCTGTGAGGCAGCAATGCTAACCGCTATATCACTCTGCAGCCCAATTATACATTGTGTGTAAGCGGAAGAAGTTAAGTTTTTGACAAGAGAGAATGTTGTAACAAAGTCTAATCTATCCCTGTCATGACGTTTACATAATTTTCAGCAGCAGTAAATTAGGTGAGCAGCTCAAATTGCTTTTGTTGACTTACTGATCTTTTTCCACCATTTTTCAGTTAGGTAAGGCCTCTAGCAGATAAAGCAGCACTTTTTTTGACATCAATACTCCATAGTCTACCATGTAGAATATAAGCATATGCACCCATGAACATACAGAAGACAGGATCCTATAATGTTACTAAGACTAAAGAATAATTAGTTTGAATGTATTTCTCACCAGGGTCCAAGCCTTTTTTTGAAAGGATTTTCAACTCTACTGTTCCAATGGGATGTTCCCATGGCTGAGGGATGCCTGAAGATAATTGAGAGTTAGTAACTGAGAGGCCCTGCTATGTACAGACTGCTGCTTTTTGACTGCTGCTTGGGCACCCTGGACCACTTGGCCTCCTAGCTTAGTGGCATATATTGAGGGGTGTCAAAGGAATGTGCGTGTGACAACCTGAAAGAACAAAGAACAAAACAGCACTGGAAACAGGCCCTTCAGCCCAACGAGCCCGCGCCGCCACCCCGATGTTCCCATCTCTACCCGCGATCCCTGTCCATGTTTATAGATCTATGGATTAAAAACCAAATGTGAGACAATTTAGGGAGAATTTGTTTTGCCAATTAGCCTAAGAGCACATCTTTGGGATGTGGGAGGAAACCGGAGCTCCCGGAGAAAACCCACGCAAGCACGGGGAGAATGTGCAAACTCCCACAGACACAGCCCAAATCCATGTATCTGCACAGCACAGCGATAGTCACTGAGCTGTCGTGTTGCCCATCAGATGGTCCAGGTCAAGCGTACACTAACAACGTGAAGCAGTAGGATACTCTCAAAAAAGATCCAAGAGCAGTCCTCTCACGACCCATCGTGTGTATGCCCCTCGTTAGACAAGGTGGACCAAAGCACCTGAAGGATAAAAACAAATACATCAATATCATCATCTATTTACACACTTCCCAGGGACTCCCAAGGCTCATGATCCCTATTTTAAATCAGTTTTCTATACCCCTCCATTCCCTTCTGTTCATGTGCCCATCTAAGTATTTCTTAAATAACTCCAGAGTACCTGCCTCCACCACTTTACTTGGCAGCGCATTCCATACCCCCACCACCCTCTGTATGAAAAAACTCCCTCTAGCATCCAAATTATATCTTACCCCCCTCACCCTAAGCCCGTGACCCCTCGTGCTATTTGAGTCCATCCTAGGAAAAAGCTTAACCCTGGTTACTCTATCTATCCCCTTCAAAATCTTGTACACCTCTATCAGATCTCCTCTAAGTCTACGTCTTTCTAAGGAAAACAGTCCCAATTTGCCTAATCTCTCCTCATAATTCAGACCTTCCATACCAGGCAGCATCCTGGTAAATCTCCTCTGCACTCTCTCCAGAGTCTCCACGTCCTTTCGGTAGTAAGGCGACCAGAACTGGACGCAGTATTCCAAATGAGGTCTAACCAGCATTTTATACAACTGCACGTACTCTTTCCATTGCGCCATTGGCACTCTTGTACAGCTGGACATTGTCACTTCCATTAATCTCCAGGGGAGCAGGTTGCAGAAGATGAGCGACTCCCTGAAAACCTTCTCTTCACTTCATCAGTCTGTCAAAGGTGAACTCTTGTCTCTTCGTGGGAGAGCCCAGAGCCTGTATGGCTGACATTTGAGCTTCCAACAAAGCTATCAAGACTGCTGACATTTACTCCTTTTGTTAGACTCGTTGCAGTATTCTTAAACATGGTCCACCCTTTCCAAGGTAGGGGAATGCTGATGCCATGAATGATGTTACATAGACTGGAATTGGACTGTTTTATACTCTCAGCCATTGTGTTGAAATCCTTTGGCAGGGCTTCCAATGCCTTGTGTAACTGCTTGTATGTGACAAGCAGTTTTAGTTACATAGCTGAGTCCCTGAAGTTCAGCTGAACTGAGACGGGAAATCACTTTCTGAAGAGCTGGCTCTTTGATTACTACTGCTCCCTCACGCAGATTTCGCTAACTCATTTCCAGACCCATGTAGAATTCCAGTGTCCATGCTGGAGAGACGGAGAGCTTGACAATGTGCCCTTTGGGGAGTTAGCCTTCAATCCAGATGCATTTGGCTGTGGATCCAAGACTGAAAGGAACAGTTATGAACAAAGGACAAATGGTAGAATGGTTTCCCCTTATTTCCTCGATTCTCAAGATATAGAGATGCCGATTGGGGTAAGCATAGTAAGATTTCAAGAACAGAGAGAGGGCAGATTCTTGTACATTGGAAAAAGAGTATTTATTTCTTAATACCTGAACGCAATCCCAACAGCTCTCACTAACCCACATATGCACGCATACTTGTGTTTGCACTCTCACAAAAAAAATTGATTGCAAAACAGCATACACTGAGGTTTTTAGAAACGTCTAAAATGTGACTATTGCTTTTAAATCTTTCGAGATGAAAGCTGGAAATGTTGCAAAAATTCCGTTTGGCTCACTGAGTTAACGGAGGTTTCAAGTTTCTGGTAATGAATTCAAAGTAGCTTTCTGCTTATGACAGTAGGTTTCTGTCTTTGCTCAAATTGGGATGTAGATGTATCAAAGATCTGGTTTGGTTCTGTGGATCTATAGATAGCGTACTTGTTAGCCTCACTTCTCTGCACATTAGTGAACTCTAAGCAGGGTCCTTCCTTCGCTGGGTGGAATCTCTTCCCTCTGTACGTTCCTTATCTGCTAACTGTCTCACATGAGGCTGCTCTCAACAGCAGTGTTAATGGACATTTCTTATCACAAGCTGACTTCTATCAGGTGACTATAGTATTGATGTTCTCATTGTCCACACAAATGGCCCCTGATGATGTTATTATTGATCCATAATGAGATTTGAATCACCACCATTTGGATCTCCTTCCCATTCTGTGGGATTTCATTGTGGAATCACTAAATCTGAATGATCATTTTGCGTCAGTTTCTCTCGACATTTGGACAATAATAGCTGTCAATTCCAGAGGAGATATCTGTTGCTTTTTTATTTACTTCTAAAATGAATGTTCCACAAGGTTATTTACATTTTAATGTCCTGGCCTGACAAACATGCTAATTTTCAGCCTTTTGATGACAAGTTTAGTTTAGTTTAATTTAATTTATTCATTATTAACATTGCAATGAAGTTACAGTGAAAATCCCCTAGTTGCCGCACTCTGGCACAGTTCAGGTACACATGGCAAAAAGTCCATCTTGTTAGGACATAGATTGTCCATTCTCCATGTTACTTTACAAGAAAATACAGGTAAAACTGTATGGGTGTGACAGGAACTAATCAAAAATGAAGAGTTTCAAGAGTTACATTCACACAGTCAACTGGACATTGGAACTTGGCAGTTTTGAAACAAGCTGGTTAAATATTTGCTTTGGTTGTGGAAATATGCAGACAACAACTCAGATAAGTTGCTGGCCTTGCCTTTCCTGTACTCAGTATTTTATCTGAGCCATGGATCTTCAGGGTTTCATACTCCATTTGGGTAAGGGTGTTAGGTACTCCTTGTCTGGTTTAAGATCTCTTCCTGACACAGTATTTTGCAATCCAAAAAGACAGCATGAGAGTTGGAGAATGGCTCTTAAATGACTCAGCTCCCACTGAGCGCTTAAGATGCAGTTTAGTGCTGCTAGAATGGGGAGGGCATGAAAGAACAAATTAAATACTGAAATTGTGTAGTGAGGAATTCTGGGAGGGATTGGTCGTTGTGTAAATGATTGGCTGTGGAAAGAGAACTATAATTTTGTGTGATGTGCAAAACACAGAGGTTTGCATGCTTGCATAGTGACCTTGTGATTGCATATTAAAAGATGGGATAGATCCTAAAATGGGTGATGGGAGAGAATTAAGATAAAAGCAATATACCGCAGATGCTGAAATCTGAATCAAAAACAAAATGCTGGAAAATTTCAGCCGGCCTGACAGTATCTGTGGAGAGAGAATAGAGCCAATATTTTGAGTCTGGATGACTCTTTGAAGAATTATTAAGAGTTGAGGAGAGATGTGAAGGAGATATTGTGATCTGTTGTTGATAGAGATGAATAGTTGTATTCCTTTTGTTTTAGTAAGAACATTGACTTTCTTTGCACATTGAAATCACCTCCTGGGGATCACCTGCTGTGTAGCTTGAGGATCCTCCTGTGGGTTTAGGGGCCTCTACCAGGACCTCCAAGGAGGCATCTGAAAAATGGGGGATTGCTTCAGACTCACTTTGGGAGCTCCTCCCCTTGCAATGTAGAACACTTGAAAGCAAGGAATTCAACTTTGGTTTGAAGAGATGTTTTTAAATTACTCAAAATTGTACACAGAAAATGGGAAAATAACTTGTTTCCCATTAATGTTACTTGCTCAAGACTTGAGCTAAAATCGTGTGGCCATATTAGAATGATATGTCATTTGTCCTTCATCCACTTCCCACTCACTGGGGCTTCTGGCTGTTTTTTCCCCCTTCAAGTTCTGAGGTGCCCAGTTTTACATTGTATATTGCAAGTCTATGTTGGTATTTGCTGGTTCAAAACATTGAATATAGGATTTACTGCATGTCACAAGACTTTCCAATGTGATGCAATCAGTTAAATCAGCACAAGATACTGATCTGGCACCTTCTAGTCTGTAGAGTTTTGCAACAACTGACATAGGTCCAGTGGGGAAGAAAGAATCCACTTCAGCACACTTGCAGCAAAAATTACAGGGTGGCTTTCAATATCATCCGTCAGAAAGTTTCTATCATTCTTATTTAAAGAATAACTTAAAGCATTAAAGTCAGCTCACTACACATTGGATCAGAATGAAAAGTATTGCAACACATTCACTAATGTCCACATTCAGGACTTTCAATGATTCTCAGATTGGTAGACATTGCTGTAAAAGGTTACCTTCAGGAGAATTTTAACTAAAACTTTTCTACTTCCAATCATGATTTTCTGATTAGATTTATATAATTAGCAACTACAGAGCCATTGCCACCCAAATAAAGTTATTCAGAAATACCGAACCCTTGGCAAACATCCCCTCAACAAGGATAAAGACCTTTTAGGTGGAAATTGTACGTTCTGAATTATTTTTATTCAACCAGACAATGGGATGTCTTTTTTCCTTATACTGCTCAGTTCATTATTCCAATACAAAATGGATGCAAATCTCATAAGTTCTTTGGAGACAAAACCTCCACCCAAGGTTTGTTCAGTTTTTTTTGGAAATTTAATAACTTGCTGTCTGAATAATTCACTGAGAAATGATTGCAGTGGTTTAGTGATTATTTTAAAACATGTAGCTTGCTATCACAGCTCAGAAGTAAATGTTATATTGTGACGTACAAAGTAAAAGAGTCACAGCTTTAATCCCTGGCCTTGTTTAGTTAATTCATTTTTTAAATTCATTTGTGGGACATGGGTGTCGCTGGTTGGCCAGCATTTTATTGCCCATCCTAATTACACGAGGACAGTTTAGAGTCAACCACACTGCTGTGGCTCTGGTGTCACATGTAGGCCAGACCAGGTAAAGATGGCAAATTCCTTTCCCTAAAGGAAATTAATAAATCAGGTGGGTTTTCCCCAACAATTGACAATGGTTTCATGGTCATCAGATTCTTAATTCCAGATATTTTTTGTTGAATTCAAATTCCACTGTCTGCTATGGTGGGATTTGAACTTGGGTCTCTAGAACATTAGCTGAGTTTCTGGATTAATAGTCTAGCAATATTACCACTAGGCCATTGCTTCACTTATAGGTAATTAGAGCTGGACCTGCATATGGTATCATCATGAACTCAAATGCTACAGGCTGTGCACTTATTCTTCATTGCAACTAAATTTCGTCATATTGACATAATATTTGGGTTTATTGCGTGGGATTTTCTGGCTGTGCTCGCTCAAAGATTGGAAAGTCCACCCGAGGTCAATGGACCTTTGCATGGGAAAATTCGGACATTAACTCTGTCAATGTTTATGTATTATGTGATTTGATAGTGGAATTCAAAGTCATGAGAGGTTTTGATAGTGTAGAAGGGGAAGAATTATTTCTCTCCATGAAAAGATTGCAAATGAGAGGGTACAGATTTAAAGTAATTTGCAAAAGAAACAAAAGCGATATAAAAAAAAATTTTCACATAGCAAGTGACTATGGTCGAGGCATATTCAATCAAAGCATTCAAAAGGTAATCTGAAAAGGAAAAATGAGCTACAAGGAGAAGGTGGGAGAATGGCACTAAAAATGAATTGCTCACTAGGAGATACAGCGCAGGCATGATGGGTCAAACAGTCTTCTTCTGCAAGTTACAATTCTGGGTAAGTAAATTCAGTCTGTCAAGAAAACAGAAGTAGTTTGAGGGGATTTGTACTTGTATGGTTGAATAGCAGAAATAGGGTATAATTTTAATTGGGCTTAATTAAATGGTTTTGTGTAAGGAAGGGTAAACCGATTAGATTCATGTTAGATAAAATGTTTGTACGTGTGGAAGTTTATTCAGTTCAAGCTGTGCTTCTGTTGCCCTTACAGAGGGTTATAGTGTGAAAAGTAAACAAGCTGGCAGTAGGATAAAGTCATTGGTTAGCAATCAGAGACACTTTTAGGTTAAGAAGGCTTTTTGAGTTTAGTTTTAGCTGGATATATAGCAGCTGAAGAATAATAGAGAGGTAAAACAGCTCTGCTAGAAGCAATTGATTTTATAAGGCTAAAGAGATAAAATCTCTTTTGCAAGAAGAAAAGCCATACCATGGAGTAATGATTAAAAAAGCAAGTGTTGAAAACATAAAGAACAGCAAGTATGGAAACTGAAGAAATTTCTAAGCATTCTGAAGTTAAAGGATCAAAGAGGAACTGCCTTACTGAGAGCAGGATACTGCTGTTGACAGTTAAAGTCAAATTTGGGAAGAGAAGCCATTATATCAGAAGCAATCATAAGATTTGGCATCCTTATTTCCAGTGCTTGAAGCAATAATGCTCTGGTGGAAATTGAGTACCCAAATTTGGGTAAAAACATTTAAACAAAGGAAACCTGAAAGGCTATATCGAAAACCTGGAATAAATACCTTGTTAAAAATGGAGCAGAAACTTTGTTTGAGAGGATAGTTTGGAGAATTTGGCATGATTCTTAATGCAAACAGCTGATGGACAGCATTGTTTGAAAGAAGATTTGAAAGTGTGATTTTTTTTGGGGGGAGTGCAAACACTTGTGACAGTCACCTGCGAAATCTACAGAAGGTTGGTTAAGTGGCATTGACCATTTGATTTTGGAGTTGTGTGTTATCTTTGAAAACTGCATACATTTGTGAAGCCAAAGGAGGTGAAAAGAAGTATTATATTTTAATCAAACTTCTCATTTTAGTTTTGTTTTGCTTGTTGAATGTAATTTGTGGGTCCTGTGACTCTATTCCATGTTTTCCCACCAAAAAATAAATGTTGTGGTCAGAATTTAACTGCCCCACCCATTAGGGGAATCAGAGTGAGTAGGAGGCGGACAGTGGGAAGGTCCATTGACCTCGGTTTTGGAGCAAGCAAGGTTGTAACTTCCCATCTATGATCTTTTAAGCCAGGATTCCATTCTGGAATCTTCCCACCCAGTAATAACACCAACTGGGGTCATAATCAGTCCTTCAATGAATACTAGAGGACTGTAACCAATATAGGCAGTGGCAGGGGAAGACAGTGACACAGTGGAATGTCACTGGGTCAGTGATCCCGAAGCTCTGGGTTCAAATTTCACCAGCTGATTGAATTTAAATTTAATTAATAAAATCTGAAATTGAAAGATGCTTTCATCATGAATTGTCTGGGAAGTTCACACTAATGCCCTATAAACAAGAAAACTGCCATTCTTACTCAGCCTGGCCTACATGGAACGGCAGACACACAGCAACGTGGTTGACTCTTACCTGACTGCTGAAATGGCTGAGCAGGTCACTCAGCTCAAGGGCAATGGGGGATGTGCAACAAATGCAGGCCCAGCAACAGTCACATTTTTAAAAGCTATGGTATTATGGGTCAGCCCTGAGATCTTACTAGATAACGTACCTGTTCTCCTTCCTTGAACACCAAAATAGCAGATTAACTTGTCTTCATGGTTGCATATAGCATATTTTTGCCACAGTGTAGCTGTTATATTTAAGTTGAAGTAGTGTCAGAAGTAGGTTTACATTAGCATTTCAATGAAGTTACAGGGAAAATCTCCTGATCCCCATACTCCAGTATTTGTTTGGTATACTGAGAGAATTTAACATGGCTAATGTACCTGGACAGTACATCTTTCAGAATGAAACTGGAGCACCAGGAGAAAGCCATGCAGACTCTGCACAGTTAGTGACCCAAGTAGGGAATCGAACTTGGGTCCCTAGTGCTATGAGACAGCAGTGCTAACACTGTGTCACTGTGCGGCCCCAAAAGTAGTTCATGATTGACCTCAATATCCTTAGGTCCAAACAAAGAAATTAGAAACTAAACTAGATATACCTACCCTGGCCGCTAGAATATGTATATTTATGTGAGACTTGGATGTTCCAAATGATAACAGTGTCACATTCAGCCCAAGGCATCAATCTCTACAACTTCAAGTGGGTGGGTAGATGACAACAAATTAAATTTTGCATAGACAGTCAGCATTTTCACAGTTCCTGAACTGTGGGAAATCATTCCTGCTGGGAAACAGGAACCTTCTGACTCCTGATGTAACCGGCCATTTGTCCTGTCAGAACCTAAACAATTAATCAACAGGTTATTCATCCAGGAGACAGTGTCAACCTAAACAAGGCGTCTTCATGATTGTTCTGGCAGGGATCAATAAATAACGATCAGGAAGCTTGGTTACATTTTCTTCTCACTGTTCTGTGGGGTACTGAAGCCAAGTACAGCAAACCTAGCTTTCACTTATTTGCTGAAGTACATTAAATTAGCAAAGATTACAAATTGAACGTGTGATGCTCTGCTGAGTTCAGGTCTGGATTATGAGAGAGAGAGAGACCGTGGCAAATTGTTTACAGTCTCCATGTAGCCTGGCTCCAAATATTAAAATCCACGTGAATGCCTGAGACTGACACTGTCAGTTTTTCGGTACTGTGTCTGCATAAATCGGATAGTTTGGAATGCAGACTCCAGCCCACATGCCACCTGGTGGTGTGAAGATGCTCCTGCTTTGTTCGATAATGCACAAAGTGAACTGGTGCATCTCACTGCTAAACTCAGTGCAAAAGAGGCCCATCGTGTCCACAGCCACGTGTGAGAAACACCTGAACTCCCACTTAATCCCATTTATCAGCATTTGATCCATAGCCTTGAATATTATGATGTGCCAAGTGCTCGTCCAAATCCTTTTTAAAAGCAGCCTGCTTCCGTTGCCCTCGTTGAATGGGCAGCGCATTCCAGACTGTCACCACCCTCTGCGTAAAAAGGTTTTTCCTCACATTCCCCTTAGACCTCCTGCCCCTCACCTTGAACATCTAACTCCTTGTGACTGACCCTTCAACTTAGGGGAACAGCTGCTCCTTATTCATTTTGTCAACGTTTGTCATAAACTCACTGAGAGAAGCTGGAATGTCATTGTCAAACTGAGAGGGGCACAGAAACAAAACAGGCCAGCGTGGTGCCATAAGGTAAAAGCGTCTCAACTCTGTCTCACCCTGACTAATAGAGTTTGCAATAAAAGTTTTGTGGTTTTGCGTACAATCCACAATATGTGGCCAAATTCTTCAAAAGTGACATGGTGCTGACTGCAACTATGAAGCAACAAGTTTCACAATTGCCCCTTATTTACTAGTCACAATTAATCAAGTTGAAGGAAGTTACTTCAATCATCCTGTTGTAAAACCACCTGCCAAGCCCACAAAATGTTTGTTGATATGAAGTCACTCAACCAGCAAAGCAGTGACAATATATAGCATAGGAGAAGTGGAAAGAAGGAGGCAATGAAGCTATCTTTCTATTAACAGGGGAGGCAATGGCCTAACAGTATTATCGTGAGACTATTAATCCAGAAACTCAGCTTACTTTTACGGATGAATCATAAAACACATTCTGGTTGTATCACAGCTTGATATGGCTCCTGCTCTGCCCAAGACTGCAAGAAATTACAAAAAGTTATGAATGTAGCCCATCTATCACACAAACCAGCCTCCCATCCATTGATTCTGTCTACACTTTCTACTGCCTCAGCAAAGCAGCCTGCGTATTTAAAGACCCCATGTGCCCCAGACATTTTCTCTTCCATCATCTTCCGTCAGGAAAAGGAGACGAAAGTCTGAGGTCACGTATTAACTGACTCAAGGACAGCTTTTTCTCTGCTGCCATCAGACTTTTGATTGGACCTACCTTACATTCAGTTGATCTTTACACCCTAGCTATATGACTATAACACTCTATTCTGCACACTCTTGTTACTTTCTCTATGAGCGGTATGCTTTGTCTGTATCGCATACAAGAAAGAATACTTTTCACTGTATTCTAGTATATGTGACAATAATAAATCAAATCAAATAATGTTCTGGGGACTCAGGTTCAAAATGACAAGTGTTGGAATTGGAATTCGATTAAAAAAAAATTGGAGTTAAGAAAATACTGATGACCGTGAAAGCGTTTTCGGTTGTTGTAAAAACCATCTGGTTCACTAACATCCTTACCTGGTCTGGCCTACGTGAGACTACAGCAATATGGTTGATTTTAAACTGTCCTTGGGCCACAAGTGATGGGCAATAAATGCTGGCCAGCCAACATAAGAACATAAGTAATTGGAACAGGAGTGGGCCATCTAGCCCCTTGAGCCTGCCCGGCCATTCAATAAGATCATGGCTGATCTGAATGGATCAGTTGTCCCAAGAATGAATTTTTAAAAATTGGATATTTACAATACCTTGTGGCTCTCTCAGCTAGAGACAAACCCACCACAAAGTTGCTGGTTTCATTAAATCTACTTGCCTGGAATACTGGTTTTAAAAAAGTGAACCTTCCTTGTAACTTGATTTAGTGAAACTTGTCAGAATTATATTTAAGTTGTTACTGTTGGAATGAGATTCATTATTCAACAACAGTAAACCCACTGACACCAGTTTCTTGTCAGCATCACATCAATGGAGTCAATGGAGTTCAATATTTATTATTGACTGAGACTCCTGGCAGTGCATTGCCATTGGATTTCTGAGGTAATCCCAGTTCTGTACTTGTTGTTGGAGTTAACTCAAAATCCCCACACACATCTACCCAGAGCCAGCCATCAGAAATCCTGGAAGTTTATTTGGAAGAATTAAGTAGACCAATTTTCCTACTGTTGCCTGTTAGTAAAATTCATTGAAAAGTACCAAGTGTAAATATCAGGTGAAGACAGAGTTAGGTTTGCACATCAAAAAGGTGCTTGTGTCAAATTTTTTTTGGAGACCACTTATCAGCAAAATTTATGAATGAAGAAGAATAACCAGGTAAAAAAATCGATGGAAGATGGCAATAATAATCATTCTATGATTACTGGCTATTCTTTTAAAACAAAGATATTGTTTCCATGGTGCATGACATTTCAGTTGGAAATTAGATACAGAAGGCAGGATGTATGTGTGAAATTAAAATAAGAGTAAGAAGACACCCCTTAACTAAATGATAATTAAGTTGGATTTTTTTTTATTTTTAAAAAGTCTTCTCCAAATTTCTCCCCAGCTTCTTCCTTTTGTTACTCAAATGTACTGACTTGTACTATGGAATGATAAGACACCATGCTGGGCCCTTGGGCACGTTACAGGACTGCACTAATCAATTAACCAAGCTGTCAGTGACTATTTTGACTGGTTCATCCGGTTCATTGATTGGATTGTGCTCAAAATATTGCTCTGTTTAGCACAAGAATGAGGAAATTTAAAAGTTTGCGAGACATTCCACAAGAGGAATACTACATAAGAAATCCACACAAGTTCTCAAATTTGCACGTTTTGAAGGTCGCAACAGTGTCTGCTCAAAAATAAAATGTGAAACATTAGCCTAGTTTTCTTTTTTAGATGCTGACGTTTCTGTTACACATTTCCAACATTTTCAGTTGTGCTTTTCCTTGTCAATGTTTTCATCAGCCTCGTTCCATTGCCCTCGCTTTCTCCACTCCCCTCACTTTCTCCACTCCCCTCCTTTTCTGCCTGCCGTGTCCTTATGCCTGATATATTAGAGCTATTATTCATGTGTGACCCTCAGAGTGAGCCCTGACATGCTATATGGCCTTGCCTTGTGTTTTTTTTTCACACAAGCACTTCTAACCAGGGTCTTCAGATAGCAATCAGAAGCAAGAGCTTGAGACAGCATTCCTCACATAGAAGAATAAGTTAAGGGTAAGTGTAGCACCCCTTCTGCTATTCTGCTAAAACCAATTAACTCACCACAGACCAAGGATTAGCCCTGATATCCTATTACCTGTGCAACTCATCAATTCACCGACAAATTGACTTCAGATATTTTCTATTTTTATTTCCAGTTGGATTTTCATAAGGAGACTGAAATCAATATATTAACAATTCTATTGCAAGGAAAGGTTTCAGCCACTATAAAAATGATTTCCCTATCAATAAGAATAAAATGACACTCTGTTTGTGAAATGTAACTTGAATATGACCTTAACAGATTTGGTCAATAAACATCATAGCCTCAAGAACTGTTCAAAGTCCACGCAATTCTCGTTGAGGAGGTGATGATTGTTCATGTAGGGGCAACACAACTGGAAAGGGATAAACAGCACATAAGGGTGATTTCTTTGACTTTAACGGTATTCATAGCTGTGCATTTTAATTTTAATTTCTAGTACTCATTGCAAGCCCATGAATGTTTTGCTTAGTGTCATACTTAGCTGGCATGAATTTGATTTCTATAACAACTCTGAAAGAAGTGCAGAAGAATATTCAATTTGCACAAATTTCTGACTTCAGGCTGTTTTCCAAAACATCTTTATGCTTGCTGGCTCTCACATACATTAGTTTTGTTAACTTTTCCTCTTGCCCTGCAACCTTGAGATTCTTTTAAAGGCTTCATCTAAGAATGTGTAATCCATCTATGTCCTTTGCTGGACAAGTTCCATTGTTCTCTCAACTTCCTCAAGGAGAAGGCAAGGCTAATTGTTGATGGGTGTGCCTTACACACGTAATGGCATTATTATTTGGAAGTGCTAATGTTCCACAATGAAGTGTTTAAGTGAGCAAGTGCAAACTGCAATAAAAATACATATCACTGAGAAAAGACAGCTTTACCATTTAGGCATCTGCACTCGACAATCTGCCTGCTCTCTTTGCAGAAACTGGGAGGTTTGCTAAGTGTTTCAGCCTTTTCTTCTTTCACACTTTCTTATATTTACATTTTTTCTTTTCAGGTGCTCCAGCAACAGCCCATTAACATACCTCCATAACAACACGTTTACGACTGCCATTTTCTCAAATAGTTTTTCAATAACATGAACAGTAAAATAAACTCCCAGCTGGATACTGATCTCAGGGGAATTGAATCTGGCACAGCTTTCTAATGATGTGGAGATGCTGGCGTTGGATTGGGGTAAACACAGCAAGAAGTCTGACAACACCAGGTTTAAGTCCAACCGATTTATTTGATAGTAAATGCGCAAGCTTTTGGGGTTTGCCTCTTCCTCAGGTGAATGGAGAGTTATGGCCTCAGACAGAAATATAACAGCACAGACGGTTTACAGATCACTGACTACAATGCAAGTCTTTACACCTAACCTGCTATTCAAGTAGTCCTTTTGATATCTTGTCTGCTTTCTTGCATCTCTGTAAAAACTTGATGTCTGTGTTGATATGTGCAATCTTTCTGGAGATCCTCTCCACTTGGATCCGGCAGTTTGCTGCGTCCATGGTAGTCATAATGTGAAGCCCAGGTAAGGTATGAAGGGCTTGAATTGTGATGGTGAGCATTTGACATTGGAGGCAATAGAGAATCAAGAACACCTGTATGTCTATTAGGACAGAAGTAATAGACTGCAGAATTTTGGATGAACTGCATTTATGTACAATGGAGAGGTACACAATCTAGGAGAATCTTGGAATAGATGAGTTGGATAAAAATGAGTTAATGGATGTGAGTTTCAACAGCAGGTAAGTTGAGGTGGTTGGGGTTAGAGATTATAGAGATGTTTGAGGTTACGGGGGTGGTTGGGTTATGGAGGTGGTTGAGGTTACGGAGGTAGTTGAGGTCACGGAGGTGGTTGAAGTTGTGGAACTGCAAAGTAAGTACTTTTGATGGAGAAGACAATGATAGAACCATAGAACCGCTACAGTACAGAAAGGGGCAATACAGCCCATTGAGTTTACACTTACTCTGAAAGAGCATTCCACCCAAGCCTTCTCCTCTGCCTATCCTGTGCATTTACTATGGCTAATCCAGCTAACCTGCACATCTTTGATGAAAACAAATTATTGCGGATGCTGGAATCTGAAACCAATACAACTGAAATGCTGGAAAATCCCAACAGTTCTGATAACGTCAGTGGAAAGTGAACAGAGCTAACATTTTGAGTCGGGATGATTTTAGATCAGATCCAACGAAGAGTAATCTAGACTCAAAATGCATGATAAAATCATAAAGATTTTGCGCCCAGCCGGCAGCCACAACTGACACCTACAAATCCAAATCGATGGGTGAAAAATATCAACAAATCAACAGTGTGGCCAACTAATAGCAAAAAAGAAGCAACATAAAGAGCCAAAAACATTCTAAAAACAGATCATTACTCACTGAAATTCTAGAATGTGTGGCTTGAAATGTGTCCGTTTTTAGCATAATTGGAACGGTGATATCATTTCTCTGGGGTAAACAGTGAAAACTGTAGGATGGAGAAGCTTACTTATTTTCCAAATTTGGAATGAGCTTGCTATGAGAAATACCAAATGCTAGCAGTTCATTTTTTAAAATTCATTCTTAATACATGGGTGTCGCTGTCTGGCCAGCATTTATTTGCCTGAGGGCAGTTGAGAGTCAACCACGTTGCTGTGCTTCTGGGGTCACGTGTAAGCTAGACCAGGTAAGGACAGCAGATTTCCTTCCCTAAAGAACGTTAGTGAACCAATGGGTTTTTCAAACAACTGACAATGTCATCAGTAGATTCTTAATTCCTGATATTTTCCATTGAATTCAGATTCCACCATCTGCTGTGGTGGGATTCGAACCCGGATCCCCAAAGCGTTAGTTGAGTTTCATAATTAATAGCCTAGCAATAGCCGTTGTTTAAAAAGGGTCAGAGGGATAATCCAGGGAACTATAGGCCGGTGAGCTTGACTTCAGTTATAGGTAAGCTAAAGGAGAGGATCCTCAGGGACAGGATGTGTGTGCATCTGGAGCGCTGCGATCTGATCAGGGATACGCAGCATGGCTTCGTTAAGGGGAGGTCATGCCTTACGAATCTAGTGGAATCTTTTGAAGAGGTGACAAAAACGGTTGATGAAGGACAAGCCGTTGATGTTGTCTACATGGATTTCAGTAAGGCGTTTGACAAGGTTCCCCATGGTAGGCTGATAAAAAAGGTGAAGGCGCATGGGGTACAGGGCCAGGTATGTAGATGGGTTGAGAACTGGCTTGGGAGGAGGAGACAGCAGGTATTAGTGGAAGGCTCTTTTTCCAACTGGAGGTCAGTCACTAGTGGTGTGCCACAGGGCTCAGTACTAGGACCTCTTCTATTTGTGACTTATATAAATGACTTGGAAGAGGGGGTAGGTGGTGTGATCAGCAAATTTGCTGATGACACTAAGATACTTGGATTGGTGGGGACTGAGGAGCAGTGCCAGGCAATACAACAGGACATAGATAGGCTGGTAGATTGGGCAGATAGATGGCAAATGGAATTTAATCCGGATAAATGCGAGGTGATGCATTTTGGCTGGAATACTGTAGAGGGGAGTTATAGGATAAAAGGTAAAACTATCCGGAGTATAGAGACGCAGAGAGACCTGGGGGTGCAGGTTCACAAGTCTCTGAAGGTGTCAGTACAGGTGGAAAAGGTGATAAAGAAAGCGTATGGTATGTTAGCCTTCATAGGAAGGGGTATAGAATACAAGAGTAGGAGTTTGATGTTGCACGTGTATAGAACGTTGGTTAGGCCTCACTTGGAGTACTGCATCCAGTTCTGGTCGCCGTACTACCGGAAGGATGTGGAGTCCCTGGAGAGAGTGCAGAGGAGATTTACCAGGATGCTGCCTGGTATGGAAGGGCTGTCTTACGAGGAAAGGTTGAACGTACTGGGGTTGTTTTCCCTTGAAAGACGTCGGCTGAGAGGGGATCTGTTAGAGGTATATAAGATTATGAGGGGTATAGATAGAGTAAATGGTGGTAAGCTTTTTCCACCATTAGATTCGGATAGAACGAGGGGTCACGGCCTTAGGGTGAGGGGGCTATGTATAAGACTAATATTAGAGGGCATTTTTTCACACAAAGGGTAGTGGGGGTGTGGAATGCACTACCGAGTAAGGTGGTGGGAGCAGGCACGCTAGGGTTGTTTAAGGGTCTCTTGGACAGCCACATGAGCGGTCTGCAGATAGAGGGATATAGTAGGACTGTTTAAATATCCTATTTGTTTCCACAGGATGTTCGGTCCACCTTGTTGACCAACAAGGTGCATGCATTCGGCAGGTCGTGCGAGGGCTGCTCCTGGAGGTTACTTCAGGAGTGACCTAGTGCTTCACGTCGTTAGTGTATGCTTAAACTGGACCATCAGATGGGCAACATGACAGCTCAGAGACTATCGCTGTTGCTGTGCAGACACATGGATTTGGGCCTGTGTCTGCGGGAGTTTGCGCGTTCTCCCTGTGGTTGCGTGGGTTTTCTCCGGGTGCTCCGGTTTCCTCCCACATCCCAAAAAATGTGCTCTTAGGCTGATTGGGTAACAAATTGTCCCTATATTGGTCTCTATATGTCATTAAGACGTTAGGATGGCGGCGTGGGCTTGTTGGGCCGAAGGGCCTGTTTCCTGTGCTGTGTTGTTCTTTGTTCTTTGTTCTTTTGTAATAATGCTACTAGACTATCACCTCCCCTACACAATTCTTCATATAAAGCTAACTTGTGCAATGCCAGTGCTAAGTGGACAAACCCCACTCCTGGGATTGTCCTTCCCCTTGTGCTAGTTATACAAATAAATTGGTGTTAAACAATGCAAAATATTCCCTTTTAGGGGAATTATTGCCGCAACAATGATGCTGTCATGTTTGCTATTTGGGGAGGGCAAACAAAGCAAGGGAATACTCAATATACGGGAAGATAGACACATTCCTGACCGCAAGTCCACTGGGTTGGGAGTCCACAAAATTCCAGTCAGTTCTGCTCCCACTAATGGGGTGTCACTTAGAAAACTTATTTATACAACATCTTTAATATTTTAAAACATCCTGAGGGACTTTTGTACCATTATAAAGCAAAATTTGACATAGGCTACGTCTCAGGAAGTATTAGGTCAGGTGACCAAAAGCTTGGCCAGCGAGATCATATTTAGGGAGTTTCTTAAAGGAAGAAAGTGAGGTCAAGAGGCTGAGAGATGAAAGGAAGGCATTCCTGAGCTTAAAATGTACAAAATGTAAAAATAGTGATATCTTCCCTAATTTAGAATTATGTTCTTGTGCCTGTTGAACGAGATTAGTTCCTAGTTCTGCAATGCTTTAATTTTAAAATTTTCATCCCATTTTCAAACCCTCCATGCCCTCTCACTGATGAACTCTTCCTATCTCTATAGCCTCTTCAGCTTCCCAACCCTCCCAAAATATCTGTGTACATCTAATTCTAGCATCTTGAGCATCTACAATTTTAATCATCTCATCATTATTGGTCATGCCTTCAGATGCCCCACTTCTTGTGACTGTCATAAGCTTGGGCTATCTGTTCTTGGATAACTTGGGGCCTATAGATTTGGCAGTAGCATCCTTTTTCCCTTGTAGGGAATTTCTTCACTGTGCCTGTAAAATTTTGCCTTTGAATGTCTCTCACTTGTTTTGACACAGTTTTTCCTTCTACTAGCCGTATCCAGTCCACTCTTACCAGCTCATCTCTCAGCTTTATAAAAATTGTGCATCTTCCCACATTTAGAACTTTTACTCTGTTCTTTCTTTGCCCTTTTCCATATAAATGGTAAATCTATTTAAGTTATGGGATCACTTAACTCTGTCCATTATTTGCTGCTAGTTGGGAGACGGTTAGCTCAGTTGGTTGGATGGCTGGCTCACAATGCAGAGTAAAGGCAACAGCATGGGTTCAATTCCGATACTGACTAAGGTTATTCATGAAGACTTGCCTTCTCAACCTTGTTCCTTATCTTTGGTGTTCTGACCCTCAGGTTAAAATCACTTTCAGTCTGCTCTCCCTTCCCCTCAAAGGGGAGAGCAGCCTTTGGTCATCTGGGACTCTGTTGACTTTATTGCTGTTTAGCATGCAAGTAGCTATGTTATAACTTCACCAGGTTGACACCTTGTTTTTAGGCATACCTTCCTGCCTCCTTCATTGAACCAGGGTCAATAGTACTGTTGGAGTGGGAGTTATGCCAGGCCATTAGATAACAAATTATTGTTGAGTACAATTCCACTGCTGATGGTAAATAATAGTGCCTCTTGGACGCTGAGTCTTGAGTTGCTAGGTCTGTTCAAAATTTATCCCATTTCACCAGGTGATACTGTCACACAACACAAAGGAGAGTGTCCTCAAAGGAAAGATGGGACTTTATCTCCACAAGGTGTGTGAAGTGATTACTTATACCGATACTGTAATGGACTGAGGCACCTGCAACAGGCAGGTTGGTGATGATGAGGTCAGGTATGTTTTCCTCTCTTGCTTCCCTGCTGCAGATTGAGTCTAGCAGCTCAACTAGCTCAGTCAGTAGTGGTGCTATCTAATGCCACTCTTTGTGATGGACATTGAAGTCCATCACCTAGAATACATTCTGCATTCACACCACATTCAGAACTTCCTGTAAGCAGTGTTATAGAATCATAGATTCTGTACAGTGCAGGAGGAGGCCATTTGGCCTTTTGAGCCTGGATCAGGGTTCAATTCTGGCCTCGGGTGACCGTGTGGATTTTCACTTTCTCCCCATGTCTGCCTGGATTTCTTCCAGGTGCTCCAATTTCCTCCCACATTCCAAAAGATGTGCTAGTTAGGTACAACCCCAACAGGTGCAGAATGTGGCAACTAAGGGAATCTCACAGTAACTTCTTTGCAGTGTTAATGCAAGCCTTACTTGTGACTATTAAATAAATAAACTAAACAACAACAATCCCACCCAGACCCTATCCCCATAACCCATGTATTTTGCCTGCTAATCCTTCTGACATTGAGGCAATTTAGCATAGCCAATCAATTTAACCACACATCTTTTGGGCTGGGGGAGGAAACCAGAGCACGTGAAGGAAACCCAGTCTGGGAGAGGATTGCAAACTCCACACAGACAGCTGAGGCTAGAATTGAAGCCAGGTCCTTGGTGCTGTGAGGCTGAGGTACTAACATGGAGGACTGATTCATCAGCTGAGGGGGAGAGTGGTATGTGGCAGTCAGCAGGAGATTTCCTTGCCCATGTTTGACCTGATGCTGGATGAGTGAGACCTCATTGGGTTTGCAGTCTTATTAGATTGTATATAGAACAAGTTTTCCTGAATTCATCTGGTGACTATATTGGATGGCCCAGAGAAACCTGAAGAGGGCCTACCTCAAGCAGACATTAAAGGCACTTACGTATATAAACGACCTAACATCCATATCAAACATGAATATGATATTTAATTTTTTGCCTTTGACAAAATGGCAGGTGGCGAATTTGCGGTTCATAATGAGCATATGTTTCCTGCATGCCGTCTTGGGGCTTCTTTAGGTTGGGATAAATAGTTGCCATGCAATTATATTTATAAGCTCCTGGTATTTTTAGCTGCTTTACTGTAGCAAAGTGAAAACACATATTTACATCATAGGAACTCTGCTGCTTTTGGTTGCTAAACTTGCAATTAGAAGTCTATCATTATCATTATGCCAGTTTGTGAAGAATGCAACAGGTTTTGAACCTGTTTTGAAATTATAAGAGTTGTACAAAAGGAAGTCAATCAGTTCATCAAGTCTGTCACTCCCTTTTTGGAGGGCAATCAGCCCTCGTCCTGATTCTTTTCCCTTTTCCATGACTTGGTGCAGGATATTCGATTCCAATAAATTGTACTACCACAGCGCTGTCTCGATACTGAATTTACTATGGATATTATTTCATTAATAACTACCTTGGTAACTTCTGACAGATGTTTATACCTTTAACTTTTGTTAATGTACACTATCTACAAGATGCACTGTAGAAACTCACCAAGGTGTCTTGGACAGCACATTCCAAATCCACAATTATACCACCTAGAAGGAAAGGATCAGCAGATACCTGGGAACACAACCACCTGGATATTGCCCTCTAAGTCACACTACATTTTGACATGGAAATATAATCGTTATTCCTTCACTGTTATTGGGTCAAAATCCTGGAATTCCCTCTCTGAGGGACTGCAGTGGTTCAAGAAGGTAGCTCACCACCACATTCTGAAAGGTAACTAAGTGTGGACTTAGCCGGTGACACGCACATTCAGTAAATGAATCTTTTTTAAGAAGTCAGTTTTTAACTCTTAGAAAGCTAAACCTCTCGAGTTCAGTTATCTGATAGCTTGGAGAGCTAGTTTCTCACACCACGCGTCACGTCGTCAGTTCAGGTGTTGAATGCACTAAGAATTTACTGAGTGCAGCTATTGTAGTGATAGGCACCAGACCACATACCAACAAGGTGAGTGAGAAATCAATAGACTTGTCACAGATGGACTCACTACCTTCAACGTTTCAGAGTTCTTCGCTTTAGCATCCAGTTTTACATTGTAGTTTGTAGCCCCAACCACAGATACAGTACAAAAACAACCATGACTCAACAATTTCCTCTCACAATCACTGCCTAAACTATCCCTTTTAACTCCTAACAATGCAAATAAACGCATGGTGTGAGAAACTAGCTCTCCAAGCTATCAGATAACTGAACTCGAGAGGTTTAGCTTTCTAAGAGTTAAAAACTGACTTCTTAAAAAAGATTCATTTACTGAATGTGCATGTCACCGGCTAAGTCCACACTTAGTTACCTTTCAGAATGTAGTGGTGAGCTACCTTCTTGAACCACTGCAGTCCCTCAGAGAGGGAATTCCAAGATTTTGACCCAATAACAGTGAAGGAATAACGATTATATTTCCATGTCAAAATGTAGTGTGACTTAGAGGGCAATATCCAGGTGGTTGTGTTCCCAGGTATCTGCTGATCCTTTCCTTCTAGGTGGTGATTGTGGATTTGGAATGTGCTGTCCAAGACACCTTGGTGAGTTTCTACAGTGCATCTTGTAGATAGTGTATATTAGCTGCCACTGTTTATTAGCGGTGGAGAGATTGAATGTTTGTGGAAGGGGGAGCAATCAAGTGGGCTGCTTTATCCTGGATGGTATGGAGGTTGAGTGTTGTTGGAACTGCATTCATCCAGGCAAATGGAGAGTATTCCATCAAACTCCTGACTTGTGCCTTGTAGATGGTAGAAAGGCTTTACGGTGTCAGGAGATGAGCATTCCTAGACTTTAATCTGTTCTGGTTGCCATAGTATTTATATTTAGTGGCATGATTGGCACATATTCTTTTATTGAACTAGTGGACTCAATTCAATTACAAATTTGCTTCAAATGTAGCATTTGTAACCTCGGTTCAAATGAGGTGTTAGATGTGTCACATCGGAAAACCTTGGGATGTTATTGAAGTGCCCATTGTGTAACAGTCAGGTTATTAGCATCAGAGAAAAGTTGCAATTACACCAGTTGTTCCCACATAAGTGAATCTGGAATCTTTTTCAGCTCACTAATATACCATCAATTAGTAAACAGCAGAATGGGTAATCTCAGGTAGTTTAAAAGGCTACTGCACCACATCAGAGAGGATTCAAACATTACTGGGATCCGTGCTGAGTTAGCTGACCTCAGCTAGGTTCTAATAACCCCTGGGTTTCAAAACCTCTGTGGCCTGAATGGTTCAAGAAGGCTGCACTTCATCAAGAGCAATTAAGACAATTACTATATCATATGACACCCCAACACACCTAATCCCTTGAATCCATTGTGAATTTGGTCCAGAATTGGTAGTCATGTTTTTAGCTGTCTTGTCCCCACTTCCAGGAATTCACTCCTTAAGATGATATGGGTAGCACAATAGCACAGTAGTTATCACTGCTGCTTCACAGCTCCAGGGACCTGGATTTGATTCCTAGCTTGTTAGTAACTGTTCGGATTTTGCATATTCTCCTTGTGTTTGCGTGGGTTCCTCCGTGTGCTCTGGTTTCGTCAGACAGTCCAAAGATGTGCAGGTTAGGTTGATTGGCTATGCTAAAATTGCCCCTTTGTGTCCTGAGATGGGCATGTTAGAGGGATTAGCGGGTAAATGTATGGGGATATGAGGATGGGGCTTTTGTGATTGTGATCAGTGTAGACTCAATGGGCCAGAAGGCCTCTTTCTGCACTGTAGGGTTTCTATGATTCTATAAAGCCCTTCCTCCTCACCACATCCCTCTATTAGTTTAGAAACCTCATTAAAATGGCTCAGTATTCTGGGAGTAAACTATCTCTTAAGAGGCCTACATTGCATATTGCACCGACGTAGAGGAATTTCACGATTATCCCTGCTCCCTCGCCAGCGATGGAATTCTAGCGTTCAATGTCGTGAATGCCATTACAATGCATTTACCTAATGTTATTAAGCCTGTGCACTGAATCATTCCACCCCCCCCCCCCCCCCCCAAGAAGAAAATCCACTCGTGGCATGAGGGCAGATGATGTGAATTATGACTGGTCTCCCATGGTGTGGACCTGGCAGGCAGATCTCCCAGAGGAGGTCAAGTGAATGCGTCGTCCAGCGAGAAGGGAAAGATCACACCTGGGCACTGCCTAGGCACTGACCCCGTCACTGTTACATTGTGGACCCACCCCTTGAAGTTTTGTGTTCTGTGTTCTCAATAATACGATGGCGAAAACAACACTGTGAATGGCCTCAATGCCACACTCCCCACCTGCTGTTGCAATCTGCCAAATACAGGTAAAATTCTCCCCAATGTACCTGCATTTTGTATTGTTTGTAGCTGTGCTACCTTTATTAAAACCCTGTGCCCTACTTACCACAATCCAACGTTTCAAGTTACCTCAGAATAAACATGGCACTTAATAAATCTTGACTTTATATTGAATGAATAATTCTGATGCATGTCAGGTTACAGAAAGTACCCAGAGCTAGAAACCATAGCAGGAACATTAGAAAAAAATTCTGCCTATGGCTTTAATACAAAAAAATGAACAACTGTGTTTTGCTCATAAAATAAATATCCATTTACAAGATACATTGATTAAATTGCAAAAACTGCAGGAAATGCCTGAAGCTGGAAGTACCACCTAGGTTTGGTTTAAATTTCACTGAAATAGTTAAGGACTGTTTTGGGTGTGTAGGACTATTGGACTTCACAGAGCAACTTATTCCCAGTCATGGTGTCAATAGCATCTCATGGAAAGTCCCCATGCCATGAACTTTCCCATCCCACCTGCCATGGGAATTATAGTGGGTGGGACAGGACCATGCAAAGATCCATTAACCTTGGGGGCAGGATTTTCTCATCTTGGGTGAATGTGGCCAGAAAATCCCACCCTGTATCTTTAGCGAGTCATCAGGGAAATTGCAAATGCTCTCAATCTATTGCCATCCAGCCAACAACCTACCTTCTGCTTTTGTTACCAAAGAGTACCACACGTTTATTCACATTATACTACAATCGGCAGACATTTGTCCACTCAATCATCCTGCCTCAATCACATTGAAGCATCTATGCATCCTCCTCAAAGCTCACCCAACTACTGAGCTTTTTCTCACCTGCAAATTTGGTGATATTACATTTAGTTTCCTTATCCAAGTCATTAATACACATTGTTAATATTTAGGATCCTAGCAGAAATCCCTGTGGTCCCCCACTAATCACTGCCTGCCACCTGTTTATTTCTACACTTTGTTCACTATCTGACAATCAGTTTTTCTATCCATCTCAATACATTACTTCCAATCCCATGTGCTCTAATTTTGCACACTAGTCTTTGATATTGGACCTTGTCAAAAGTCTTCCGAAAGTCCAAATAAATCAGATCCTCTGGATCCTCCTCATTAAGTCCATGAATTACATCCTCAAAGAATTCCAGTAAATTTGTCGAGCATGATTTCCCTTTTGTAAATTCATGCTCACTCTGCCCAATTCTGCACTGTTTTTCAAGTGTCCTGCTATTAAATCATTGGTAATGCGCTCTGGCATTTTTCCAACTCCTGATACCAAGATTACTGGTCGATAATTCCTTATTTTTGCTCTACTTCCCTTTTGAATAATGAGCTTATATTAGCTACCCTCCAATAGTTAGGAACTATTCTGGAGTCTATGGACCTTTAGAAGGTAACCACCAATGCATCCATTATTTCTCAGGCTACTTCCTTAAGTTTTCTGTGATAAGTTTTCAGGCCCTGGGGATTTGTCAGACTTCAATCCTATCAATTTCCCCAACATCAATTTCCTGCTAATACTGTTTTTTTTTTCAGGCCCTTTATCTCACTAAATAAATCCTGCGTTCCCCAACATTTTGGACATATTATTTGTGTCCTCCTTTGTGAAGACAGAACCAAAGTATGTATTTAGTTGATCAATCATTTCTTTGTTTCTCATTATAAATTCATCTGTTTTTGACCTACATTTGTCTTCATTATTTTTTTCCACTTTAACGACCTAAAGGAGCTTTTCCAGTCAGTTTTTAAAAAGAACCAAAATGATAATGGCTGGGAATTCTCTGGCCATTCATATCCAGCTGCTGCTGCAAGTGAGGACAGAGATTTTGGTGCTCAGCCAAATCTCTGTTCACTGCAGCAGACCAGAATATTCCAGTGGCTTGCATGCTAGAATCCGAAAAGAAGTAACTTTAGTGATAATGTATGCATTGGTTGTAATTCTACAAAAGTCATTGGAAAAGTAATAGTGGATTAGAAAACTGCCAATGTGACATCTCTATTCAAGAAGGAGTGGGGCAATAATCACGTAGCTATAGACTGAGTAGGCTGGCATCTATTGTTGGACAAATGTTGGCATCAATCGTAAAGGAAGTAATAGCAGCACATTTGGAAAATCATGGTGTAATCAAGTTCATAGCTTCATGAAAAGGAAATCATACCTGACTAATTTATTAGAGTTTTTTGAGGAAATCTCAACCAGTGTAGATTGAGGGGAACCAGTAGCTGTGTTGTATTTGGAGTTCAGGAAGGCATTCAACAAGGTACCTCACATAAGTGGGATGGTCTCTGGAGGAAAGGCTGAGGGACTTCAGGCTATTTTCGTTAGAGAGAAGAAGGTTAAGAGGTGACTTAGAGGCATACAAGATGATTAGATAGGGTGGACAGTGAGAGCCTTTTTCCTCGGATGGAGATGGCTAGCATGAGGGGACGTAGCTTTAAATTGAGGGGTGATAAGATATAGAACAAATGTCAGAGGTAGGTTCTTTATTCAGGAAGTAGTAAGATTGTGGAATGGACTTACCAACATTAAGGGCATTTAAATAGTCATTGGATAAACGTATGGATGATATTGGAATAGTGTAGGTTAGATAGGTTTTAGATTTGTTTTCACAGGTCAGCACAATATCGAGGGCCAAGGGGCTTGTAATGCGCTGTAATGTTGTATGTATAAGTTTAAGTCATAAGACAATGGCACATGGTTTTGGAGATATTGGCATGGATAGAGAATTGACTAATGGGCAGGAAACAGTAACTAGGAATAATGGATTATTTATCAAGTTATGACGTGTAACAGGTGCATTCAACATGGATCAATCCTGTTTATAATATATATTAGTGACTTGGAGGAAGGAAGCAAATGCTAAAATTGCAAGTGACCCAAATAGAAAAGGCAAATTGCGAGAGAGATACGGTTTACAAATATTGATAATTTAAGTGGGCAAAACGTTGGCAAATGGAGTATAATCCATGTGTTGTCCATCCATTGTCTATCAGATTTCTGATAGAAAAGGGAATTAAGAGATTTCTGATAGACAAGGAAATTAAGGGTTATGGAGAACAGGCGGGAAAGTGGAATTGATCCACTTCAGGTGAGCCATGATCTTATTGAATGGAGGGGCAGGCTCGAAGGGATAGATGGTCTACTTCTGCTCCTATTTCTTATGTTCTTAATGTGGTGAAATGTGAAGTTATTTGTTTTGGAGAACAAAGAATAATATTATTTAAATGGTGGAAAACTGCAGCACAAAGGGACTTGGGGATACGTGTACATGAAACGCAAAAGATTAGCTCACAGATACAGCAGGTAATGAGGAAAACTAATAGAATGTTGGTCCTTATTTCAAGAGTATTGGAGTACAGGAGTAGAGAAGTCTTGCTGCAACTGTACAAGGTATTGGTAAGATCACATCTGGAATACTGCGAGCAGTTTTGGTTCCCTTATTTAAGAAACACAGATGCTATTCTTTTACTGTTAAAGATATTCATGATTTTGGCCATCTCTAATCAATTCCCTTCTTAACATCCTCTACCCCAATGAGCCCATTCTAAACTACACACATTTTCAGCAGCTATCTGTCTTCCATACATCCACTCTCTGTTAAGAAAGCTTTTCTGAATTTTGGTTTCCTACTGTCTCTCAGTTGATCACACTGTTTCTTCTGGCAGATGGCTGTTGGTTAAAAATTCCACTCAGTGGAGAATATTCAGGCTATACAACAGGGATTATATCTCAAAAGAGCACATATGAAAAGTGTTATATAAGTGCAAGTCTTCCTTTCAAATATATATCTATTTTCTATACTCCAGTAATGAGATAAGTTGGCTGGCCAAGCCTCCACAGTGCTCAGCACCTGCAAAGCCCAGAGGAATAATTTACTTCTGAGCATCCATTGCCAGGTATAATCATGTTGGAGTTATATACTCAAAAATGCCCTATTTAGCTGTTCTGTGAATGTGGCAGGATCCACATTTGTAGGCACAAGGGGTTTATCTCAAATGCAAAGTAGCGATCATTTGTGGTCCCGGAGGCAGTGGTTAGCACTGCTGCCTCACAGCCCTAGGAACCTGGGTTCGATTCTGGCCTTGGAGAACTGTATGTTCTCTTACAAGAATGTTCTCTTGCATGTGGGTTTCCTCTGGGTTAGGTTGATTGGTCATGCTCAATTGCCTTTAATGTCAAAGGGATGAGCTAGGTTTATACATGGAGTTCCAGGGATAGGGCCTTTGTGGGATTGTAGTCAGTGCAGGCACGATGGGCCGAATGGTCTCTTTCTGCACTGTAGAGATTCTACGAATCCATGACTTTCTTTACTGGAGAGAAGATTTTTCATAGGAATGAGATTTCTTTATCTGGTTTGTCTCTAGTCTCACTTGTGGTAGTTTGTGGTGGCATGTTTCTGAGTGAATGCTGGTAATAGTACTGGAATTGAAAACATGCTGTTACACAAGGCAACTTTGCAATGTGGTTGTTTACAATCAGGTTCCAGTGACAGGAGAATCAAAATGATTTTACGGCATTCCTGCCTGAATTTTACTTTAAAACTGCCATTGGTCTCCATAGTGGCAGGTTCTGGGATACATGAAAGATGGGTGCACCATGGCACTGAAGTCAAGTAGGTCAGGAAATGTAAAATGAAGGCCAAGACTGTATAAGACTTGCACGTTATGCATCAAAGGTTAGCTTTTTTATTTTGTTGTTTTAAGATACAAACAACTTGTATGTATCTTATACCTCTGTTCAATCACTATTCTTCTTTGGATAAGTATTCCATGGAATCCATAGAATCCCTACAGTGCAGAAGGAGGCCAGTTGGCCCATCAAACCTGCACTGACAACAATCTCACCAAGCCCTATCCTTGTAACACCATGTATATTTACCTTGTTAGTCCCCCTGACATTAAGGGGTAATTTTGCATGACCAATCAACCTAACCCCCATATCTTTGGTCTCAATTATAAAACTTCCTTCATTCTGTCTCTGGAAGTTATTTTAAATTAATAAATAAAAGTTGCTCCTTTCTCTTAAATTTATCAGCAACAGCTGGACTGCAAAGAACTGCCATACTAAATGGAGATGTCGGCATTGGACTGGGGTAAACACAGTAAGAAGTTTTAGAACACCAGGTTGAAGTCCAAAAGGTTTATTTGATAGTAAAGGCCACTAGCTTTCTGAGGTGTCAGGTGACAAAGGAGCAGTGCTCCGAAAGCTAGTGGTGTTTGCTACCAAATAGACTTGTTGGACTTTAACCTGGTGTCGCAAGACTTCTTACTATATTAAATGAGACCAGGAAACTCGGTGCAACAAGCTACTGTACCTGCATTTACATTTCAGCCACAACTCTGCTCAAGCTGATGGCATCAGTCGATCGCCGCTGTTCTACATGTCTAATTATTGGACGATTTATGTTAAAGACAATAACCATTGCAAACAGATCACGCAGCTGTGCTCATTTTCTATAAAGAAATCCATGAAGCTCTTGGCTTTTCACAGCATCTAGCATTCCATGCATCCCAAGAGTAGAGGATGAAGGCATGGAAAAACTAATACTTGGCTCTGAAAAATCATCTACAAGGGGACTGTAGGCCTGCAACACGAGATCAACCTATGTCCACCGATGCCAATACCACAGTGATTTTCTAACATTTTCTACTCTGATTTCAGCATTTGCTATTTCTTTCAAACTGCTCAGTTTTTGGCTGTTTTGACTGCAATAGTATTGCTTTCAAATGTTTGTAAACTACTTTTCATAGCAGCAAGACGTTTTCTGCTCTTGGAGTTACGTACAGTTGCTGTTTTCAAGCCACATCACTGCCTGGGGACCTGAACTCGAGGAATCACTAAACTTGTCTAAAATCAAAACAGCAGCCAGGAGAAATCAGTCAACAAACTGATGATCCCCTGAAGTATCACTGGGCAGGCAGCAGTTCCTTCTTGCTGCTAAACAGAATTGTACTGCTATCAAACCAGCAGTACACACTCACTCGCACATAGATGCCACAATCTACCCATTGTATACATTCTTCAGACACTCCCTGCATGTAATATGTAGCTATCCTTACTAAAATGCCATCCCCTGCCATTATGCAAATTGGGAGCAACATGATAACATAGTTACCTCACAGATCCGGGGACCCAGATTCAATGTCTGCACATTCTCCCCATGTCTGCGTAGGTTTCCTCCAGGTTCTCTGGTTTCCTCCCACAATTTGAAAGACGTGCTGGTTAGGTGCATTGGCTATGTTAAATTCTCTCTCGGTGCGCCTGAATAGGTGCCAGAGTATGGCGTCTCGGGGATTTTCACAGTAACTTCATTGCAGTGTTAACGTAAGCCTACTTGTGACACCAAGCAATAAATCTTAAACCTTAAAGTGGCAATGAACGAACTGGAGATTTTACCAAGGAAGAAAGACAAGGACGGGTATTTTCTAGCTATTCACGCTGGTGATATTCTCTAGTCCTGCTGCAGTGAACAGAGATTTGGCAAGCGCCAAATTCTCCATCCTCGCAGAGGTGGGGTGTGAATGTCTAGAAAATTCCAGCCAAGAAGTTTCCCCATGAATAAGGATGATTTGCAGCTACCTGGCTTGCTCAACAGGGAGAAAGTATTGTGGCATGCTCAAATGTTGCTCAATATTGATGTACAATAAGAATCCTTAATTAATTATTCCAACTACTGGCTCATCAATTGAATTGGGCAGATAATACTTCACTTCCTCACTGAATTATTTTGTACTGTATTTGACCTGCGATCTCATCAGGGTAGGCTGCTGAGGATGACTTAATAGGAAACTCTATTTAAGCTGAAGTGGAACCCTGGACATAAACTAGACAGAACTGCCAAGAATGACTCAGTTACTTTCATCCTAGCAGGGACACATTGGGCTCTGTAATCTTAACGCCTACGCTTCTACAAAGGCTATTTTCACTAAGGAAAATGATTGCCTATTTCCTGCCATAAAGTATGTTTAATTTCTATCAGAATTTAAAGAGTCTTGTCCTCCTGCTTTGTTTGATTAGTCTCATGTGAACTGCTTTTAAGATTTCTATCACTCTGTAACATTGCTCAGTGTCATGTGTATGTAACTTACTCCCAAAAATAAGCCTATTCATAAATTAACAATCTTGATTTACTGCAAGCAACCACAAGTTATTTTACATGCACAGCTCCATACAGAAATCAGAGGCTGCTGCCTGTGATTCTACACTTCTCCATAGGATGTATCGTGTTGTTGCAATGGAAATGAATTAGAAATCACTGGACTGATGATATTTTGACATTCTATTCCATCGGTCTTGTGTAAAAGTCTTTGGCCGCAATATTTGACCTTGCCCGTGGCTGGGATTCCCCGGAGATATGGCTGAATGTCAAATTTTCCATTCTTGCTGGCAGGGCGTATGTCATCAAAGAATTCCAGCCTTTATCTTTTTGAGCAGCCTTCTTCTCCACAAAATCTGGGCCTATTGTTACATAGAGTCTGCCAAGACTGATATCCTCCCTCTGGCAGTGACGTGAAACGTAATGAAGTCCTTAGTTGCCAAAGCCGAGACCCATTGTCCAATATAAACTGCATACTAAAAGCATAAGAATGCGTTCGTAGAAAGAACACAGGTTCTATGGTAGAAGCTGCCTTTTTGAATTTAACAAAAATGAATTAAAAGCAAGCCCAAATAATAATTACAAGTTCAAGTTAGTTGAGAAATATGCAATTTGTTACCATGAAATTCTACCACATTGATGCAATAATTCAAACTGTGTTTAAAATCCTCCGGAATTTATCAACATTCAAACTTGAAAGAGGTGCTTTGTTTGTCATTTCTATAATAAGTACTTTGTTGGCAAGATATCTCTTGGCTGTCTGACTATTGGGGATGGAATGCAATAGAAATGTTCATCACTTTCTTGAAAAGAAAAATAAAATTAGCTGTGAGCTGAAGAACAATTAACTGGAGCCAAAGCTTCAATGTAATTGAAACCAGGTGACAGAGAGAAACTCACTGGTGGACCTAACCCTGTTCCAGTAAAGACAGTCAGAGGAGACAAAATCTTGTCAGGAAAATCTTGCGGATGTAGATTGAGAGAGAAACTTTCACAGGGATTATTTAACCCAGTTGTTGTTGCAGTCTTTCCAAACTGCTGCTTGTTCCAGAGTTCACCTTGAAAATCACTGTTCTAAAGATCTAGTTATTATTTATTTTGGTGATTGTCCCTTTAAGGACAACACAGTAGGACAGAGTTAGCTGGCTTGAAAGACCAGTTGGGACTGAGTGTGGGGAATCATCTCAGGGGATGAAGCCATCATTTGGGCAGCAGGCGTTCTAAAGACATTAGTATTTGCAGCAGGAAGGAAATTATTGGCCTCTACAATTTTTCTTGTTAATGAAGACCTTTTGTGTTCCTGATGAAATCTGTGTGGGGTGCAATTACAATAATTTTCTCCCTGTATCTCTTGATTACCAATGTTCTTCCTGATATGATACAATGCTGAAGTTGCTGACTCTACAATTCCAAAGGTCAAGGTCAAAATGTAGGCAGGGAACATAAGAGCTGTGGCCAGGAAGGATAGACAAAGAAGTAGAGGAAGGAAAGAAGGAATTTGCATTAATTTAACGCCTTTAAAGAAGCTCAGGATTTTGTAAGGTTCCTTATAGCCAATAAGGTATTCCGTGGAAAATGTAGCCCAGGTAATCCATGCTCCACATGAGCCAATAATTTTGAAGAGTGATCAGTGTCAGTGGTTGTGGGTGGTCAGTGATAATGTAGAAAACAGGTCAACTACTCACTAGATAGACTTGCTGAACCACTAGGGGAGGTTATTGAAATTTGTATATTTTTTTTTAAATTGTGAATCTTATGGATAGAACATTCCCCTCCTGTGGTTGGTTTTGTGGCAGGCAGGAGCGGGAAAGTTAGAGAGAGGCCAAGTATCACAATCCTGCTAGCTGGAAAACAGTTTGGAATTTTCCCCTCATCTCTCCTACGTTAGGAATGCCATTTGCAAGCATTACCCTATTACAAATGCCCACTAAATGTGCAACTCACTGGAATTAAACACCCCTTCCCTATCGTGTGCTACATGAAAAGGAAATTAGACCACTTAGAATGATGTCTGGAAACAAGTGGCATGCAGCTCGTGAGTGCAAGGTTCAAAACCTATCTGAGGCAGCACTTCTCTCACCAATGCCAGTGAGATGTTGCACTGGTGGGGAGAATATGGATGGTCCTACTCATTGGCCTACCTCCATTCTCCAACAGAATGCCTTCTGAGAGGCTCAGGTAAATGTGCACTATGAGAAAGAGATTGGCATTGTGACTGAAAGGTTCAGGGGGCCTGTCTGACAGTAGAGGGTGAGGCAGGATTGTAAGTGCAAGACAAATACAATGGGGGATAATGTGCAATTTTGAATTGCAGGAGTGGGAGGCGATGGGGGGCTGTGGTGGAGGCAGATGTTTGGGAGTGGTAGGGTGGTAGTGGGGAGGGGTGTGGGTGGCTAGAGACAATGACAGGCAGAGAGGAGACCAAGGGTGGAGAAACTAGAGCCTGACATGGAGGACTAGAATGTAGACACAGGAGAGATGGATGGGAATCGAACTCTATGAATGATGGGGGATGTATGCACACTCCGTAATATGAGGGTGGTCCAAGAGAGATGCGTTGCACAGGTATTCCACGAAGCCAGGGAAGAGATATATATGCAAGAGTAATATATGCAAGTTCTGTTATGACACAGAGCTGAGTGGCAAAATGTACTGTGAAGAAGGCACAAAGAGCTGAAAACAGACATAGGCTGGTTAAATAGGTCAGTAATAAGTTGACAGATGGAGAATTAATTGGGGGGAAAGTGAGGCTGTTGGCATTGGGAAGAAGAATAGAAAATCAGAATATTCTTTCAAATGGTTGATACTTTCAAATGTGAATGTTTGAAGAGAAATGGTTGTCCTTATACAAAAAAAAAAGCATTCAGGGCAAGCAAGCAATTAGGAAGGCAAATGACATGTTGTGTTTTATTGCAAGTGTGTTGAATTACAAGGGAAAGAAAGTTTTGTTACAATTATACAGGGCTTTGGCAAGACCAGTCTTTGGTCTCCTTATCTAAGATGTGATATAATTGTCCTATAGGTGGTGCAGTGAAGGTTCACTAAATTAACTCTTGGGTGAAAGAGTTGTCTGTGATTAAAAAAATTACGTACAATCATCAGAATTCTACTGCCCCGCCCATCTCAGAAATGGAGCAGGTGAGAGGCAGATAATGGAAATGTTCATTGACCTCGGGTGGGAATATCAGGTCTCACTCAAGCAAGGTCATAAAATCCCACTGATTAATAGGTCTACTCTGCCTGGAGTTTAAGGATGACAAGTGATGCCATTGAAATACATAAGATTTTTTGGAGTTCAAAAGAATAGAAGCTGAGAGATTGTTTTTACTGGCTCCAGGATGCATTCTCTCAGAATAATCATCCAAAGATGTGCCGGTTAGGTTGTTTGGCTATGCTAAAATTGCCCTTAGTGTTCTGAAGTGTGTAGGTTAGAGAGATTAATGGTAAATGTGTAGGGATATGGGGATAAGGCTTGGGAGGGATTGTGGTCAGTGCAGACTCAATGGGCCGAATGGCCTCTTTCTGTGCCATGGGGTTACTAAGTTTCTATATTTCTATAAAAGATTAAGATAAAGAGGAGCCTTTATACTCGGAGCTTTGTGAATCTTTGGATCTCTTGTGTGCAATTGTGTACAATTACAATTGTTACAATTCTGGTCGCCACATGACCAGAAGGATGTGGATGCTTTGGAGAGGGTACAGAAGAGGTTTATCAGGATGTTGCCTGTTCTAGAAGGTATTAACTATGAGGAGAGATTGGGTAAATGCTATATCTTCTTACTGGAAGGACGGAGGTAAGGGGGTGACCTGATAGAGGTTTACAAGATTGAGTGGCATCAACAGAGTGGATAATCAGATGCTCTTTCCTAGGGTAGTAAAGTTAAACTAGGGGACATAGATTTAAGGCGCATGGGGGAAAGTTTAGAAAAAATGAGGTTTTTTTTATACAGAGGGTGGTGAATGTCTGCAACACGTTGCCCAGAGAGGTGGTGGGGGCAGGTACAATAGCCGCATTTAAGAGGCATCTAAACAAATACATGAATAGGATGGGAATGGAAGAATAAAGACTTTGTAAGTGCATATGGTTTTAGTTTAGCCAAGCATCATGATTGGCACAGGCTTGGTGGGCCAAAGGGCCTGTTCCTGTGCCATATTGTTCTTTGTTTTTTCCTCAGACAGCTCCGCATGCTTGGGTATTATGTGTTTAACCAAAGTTGAGATAGATAAATTTTTAGATTCTAAATTTATCAAAATATGAGGAAATTGGACAAGAAAGGTTGAAGTGAGGTTTAAGATCAGCTATGATCTTATTGATTAAAAAAAAATCTTGGTATGTGAATGTCGTTGGCTAGGCCAGCATTTATTATCCATCCTTTAATGCCTCTTGAGAAGATAATAACTTCTTCAGCTGCGATTTCTTGACTACCTGATATAGGTACATCCACGTTGATTTGGTTTGATTTGTTATTGTCACGTGTATTGGTATACGTGAAAAGCATTGTTTCTTGGTGGAGTTCCAGAATTCTCCCCAGTGACAGAGCAGGAACAGTAATACACTAATGAATGAATTAGGAGCAGGAGTAAGCCATTCAGCCCTTTGAGCCTGCTCCATCATTGAGTAAAGTCATGGGTGATCTGATTGTAACTTCAACCCCACATTCCTACCTATCCCCAATGTAGGAATAGGTATCATCCCCATGTTAATCAAGAATCTGTCAAACACTGCTTTAAATTATTCAAAGACTCTGCCTCCACTATCTTCTGAGAAGCCTCTGAGAGAAAAAAAAACCCTCCTCATCATTACCCGAAATGGGTGGCCCCTTACTTTTAAATAGCGACTACTTATTCTACATTCTCCCACAAGCAGAAATATCCTCTCCACATCTGGTTGGTCATGATCCCCCCCCCACCCCCGCCCCAGCCCCTGCTGCAGCCCCAGCCCCAGAATCTTAGGGGTTTCAATCAAGTAACCTCTTATTCTTCTAAACTCTGATGGATATAAACCTAAACTCTCCAACCTTTTCTCATAAGAGAACCTTCCCATTCCTGGTATTAGTTTAATAAACCTTTTTTGAAATGCTTCTAAGATATTTCCTCAAATAAGGAGACCAAAACATAATGCAAGTTAGGATTATGTTTGACTTGGAGGGGTACTTGTAGGGGGTAGTTGTGATATTGTGTGAATGTCATTGTAATCTAAAGATGTTCAACCTAGCAAGGTTTAACTTGAAACTGGAGAAAAGCATCACCCACAAAATGATGTATAAATCCAATGACAGAGAGTTTAGAAAGAACATTCTGGAAGCCTAACTGCATGGAGTAGTAGCACTATGCATGACAGTAACCTGGGATCTGTAAATAGTTAATGACTGTAGTAAGGCAAAAGCAGTGAGTGTGAGCTGCAGCAGGGGAGGAATGAATTAAAAAGGTTAAACGGGCAGCACTGAAATATTCACGCTCTCTGCACGCAGACACAAGACTAATTACAAATAACCATCTCAGACTGCACTAACAGTTCACACCTCAGAGATCTTAAGGTTACAGCAACAATAAGAGATCAATATGACTTATCAAGGTTCCACAATATCTAGAGGAGTTATTGTGCCCCTAGAAAATGAATCACAGTTAGGGAGATGGGATAATTAATACACACTTGAATTGGTTTGACAAACACGATATTTTGATATTGCAAACAAGTAGACACTTGATGTCTAGAAAATGATTAAAGCTAAGCACACAGGACAATTGATCTGTATAATGTGATTAAAAACAGAACTGTAATCAATTCAAATTAACAATATGATGGTCTAATGTAAATGCTTTGTAAAGAAAAGGATAAAAGAATATGTAAGAACCGATGATTAGCAGAGTAGTTTGGATGCAAGCTGGAATTATAGCCATGAGTTCTGCGCTCCCTCAAGCATGTTGAATTAAGCCAATTTTGTTGAAATTCTAGTCTTTGAAGCATTACTTCATTCATTCCCATCAACAAAGACAAACAATAACGGTTCATTTTTAAACATGCAAGTCCCAAGATCTCATCATTGGGACATCTAAAGAACCCATATTACAACAATAGTGTTTCCATGCTTAGGATCATCTTTTCAATTGCCATTAGGAATGAACAATTGTTGCTAACTTTGACACATTCCTCTGTTTTCTCACTTTTCAGGAGAGGGAAGTGATGAGTGAGAGAGTTAAGGAGCAGGAGCGAGAGCAAGGACTGGTAAGATGGTGGGTCAGGGAATGAGCAAGGCCATAAATCAGAGGGTCAGTAGTGAGAGAGTAGGTCAAGGGATGGTAGAGGCCATGAACCATGGCGTCGGTGAGACAAAGTGTTTGTAGCAATCAGGAGTGTCCGAGAACAAAATGTGTGGCAAGCAGGAAGTTCAGAAAGCTGGATCAGCAGCAATTGGGAGGGAAGTAGAAAGTTATCACACTGTATTTAATAGAATCCCTACAGTATAGATGAAGGTCATTCAGCCTATCAAGTCTGCACCAACCAACAAATGATAAAGTTGTTAAGAAGGCGTACGGTGTGTTAGCTTTTATTGGTAGAGGGATTGAATTTAGGAGTCGTGAGATTATGTTACAACTGTACAAAACTCTGGTGCGGCCGCACTTGGAGTATTGCGTACAGTTCTGGTCGCCGCATTATAAGAAAGATGGGGAAGCATTGGAAAGGGTGCAGAGGAGGTTTACCAGGATGTTGCCTGGTATGGTGGGGAGGCCTTATGAGGAAAGGCTGAGGGACCTGAGGTTATTTTCATTAGAGAGAAGAAGGTTACGCGGTGACCTAATTGAGGCGTATAAGATGATCAAAGGACTGGATAGGGTGGATAGTGAGAGCCTTTTTCCTCGGATGGTGATGACCAACACGAGGGGACATAACTTTAAATTTAAGAGGTGGTAGTTATAGGACGGATGTCAGAGGCAGGTTCTTTACACAGAGGGTGGTGAGAGCATGGAATGCCCTGCCTGCAGCAGTTGTGGACTCGCCTACTTTGGGGGCATTCAAATGTTCGGTGGATAGGCATATGGATGATATTGGAATAGTTTAGGTTAGAGGGTCCACTGGCCGGCAAAACATCGAGGGCCGAAGGGCCTGTACTGCGCTGTAATGTTCTATGTTCTATAACAACAATCCTACGCAGGCCCTATCCCTGTAACTTCACATATTTACCTTCCTAATCACCCTGATAGTAAGGGGCCAATTAACACAACCAGTCTACCCAACCCACATATCTTTGGAATGCGGGAGGGAACCAGACCACTTGGAGAAAGCCCACACAGACACAGGGAGAATGTCTGTGCGAAGTTTGCACATTCACCCAAGGGGTCTTTGGTGCTATGAGGCAGCGGTGCTATGAGGCAGCAGTGCTATCCATTGTGCCACCATGCCACCCCTTTTTTATTTGTCAATACTTTTTGGACAATGTATAGTATTTAAATTAATGGGGTATAATGTTTTCCTGATGTTGAAGGTCCAAAGAATATAACTGTTTAATTTTGGTTTAATGGGAAAAGATGATTTCCTTAAATTTTTATAAAGTTGCATTTTTCAGGAAAGTAATCACAACTTTTCAGGATTTTCTCCATTTTTAAATATTAATAAAGAACAGCCACAAGATGGTGCTGCCGAGGTTAGTGTTTGTCTCATAAAAAATTCTGAAACATCTGTTATGACAAAACTTTTGTTTTGACAGCCTGAAGCTGCAGGCAACGTTATAACTTTTTCACGTATTCATGTGGATACCCATATTACTGCAAAAAATACTTCACATCAGCCACTGAAGTATAAGGGTAATTTTTACCATCACAAACGGGCAGTTACCTGATAGAGTTGATTGTCGACCTCATTTTTATTCCATCAATTTCTTGGGATCAATGGGAAACAGACTGGAGGCAGTTCTTCCCTGACATCTTTGCTGCCCTTAAGGCTGTTTACCATGTAACTCAGTGTATGTGCTAGGGAATAGCCAGCAAAACGGATTTGCTTGGAAGAAATACAAATAATAAACTTGCTCAATGGAGTAACACATATCTCCCATCCAGCCAAGATGCTGAAATAGCATAAGACGCTGGTGGGGGAAGTTAGATGGGGTTTGAAGAGGGTGTTGGAAGGGATGATTGAATGGGTGGCCACAGGGGAGAGGTTTGCTATGTAGTTGAAGTGTTTTGTAAACTCATTGGCTTACATAGAAACATAGAACATTACAGCACAGTACAGGCCCTTCGGCCCTCAATGTTGTGCCGAGCTATGTCCAATCCCAAGATCAAGCTATTGCCTCCCTGTAATATCAGGATGGTGCCTGGATTGAGTGACATGCCTTATGAGGATAGGTTGAGGGAGCTAGGTCCTTTCTTCCAGGAGAGACAAAGGATGAGAGGTGACCTGATAGGCTCAATGTGCCTATCCAATAACAGTTTGAAAGTTCCTAAAGTGTCCGACTCCACTATCACAGCAGGCAGTGCATTCCACACCCCAACCACTTTCTGAATAGAGAATCTATCTTGGACATTCCTCCTATATCTCCCACCATGAACCTTATAGTTATGCCTCCTCGTAACAGCTAAATCCACCCAAGGAAATAGTCTCTGCACATCCACTCTATCAATCTCTCTCATCATCTTATAAACCTCTATTAAGTCTTAAATAGGGCTTCTTAGCTTCTCGGCTTTTTAGCTGAAATCAAGAGTCAGATCAAACCCAAGGTGGGGTACAATGCCTCATCCTGTCAGCTTGGATTTTAAATGTGTCTCTCATGGGGACTATGAATTGGGTTCAACTGGAATTTGAATTTGGCTTTTGGATCAAGGAAGGAATGGATTTTAGTTTGCCTGGTCCTCGTTGAACATTGGCTTTGTAACTTTATGAATGGAGTAAAACATTTTCAAAAATATTTCTTTGTAGTCACTTTCCTAATATCAGTTGATTGTTCTGTGATTAATTATCCTTCGAAATTCAGCATTGGGCCTTCAATTTTACCATTGCTGCAGTCACTCTGCCTAATGCATTTCTGTGTAATGAAAGAAAGTAAAACCTACATAGAATATTACACCACAAACATGTCCCAATGCACTAATCATGTCCCTACCCACCAGGCCTATCTATAACCCTCAATCCCATTAAATCCCATGTACTCATCCGGAAGTCTCTTAAAAGACCCCAACGAGTTCGCCTCCACCACCACTGACGGCAGCTGATTCCTCTCACTCACTATCCCCTGAGTGAAAAACTTACCCCTGACATCTCCTCTGTACCTACTCCCCAGCACTTTAAACCTGTGTCCCCTCGTAGCGGCCATTGCAGCCCTGGGAAATAGCCTTTGATAATCCACTCTATCTATACCTCTCAACATCTTATAAACCTCTATCAGGTCACCTCTCATCCTTCGTCTCTCCAGGGAGAAAAGACCTGGCTCCCTCAACCTATCAGCTGAGAGAGGATCTATTAGAGGTATACAAGATTATGAGGGGTATAGATAGAGTAAATGGTGGTAAGCTTTTTCCACCATTAGAATCGGATAGAACGAGGAGTCACGGCCTTAGGGTGAGGGGGGCTATGTATAAGACAAATATTAGAGGGCATTTTTTCATACAAAGGGTAGTGGGGGTGTGGAATGCACTACCGAGTAAGGTGGTGGGAGCAGGCACGCTAGGGTTGTTTAAGGGTCTCTTGGACAGCCACATGAGCGGTCTGCAGATAGAGGGATATAGCAGGACTGTTTAAATACTTGTTTCCACAGGCTATTCGGTCCACCTTGTTGACCAACAAGGTGCATGCATTCGGCAGGTCGTGCGAGGGCTGCTCTTGGACGTTACTTCAGGAGTGGCCTAGTGCTTCATGTCGTTAGTGTATGCTTAAACTGGACCATCAGATGGGCAACATGACAGCTCAGAGACTATCGCTGTTGCTGTGCAGACACATGGATTTGGGCCCGTGTCTGCGGGAGTTTGTGCGTTCTCCCTGTGGTTGCGTGGGTTTTCTCCGGGTGCTCCGGTTTCCTCCCACATCCCAAAAATGTGCTCTTAGGCTGATTGGGTAACAAATTGTCCCTATATTGGTCTCTATATGTCATTAAGATGTTAGGACGACGGCGCGGGCTCGTTGGGCCGAAGGGCCTGTTTCCCGTGCTGTGTTGTTCTTTGTTCTTTGTTCTATCCTCATAAGCACGCCACCCAATCCAGGCAACATCCTTGTAAATTTCCTCTGCACTCTTTCAATAGCTTCCACATCCTTGTTATAGTGAGGTGACCAAAATTGCGCACAGTACTCCGCGTGGGGTCTGATAAGGGTCTTATAAAGTTGCAGCATTATCTCCCAACTGCGAAACTCAATCCCTTGACTGATGAAGGCCAGTATACCACATGCCTTCTTGGCCACATCCTTCACTTGCAAGGCAGATTTAAGAGTCCTGTAGACTCGGACCCAGAGGTCCTTCCGATCCTCTACACTGCTAAGAGAAGATGAACTGAGCTAGTTGGCTTTTGATGAAAGGGTGAGGTCTTGGCTGGAGTTTTATTTATTTTGTTGTCAATGCAAACGTACTGCGAGTGTATGTTTGCATTGCCAGGAGGGGAGCGTATAAAAGACTCACAGTACATCAGCAGTCTGCTTTACACTGAACATTGCCCTCAGCAGTCTTTTCCATTGACTTCAATCCTACCCTTTTGTCTACTTATCTCTTACTCCATTCTATCTTGGTGCTATCTGAGTTTTTTTGAGGTGTTGAAACATCATGTTACAGTTGTGTTGCAGAGATTGAAAATATATTGTCGTAAAAAGCAACAATGAGCAGAGTCTTCACGTCTGCCAAACAAGAAAACATAACTACGTGAATCATTCAGTCTTTGTCCTCTGGCCTCTTAAAGATTTGGTCACACAGAGACACCTGAAGTATCCAATGCTTCTCACTGACAGTAAAAATCATTTTGTTGCTCCAGAGTTAGTTACCCTTCTACCCTGTGAAATTTCTTGTAACTAATCCAATTGCGCCCCTTGCACCTGGTGGCACAGTGGTTAGCACTGCAGCCTCATAGTGCCAGGGACCTGGGTTCGATTCCTGACTTGGGTCGTTGTCTGTGCGGAATTGGCACATTCTCCCCATGTCAGCATGGGTTTCCACCGGATGTTCTGGTTTGCTCCCACAGTCCAACAGATGTGCTGGTTAGGTATATAGCCCATGCTAAATTCTCCCTCAATATACCTGAACAGGCACCAGAGTATGGTGACGAGGTGATTTTCACAGTAACTTCATTGTAGCGTTAATTTAAATCTATTTGTGACTAATAAATGAACTTTACTTTTACTTTGTATGGAACGATTCAATAATATTACATACCCAGGGAGAAGGAAATCTTATTTTCCTTCTACAGAATGGAAATGTTTTGTGAAGTTTACTTGGATTGCAAGTACTGAATCCTTTCCCCAAAACATAAACTTCCTGTCACCATGTTCATATAGTGCAGAACATATTAATAAGGACTGCGGCAGTCACAGAAATCAACGTTATTGTCAGTAGAGTGCTATAAATGGTTATGGGCTATTCTCCATTCAAACTAACAATATTGCATTATGTTGTTAAAGTAAAATTTGTACTTTATGCATTGTTTAATAGTCACAGTGGGATCATCTATAGAACATATGCAAACACTACATTATATTATTGTTGCTCTTAATATTAATGACCCATGCTGCATAAATATTGAACAATATTTGTAAGCAGATGTTAGCAATGGGTGCCATCATTTTGCTGGGACCTTTCTGTGATTGTTTGACGAAATGATTGGTGAATTGGATAAAAGATCATACATGTTTGAGCGGGATGTTTAAAATGGGAAGGGATAGGCATAAGGTACTGGGACACAGAAGGTGGACCAAGGCCCATGATATCGTTCCTTGAACGTGGCCATTGTGACCTGGTAACTCATATATGCAGCACCTCATTGTTCAGTACAGAACAGAAACCAAATCTAATTCAATCATATGAAAAATGTCTAATTAATATGGGAAATTCCAAGATCATCTTTCAATTAGATCCTGGTGGCTTAACATTGGCTCACTGTTTACTTCCTCATCTTAACGGAGCAGTGAAAGTTACATGCTTATACAAGGTCTTCAGTGTAATAAAATTACCAATGCACTTTTTTTTCATTTATTCATTCATGGGACGTGAGTGCCTCTGGGCTAGGCCAAAAATTATTGCCTATCCTTCATTGATCTTCACAGGATCATTTATTATGAAGCAAAATTAGATACCAAAAGGCTTTGATTTGTTTCCCAATTGCTAAAAGTGCTGAACCTGGTTGATTTTTGCTAGAAACACCATTTTCCTCTGCCGCCTTAAATGCATGCCTTTTTCATCTTGCCTTTTTAAGAGCTGGGAAAGGCTTGAGTGCAAAATGCACAGACATTACTTCTGAGGATCACCATCCTGAGGACCATGAGAAATTTGAATTTCCTTTTCCACATTGTTTTTGTGTGCTGCTTTGGATTTTGGAACCCAGAAAAGCATACACCTTTCTGCAGAGTTCATGACTGCTGGGGTGGCCTGCTGATGGTTCAAAAACATTCTGACAAGGATAAGTTGAATGTATTGACACATTCAAATGTCACTGTTATATGCTGTTTGCTAATGCAAATGTATTTTTTAATACCATAATTTATTGTACCTGACCCTTACATTGGCCATCATTGCTTAAGTGTTGACATGCTATAATGATGGTATTGCTATTGATTATATGTATAGTTTTCTTATGTTTAAAGGGGAATTTTTAAAAAGATTTAGTTTCATTCTGCAGCTAGTCTGTACACCCAGAAGAAAGGCAGCTCCAATGTTGAGAGAGCAGGATAACTACCCATTTCAGCCATCTAGTGTTTACTTTAGGATGCAGCAAAAGGATTTTTGTTTGCGATTGGAGATTTCCTCTGGGGTTTTTGATTCGGTTAATCACATGATCCTGTCAAGGTACAGCATTGGGCTGTAACAGAGAGAAAATCTCTCTCTCTCTCTCTCTCTCTCTCTCTCTCTCCACAACATCTCTTTGAAAGCACAAAATCTCTTCACACAATTTACAGCAAGTATACCCTGAATTGCTCACTCTTTATTTGAAAGTGGTTTTGATTTATATATGAATGGGGCTTATTTGGAAATGGAACAGTAATAAGCTAGAAAATAAAGTTGCTTCCTTTCATTTTTAAATATTGCTCAACTATCAATAGTTAAGCTGCTTCATTTGATAGATTTATATTTAAACAATTATTAAATAAAGTTTACTTTACTACGAAGATCTTTAATTTGTCAGCAGAACTACTCCCCAATTTGGTTCCAGTGCAGATTTCCATAAATATAGATAAGGGTCATGGGTGGAAGTGAGCATGTTAAAATGGCAGCGTGGGCTCAGTGGGCCGAGGGGCCTGTTTCCCATGCTGTGTTGTTTTTTGTTCTTTAAACTATCTTTACATTAATTCTGAATTTTTTTTTATTATAGTTTAGTCTGGCTCCATAATATACCTTGGGGTTCTGGTTCATCACCGTAACAATGCATCACAGTACTTTTCTAATGGAGAAGTACCATAATGCCTTCACTATTGTAGAAAAATATGCTGGCATCACTCCTATCTTATTTTGGATTGAGACTTAAATGCCTTTCACTTTGAAAAAAGGTGTGTCTTGCCTTTGAACATTAAAAAAAAAGATAAGCTAACTTTTTGGTCACTTAGACTATTGTTAATACTTGGCTGCATTCCAAAATGCTAATGATATTCTCAATTTGTTGCCATAGTTGCTCATGGGGCATAGTTGACAGTTTTAAGAGATTGTAGTAACAATCTGCCTTTGATATGCTTCCTACATACATTGTTGTTGCTTTTCATCTGCACTCTTTGCTTTAGCTTAGCTTGTGAACAGCACACATAATGTATATGGGTGATTTACTATGGAGGGTACATGTGGAGCTTGGAGATATGAGGGGGCATGGAAGCAGCAAGGAGATACAAGGGGGCATGTAGAGTGTGAAGGGCCATGGGATCAGAATGGGGAGGGGTGAAGTTTAGATATGAACTAATGTTGTACTTTCATATATGAGGGGCAGCATGCAAATTGGAAATAGAAAAGAGTCAAGGATAGATCCTTGAGAGATACCAAAGTCAGAGTTGAATGGGGCTGAACAGTGCACCACTTAATTCTGTTCCTCCTGCTCCTAATTCAACCATTGCTATTTTTGCCTTGTAGTAGAATCAGGCAACCAGAATGTTTGCTTATTGTAGTGGGAGGCTGTTTTCCAGGTGAAAATCAGGGTCCTAAACTCCTTATAGGATCCAGATGCAATTTTGAGGAGGCAATGGGCAAAGCTCACATCTTAAGGAAGTTGGTCCAGGCCACTCACAAAACAGTCTGCCATTTTTTTTTGTTTTAAATGCCTATAGTTCCCTGACAGCCCATCCAGAATCATCTTTAAAATTACTCCCCCCCACCCCACCCCACCCCCATTTAAGGTGCAATTTGCCCTTGGTTCATCTGCAATGGAACTGTTGGAACTGCTTCCCTCATCACAACAGACCATCTGTTTCGTAACCCTGGCATAATACTTGCAACTTTGAAATGACACAGAAATAAGGCCCAGTCCTCAAAGTGAATCGAGTTTTTTGACAGTAACCAGGCAGGCAATGAGCGCAATCCTTCCACCGCCCACTCGTCATCCGTTCAAAACGAAAGGTTGTACCTCTCATGTTAAAAGTTCTTTCCATGTCAGATTATTTTGTAATGCAAGAATGAAAGAGCCGAACAGAAAAGTAAATTGACCTTAACAAGGCTTTTGTTCAGTTCCATGGGAACAGGCAACTGAAATCTGAGGAACACAGCGCTTGTGTCTGGCACTGTTGTAATGATGGAATCACTTGAACAGAGAGTACCTCATTAATTATCACATTACATCAAGAAATATGAGCCCTATCCTGAAAATAGTTTATTTCCAGACAGTCAGGAAATCCAAAATAGTACAGGGCATGACCATTTGCATTTTCAGGATGATCTTATTCAAATATTTATAAGGCATTCAGTGTTTGTGATATGTTTATCATTACTGGCTGGTCACTAAGAATAGCTTGTTACTCATCGACTCTTTGCTCACCCATCTATTATCACCCTCTTGCAGCCTTTTATTCTCCCTTGTATAAACAACCTAGAATCTACTGGAATAGAATAGCTGAGGGTGAAACCTCAGCAGTCGAGTTTATCTGAAAGACAGACTCAGCTGTTTGTAAAGTGGTGACCCTTCGAACTGGATTAGTAGGTCAAGCAGGAGAGCAGGAGTTTATTATGCATTATTAGCATAAGGGTCTGGAGGGTTAGGGGTTTGAAGTTGATTGATCTTTACCTGTCTGAGAAATTCTCGATGTCAAACATTGAAAGCTGTGGCAGCCTGGAGGTGATGGAAACTGTCAGTTTCTGGAATGGGTAATGTGATATCAAGGCTGTAAGCATTCTAACAAGAACTGCAGAGGAAACATGGGCAATTTTATATTGACAATTAACCCACAACAACTTAGAATTATACAAAGTCCCTTTAAAGTAAATAACGGTGCCTAGGAACACAGGGATATAAGAAAAAATGATGGACATCCACCCAACAATGGAGATATATGGGCCAAATGACCAAAAAGGATGGAGTAAGTGAATGAGGTAGAAGTCTAGGTTCCTGGTCCAGCAACACCTCAATATGAAAGTTAAATCTGTTCATATTTGTCATGACTTTACCCTCCCTGTCTTCCTATCCTCTTCCTTAAAGCACCTCCAAACTCTGGTTTCCTTCAAACTCTAACTTGTTCTGCAGCCTAGATTTCTTGCACCCATATGTGTGCTCGTGCATTCAGCTGTCTAGAACATAAGTTGTTAATTGTTTCCTCAAACCTTTACCCTTCCCCTCAATCCCCAAACCCCCTGCCACACCTCCTTTTAAAAACCTGCTTTTTCACCAAACATCTGATTCCCCTCTGTTCTAATATGTTCTTAAGTGGCTTGGTTGTTAAAATTCCTGCAAAATGCCTTGGGAGGTTTTACTGCATAAAGGTGCCTTATAAATGTAAACTGGTTTTCACTGAGGTATATAATCCTATAAATGTAAGTTGTTAATGCGTTTTAACTGAATTTACATTGTTGCTTCATTTACTTGGGAAATAATCTGATAACTACTCCTCCAATGTCTTTTCTTAATAGTAGAGTACATAGTTAAATTACTGGAGGAGATAATGTCAACTCATGGATTCTGTATTTCCTGAATAAAATGGGTGTTTGGCCTCTGAATTTTGCTTGGTAATCCATGGCACCTTACCATAAGTGTGCCAGATACCATTCAGAAAGGAGACTATTGAAATTAGCTTGCTAACATTATTATTAGTGCAGAAAGTTAAATTTCTTCCTCCTTTTATTTTTGCACGTTTTAAACCATTCAAATACTGAATCACCATGTAAAGTGATTGAATTACTACAAAGCATTGAAATATCCAGAAAACTTACACTTTCCATTTAGGACAGGTTATTACAAGCAACGTGATTTGACACTATATCGAGCATTCTTGTAAGTCTCCCACCCTGAATGAGATTTCCTTCCTTTCTTTGTTATTTCTTTCCTACCATTATTTTTGCCAAAGAATAGAACCTTCTTTGGAATTTATAATTGCTTTTCAAAATATGACACAGCCAAGGATTCTCTTTATGTAAGTTCCATTGTGACTGTTGTCTTTTATCTGGGTGAAGGGTGGTTGTATTAAACAACCTTGAGTGAGTTTATTTATTTTGTTTAAACAGATAGCTTTTTCTGTTAACATGCAACATTTTAATTCATGAATACATTGTGAATGATTAATACACTGGTTTAATACCCTTAACTCATTTGTAACACTGCAGGTATATTGCATAGTGTGTTATTAAGCCAAGTCACCCATGAATCTGATCTCTGCTTTGCTCTCAGTTACTTGGCCGAAGCCAGGGTAGCAGTTCTGACATTGAGAATTGTAGAATCCATGTGTGCAGAAAGAAACCATTTGGTCCATTGAGTCTCCACCACTTCTCTGAAAGAGCATTCCACCCGTGCTGTCCCCTTCATCTTAACCCTATGATCCAAGGCATTTACCATGGCCAATCCACCTTACCTGCACATTTTTGAGCACTAAGGGGCAATTTAACAATCACCAATCCACCTAATGTGCACACCTTTAGATGACACTAAGGGGCAATTTGGCAGTCACCAATCCACATAACCAGCACATCTTTGGAGGCTTCATTATGTTCTGTTCCATTCTGTTTTGCCTCAAAAGCAAATAAGGTTGACTATCAAGGAATCTCCATATCTAGGCCTCTTTACATTGTGCAGCAAGTATACTTAGTAGCAAATAGCAGGGTTGGCCCTGCTCTACCAAGTCAGTAAATGTGGCCCCTCAATGGATTTTTCAATTATGATACATATACCACATTGCAGTGTTTCTCACCTAACAACGGATCAGTAACCATGTAAACAAGGATCACATTTTTATAGATTATAGGATTATACACCTCAGTGAAAACCATTCAACTATTGTGGTTTTGCTGGTCCTTTGAAAGAGCAATGTAAATAGTTTCTCCTCTCTGAACTGTAAACATTTCCCCAAATATCTAATTTCCTTTTGAAAGTTAGTACTGAATCAGTTTCTCTGTTTAACTTTTCAGGTTGTGCTTTTCAGATCATAACCACCTGCTGTGTAAGAATATTCCCAGCAGGTCTTTTGCAAATTATCTGAAAATTGTTTCCTCTGGTTCTGCCATGCTTTTGAAATCAAATAAACTAAATCAAACAAACTGAGGGACAAAAATAAAAGGGACAGCCCCTAAAAGGTAGGTTAGGAGGGATGGAGGGAAAGGTGGGGCAGTGGAATCGGCACCGGAAACAAAAAAAACAAATGTAAAAGAAACTTAAAACATCAAAGCAAAAGATGATTAAAGCAGTTGTGTTTACTTATTTTCTGAAACTCATCATTTCAATTGCGCCTCTTAAATGTCCCTTTAGCCTTCTCTTTAGTAAGGGGAACCATTCCAGCTTCTCCACTGCCTTTTTGTAACTGAACTTATGCAACTCTGGTATTATTCCGGTAAACCTCCTCTGCACCTTCTTTACTGCCTTGACATACGTTCCAAAGTGCGATGTCTAGAATGGGACCTCACCAATGATTTATCAAGGATTAGAGAATGTTCCTTGTTTTTGCACTCTATGCCACAGTTAATAAAATCAAGGATCTCATATACTTAAATTACCATCTCACTTCGTTCTGTTATTAACAATTCCTCTGTGCATTATGGTACATTTACCACATTGCAGTATTTCTCACCTAACAAGGATCAATAACTATGTAAACAAGGGTTATATCTTTATAAATTATAGACAAATTGTCGTGTATAATCCTATGTACATTCCCTTTAAAATTATGCAAGTCAGTCATTGCTTTTCATTATTCTTCCCCCCAAAAGTGCAACATTTCACAGCCCCTTACACTGAATAACAACTGTCATGTGTCTGCCCATTTTGCTAATGTTCATCCAGGAATTATATATTCACAGCAACAATCTAATTATACAATGCTTAATGCAACGTTCGGAGAATACGTAATGTTGAAAAGTGATCAAGAACGCACTAAATTTCTATAACCTTGCAGTGATCGTGTCATGATGCTTTCAGTGATTTCTTCAAAAGGGTGAGGTAAAATTGAGAATCCTTGCTTGTTAAGTTCAAAGTTAACATTAGGGGTTAGCAATTATAGTGGGGGACCTGAGTATGATACTGTTTCAGAGAGTCAGTGCTGACTCAGTGGGCTGAATGGTCTCCTTCTGCATTGCCGGGATTCTATGGATCTATGAATTTACTGTCACTGTATTCATATAGTATAGAGACCATACTAATGAGGGCTGAGGCAATCACAAATTAATTTTATAGTCTGCAGTGTTACAAATAACTAATGGGATATTTTCTTGTCAAATTAACATGTTGTTAAAGTACAATTTACACACTGATTTGTTCAATAGCTTTTATGGGATCATCAATAGGGGGAAAAACAAAGTAACACTGCATTGTATCATTACTGCTCTTTACATCATTAGCCCATGCTGCATAGACATCAGACAATTTATGTAACCAATATCAACAATGGTGAACTAGCAGTCAACAATTGTTTGGTGAAATATCATGCGCGGATGAAGAGCAGATTAAAGTTGGGGTGGGAGTGCATGGAGCTGAAAAAGCAGCCCAGAAACAGGAGAAGTGCCAGGGCCCACAATGTCTCTCCTGGGTCCTGTACCTCAATGGCATCAACCTATCATATGTGAGTCTATTAGCAGAGAGGTTGGTACACCATGCTTAGAAGCAACAGACCTACTCGATAACTTTTTCAGATGTTTTACTAATAACCACACATTCCACATGCACCAGATTGGTACATCCAATAACCAAGATCCCTGGCAGTAGTCCACAGATGAACAATCCATAAAGTGCATAATTTTTTAAAGATGCATCTTTATAGAAAAAGAACCACAATCTATTATCCAATGCTTAATGCAGTGTGGCTACGTAATACATGAAATGATTTTTTTCCTTCAATGATATTGTCATAACATTTCCTCCACCTATAGGGATATTATCATTAGTCCAATGCTCCCAGGCTATGGGGGGTGGTGGAGCAGGGAGGGGGCAAATGTCAGCTATGTACTCTCATCTATGTATAACAACATCAAGTCCAACAGGTTTATCTGGAATCACAAGCTTTCAGAGCACTACTCCTTCATCATATGACTCACCTGAGGAAGGGGCAGCTCTCTGAAAGTTTCTGATTCCAGATAAACTTGTCAGATTTTAACCTACTGTTGAGAGCCTTCTGACTGTGCCCATCCCAGTTCAATGCCAGCATCTCCACATCATACAAAATGGCAAGTGGGAATTACTAATGGAAGTAATCTCATCACAAGATCATATGAAGTCATTTGTATCAAGATCATTTTCACATAATGAGCCCCATCATGTGTGAGGAATTTTCACATACAAAACAATCCTCCATTCTGCAATGTGTTGAAACACCAATGTCCTTAGTCACCATATTTTGCTGTCACTAAGGCATAACAGGACGCAATTTGCTTGGTTCAAATCCCATGGTAAGAGCAGTTTGTGCAAGTAATGAGCTAATTTCTATTATTATTACTTATAATATCCTAAATGTTATCAGTAAACTCAGTAACAGGACTTTTTTAAAGATCTGTTTGAATTAGGGGAAAGGTGATTAAATTCACAAGAAATACATTTATTATAACTTATTATAATTTCTTGAAGTTATTTCAGTGGTCGCACAGCAAGCATCAAGTCATAATGTCAGCATTCCCCAAGAAATTTTAATTTAGCAGATGCAAGAGGTATTATCCTTAATGGCTTATATTTCTCATCAATGCAAAGCTACACATGTGGTGCACAAACAGCTTGAAGTGTATTTTTTTAAATATATGGACACCACAACCTGGTTTTACAAAAAAGAACATGTATGCAGAATGTACATCTACACAGCTTGCTGTTTTCTGGAAGTTATTACAAGTTAGATTGTTGCTCTCAGCAAAATGGAGTAATTCCAGTATAAATGTGTGGCCGGATGTTATTCTATGTTAATGTTAGGTTATTTCAGGGAAAGGATGTCTTGTTAATAGAACAATCCCAGTTTTGTCACTGTAAATCAGGAAAAGTTTGATTTGTTGGAAAATTTCTCAAAAGGCCAAAACTGAATGGCAGTTAGCCTGTCAACTGTAATTACAAGCCATTTAAGCCTGAGAATGTTGTGAATCCTTAGCAATTTAACTCAGTCACATTTGACACAACTGCTTTTAAGTTGTTTTACGTTGGTCTCTGCAAGAGACAAAGTGCAGGTAATGGAGGATTAGTACTACTTTCAGGTAAGCTATACATTAAAAGATTGGCATGAAGAATCTCAAAACTAACTTTTCAAGTTCTCCCTCCACCCCATTTTGCACTTGCATTCCTGAACTTGGTGACTCATGGCTCATCCTGTGCCAGTACTCAATTGAAATATCATTTGTATATAAGCAGAGACAAACTGTTAGCAAGTTCTTCAGCAGTGCAAAACAGGAATCATAATTGAGTTAAACATATATGTGCACTTTCCAGTAATATTTGCTGGATTGAATAATTCACAAGTTGCATCCCTGGGTGATTGAGGCAGCACAATAGTTAGCACTGCTGTTTCACAGTGCCAGGGATCTTCACTGCAGTGTTAATGTAAGCCTTACTTGGTGACAAATAAACTTTAACTTTTCAGTTCAATGTACAGTAGAATGATCTGTAGAATTTCCAGCTCCACTCTGGTATCAATTAGCCAAATGGAGAGTAGGGGAAGCCATATGCATGCAAAGTGTGACAAACTTCTCATTATCAGCAGTTAAATTCAACCATCAATTGCTATGAACAGTTGAAGGTAAAGTTGAGAGGTTGAGTTCAGAGAATATTGTGTCAGTAAAGTGAACCTGATGGGAAGAGGGTAGGAAATAAGTTGTCATAATGCAAATTATTGAGAAAAAATTGGGCATAATTACTTTTAGCTTAAGAAATTTTCCCTAAGTGGCAAAGTTTATTTATTAGTGTCACAAGGAATCTTATATTAACATTGCAATGAAGTTACTGTGAAAATCCCTTGGTTGCTACACTCTAGTACCTGCTTGGGTACACTGAAGGAAAACTTGGATGGCCAGTGCACCTAACTAGCACATCTTTCAGACGGAGAGAAAACTGGAGAACCCAGAGGAAACGTATGCTAAAACGGGGAGAAATTTCAGATTCCACACAGACAGTCAGCCTAGACGGGAATCAAACCCGGTCCCTAGCACCGCAAGGCAGCGGTGTTAACCACTGTGTGTAGAAACTGCATGCGAAGTGTATTTTTACTATGTCAGTTATGTGATGTAAAAATTGCATTAGTAACTTTATTATAGCAGAGCTCAATAGATATACTGGGCATGTTTAGGCTTATATGCAACTTCAGTAGGCTATAAAAGTTGCAATCCACCTTCATGACTGCCAGTAAAATACATAACTGGATATTTAGTAATGTATTTAAAATGCATAAGACGCTTTCTATTGTTTAATGTGTACTATCAGCTGTTGCCCAAGCTTCAAGGCGTCTTTACTCTTTGCACAAATATTTTGAATCTATGCAATATGCAAAATATAACCAGCATTTGCCAAAGTAAATTAACTTCACTTCAGCAACATTAGGCCTATTACAGTTAGCCTTATCACTTTAGGATTAAAAACAGGGAACAATCCTTCCATTCCTGCTGAAAAGCATGTCTAAAAAAGGTAACAATTGCACAGTGTAGGATTGAGTTTGGCTACATATGTTCCCATATCAAGTTAGCTTACTGGCACACGTCAATGTAACCTCCAAGAAGAGGTTACAAAATCAAGATGGAGAAATGAAACACTAAGGCAAATAAAGTAGTTTTGTGTTCATGGCTTTATTCTTATTCCCTAGCAGTATTAGTAACACTTACACAATTCTTTAGAAAACAAACAAAAGATGGAGAACAACAGAATAATCTGTAGCACAATGAAAAGGGCATACAGAAACTACACAGTTAAACCTGAACTAGGAAAATTTGTAGATTACACTGTAAATGTGGTAAAACACAAGAACTGTATACATAAACGTATATTGTTGTCTACAATCAGAAATTAGGGGATATTTTAAGAAACAGAGCAAGGTTCTTGTCTCTAGCAATATATGTATGATAAATATAGTCAAACACACAAATTTCGCTATTTGATGCATGAGCATGCTGTACCCAAGTTAGCAAAAAATCTTCTGGCGTTCCAGCATAGTGCAACACAATGGCAATAGATTTAAAAAGAATGCAGTTGATAAGCAGTTGAAAACAATGGCCCCATTTACACACCATTGCTGTGCAGATCCAACCTTCTGCTAATAGAATTGAAGGAAAATGATGCCCTTGTTTGGACATCAAAATGTGGGAAATTGTTATCATGCCTGAAAAATAGCCTGAGTATTTTGCTGTACGTGATTTTGACATATTATAGAAACAATGAAACCAAACTCTCCCTCTCCCATTGTAGATATTGGTTATATTTTGTGTTGCATTCATTCAAAAGAATTGTTCACATCCCTTTTGTGCTTATGGGCCTCATGTGCAGCTGTCCAGTTACAAACCTTTGCCCTTAAGCTCTACCAGCTCCATGAGGCACTGACAAGTTTACCCACCAAATGTTGGAACTTACAGTCAAAAGGCCAAAATTTGAAAATTGATGATAAAAGCCAACTACCTTAACAGATTTGATTCAATTATAATGCATTAATCCTGTCAAGACTATAACTAGTAAACAAGTCAAATCCATTGTAGTCCAACTTGATACCTTTAAAATCAAAGTTTTTCATTTTATGATGCAAGGTTATTAAAATTTGATTTGAAATATCTCAAAGGGGATAATTGGTTTAAGTACTTTTCTCATGTCTGAGATACTATGTCAGCATGTAATTTAGATGGTCCATCACACATTTTGTTCTCTCATATTGATCTTTGATTTTTTTGGCTAAAACAATGTTTTTAAAAGGGCTTCTCAATTACTTTCATCAGTGCGAAATAGAATGCAGGATGGTTGTTAACATTTTAGAAGTGCTAATCCAGCCAAGCATTTCAGATGTAACTCGAGTTGACTTAATTTATTGGTAACCACTTAGTATCTATAATCTATACATATGTCCACAACACTGGCGCCAGTTATTCTGCTGGAGACAGTGTGCAACTTGATACTGTACAAAAATAATGCATTTCTATTCATTGAACACTGGAATTTGTTTAAACTAAAATGGTTTATAATCATTAAGTGCATCATTCAGTTCCACTTCTGTAGAATTGTGACCTCAGTTTCATTCACAAGCAAAACAGAACAGGCTATAAGTATAACCTACAATAATTATTTCCAGTCCATTGATAACATTAAAGTCTTGTGTTAAAGCAGCAGAAGTCTCACTTAAGGCCAAGCTTTTAATAACTGGTACAATATATTTTAGGATCTTGCCAGACTCCAGAAAATTGATTAGAAAAGGCATATTTACTTCCAGATTACTACCACAACTGGGATAAGGCACTCATAAGGCATTTAATTTGTTACCACAATAGTGAAGAATGTTGCTACATTAAGCATGGCAAATGAGGGTTGCTTCTGTCACATTGCAACACACAATCCTGGCTACACAAATCAAATCAAGCTAAGATCATATTATCATGAACCAGATTTTCAAAGCAGGTGGGATTTAATACTTCGGTCTTAAAGCTAATCTTAGAATCCCAATGCTTCCTGCTAGCATTTGAGAGGTGAGAAATGAAAACAACATTGCTGTTCACCACACAACACCTGGGTGAATTGTGTCCAAGCTATGAAAATCCAATAACCTTGTAACCAAGTAAAACTGGCTACAAACTTTTCCCTTTAACTCAGCATAGTGCAAGTAAGTGTGTTTGAATTCTTATTGTTTAATTGACATGAACAGGAGGGCATTTTGTAGTAGCAATTAATACATGTACATTTTCCACACTGCTATCACCAAAAGTCCTGATCCAAAAATGTCTTCCAGAGAAATCTGTATTTATACCCATGAAGGGCAGATTCTGTAACTTTTTTTCCCCCCAACTTAATTCAGTTTCTGTCGCAGGACACAATGTTGTCTAACTGAAATAGACAGATGGGGCAGGAGGGGATTTTAATACAAAAACCTTCAGGTCACGTAGATAGAGACAGTGAGAAATCACAGATCCCATCCACCCTCCCCCAAAGCAAGCTCATGGCTGGTGCTTGGAGTTCACTCATTCCCCTTCACCACCTGCACACATTCCAATAAAAACCAGATGATATTGTATACAATACAATCAATATGTGAATGATATCACACAGCTACTATTTTAATGCATGCCCTTCTCTTTTAATCAAATTCAAACAAGTAGCAGAACTCAGTCTCCATATGTCTTCACGTACCCTACATCATTCACAGCTTACAAACAGAAAGGCAGGCAAATTCATTCCAAAAAAGGTCTGGGATAAGGAAATCCAGGTGAAGCATTGAACATGTGTAGTAAAAAGTATATGAAGGAATAGGCACAGAGGATATAATAGCCTTGCAACCTGATGATTTCATTCCCTGCTCCTCAAAAATGGGGAAAATAATGATGAAACCAATTCGAGGGCCATCTTATACTTTACTACAAAGAGGCTAATAGCCACTGCAATTCATTTCTTTGTAATTGCTTGCATTGTTGCAGAAAAATTAATAATTGGGTTGCTTATCTTTAGACAAACTATTCCTCCTCATGGACTGAAAAACTTTTAAGTACTATATTTGAAAATTGAATCCAAAAACAATTTTCCTAAAATAAAACTCTTCTGTTGCTTTAAGACTGACTTGCACCTGCTCTGAGAAGTACTTTCAGACAAACATCAAGAAAATAAGGAGTCAACTGAAAGACCCTTGTTGATGTATGAAGTGAGGCGTTCACTTAAAATGAGCTGCTGTAAATGATACAGGCCCAAACATAAATTGATAGACAGAACACCCAGCATGGAACAGGCTGCAGTGCTTAACAGCAACACTCCTATTCATGCATACACAATCATTTCATCTGGTGGTGGTAATATCATTGGGAGAATATCTAACATCATATGCGCTATAAATGTTTTGTATTATCTTAAATGGCAATAACTCACTGACATGTGTACTACAATTATTTTGTTTATCCTCCTGGCACAGGAAGACAATCAGAATCTATTGCATACAGCATTTCCTGTGCAGTCCAATGAAACAACAATACATTTAGCTAATTGGTATCAAAATCAATATGATTAGTTCCTTAAGGCAAAGAGTATCCATCATTTGAAATAATGCAGCCCATGTTAGCTGTTGTCTAAAATACTACAGCCACTAATAATAAAGCTAACAATACCCTTTCAATGATCCTCCCCTAACAAAAAGGGGTAATCTCTGCAACCTTATAGCCAATATTTGCTTGTATTCTAGCCATAGTCAATGCATCTCCCAATCTTGTTGATATAGGCATAGATGTTTTGCTTCAAAATTAATTTGAAATTCTCTGCCCAAGTCAGTGTGAATATAGGCCACCAGAAAGGCACTTGTTCAGTTACAATTCCAGAAACATGAGTTACAGCTTTAAAGGAGTTATTGCACCATAAATTTAGTCCAAGTTCTTCCCCGCTTCACTCCCCCCCCCCCCCCCCCCAAAAAAAAACTCAATGAAAACTAGAAATATGAATAAATGCTAAGTTGCAGTGGACAAAAATAGAATACTATCTCAACTGAAAGGCTGCTGAACAACAAACCAGAAGCTCACCAATTCAGTTCTTACTCGGCAGTGAGTTTTCAGATATAAACCGGGGTAGGGGTGTGATGCTACAGTTAGTCTTTTTCCTTTCCTTAACCTGGGATAATCAGAACAATGAATGCATTTGGTTCTGGTCAGGTTCAGACTTGGCTATAATGCCTTCTACAAGAAAAAATATCCTCTAACCTGCACTCTTAGTCTAGGATCTGACGAGAAGAATGGACATTTCTAGGTGAGGTACCAGAGCATACCTGATACTCACATTCAGCAGATGAGGATCAGTGGTTGGTAGTCAGGTGGTGTGGGGGACAGGGGAGCAGAATTAATACAGAAAATGTTTAATGCAGCGATAGGTCAACTGTGTTAAGTTATTTGAAATTTGTATTCCAAAAGGTAATCCTTGCAGATTTGTCTGAAGTTATTTGGTGAGCATTCATGATACAGCTCAATTTGAAACATCAGTTCTGCATCTGGAACCATTCTGGCTCTGGGTATGGCTTAAATGTTTACTTAAAAATTGTGGCACACAGCTTCGTTTAAAATCCAGATATCAAAAGCAAAAGGTTTGTTTTTTTTATTTAAATAGAAATTCAGGAGGCACATGCTCAACTTTTACACTCTGGAATTAGGATACACAGCTACAACTTCATATCCCTCTGGAGGCTGTACTCTTGCTTTCGCATGGGTCTCACAGTATAGTTGCTCTTCGATAAAGAAGTAGCCTTTCTGCTTCAGATTTAATCCACAGTCGGAGCACATAAAGCACGCTGGGTGGTAGAGCTTCTCTCGTGCCTTAACAACAGCACCACTGGCAAAAGGAAAATGTCAAAAGAGAGACAGAATGAATGATTCGGACAGGACAAACAAGATTTCAGGTTATACAATCACTAAGGTGTGCTGCAATGATATTATTATTAAAAAGATAGGAACGAGAGAAACGAGTGATCAAGCCTTGAAAATAGTGCAGAACTCTCATTTAGTGAAAAGCATCAACAGATCAGAATTAAATCCAGTAAAAAGTATGACTTTATGTACCTCTGCTAGCAAACACTTAGTTGAAGCATTCAAATGTGAACTTGATGTTCCATTCAGACAGTATGCTCAATCAGAAAGAGGTTAAACTTACTGATAGAACCTTAGATAATGGGATTGATTGAAAGAGCATTGCTCATGCTTTCATTGAGATCTCAGTAGTAAATTACAGCTTTTCAGGCAGTCCAGATGAATACTAAATAATAAACGTCCCACTAAGCTATCACTACCTTTCCTCCTTATCCTTCCTGTACTTGCTACTATTCCAGCTCACTTATAAATGAATGTGTTTTTGTTTCACCTTTTCCTGCACAATCCATATATTGTATAATATGCATAGAAAATCTATCCAAGCGTCTCCCTAGCTTGCTCCAGATTATGTGCACCTTATAGATAAGCAACCTCATTGGTCCCTGCTCAGTGTTTTGCTGTAATGGTGGTTCTCAAACTTCTTTGATTGAAGGGCTTACTTTTCAAGTAGATAAGGGATCTGGGATTACTTATCTAAATTATGTAGCTATAAAACACTTGTAATGCAAAAGTGCTGCATATAAAAAATATTTAAAAAATGCTTTCAAGAAAATGGGAATTTACTTACAAATGGCAGCAAGATAAATTGTCTGCAGTGTCTGTCTATCCTCAAGTCTATTTCCTTGGTAGGTCAGACCGCCAGCACACACTGCTGTGCATGTGATGTTCACACTCTTGCTACTGCCTCCAGGGTCACATTGCATATAATTTTGAGGGCTCCCTGAAAAGTCTCAATGGCCCTAGTTTGAGAACCGCTGCCAGGTAGCAATGCAACCAAGATTGGTATGGATGAAATTACAGGTACGGATTGCAACACAAATGGCTTCCAAATTAGACAGGAAGTTACTATGTTATTATCAAATGAGACTGGAGGCTATGGCAATCAGCAAGATCCTTCTCTCTGAAGTGCTATGCTCATGCACTTCCATAAAGCCCTCGATCATCACTGATGAATTTTGCCAGAGAGGTTCTCAGGAGAGAGTTTTTTTCCCCCCTCAGTGGGCTACTCAGCAACCTGCAGCCTCTCAAATCTCATTTCACAGAGTGAGATTAAATAAAGTGCACTACAGGGGCAAAGGAGGACAAAATTAAAGTGCAAATGAAGATAGAAAGGAAAGAAAGTCAAGGTGGAAAAATAAATATGGGACTGAATTTACTGAACTTATGGCGATGGAAGTGGAAGCTGATTCTTCTTAGGCAGGCGACAGGACTTTGCAATTGCTATTACTGACCAGGGCCAGTGCTGCTATCCAATGGAGGAAGTTGGCCTGCTCCTGAGAGCTACTGTCCCATCAGAGGGCTGGCCTGTCTACAGCTTGAGGATTAGTGAAGCTGGACACAAGTATTGATACTTACACTATGCCAGTCTCACATCTTGTACATTGTGGTAACTTCTGTAGTGTGGGTGCAGAATTGCTGAATTTTGTTACAGGAGATTTTACACTCTTGGTGATAGCCGGCCTTTCACTTTTGTCACCTATAAAATATTTCAGAAATTACACATTTTAGGACTGGATAATTGAGGTTTGCAATATGTGTAAACATATAAATATACATATATTAATAATAAAAACAATAACTGATCTATGCTGTGCTTGTTTAAATGCAAGTTAATTTAATCGGACTGGAATGCAACTTCGGACTGAAAGATGCACATTATATTGCCAAACTCTCTCTCACTGCTTTATGAGCAACAGTATTATATCCACCGCCTTTCTATTACAGATTACAGTCAATGCAGAGAACAAAAATGTAAAATTTTCCTGCACTACTGTGAAATCATTAACTGGTCTCAGTAACATCCCAAAGGTCCATACTTTACAATGAAAATACCAACACATGAATCTGACAAAACCATGGCCTGAAACATTGCCTAGGACAAGGGTCACAACAACCATTGGAGAGCTGACAAAGAACCCTCAAGTTCCATGATCTACGCCCAACGGAATAAGGGACTTCCCTGCAGAAAACCCACCTGATGACCAATGGCTGCCAGTTTGCCATTGCCGTCAATGCCAGTGAGAGTGGTGGCTGTGTGCAGAAACCCAGGATCACTGTGGGCCCCCAGGGCTAAACAGGAGTGATGGCAGGATGGGAATTGTGGGGTTTGTGGAAGAGGGTTGGCAGAGGCAAGGGCAGAGAATAACTTTCAGCAACCACCCACTTGCCTGATGCCCAGTCCTTAAATTTAAACACACGGGACCATCACTCCACTCCCCCAAGGAGGTCACCGGCAAACACAAGGATTTGCTGTGTGGCCTTTCCGAACAAGCAGGAAAGCTGTGCGGTCCCTATTTAACTCCTCTACAATCACTGAATCACTATAAGCTCAGAGATAATGGGTCATTAACAGGCTAAATTCTTATCCCATATGGGCATCTACTGGCCTGCATGGTGACACAGTTGTTGGCACTGCTGCCTCACAGCACCAAGCACCTGGGTTCAATTCCAGCCTCAGGTGATGTGTGGAATTTGCACACATTCTCTCCATGTCTGCATGGGTTTCCTCCAGGTACACTGGTCTCCTCCCAGAGTCCAAAGATGTGCAGGTTAGGTTGATTGGCCATGGTAAACTGCCCCTTAGTGTCATGGGGATTAGGACTGTAAAAGTGTGGACTTATGGGAATGGGACCTGGAGGGGATTTTTGTTGAAGGATTGATGGGCTGAATGGTCTCCTTCTGCATTATATAGATTCTATGATAATGAGCTCTGTGGCAAGAATGAGAGAGTTGCTTCTTCAGGATCCTCCAAGCAATGTTTTGGAAAGGTTATCAAACTGTCCACACCACCAGTTAAAGAACTCTCAGACAGCCAAAAATGAAATGCACAAATATTAAATTACTTTAAAATTTTGCATAGAGCAAAATAAAGATTTTGACACATTGGGACGCAGATAAGAACTGAAACATGAAGACTGCTAAATTTTTAAAACAATAACCACAATGCAAAATGTAACCAATATGCCACAAATAAACATTTTGCCAGCAACTGATCAGTCTTCTAGTAATAAGTATTACTCAGATCACAATTAAAAACTCAATTTCACCTCATTGAGCATGGTGTATTTTTGTTCTAAACATGGTTTCACATGGGAATGCGAGAGCTGGAAAAAGGGGTAATTGTCCCTACATTTCACCAAATGCTGGCTCAGTAAATGCGGGGGTGTTGGACATGACAGTCTGTGGCAGGGCAGTGAATGACAGACTAACTGCAGGAGTCTGGTGTTTTCCAGTTTCAAAAGAGTAATGACAGATCCAACAAAGTTATCCTGGCTGGAGGGATACTGGAACAGGAGGAATGCATTGGGTGCCTTGGGAATGGGAATGGGGAGAGGGACAGCATGGCAAAGGTGGAGTAGTCTATAGAATTGGATTTAAAGTAGTACTGTTGTAATAAACATTAATTTCACCATAGGTGTTTTGATAGTCTCAGTTTTTAAATAGCCAAGTACAACGTACTTACTGCATATCAAAATGGAACCTTTTCACCAACATATTGGATTTTGAAATGGTTAAAAGAAATAATAACAAAAAAAGCAAATCATATAAAGGGTACTAATGGCCCATCCTTCCACTAAGCATTACCCGTCTGCTCTGCTTCCAGCATGCCCTGTAGTAATTTGAAAGAGCCAGACTGTTTAGGTTCTGAAATCGGTTCCTCGCCATCTTGAAGCATTTTATAAACATCTGATTCAGTGTCGACCTCATTCCACAACTTTGGTGATAGCTTTGGTGGGTCAGTGCTGTATGAAAACAAAAGTTTTTGGAATTAAGTGTACGCAGATCAACAGATAATTTAGATTTTTAACCACTAATTTTTTTCCAAGTGGTGCATGTCATAACTCTTCTTGTAACTCTGAAAATATGTTGTACACGACAATGATTTGACATTCTTATATTGGAATGTGCAGATTTTTCTGTAAATCTGCCTGATTTCCGTGGTCTTGCTGCATTTTTTTTTGTGCAATATATTCAAAGTGATTCATTGGCAGAGTCCAACCACACAGTTCCCTTGCCCAGTTTGAAAGAAAGTTAGTAAGCAGTGAATAATTCAGTCAAAAGATACAAAATAAGTGGAACAAAATTAAAATACTGTGGATGCTGGAGATCGGTACTAAAATCCTCAAGCTGAAAGCAGCCAGTTCAGTGTTTCAAGTTAAATGACTTTTCATTGGAAATAAGAGTCAGAGATTTAACGGTTCATAAAAACTCAGTACTGGGAGGGGGAGAAAAGAAAAGAGAATTTCTGTGAGCAATCGGAGGGATTAAGTAACAAAAGGAATGGCAGTCCAAGGCAAAAGGGATTGGTAATTGGACCATTATGAAACAAAATATTGGCCCAGGGGAGGTGTAAAATGGTTACAACAGAAACTATTACCAGCATACGTTCCACATGAAAATGGAGTGATGATTCAAAGTCGTTGAACGCAATGTTGAAGCTGCAAGGCTGTGAAATATCAAAAGATAAAATGTTGTTCCTCGATTTTGCACTGAAATTAAAGTAAATGTAGAAGGGCAAGGACAGAGAGATTGGAATGAGCGTGGGATGGAGAATTTGAAACAGAAATCAACTGGGAGTGAAGGCTCACTCTTGCAGGCTGGATGTGCTTAGCAAGCAGTCAATCATTCTGGTTTGACCTCCCAGTGCAGGCTGGATTGTGGCCAGCATATATAGTATGCCAGCTTAGAAAAACTGGAAAAGGATAATGCCATTTAACCCATTAAGCCAGAGTGTTTGGGACCCTTGTGATGCAGGTGTCACACCCTCAGAGGGTACAGAAATTCTCCCAAAACATGCAGGCATTATTAAAGATGCTATTTGGTCTTCAGCTATCATTGACCTTGTGTCCACATTAGTTGCACTCAATAAGCTATTCACCAACAGACAGCTTCGATTCAGCCAAGACCACTTGACTCCAGAGTCTTAGTCTAATCCTGGACTGAATGAGGCGAGATGAACAACTGTTCCTGACAACAATGCAGTATTTGGCATCAAGGAACCCAGACAAAACTAAATCAATGAAAATCAGGGCTCTACTGGCTGCAATTGTACTTTGCAGAAAAGATTGCTTTCGTTGTTGAAGGCAAATCATCCCTGCCCATGACATGGATTGTGGAAAACCACAGAACAAAATCCATGACCCAAATATCTTCAACTCCTTCATTAATGACCTGCCCTCAAACATAAAAAAGGTCAAAGTGGGGATGTAAACTGATGGTGTACATTGTACACTCGCAGCTCCTCATTCTTCTCTTCCTCGGGCAGTCGAGGATGACTTGCTTCCACGTTGGTTTTCAGGTGACTCAGTAAACTTACCACAAATGTGTGGCTTCCAGTCTGTCCAAAGTGGGATACATGGTGCTTGGGTGAATGGGTGGGTGAGGTGAACAAGTTGTCATATGCTCCTTTCACTGTTTATGCTTGGCTTCAGGTTGCTCTCGGTGATTTAACAGCTTAACTGGTGAATCTCAAGTCATAGAATCTCTACAGTGCAAAAGGAGGCCATTCGGCCCATTGAGTCTACACCGAGGGGTTTTCTTCTGCATCTGAGGGCAGAGCCCTAGTTTAGAGAATCACAGCTGTAAGTGGGGATGCTGCACTTTTCAAAAAAGGAAGCTTTGAGGGTATCCTTGAACCATTTTCTCTGTCCTCCTGTGGCTAGCTTGTGGTGTCAAAGTTCCGTGCAGAACGCTCATTTTGGGAGTCTCGTGTCAGGCATGAAGATGTGGCCAGCCCAGCAGAGTTGTTTGAGAGTGTTCAATGCTTTGATGCCAGGGTACTGGCATGAAGACATGGATATTGGTGTGTCTATCCCACCAATGGATTTGCAGGACCTTGCCAAGACAGTAGTGGTGATCCTTCTCCAGGGTTCGGAAGTGCCTGTTGTACATAGTCCACATCTGATCCACACAGGAGGGTGGGTTTCCCCACTGCACTGTAGACCATAAGCTTGGTGCCAGGTTTGAGGTCTTGGTCTTCTCCCTTCCTCAGGAAACCAAAGCTGGGCCAACATACCGAAGATGTTGTTGAACATGGTCACTCTTGTCTGCCCTTGTTGACAGTTGGCTCCAGAACATGGAAAGCAGTCTTACTTTGGGATTTTGATGGGGGGGGGGGGGGAAAGAGAAGTGCGGTGTAGTAGGGACATGTTGATGGAAGACCCTTACATTTGACCCATGCACTTGAACATTTCAATGAAGGAGATGATAACTTGGGCTTGGTATGTGTAGATGCAGGCATCGCCAGTAGTCCAATGACAGAGGATGGAACAGCCTTGGATCTCACACAGATTGAACAGATTCACTTTTTTCTGTATTTTAATTCCACTCCAGCCAGGAGCTTGCTGAGGGCAAGAGGGAGTAATACAGCAAGGAAGATTGACAAGAGCATTGGTGTGATCACACAGCCTTCCTTAATCCCAGCCTGAACTTCAGTTGGGTTTATAACGGATCTGTAAGTAGAGATCATGGTTTGCATATTATCATGGAGTAGGTGGAGGGTGGAGACAAGCTTTTGTGGGCAGTCAAAATGGGGAGGATGTTCCAAAATAACCTTGTGGTTGACACTGTCAAAGGCTTTGAGCTCAAAACACAGCCAAATACAAGGGTTGGGATTGCTTTCTGCATTTGATCTATAGTTGCTGCTTGGTGACATGGTGCTAAGTCTGTTGTTCATCTTAGTGAGTAGAATGTACATTGAGACTCTGGGAAGAGCCCTCCAGCCATAGTGAGAAGGTAATTAAAAGAGGATCATGACATTACCTTCCCTGTGGCTGACATTGGTGAAATTCCTTCAGACTTGTTACCCTACCTGAAGATGGTCATAATTACAGCATCCGAGATCTCCTGGAATGTCTTCCTTACAGACACAGGAAGTGAAGGCATGTATTTGTACCAATAGTGCTTTTCTACCATGCTTTGGCAGGAATTTCACCTCCTTCTCGTGCTTTGTTGTTCTTTAGCTGTCAGATCTCATTCTATATTGGGGTTATACTAAGATGGTAGTGAGTAACATCCTGTGGAACATGGTCAAGGACACTGTCAGACTTTCTGTTAAGGAGGTCTTCAAAGTGCTTTTCAGCAAGCACTGACTGCCTCTATCTTTAATGAGCACCTCTCCATTCCTGGCCTGCAGTAGGGCGAGGCCTTGGGTGTCTTGACTATGCTAAAGAAACATCGTGGTCGTTGATTAATTGCTAGATCCCCTGTGTTTCTGCACTCACCGATCTGTTCCTTAGGTTACTGATTATTTTGCTGGACCCCAGTCTTTGGCCATCTATACAGCTGCTTTCTTGCTCTCTCTCTTGTCCTGCTAAATAAACCTGTTGGACTTTAACCTGGTGTTGAGACTACTTACAGTCCAACACCAGCAACTCCATCATTCTTGTTCTCTGGTCAGGCTCCTGTTTCAGGTTGAGGCAAGGCCTGTACTTGTGGCTTATCCTTTCATGGATCGAAAGATTGTTCTTATTAAACCAGTCTTGCCATTTCTGGGGTTGAGTAACTAAATATCTCTTTGCAGGTGCTGATTATGGAAGCCTCAAGAGCAGACAAGGTGCCGAGAACACTGTCTCTGGGTGGTCATCTGGCAATGAGGCTTGGCAATTTTCTTGTAGCATAGTTTCTGTTGCCATCAGTGTTTTGGGGCTACATTGATGAGCGTAGAGCAGATTATACAGTTCTGGGTTTCACAGCTGGGGTTATCCATCAGGCATCCTCATATTCCGGATCCAGTTGCCTGGGTGAGATTTCTTTTAAAGTGGGAACTCATTGCACACCAGATCCCACACAGGCTTGAAGTAGAAAGGCCTTGTCTCGGTGGCAAGGGGGGTCCCAAGATGACTGCTAACCAGGCTCTGCTGTATGGGCTAGGACATACATGCACAAAACTCCTTCACTCCTTCCCACATAGCCTTCTCTCCCTGGGATTGATAAAGTACAGTGGCATTTGCTCCACTGATTGAAGTTTCACTCTTTATATCCTGATTTCCTCACCCGAGGCTTTGTTTATTTCTTTTTTTAAAGACACTGCTCTCCTCGCGTCTCATTTTTTTAAATCCAATTCACCTTGCTCAAGTCTCATTCTTTATGCCCCACTCAAGTATTGCACTTTATAGACCATTCTCCTCACTGACATCTCACTCTAAGCCTTGTGCATTTTACTCCTTATAAGAGATAAAGTTGTAATAGTCTCTGATGATTATAGGCTGCTGTCCCCTTTGAGGGGGAGAACTGACTGGTGTTGATTCATCTTGCAGATCAACACACCTCAGGCGAGTGGCAAGGTTGAGAAGACAGGCCATCATGAATAATCTCATCAGGTATGGAACTGAACCCATGCTGTCAGCGTTGCTCTTCATCACTAACCAGTTGTCCAGCTAACTGAACCAAGTGTAACATTGTAAGCACAAAAGTGCCAGGCAATGATCGTCCCCAACAAAAGGAGATTCTAATCGCCTCTTTTGACATCACTGGGTTCCCCACTATCATCACCCTGGGGTTACCACTAACCAGAAAGATGTGTCACTGTTTCAATTAGTTATGTGGTGACAAAGGCAGCCAAGAGGTGACGAGTCCTGTAGCAAGTAACATGCCTCTTGACTGCTAAAGCCTTTTCATCAGCTACAAGGCACAAGTTCAGAGTATAATGAAATACTCTCCAATTCCCTGGATCAGTGCAGCTCCAAGGACACTCAAATCTCAGCATCAACCCGTCACTCATTCTTGCAATATGAAACTCTTGCGTACTAAAGTTATAATTGAATAAATGCACGTCATGAAATGGAGGAGGGGAATTTGATCAAAATTACTGGCTGATATTTAATTACATAGAACACTACAGCACAAACAGGCCCTTCGGCCCACAAGTTGTGCCAAACACATCAAAAACCGACCCAGCCATAGACCTATCTATAACCCCCAATCCCACTGGATCCCATATACTCATCCAGAAGTCTTTTAAAAGACCCCAGCGAGTTCGCCTCGACCACCACCGACGACAGCCGATTCCATTCACTCACCACTGAATGAAAAACTTTCCCCTAGTATCCCCTCTGTACTTGCTTCCCTGCACCTTAAATCTGTGCCCTCTCGTCGCGACCATTTCAGCCCTGGGAAATTACTTTCAAATATTGCATTTATGCAGCTCACTTGGTCAAAACAATGGTAACAAAATCCAATGCTGTCTCAAGTTTGATCTGAGGCTATACAGAGTTAGTTGTTTTTTTGAGAGGGTGGTAAATGTGGTCCTGGTGGTAAGAGCTTAGAGGGGGAAGATTTGGCCAGATTTTCCAATCCTATCACCAATGCGCAATCCTTGCTGAAGTGGATATGCTTCACTGCTGGGTGAAGACAGGACCAGACTAGGTTTTTCACGTTCCCAGGCTATGAGCAGCCTGCCAACACTCACTGTGTAAACTCAATGAGAGGTAATGGAGAATTACCGTGGACTCTAACAAGCAAGTCAATTGTTCAGGATGTGATAGAAAGCTGGCAGGAAAAGGATGATTTGTATCAGCAGGGTACCTGTTCTACATGTGATATAGAGCCAAAAATCAAACTTGTATGAACTCACTCACAGCTATCAGCTCGCCAAATTGTGGCATATAATATTCGAAACCAATTTCTTTGGATTTGTTCATTTGCAGAAAGGACAAAATTATTTCACCTTTAGTCCTAATAATAAGAAAATTTAATCCAGCATCTGTTTGCTATCAATTATCAGGACAAAGACATTGGACACATTGTCCTTTCTGCTCAAGAATCAGAGAGCACCACAGGGGAAATAACATTCTAACAAGACACACATCATAAATCCAAGTGAACTTGATTCTCAGAGCAGACTGTGTGTTTTACTAAAATGCTGGTATGGTTTTGTAAAGTTAGCTCTTAACATGTGGAACGAGACCTTTGGCAGTTTTGTATTTTATAACAGCTTGGTGGGGGGTGGGAGGAATAAAGTAAATGCTTCATTGTTTATTTACTCTCTTCCTGCTGGGATATAGCTCCATGTGGCACCAATCATCCTCCTAAATAGCCTCTTTTCATTTGAGCTGAGACAGTGTTAGAAAGCTGTTTTACTGCAATAGATGCAATAGTTTATCCAGTGTGTTTCACATCCAGTACATATACTAATGGCAATCACCAGATTGTGATACCAAACAAAAATGCTATTTTTCCTCCCCCCAACTATCTAGCTGATGATCCGAGAGGTCAGTTATAATATCCTGAGATCGGATAAATCGGCATATACTGAGGGCTAAACATCACATCTGCTGAGACACATGGCAGCTAGAATTTATTTTCAATGAAAATTTTCATACTGATTTGGTAAGAGATCTGTCTCACTTACCTCAAACTCAACAAATGAATGAATTATCAGGAAAACACAAAGCAAACTGTCTTTCCATGTGGCAGTGGAAATCTGCCAATAGAAACATTAGAAATCCCATGGCAGCTTAGCTGGAATTCAGCCATACAAGCCCAAGAAAAAGTTTCAAATTCCTCGGAGAAGTAGGCTGAAAATTGATAAAATGTCTCAGTGCCAGGGACACAAGTTCAATTCTGGCCTTGGGTGACTGTGTCAGTGCGGAACTTGCATGTTCTCCATGTATCCGTGTGGGTTCCCTCCAGGTGCTCCAGCTTCCTCCCAAAGATGTGCGGGTTAGGTGGATTGGCTGTACTAAAATTACTCATTAGTGCGCCAAGATGTGTAGATTAGAAGGATTAGCCTTGGTAGTTGTGTGAGGTTACAGAGATAGGGTGGTGGAGAGGGCCTGGGTAAGATATTCTTGTAGAGAGTTGGTGTAGACCAAATGGACTGAATGGCCTCCTTCTGCACTTGAGATTGTATTATTTTTTCCACTCGCCTTTTATTCTTCTAATTTTGAAGCTAAAAGTAATTTATTGCTTATAACAAACTTGTGAAAGTTAGGTTAAACCATTGCTTTTGATTAATCAAATTGCTTACGTGATTAGTAATTTCTGATAGGATTCATCTAGGATGAAACAGAGATTCTATACAGCTTAGTTAAATTACTGGAGATGACAGAGAAATTCTCCCATCCCACTGTATTAATTTTAAGCTCAGCTGGCTGGGAGATTCAAGCAGTGCCTAATGCACGGGATCCAGGCTGGCTGTCCTGCCCCAACAGCATTTCCCACCATCATTCCCGCTGTGCCAGAAATGGATGTGGAGCCAAATGAATTATTCAAATGTTAACATCAACATAATTTAAATGCTGTTCGAGGGCCAGGGACTGAAGTCCCTGGGTTCACTAGCATCTCCCTGGTCGCCAGGAGTATTTCACTCCAGTAGGGTTACAATAACTCCCCACTTTTGGGGAGCTAGTAGCCGAGCCCTGCTGGAGTGAAAGGAGCAGGAGTAGAGGGGAGGGTGCAGTGGGAGAGCCCCTGTATCTGCCCTAGTGGCAAAGTGCCAATGCCCAGAAGGCACAGTGGCACTGCCCAACAGGCATAGAGAGCAGTACCAAGGAGGAAGGGCCTAATACAGATGGAGTTTAATAAAAAAAAAGGCAGATCAGTGCGGTCCTGTTGCCATTCTGCACTTTGGGATTGAGTGTAGGGGAGGCCATCAATCGAGACTGGCTCGTGGTTGAGCTGGAGAGCAAACAGGAGGCCAGTAGACAGGAGTCACTGTGCATGCGCTAATCTTAATATTGACAGATCAGTGCATGTGCAGTGGGCCACTCAGCACTACACTGTCAGACTCCTGGGTGGGAATAGGCCAATTTTTTCACATGTTTTTCACTATCTCACAGTGTGGGAGATTCATTTTGAAACTTCCACTGGAAAAAAGTAGATTTTACAGTTTTCACACAAATTCAACAGTTAGAATTTTTGGGGAGAATCCCAGTCATGACGTTTGAAAGGCAGAGAACCCCTCCTTCCCAGTACATGTACAAAGAACAGGAGCAAATTTATTTTGCAGCAATCAAGACATACTTACTATTGAGGAGAGGTGACGTGAAGTCCACTTAACTGTTTCTGCAAAGTCTGATCTACACTGTCATTGGCATAGAGTGCAGCAGGAGTGTTGTACTGTGTACTTGCTGTCTGTTTGGCCTCAGTCATGTTTGTACCAACCCCAAATGGCATTGGCTTTCTGTTATTTGAATTCCCAATGGGTCTGCAATCCTGTAGCACAAAGAAAAAGTGAAGATTAATCTTGAGCTTCACAAAGCACGTAATTGCATTCCAAGTGAATATGTATCACTGCGTGAACAAGTCATTCAATTTTTCCTTAACATTTTTCAGACCAAAGTCCACAGTTTTTCTACGGTTATTACACATGTCGACTGGATTTTAATCTCCTGTTCCCAATGGAGATAGCCAGGGCAAAGTATTGCTTTCCTCTTTATACCTTCAAAAAGAAAAATATTTCAGCCACAGAGCACTGACAAGTGTGACAGCAATACACATCAAATCAAAACTCCCAGAGGAGCCAGACTGCTCAAAACAAATCACATACTATATCTACAGCTATCACTCTTTACTTTTACTAGAACTGTTCATGCTGCAATGATCTAAAAATTAGTTGGAAAATATTTATAAATTACTTTCACATCTGTTAATAACAGCACACATTTTGAGAAGTGAAAAAATGTAACTGATTTGATTTGAAAGGTCAAGTATGTGCCCAATGATGCAGTTGGATTGTGCATTGCCATATCTCTTAAAAATGTGGAAAATTATTGCTCAGCCTGAAGGATGAGTTATGCGGCAAAACAAAAAAATTCCCCCCTACTGCTGTGTCTACTGTCAGATTTAAATAGGATCCTAAAACTGCAGGAGACCATTCAGCCCTTTGAGTCTGCACAGGCTACAATCCCACCCAGGTCCTATCTAGTCCCCCTGACATTTAGTGGCAATTTAGCATGGCCAATCCACCCAACCTGCATGAATTTGGATGCGAGAGGAAACCGGAGCACCCAGAGGAAGCTGCGCAGGCACGATGTGTTATCCACGACAGAGCATGGACACCAGTGTAGACAACACCAACTCTGCTTTTGCACTTCCAGTGAGGTATGTAGTCAGGAACAGGAATCCTGTCCTCCAGCTGGCTAGTGAACATAATCAGGTAGTTTACACCCCTGCCGAGATTAACAAATTCATCACACAAAAAGGAGTTCAAGCAAAGATCATATAGTTCTTGATCATGCCCACTGGGCCATCAATTTTTTAAAAAATGTTCTTAACATGGCTTATTTTCAAAGAACTAGTGAATTTATTTGTCAACATCCATTCAGCAACTGTTTCCCTTTTACCAACTAATCTAAGTTTCCCCACTCTTTTACCTGTGGGCACAGTAAGAAGTCTCAACACTAGGTCAAAGCCCAACATATTTGTGGAATCACAAGCTTTCGGAGCACTGCTTCTTTATCAGGTAAAGGAACAGTGCTCCAAAATGCTCATTATTCCAAATAAACCTTTTGGACTTTAACCTGATGTTGTGAGACTTTTTAATGTGCCCACCCCTGGCACCTCACCTTTGCCTGTGCACACACATTTTTTAGTTAGTAATCCGTTGATAATCCAGCTCTCTCCAACCCTATCCTGTTCATAGAGGCTCAGTTCCTGCTCCCGCAACACAATTTTGAACACCCTACTTCACTTTTTTCACTCACTCTAGTTGAAATGGTAATTAATCCCTTCCCATTATTTCAAACCAGTCAGTCATATTCTCTCCTTGATCAAGGCTAATGCTTGACTAATGTAATCTCCAATCTCCTTTTGCTCTTCAGAATTTGACAGCTGAAATTAACGACTGGAAGGGAAGGGGGTGCAATTAATCCAGCTCACCTTCTCCATCCCAAAATTATTGGGTCTCGAATTTAAATACGTGGAGTCAATTAATGCATTCTTCAATCCAGTATTTAACAACTCACGCAAAAGGTTTTCTGAGCTGTGTGGAATTTACCACAGACAAGAAAGTGGGTTCATTGCCCAGGAAAATAAATAGGCTAAAAACCTTTCAAAATAGGATTGAGAACACTTTGCTGTTTCCTTGCCTAAGAGAACTGATTATTTTCACAAGACCTGTGCTATCACAACTTTACAGGTAATTTCCAATTTGGTCACCAGTACTGAACTATCAACCTTAATTTGTCCCACCCTGCTGCCATTCACTGCAGTATAGGAGCACCTAATGTATCTCTACCTGTGGCCATGATGAGAAACAAGAGATGCAGCAACATCAGGAACACAAGGAACAGCACCAGCTGTTGGCTACTCTGCAGCTGCATAGGGCAAAGGACAGTAACAGTGCCAGTTTCAAGTAGGTGCTGCAGATTGGTTCTCCTCTGAACCTTAACTCCATATCTTTCTCCTCACTGCCTGTAACCATGGTTGTTTTGGAAAAGGGTCATAGAACATAGAACAGGCCCTTCGGCCTTCAACGTTGCGCCGACCAATATAAAAAGCAATGACCCTCCAAACTAAACCATTCCCTTCTCTTCCATATACTTATCAACTAACCTCTTAAACGCCACCAAACTTGGCGCATCTACAACTGCTGCAGGCAGGGCATTCCACTCCCTAACCACCTTTGGGTAAAGAACCTACCTCTGATATCCGTCCTATAACTATCACCCCTTAATTTAAAGCTGTGTCCCCTCGTGCTAGCTTTCTCCATCCTAGGAAAAAGGCTATCACTGTCCACCCTATCTAAACCGCTAATCATCTTATATGTGTCGATAAGGTCCCCTCTTAGCGCCTCCTTTCTAATGAAAAGAACCTCAAATCTCTCAGCCTCTCTTCATAAGACCTGCCCTCCATACCAGGCAACATCCTGGTAAACCTCCTCTGTACCCTCTACAATGCTTCCACATCTAGTAATAGTAATAGTCATAGTCAGATTTACAGCATGGAAACAGTTCCTTTGACCCAATTTGTCCATGCTGCTTTTTTTAAATCCCCTAAGCTGATCCCAATTGCCAACATTTGGCCCGTATCCCTCTCCACCTTTTGTACCAATGTAACTATTTAAATGCTTTTTAAAAGATAAAATTGTACCTGCCTCTACTACTATCTCAGGTAGCTTATTCCAGATAGACACTCAGCACACTGTGAAAAAGTTGCCCCTCTGGACACTTTTGTATCTCTCCCCTCACCTTAAACCTATGCCCTCTTGTTTTAGACTCCCCTTCCTTTGGGAAAAAATATTGACTATCTATCTTGTCTATGCCCCTCACTATTTTATAGACTTCTATAAAGACACCTCTCAGCCTCCTACGCTCCAGGGGAAAAAAGTCCCAGTCTATTCAGTCTCTCCTTATAACTCAATTCATCAAATCCTGGTAGCATCCTAGTAAATCTTTCCTGCAGTCTTTCTAGTTTAATATCCTTTCTACAATAAGGTGACCGGAATTGCACATAGTATTCCAACTATGACCTTACCAATGTTTTGTACAACTTTCACAAGATGTCCCAACTCCTATATTCAATGTTCTGACCAATGAAACCAAACATGCTGAATGCCTCCTTCACCACTCTCTCCACCTGTGTTTCCACGTTCAAGGAGCTATGCTCGTGTACCTCTAGATCTTTGTTCTGTAACCCTCCCCAGTGCCTTATCATTAACTGAGTAAATCCTGCCCTGGTTCAATCTACCAAAATACATCACTTTGCATTTGTCTACATTAAACTCTATGTGCCATTCATCAGCCCACTGGCCCAACTGATCAAGATCCGCTGCAACTGGAAATAATCTTCTTCAGTGCTATGCTATCCATTTTGCTGTTAGCTCAAACTTACTAATCATGTCCCCTATATTCTCATCCAAATCATTAATATTAATGACCAATAACAACACTGATCCCTGAGGCACACTACTGGTCACAGACTTCCAGTTTGAAAAATAACTCCACAATCTCTCTCTGGCTTCTATCAAAAAGCCAACTTTGTATCCATTTTAGATATTTCTCCTCAACTTCCATGAGATTTAACTTTATGAAACAACCTACCATGTGGTACCTTGTTAAAGGCCTTGCTAAAGTCCATGTACACAACATCAACTGCACTACCCTCTTAGTTCCAGAATGTAGCCAAAGAACTGCACAATTTAAAACAGCAACAATCAAAAATGGTTTGAAGGTGACCAAGTAATAACTATTTATTCATGCGTTCACTCCGAAAACTCTAAATAGTCATATACATGTGAATAGTGTACTTTTATAAAGATGTAAACAAATAATAGTTTGTAGTTCACATGTTTGGTTCATCATAGGAATAACTATTGTTGCAGGCCTGATAAAGATGATGTTTCTAGTCCAAAAGGAAAGGTGGATTCAATAACTGCAGTCATAGATAAGGAATTATTATAGAAACCTGTCAGCAAAATGGATGTTCAGCACGTTGCAAAGTTAATCACTTGTAGTTTCTTCTTACTAGTAGATTTTTTTTTTTTTTTTTTTACAGCTGGGCTTAGAATAAGAATGAGGCTCAGAGACCTTGCTGATGACTGCACAATGCTCAGCACCATTTGTGACTCCTCAGATACCAAATCAGTCCACGCACAAAAATCTACAAGACATGGAGAATATGTAGGCTTGGGTTGATAAGTGACAAGTAACATTTGTGCCACACTGGTACTAGGTAATGAGCAGATCCAACCATTGGTAATGCCATTGAATGTTAAGGAACATTGCTGCATCCTTCACTGAATAAGTATCCTGGGGGTTACCATTGACCAGAAACTGAAATGGACTAACACAAAATTGTGTCTACAAGAGCAGGTCAGAGGTTAGGAATCCAGTGAGGAACTCACTTCCTGATTCTCCAAAGCCTGTCCACAATCTAAGGCACAAGTCAGACATGTAAAGGATTATTCATCTAGATGAGTGCAGCTCCGACAATAATTAAGAGCCTCAACACCATCCAGGACAAAGCAGCCTGCTTGACTAGTATCCTTTTCACAAACATTCACTCCCTCCACCATTTGAAAACACCAATTTTCAAAGATTGAAAACACTGGGGTTGTTTTCCCTTGAAAGACGTCGGCTGAGAGAGGATCTATTAGAGGTATACAAGATTATGAGGGGTATAGATAGAGTAAACGGTGGTAAGCTTTTTCCACCATTAGAAATGGATAGAACGAGGGGTCAAGGGCTCAGGGTGAGGGGGGGCTATGTATAAGACGAATATTAGAGGCCAAACACAAGTGGAATGCACTGCCGAGTAAGGTGGTGGGAGCAGGCACACTAGGGTTGTTTAAGGGTCTCTTGGACAGCCACATGAGCGGTCTGCAGATAGAGGGATATAGCAGGACTGTTTGAATATCGGGAGGACCAAATAGTAGTAGACTATCTTTTAGTTTCGTCTCGGGAATGTCTTAGTTTTTTTTAGCATGTTTAATTAAGTCTTATTTGTTTCCGCAGGCAATTCGGTCCACCTTGTTGACCAACAAGGGGCATGCATGCAGCATGTCGTGCGAGAGCTGCTCTTGGAGGTTGCTTCAGGAGTTGCCTAGTGCTTCACGTCGTCAGTGTATGCTTAAACTGGACCATCTGATGGGCAACATGACAGCTCAGAGACTATCGCTGTTGCTGTGCAGACACATGGATTTGGGTCTGTGTCTGCGGGAGTTTGCGCGTTCTCCCCGTGGTTGCGTGGGTTTTCTCCGGGTGCTCCGGTTTCCTCCCACATCCCAAAAATGTGCTCTTAGGCTGATTGGGTAACAAATTGTCCCTATATTGGTCCCTATATGGGAATCTTCAACAATAGGCATAGCCTAAAGTCAAGGATATGTCATTAAGACGTTAGGACGGCAGCATGGGCTCGTTGGGCCGAAGGGCCTGTTTCCAGTGCTGTGTTGCTCTTTGTTCTTTGTTGTTCTATTGACAAACTGTGACAGCTGTGTTACTAACTACAAGATGCACTGCAGGAACTCAAAGTTCCTTAGACAGTACCTTCCAAACCCACAACTACCACCATCTAGAAAGACAAGACAGTGGCTGCCTCAGAATACCACCACCTCTAAGTCGCTCACCATTCTAACTTAGAAATATATCACCATTTCACTGGATCGAAATCTTGCAACTCCCTCCCTCACAGCACTGTGGGTGCATCGACACCCTCAGGAACTGCAGTGTTTCAAGAACACAACTGACCAGCACCATCTCCAGTAGGAACAGACAATAAATGCTGGTCTGGCCTATGATGTCCACATGCCATAATTGAATTTTAAAATTAGAAATGGAAACAGTTTGAACCAGCACCAGCCATTTCCCAATTTTTTTTTTAAAACTGTTTTTGCCCTTCAGGGCAATGGGGTTTATATTTAATTTGGCAGAAATCCAATCAACATCTGCCAATAAAGAACAATTAATAATTGTGCTGTTATAGAGAGGCATGCAGCCATATCATACAATTTTTCCTTCATTTGCTCATGTGTCATAGAATCCACCATCACATCGACCACAAATGTTACCATGTTGTCATATAGCACAGGCTTGTTCAGGAAGTTTAAGCACATTTGTTTAAAATTCCTCCGCCCACTTCCAATTTTATGCTTTAAACACATAACAGATGAGATCAGAATTTTAAAAAAAAAGTCAGTGATTACTCAGTGATTCCTCTCCAATGTCAAGAAACAGCTGCCTGCTGTTTCCAAACGCAGCTGATGCATGTTACTATCGAGATGCAGACTGAACTACTTTTGTCAGGGAGCATAAGGCTGTACGTTAATCTCAGAAATATGCACCATTTCAGAATGAACGAGTTCCACATCTCGGAGCATGGCAAGAAAATGAGTCACATCTTCATCATTCAGCTCTGACGACTGGATAGGTCTCTGGAAATTCGGAAAGTTTCATCATAGATCCAATTACTGATGACACTGTCCCACCTCTTATTTTCTATAATGAAACCCTGTCAGTGATATTTTTATGATGCTCTTAGGAATTACATAAGATGTCTTGGACATTTTTTTAAAAAAATTATGCAACATCTGGGTTTTTCCCTTACACTGGGGAATTAAGACAAAGACCTAATGCATGCTTTCACAAATCTCGATGCATTACCATGCAAGGTGATGGACATTATTTCGCATTAGATGTGAAACATGATAAAATGTTGTTAAGACACCATTTAGCAGCTTCAGTTTAGAATTACAAGAGATCTGTTTAGCCAGTTAAGTTTTGTATTAGTTTTCTACTTGCATGCAGGGCATGGTTATTGTAAGCATTGCAACAGGCCCATCTTTACAATGCACAAATACTTGAATGGCAAGTTGATAGACAGAATCACCCCAAGTATCCTTAAAATTTTTCTAACCCATTGTCAATGATCCATCAATGCCTCCTCAGGAGATTGAGAGTGGAAAGTAAGTGCAGATTCAACACAGAAATCTTTAAAATTTCAATTATATGCACATACCTTTTCCAGGATTTTCTTTTTACTAAAGGATTCCAATGTTCAAGATTGTACTTAAAGAGTTTGCCACTTCAAGGAGTGTTACTACGCAAAGATGACTTCTGACATGGAGCGGCAAGATATTATCAGCACTTATAGTAAGTTCAAGTCTTAGGCCAGACTTTTCACAAGAAACACAGATTGGGGATATATAGTCTAACATCCTATGTTCAAAATACATCTATTAGTTTTAAGGGACCTGTTACTTAAACTAAGGTAAAAGTTTTAGCCATAAGTGAGGCTTACATTAACACTACAATGAAGTTAGTGAAATTCCCCTTGTGTCCATAAATTCATTCAAATAAAGATTAGACTTGATGGATTCATTGGATGTGTCCCTGGTGGTAAATAGAACAAAACTCAGTCTTCATTCCAGTTTCGGGGCTACTCATAGCACTGTGCCTTGATCATTGATGTTAACATTTAAATGGTGCCTTACTAAAGCTCCTTGTGACTATGGGTGGTGTGCTGAGAACTTCAGGTAGGCTATGGCCAAGTTATCCAAGACTTCGGGGAATATTTTGATACGAGATAAGATTTGAGCCCTGACTCAAATGGATCTCAGTGGGCAGGCCATATCGTGTGAAGAAATGTGTTAATCCCCACATTACTATCTTGATAGAGGTAGTTCAAGAAAATAGGCTTTGAGAATCATGTGCCACATCCATAATAATACCAACCATATACTGATTGCCTGTTATTAACAGGGGTCTCACACAATCCTAGCATCTTGCCATAGGGTCTTATAGGGATCAAAAGTGCAGATTTAATTGTAGGTTGTGGTTTCTCCACTACCTGATGAGTATGGCAGATTTTGCAGAACCTCACCATATCTTTGCAGCAGTGAGGTTAATAAAAAAAAATTAGCATCTGTGTTCTTGGGTTTTTCCATGTACTCAACGATTGAGATTATAGACAACTCTCAGTATCTCCCAGCAGTACCTCAACAGCATCACTGTCTACCACTCACTCATCGGCAAATCTGCGAAGGAGGTGTCCACTTCTCATCAGCACTTTACTTTTAAAGTAATAGTCCTTCGCGACTTCTTTCACTTCAGCTTTGGTTTGGGCAAGCTGGTATAGCATTTTTTTTTAAAAAACACCAAATAAAAGTTTGCTGAGCATCAACCAAGGTAAACCACCTCATTACATCCTTGATGTTCTAATTGCAAAAAAAACTTCAGGGCCATCTGACTGCACTGCTGATTTGGCCTCCTCTAACATTTGCCCATAGACTGAGTCAACATGCAGCCAGGAAAATGAAGGACTTTCTCCTGCAGTTGCTCCAACTCCCTGACCTTGTTCAGCTTCTCAAACTATCAGGGACGCTACCACCTTTGGATTCCACTAAGTCACTGCCAAGGAACAAGTCAACAGGGAAACTGGGAACAATCCCAGAAGCACTGATCCTGAAGTAAGGTCATATTCCTGGTGCACCTGCTAGGAAAGTTAGGAGCTTGACGTCTCTCTTGAAGTCCTTTGCCAACACTTTGGCTAAGATGACATGCTCAGGGACAAAGGTCATGCCTGTTTGGCCTCAGCATCTCTTAATATGACTATGGACTTACTTTGCCGCACTCTGGAGAAATGGGGACGCCTCCCCTTCCAACACAAGATACTTGCAACTTTGTTGAATCACTTAGGCAAGGGTGAGGGAACATTGACAGGAATTTGCTGTTGCAATCAGAGCTAATACCTGGTATGCTAGGCTCTTTGCCTGACTCACTTTTTTCATACAGGGTTCATGTGCTCTAAAAATGGTTCATGCAGAGCTCTGCTGCATTAATATCTGCACAGGAATTGATGCTATGCACCTAGCGCAGGAAACAAAGAGGAGACAGCCATTGAAGAGATCACACCATCAATTAAAGCTCTGTTCATTTTTAACCAAAGCTTGTCCTGCACATCAAATCTCCAATATCATAACAATTAGGGTGAAAAGGTTTTCTTTGTAATAAAGTTGTATTATCATCAGCCAGGACCGGTGCCTGTCTGACCATCCTCCCTTCAGTCCTATCTTGACTTTCTCTGAATCCCCCACAATCAGCATCCTGGAGGTTACCGTTGACCAGAAGCTGAACTGGACCAATCATAAGTAATTCTCCTACAAGAGCATGGCAAAGATTGGGACTTCTGTGGTGAATAAATCATGTCTTGACTCTTCAATCCTGTCCACTGTTGCAATATGCCCTTATGGGTAAGCAGCATATTATTGGAAGAGAAATGTGTCATGTGATCTAGACTTGGTTTAACTTTGTAAGGAGAATGCAGAACATAGCTCTGCTGCTTTTGTCTTCAAGCTTTATGCATAAATGAACCCACACGTGTTTACACAACTCCTTAAGTGATTGGCGCTTTTAGATCATTTGGAAACAAAATGACATGGGATACAGTAGCATGAGACTTTTGGCCAGACCATAATGTGTTTACAGCATTGGAAAGAGATGAAATTGCAGTGTGGTGACTGCATTAAAAAAAGCTTTGAAGACACGGTGATAAAGCTCAAGAGCTGGTTAGCAGATGTATTCCTCATGCTGAGATTGTAGCACGTTGCCATTAGGTCAATGGGCGAGACAGCACTCCGAGAACTAGCATTGGGTTAGTTCAGTTGGAAAGAGTGAGTGACTGGAGTGTGGGCCAGATTGGTAGTGAATGAGTAGAGTCAAACAAAAAAAAAACTTAAAAATCTGGCCAGGGAAGGTTGTTATTATAATGGTTGGAGCTACACAAATGCAGCAACAATGACACTCATCCCAGAAACAATACGAGAAGAAAGATTGAAAGGAAATCAAAACTTCCACAAATTTCCCTAGTTTGAATTAGGATGAAGCTTATCTACCAGTAGACTTCAGTAGGTTTCTTGATTCAGGTGCTTTTGAACCACACAAGCCAGCCAAAGATTTTGCCTAGCAACTGGGAACGAAGGTTTACAAAGGCTGAATGTCAGAATTAGTAGAAGAGCTAAAGAATCACCGAAAAGGACCAGCCATACAAATACAACAACTATCACAGCAGGTCAGAGGTTGGGAATTCTGTAGAGTTACTCACGACTCCCCAAGGCCTGTTTACCATCTATAATGCACACATCAGAAGTGTGATGGAATACTTTCCATTTGTGTGGATGTGCAACTCCTAACAAGATATTTGGCACCATCCTGGAGCAAGCAGTCTTCTTGGCTGCCACCCCGTCCAACATTCCTCCACTACTGATGCACAGCGATAGCAGCACGTACAATAAATAACATGGCAGGAACTCACCAAGGTTCCTCTTCCAAACCTGTAATCCCTACCACCTTGAAGGACAGGACAATAAATGCATGGGATCACCACCACATGCAAGCTCTCATCCAAGCCACACACCATCCTGACTTGGATCTATATTTGCCATTCCTTCAGTGTTGCTGGGTCAAAATCCTGGAACTCCCTTTCCAAAAACACTGTAGTTTTACTTACAGCATATACACTGCAGCAGTTCAAGAAGGCAGCTCATCACCATTTTAAGGGAAAATAGGGATAAGGCAGTAAATGATAGCCCAGCCAGTGACATTCACATCTTGGTGACAAGACTAATAAAAATCAAGTAGAAACAGAAATAAGATTCTTCTCAGCAGAGCTGCATCTCTGAAGGATCATCCAAACTTGAAACATTAGCATAGTTCTCTCCACAAATACAATAGTTGAGATATCTGCTTTCAAACAAGATTCTGCTGGCTTGCTTCATTATTCAATAAGATTGTGGGCAAACCTCTATCAATTATACATTCCTATCCTATCTTTAATTTTCTTAAAGATAAAAAGATTTTGGATCTCAGTATTAGATATATTCAGCAACTTAACATCCACAACCAACGTTCTGAACTCAATGTAAATTGCTCCCCTCTCCACAGATGCTGCCAGACATGCTGGAGTTCACCAGCATCTGTGATTATAGTTTATAAATACACATACTTTAATAAATATTCCAGTTTCTTTCCTTCTTAATGGCACTCTCCTACTTAAACCATCGGACTGCCTAAACTGAAAAATTCAGATATATTCTTTTAATATAAATAAGATGGAAAATGTTGAAGGCTGGTTTAGTTTAAGCCCGTGAGTTATTCTACTTCAGAAGTGAACAGCTATGGAGATTTTTTGCAAAACAAAATCCCTGAAGAAATTAAACCATGATTTTATGGACTGAGCAACGCTGTTTTATTTTATTTCTTAAATTTAAGAGCAGCAAACCAGCCAATTGAGGAAATACTTCAAACCTTCCTTCCAGTGACATAATTTCTGGCAGTGCTGGAGAGTAACATTCATCAATTCAGTCATATTAAAGCAAAACTCCCATTTCTTCAGGAAAGGGAGGCACTGATTCAATTTATGCTTTTTTCCACAAGTGATGCATTGACAAATACACTTACAGTAAATGGCAAACACTTTTGATTTGAAATGTTTACATTAAAGGGTTCAAAGTAATTTAGTTTTGCAACAAAAACTATTTTGGTCAAATTTAATAAACAAGATATTTTGTCTCTCCAGTAAGTGGGTTTTTCCTTCAAAAAGGATACTACCAAGACATATCCACTGAGAAATTGGAAACCGTGTGTGGTATTATTTGTTGGAACATTTTCCATCTAGAGAAAAACTCTGTCTCTTTCCTATGAGGATGCATAGGACCTGCATACATATGACAGAGTGACATGAAAACTCACTACTCATGCACTACACGAACACACCCTTCTTCCCCAACTCCTCCCATGCCCTCCACTGCCTGTATTTCTTTTCTAATTTAAAACTTCCATTTGTCACAGGAAAAAAATTAGTTTTGTGGGATCAAAACATGTCACATTTAAAAGCAATATTTCCCATTGTCCTTTTGGATAGCTGATTTTGGGCAGCATGGTAGCACAATGGTTAACACTGCTGCTTCACAGCTCCAGGGCCTTGGGTTTGATTCCCAGCTTGGGTCACTGTCTGCATGGGTTTCCTCTGGATGCTCTGGTTTCCTCCCACAGTCCAAAGATGTGCGGGTTAGGTTGATTGACCATGGTAAAATTGCCCCTTAGTGTCCTGAGATGCATAGGTTAGAGGGATTAGTGGGTAAATACACAGGGATATGGGGAAAGGGTCTGGGTGGGATTGTGGTCAGTGCAGACTCGATGAGCCGAATCGCCTCTCTGTACTGTAGGGATTCTACAATTTTAGTTGTTCCTTTCAACGCTGGAGGAGATTTTATAAAAAAGGACAAATACAAATCGAGTCAGAATATGGACTAAATGCTGGTAAACAGAATTAGGATAGATTGGTATTTGATGGCTGGCATACACATGATGGGCAAAGGGGGCTGTTTCTGTGCTGTATGACTCTTTAGTTAGATGTCAAAGGGTCCAGTAAAATTGACAGGCCAAAGCAAGTGAACGGAATTTGGATGCATAATCGGAGTTGGGATCAGAATGTGTGTTCGGGTGTTGTTGGTTGGGGGGTGGTCTAGCTGTTCACAATAGTTAGCCAGGTTTTTTTTACTCTGGGTAATTACTGGTGTAACCCCATCAGTACCATTCGTATTTTTGGATGGTGCCCAGAGGAAGCTGGCATGCACCTCTGTGCAATTGTCTTACAAACCCTTACAGTTCCAAGCAGGATTCCAAACTGCATCTTTGGGATGCTTTCCAAATTTGATGCTGGGGAGCTGAGATTATGGCCCCATGTATTTGATTTGTTGTAGGAGATTCATCACTGAGCCCAGAAGCAAAAGGAGACTTTGTCCACTCTGGAACTGTAGCTGAGATGGGTTCAAATAGCTGAAGTCAGGTATCCTGTTGTTGCAGGATTCCTTTGAAGACATGACTGTTCAGCAGGTCATGACACTCAGCACTTGGAGTTTTCAATATCACAATGTCAGATCTTTTCATAAAAGCAGATGAACTTGGCACTTTTGGAATCAGAGTGGAAGATGTTTAAAGCCTTTACAGCTTCCCAATTCTTAAAAAGGCAAAGATAGCACAGCCTTCTCTGCAGTCATCTTTTTTGGTGTATTTTCTGGGTCTGGAAATCAAACTCATTATCTCCAGCTAGTTTTAATACCATGACCAATATTGTTATTGCCTAACCAGGATAAGGAGTCCAAATACAATAGGAGATAGATGATGGTCTTCCACACTTAATTTTTGGATAATTGGTCTCTTCAATTCTCTTTTCGAAAGCACTGAACTAGAGGTCAAACGACTATATTGGTAAAATCACAGACAATTGCCTATGTAAAGCCCATTTGTAACACTCATCTCAAGTCTGTTCAAGGGATGGTCTAGTGGTATTATTGTTAGACTATTAATCCAGAAACCTACTTAATATTCTGGGGACCCAGGTTCAAATCCCACCAGGACAGATGGTTGCATTTCAATTCAATTTAACTTAAGAATCTACCAATGAGATGAAACCATTGTTGATTTGTCAGAAAAACCCATCTATTCACTTATGTCCACTTTGGAGTCGTGTGTTCACTCACAAATGACTCTAGAATCACAGCAACGTGGTCAACTCTTTAAAAACCCTCTGAAATTAAGGAAGTTAGGAATGGGCAATAAATACAGGCCCAGCCAGTGATGTCTACATCCTGTAAAAATAAATTCCAGGTGGCGATCTCCTGCTAAAGCGATTCAAGGTCGAGATAGTCTTAGTTGAATAAGCAAAGGTCATCTGACACTCGATAGCTATCTTGATTATATCCAGTTTAAAATATTTCAGAAGATTTGGAGGCAGTTGAATTTTCTGGCTGTCCCATTGCTGAAACAGCAGTTGAGAATATCTTAATTGTGATCAAGTATTCCCCTTCTGTCTTTTGTCACTGGTCAGTACGGAATTTCAACATAAAGCTGTAATTTATAATACTCAAAGATTTATCTGAGAATATAAAATGTAAGATGGAGCTTTGGGAATGGATCCCCATTCCTACTGCAATCATAGGAGCATGAGGGCAGACACATGGAGGATAGGCCATTTGGCCCATGGAATTGACTCATCTAAACAATTAGTTCATGACTGATAATATCCTCCAACACCACTTTCCCACACTATTTCTAAAATACTTGGCATCACTAGTATCCAGAAATCCATCAATTTCTGCCTTGACGTTCAGTGACGGAGTTTCCATGTTCCTTGATGTGAAGAATTCTGAAGATTCACAATCTTCTGAGTGAAGAAGTTTCTTCTTGCCTCAGTTTTAAATGGCCTACCCCTTAAATTGGAGACTGTCCCGATTCTAGACTCACCAGCCAGGGGGAACATCCTATCTACAACAATACACCCTGAAATAATTTAAGAGTTTCAATCAGGTCACTTCTCATTCTGAGAAATGCAAGAGAATACAGGACCAGTTTCCTCAATCAACCCTCATATCAATGTTCCATAAACATGGGGTAGAAATTCTGATTAAGTTATAAATTAACCAATGTGCAACTGTTTAATGCACTAAATTTGTTTTGCTTTATAAAAGTAATAATTTAATATAAAAGCATTAAAATCAATATCAGAACAGCACACAAGTATATTAAGCATCAAAAAATTTGTGGATTAGATTTTTAATCATGTTATTTTAATCAAAGGGCTACTTTAAGCTTCCAGATCCAAATATATTTAGCACCAAGTATATTCAATAGATAAGTCAAAAGAATTTCAGTTCAGTATAATGGTGGGCAAATGAAAAACAGTTATCTACTGTACCCAGAGAATGTTTTATCTGCAAGTGTAGCAGCACTAGAAATAGCAATAATGCAAGGTGTTGACTCTTAACACCCTCAGAATTGGCCTAGGAAGCCATTCAATTAGTATTTAAAGACTATTTAACATCATGTTCAAGGGCATTAAAAATGATAAAAAGACATTGGCCTAGCTAGTGATACCTATGAACAAACAAAACCTATAAAAATTGTTGAATATACATTAGAAAAAAGGTTCAGGCAGTCACAAAAATCAACCTTTATGTTTTTTAATTTTCCAAAGCAAGTTTTGGAATTAGGACGATGCAGATAGACTGGTTCGAGCTTCATCTGTTTAGCTAATGACATCCTGACTCTTCAATGAGTTTCAAAGTTATAATAGTAGTGGGGGTGGAGATATATAGGCTTTAACTTGCCAGATAATGTTTTATTTAAGTGCATGCTATGTTCCAAAATCTTGAAAAAAAATATCTATTCCATGCGACTCTCAGGAGAGAAAAAGCACATAGGCACTAGAACTTCACACAGTGAGGAAACTGGGTTTTGTGCATCTTTGCAGCAGTATCAGGGATGCAACAGCTATTTAGCTGCACACAAATATAGAAATAGAAGGATACGATGAGTGTCCAAACCATCTTGAATAAATCTCCCCAGCCTGGCAGACCAGATGAAACTATAATCCAATTTTTATACTTGAGTTAACAAAAAACAGGAGCAAAATGAGGACATGAGCCAGTCTGAATGGTAATGACAGAACATGCAAACACAAAAAACAATATAAAATTATCCTGTGTTCATAAATGAAAATAAACACCATATAATCTATGTCAGTGTTAGATCTTATAGAGAAAGAAAGGAAGTGCTTTAAAGACTAAATGTAGAGTGCACTTTAGTGCTGTCAGAACAAGGAGTGAGGTTAATGAACCAGAGACATTTTATGTAACTTGGTTTCCACTCCTCAGAAATTAGAGCTCGAAACTAATATGAACTGGACATCAGCACAAAAGGGAAAAAGAGACAGTGGATTGCAAAATTAGCAACAATTGCCAAATGGCTTGAAATCAAGAATAAGGCAGGACAGTTCTTCACCCAGACCTAAAACTGAGAGCATCCATAAAAAGTCCCTGCCTGACAAGATTTTTAATTCCAATGTGTACAATGTCAGCCAACTGCTTTGGACACTAAAAGCTATCAGTTGCAATGTTTAGTGTCTGGTTTTTGTTGACTGGTAGAGGCAAAAGGGGAAAGCTGGAGTCAAGCAGCATCAAAGTCCTCCGAGATAACATCCACACAATTGTTTTTTTTTGAAATCAGTGCAGGAGGCTGCCATTCAGCTCAGTGCCCTTCAGTCACCACTTCTGTCTCTTGGGGAGCAAGATCAGGAGAGAAGGAAGCAGTGATTGTAAGAGCTGGACCAGTGAGCACAAGAGGGACAAAATCTGTGATTAGAGCAGCAGTTCATTCTGACCCTCCTACTTCTCTCATTTGTCATCCGTTATTGATGTCCCACAAGCTGGTTAAAAACAAGATCCTGCCGTGCAGGAGGCAGTCTTTAGGCCCATTGAGTCTGCACTGACCACAAGCCCTATTCCCATAAATCTCTAGCTAGTCCCCCTGACGCTAAGGGGCAATTTAGCATGGCCAATCCACCTAACCTGTACATCTTTGGACTATGGGAGGAAACCAAAATACCTGGTGTAAACCCATGCAGACATGGGGAGAATATAAAAACTCCACATAGATAGTGATCCAAGCTGGGAATCGAATCCAGATCCCTGGCATTGCGAGTTAACAATGCTAACCACTGTACCACCATGCTGCCCCAGTGGTTTGTCTAGTTCTGTGTACTTCAAATCCAGAGGTGCAATCCCTATCAGCATCAGTTTTACATACGCTATGTGAAAAATCTGAACAGTGTTTGCAGTGGAAATTACTTGCACAGCAATTTTTAAGCATTTTGTCAGCACAGTTTTGGATTTACTTCTGACAATGTAATATTGCCACAAGTTGGGAGTCCAAAGTAAGGAGTTCTAAGGTGCAGCAGTGGGAATACATATGAGCTTCCCACTAGACTGCCTCCAGCAACATACCTCAATGATATCCTGTCACTCAAGCAGCTCGCAGATAGATTTTCCTCCACAACCATCTCCAAACTCAAGCACTGATTTACTAATACTCCAAGCTTATTTCAAATCAACTTTAGACAATCAATCATTTTGGAATATAATCTCTGCCTCAAGAGCCACTTGTAGTGAAGCATTCCACAGTTGAACTTCCACAAGAGCTGTCCAGAATCATTTGCTGTAATCCATAGGATTTCAAAAGGTCTCCTGTCGGAAGTTATGTCAAGTAATTTTATTTTTTTAAAAATATCCGAGTCTCTATGGCCCAAGTACGTATATCAAAGTGATATCTGGCAGTCCATTATAAAATTAGTGGCAGATGGAGCTCAGACTGACAACCTTACAACTCTTTGTTGCTCACCATGCATGTCTATATAGCAGCTACAAATCAAAACAGACTTGAAAAATGAGAGAGGTTTCATATTGTATTAAATAGAACCAACAATATACTCACTGTTGGTTACTCACTAACAGTTGGCTCATGGTTTGATTAATATATGATAGAATCAAAAGGATGCCTACAATGCAGAAGGGAGCCATTTGGCCCATTGAGTCTGCACCGACCACAATCCCATCCACGCCCTATTGCCGTAACCCTACATATTTACCCTGCTAATCCCCCCTGACACTAGGGTCAAATTAGCATGGCCAAGTAACCTAACCCATACATCTTTGGACTGTGGGAGCAAATCAGAGCACCCAGAGGAAACTCATGCAGACCTGTTGCAAATTCCACACAGACAGTGACCTGAGGCCAGAATTGAACCTGGCTCCTTGGCACTGAGAGGCAGCAATGCTAAACACTGTGCCACCCAGCTCCTTCAACTATCAAACATTGAAAGATTACTCTGCTTGCAGAGCAAGAGCAGATTTAGTCCATGACCAGAGTGGGACAGGTAACTTGCCATGGGACAGTTTATGGAAACCATTTATTTACATTTGGTTTCTGAGATTAAGGATGATATTCAGCTACTACCCTGCATATGTAGTGAAGTTTTAAAAAACCAAAATGCCTAGACCCTTGTATAATAAGCAAACTTTCCTTTATGTTCATTATACATGGACGGACTGCATGCACTAAAACATCCCGCTGGAATGACAAAGAGGCCATGTAAAAAAAAAAAAGAGCAGCCCTTTCAATATTATTTGCAATTCTATGCAAATTATTATAATATTTAGTATGTTACATGAGCACTTTAGGCTGGTCTAAATGATCATCTGGAGATGCAAGAGTAATTTAATTTTAAGCAAGCAATTGACGAAAGTAAACTGCTGCCCTAATAAATAGGATTCTCACACCTGTTACTAACACACTCCAGATTGTTCATGGTCTGCTAGAATATCATCATGCTCACATATGGTATAAATATGGAATATTTTATGGTTTAATTCACTATGGCGTGTGATTTATTCCACCATTCTTTTACTAGCTGTGTAATTTCCTATTTAATTGCTTTGCATAGCCCTGATTTGGAGATTACAGAAGTATTTTTTCATGTCTGCAAAATGTGGTGTGACTAGTATTTTCAGTTTTCCACTTCACTGCTGGTAAATTATCTAATCAATCATCGTTTGAAAAACTTATTCACCACTTAAATCTGCTTCCTCATGTCACCTGTGTGTTAATCAATACAGAATATGGCCCAGACATACTTTTTTTCTCTGATACCCTAGCCTCTCTATGTCAAACATCACTGACTCATTGGACTGCATTGTGACCATCTCTTCTGGATAGCTTCATTCAATGTAAAAGTGAGATTACTTAGTCAACAAAGAATGCGAGTTGCCAGATTAGGGCTCATCTTTTTATAATTGCTGCTGTTTTTACAGGCAACTCTTTGGCAGTGAGAAAATTATTTATCTTTACTGCCAGGTGTTTTGACATTCCTACACATTCTGGGTGGCATTGGGAGGGAGAGGATCTTGCAAAGGAAGCTTTAATTAAATCAAAATGTCTGGAGATGATTAGTATGCTTTTTTTCAGTGTTCAGAAGCAGCTGGTCACAAACAGTTTTAAGGATTTTCAGGGTGGGATTTGTAAAGATATATTCTTGGCTTCCTTAGTTTTAAAAAAAATTGTATGCTTTTATTTTTCTCTTCCTACCTCCGCTGCATTGTTACAAAGGTGATTAAATAATTTGTGACTGCAAATGCCTTCAGGAGCCGTTCCTGTTCTGCTGTTCTCACTGAAACCCAATTCATGCTTCAAAACAGTGTTTCAACTGCACTTCCAGCACTGGAATAGGAGCAGGTTCCCACATTTTGCTTTGGACAGGTTCTGTCAAGTAACTCTACACTCTCACTGTCACCAACAGTTGCACTAACCCTTGGAATGTTACCACACACTGACTTCAATACATACTTGTGGCTGAGACGGCGAATCAACTTTGAAAGGATGGGAGTTTCCATCTTCAAAACCGTTTGGGGACCAGGGCTTGTTTTCTGTCCTGCAATAAAGAAGAAGCAAATTGAGTAACATTCTAAAAATGAACTATATGTTGAACTGTAAAAATACTAACCAGGATTCCATAGTGCCTCAAAGTGCTTTTGGGAATTGCCACTTCTGAATTTGAGCTCATATTAAAAAACTTTTTTAATCATATCATGGCTCCGTAATGGGCCATGATTACGGAGGACTCCACTCCATGTCCTAAAGTGAAAGATGTTCACCTTGTAATGGAGATCTACATTTGCACTTTACTATTAATTAGGTGATCTCTTTCAGAGACTACAAAATAGATGTGTAGAAAGGGGTGAATCAAAGTAATACTGACAGACATTCTTCAGAAGTTATGTAGCTTGTAAATATTGTCAAAAGTTTATTTATTAGTCACAAGTAGGCTTACATTATCACTAATGAAATTACTGTGAAATTCTCTTAGTTGCCATACTCCAGCACCTGTTTGGTCAATGCATCTAACTAGCATGTCTTTCAGACTGTGGGAGGAAACCCACACCGACAGAGACAAATGTGGAAACTATGCAAAGACAGTGACCCAAGCCAGGAATCAAATTGGAGCCCTAGCGAATAAGGCAGTATTGCTAACCACCATGCCACCCAAACTCCATTCACGGAGGGGGCTGGCACTCAGTAAACCTGCTATAGCATCCCACATAAGATTTTTTTTTTGTAGCTTCCTCCCATGCAGATGTAGCTTTTTGTCTGCCATTTACGTCTTATCCAGAAGGATCTGGAAGTTATTCAAAATGTCTTTTCTGGCTCTTTGCTCCTTATATGACTGTAGTCATAGGAGTAGAATTAGGCCATTTGGTCCATCAAATCTGCTCTGCCAGTCATGGCAGATTTTTTCTCATCTCCATTCCCATAACTTCTGATCACCTTATTAAATCAAGAACCTCTCTATCTTAAAGACACTCAACAACCTGGCCTCCACAGCCTTCTGCAGGAAAGAGTTCCACAGATTCACTATTTTCTGGCTGAACAGATTCCTCCTCATCTGTTTTAAAAGATTATCCCTTTATCCTGAGGTTGGGCTCTCTGGTTCTAGGTTTTCCTCACTAGTGAAAACATCCACTCCACGTCCACTCTATTCTCACCTTGCAGTTTCCTGTAAGTTTCAATAAGATTCCTCCTCATCCTTCTGAGCTCCAATGAGTACAGACTCAGACCTCAACCATTCCTCATACAAGCTCTTCATTCCAGGGATCATTCTTGTGGACTTCCTGTGGACCCATTCCAAGGCAAGTATGTCCTTCCTTGGATAAGGTGCTCAAAACTGCTCACAATACTCCAAATGGAGTCTGACCAGAGCTTTCTCCAGCCTCAAGAAGCACTTGTACTCTAGCCCTCTCAATATGAATACTAACATTGCATTTGCCTTCTTACCTGCTGACTGAACCTGCAAGTTAACTTTAAGAAAATCTTGAACAATGACTCAACTCCCTTTGTGTTTATTTCCTAAAGATTTTCCTACTTAGAAAAAAGTCTATGCCTCCATTCCTCCTTCCAAAGTGCATAACCTCAATTTGCCACATTGAATGCCATCTGCCACTTTTTTGCCCACTCTCCTAATGTGTCCAAGTCCTTCTGCAGCCTCCCTGCTTCCTCAAATGCTACCCATCCTTTTATGTATCTTTAAATTTGGATCTCTCAGATCCTGCAGAAGATGCAATAAAGGTGATTCTCGCCATTCAGTTCAGCTTCTGCATCACTTCATACTATTAAAATCAACATGGCAGCAGATACATGAGAACACCACTAGCTGCTGGTTCCCCTCCAAGCCACTCACCATCCTGACTTGGAATTATAAATCACTGTTCCTTTGCAGTCGCCAGGTCAAAATCCTGAAATTCCTTCCCTAACATTGTGGGTCAACCCACAAGGACTGCAGCAATTCAAGAAGGCAGCTACCTTCTCAAGGGCAACTAGGGATGGGCAATAAATGCTGGCCAACCAGCAATGCCCAGGTCCCACAAATGAATAAAAAACTCTAGTTATCTGCTGCCATAAATAACCAGTTACTCTTAGGTTTTTGCACTCTTGTTTTAATTAAGCATCTACCTCCTTGCTGTGCACCGTTCCAATTTTACATAGCATTAATACCATTGATATACATCACAATTGACAATGTAATTGAACTGATCAACCCAAATTATACCAAGTTCAGGGCTGGGGAGATTAGCAGGTGCAAGTCTTGCAGAAAATGGTTAAGAAATTTCAAGGTCATTATACATTTAAGTCTTTGTACGTAATGATACCAGTACAGATGACTTAATGGTTTGGCAACAAGATCAGACTTTATTCAGTTTAATAGCAGATTACTGAATCTAAGGATTCCACCACCACTAGCGCACCCCCCCCCTCCCCACAGTTGTTTAGTGGATTAGGTGTACCACATCATGCAGTGAATCATAATTTGAATTTGGATTGAACCCTGACACATTGTCACTCTTGGCTGAGACTAGCTGCTCAAGCTATAATTAAGAAAATCTATACTCCCCATGCCCAAATGTTATCAAGTAGTCATTGTTGAAAAATGCATGAGAGAGACAGGATGGGATGTGGTACGAGAATCCAGTGAATAATGATGTTCTGTAGTTTAAGATAGTTCTAATTGATCCAAAGCCTCAGAACCCATTATAATGCACCCACAGCCACATTACAAACAATTTAGGCAGCCAGCCTTAACCTCTAGAATAACCCCAAGGTAGCAACTAAAATATATCCATGAAACCTAAGGATACAAGCTGAGATGCAGAAGCCATCTGCATCTAACCAAAATCAAGTACGTGAGCAGCGACAGTGAGTGGAGCTGAATTTTGCTATGCGCACCATCCACCCAACATACACAATTTTAGGAGTAAAACCCATGGTTATCTCACTGGATAGCATTCAGGAATGGAAGCAGAGCAGAATTCCAGCACCATGTAGTCCCACAAAAAAGGCCAAGATAGTGGCATTATGGTTAAGGTTAGAAACTCCAAAATGTTTTGTGAAGCCTGTCTGAATCATAAGTTTTGCATCTTGAATTTAGCTAGGACAAGCACAATGTGTTCCACTTCAGGTGTGAATCAAGAGACCCACTAGGAAACGTTTATCAAAATGTTTAAGAATATAGTTAAATGCATAGGAAAAAAAAAGAATGCAATTACAAAACAATGATAACATATAACCCTTATCAAAAATATCTACAATGTTTCAGTCAACCCAATTCCATTGACAAAAAAACTTTTTACATAGGTTTAACACAGCACAGACCAATGCTCACGTGATACTGGAAATTGAGTCCTTTGGTTGATGTCTGCAGTTCTCTGGATTCACTACAGTTTGAGGCAAGACAGCTTCTCAAAACATCAGAGCCACTTAGGTTCAGATCCCACTAAACAGCAGGAAAGTAAAATCTTATTTTCAGTTAACTAAATTTTCAAAACAACTGAAGGGGAAAACACTTTGTTTTAGTTTGTTGTGCCTTCTAAAACCTAAAAAACTCAAACTTGCAGCTCCAAACTGAAAATAGAAACTGTTCAAAACATATGACTGTCCTCCTAATATAGGATCATAAAACTAATCCCAGAATAAATACAAACAACTCCATTTATGCTACTTAAATAGCAATAAAAGGACATTCCTAGTCAAGCTGACAATTACATTACTGAACTGAGTTAAGAAAGTAAAGTTTTTAAAAACCTATCTTAAAAGGTACGTGGATGACACAGTAGCAATCTAATGCCATCTTAGTTGAAACCAATGATCAACTTCCACCTTTTCATATTTCAGAGTAATATCCAGTAGCATAGTTATCCAACAAGCACAAGAATGTATAAATATTTAAGGAAACAGGTATCTAGATATGGCACACAAAATATTCCTCCTTATATTTCCTTTCCAAGCAACAAATGGTTTAGAGTTTTTTTGTATCTTTGAATTACATTCACCACACCACCAAGAATATCTCAAAACCATCTTTTGATTCTTCAGGGCATTTCACCACAAATAAGTTGTTGGGAAAGCAAAATAATGTAAATGCTAGAGAACTGAAACAGAAAATTGTAAAGTACTATATTTGTGGGTTGGTAAGAAAGAAAAAGAAAGAGGGAGTGCTTTCAAATTCTAGACTGCCGATCAATGTCAAACTGAACAATTGGGGAAATCGTATCAAGAAAAAAAATGGCAGTGTTGCTTCTGGCAAGAAAACCAATGTGTTTCTCTCTGGAGAACTTGGCTGGTTTTCTCTTCCAATCAAGGCAACGTATTTCACACCATCACGCAGTGGGGGGAGTGGGAGGCAGGGCTTCAATATGCCAGCAAAGCCTGTTTTGTAGAGAAATCAGGGCACCATGTTTATCCGGTGCCTCAATTAAAACAAGATTAAACCTCTCCACCGGCCCACTACTGAGGTCTCATGATCTCCCTTCCTAGAGGAAACACCCCACCCCCTCTTCCCAAGTTGGATCCAGCACCTACCTTATGGCCATCCCACTACCCATCTTCCCCGCCCAAAAGAAAAAACAGCCATTGTCATCACCACCAGCTCCTCTATCCATTCCTGGCCACCACCACCACATACAAATGACACTGGTTATGGGGGTGATCCTGATCATGCCCCAAGGGCAGGGAAGACCTGGAATTGTTTTCTCACTGGAGATTGAGATCCCATTTACACAGATGAATGCCAGCTCAGGATCACTCCCCCAGTAACTGTTTCTTTATCTATAGGTACTTCTGTCAGACCTGAGTATTTCCAGCAATTGATGTTCAGAGCGGGTATTAAATTGGTAAAAGTTTTATTTAAAATAATTCCATAGCCTGCCGGAAACATAAAACTTCATCATAACAAACTTTCAATCTGCTTATCTGGAGACCGTTGTTCATTTTGAAAACATCTGACAATATATTTTGAGTATCTACTTACTGACAGGAAAAAAACAAAAATGGCTCAAGCAGCTCTATTGAAATAATCTTTAGATCCAGAAGTTTTAATGTCATTTATTTTGGAAATTCAAAAACAAATTGTTCTATGAACACAGAGCCAAAACTAGGATTAACTAAGTTTCAACGCATTGCTTTCAACTGAGGCACTACTTGATACAGAAGTCGTAAAGCCAGCATCAGACTCAAGTTTTAAATCACTTTGTAAAAGATGGGGTCAGGCAACATTGAATGTGCAAACAATACTTTTTCATATTCTGCAACAGCTAGTTAAGGCAGTGTTGGCACACAAACTTAGTGCCAGACTCCATGGCTGTAGTCACCTGGTATCAAATTCTTACTGTCACCCATTGACCAGGTAGTGAACTCCAGGAAGTTGTATTCAAATGAAAATTTTTTTCTAATTCACTAAGCAAGTCATTTTGGAAACTTAAGTGCAAAATAGAAGTGGAAAACTGGGTCTTGGTACCCAGCATGAGTCACCATCAAGGAAGCCAGAAAAAGAGGAGGTGAGGAGAGGATTTGTGGAAAAAGCAAAGCATAAATCAGGATTACTATTCTAAAAAAAATCTCCATTTAATTTCCTATCATACTCCTCCCAATATTTGCTAGCCCAATGATGTGGAACCTGGAAGGTTGACATTGAATGGCTGTTTACAGTTTGTGCAGCTAGATTAATTGCTAGGTGTTACTGTATCCTGCAGATAAGAGCTGAACAACATCCAATAATAAAATCCTGAGTGAAAATTTATACCATGTTGTTCTTGTTGGGATTTGGTAGCACAGTGGTTTTGTCACTGGACTCAGACGTAGGTAATTGCTTTGGGGACCCGAGTTCGAATCCTACCACGGCAGATGGCGAAATTTGATTTTAATAAAAATTTGGAAATAAAAATCCGATCATGACCATGAAACAACTGTTGTTCATTATTAAAAACCCAATTTATTCACTTATATCTTTTAGGGAAGGAAATTTCTGTCCTTATTTGGTCCAGCCTACATATGACTCTAGATCCATAGCCAAATGGTTGATTCTTAAATGGTCAACATGCCACTCAATTCAACGGTAACTAAGGATGGGTTATAAAATGCTGGCTCAGCCAATGATGCCCACATTCCATGAATGAAGATGGCTGTACTGCTGCCTCAGTTCCAGTGACCCGGCTTGGATCACTGTGTGGAGTTTGCGCATTCTCCCCATGGCTGTGTGGGCTTCCTCTGGTTTTCTCCCACAGTCTGAAAGATGTGCTGGTTAGGTACATTGAGGGAGAATTTACCATGGCCAATGTACCTGAACAGGAGCCAGGGTGTGGTGATTAAGTGGTTTTCAGAGTGTCTTTGTTGCAGAGTTAAAGTAAGCCTATTTGTGGCACTTTACTTTTCACATTTGCAGCATCAGGGACTGGCCATTTAAGTCGTCAATTACATTCAAGACAAAAAAGAGTGAGGCTTTTTTTGCTACTATGGGGATTTAGAGATCTATGGAGGATGGTGCAGGAATGTGGACCAAGATAGCAGGTCAGCATGATTAGGTTGAATGGCTTATTCCAATTTTTTGCAGTATTGACCCTTGTGTACAAGTGTCTTTCTAAAAGAAGTGACAATTTTCAGTGCTTACTTTGATTTAAGGATGTGGACAAGAATCATTCATAAAATCAACACATGCCTTTGAAGTTAATTGCTTTATATATATTATTTGAAGGATCAGCAACAGTTATTGATGGAGGATTAACAGCCAATGTATCTAAGCATCAGAAGAGAGCGTGCATCTAAGCTGCACATCTCAATATACAGTCGCACTCACAATGTATTGCAATCAGCCAAGCTGTATTGCACTGATTCATCTACATGTTTAAATGAGTGATAGTTCCTTAGGTAAAGGTCAAAGCAAAAGCACAATGACATGAATCTAAAATGTAGCAGATGAATCAAGAGTTTATTTATTAGCAACACTGCAGTGAAAATCCCCTTGTCACTGCACTCCAGCACCTGTTTGGTCATCTTAAATTCTCCCTCAGCAAGTTCAATGCACCTAACCAGCACATCTTTTGGGTGGGAGGAAACCACACAGACAGTGACCCAAGCCAGGAATTGAATACTGGTCCCTGGCACTGTTAGACAACAGCATTAACCACTGTGCCACCAAGCTATCCTAGTGTAGCAGTCAGTAAGAATGAAGCAAGCTATGATTGAATATGATGCAACCACTCTTTAAAAACTGGAGTCTTTTGAAGTTTGGAACAGAGTACAAAATTCTTTTATTTAAGCCACCCATGCTAAATTCTTGTCAAGACTTCTTCCACTGAATCTTGGGGTTATTTTTGAAGAGAATTCATTAAATACTTAGGAGCCTGATTTTAACTCTGTGCAAGAGGATGGGTGGGTTTGAGTGTTAAAACCTTGCCCATGCGGACTTGCTTTTGACTAAATATCACTTTTTAAAAGTAGCATCAGTAATATGTGCTTCCTGGATGGAGGATGGTGATGGTGATGAAATTGCCCACCAACTTTTCCTCCTCCAGTCATTGCTCTTTGGCTGACATCAACCATCTTCATCTCAAAAGAAAGTTTAAACTTGGGACTGCCTTGGGTTTAGGAAGTGTACATGGAGGCTCAGATATATTAATGACCTATCAAACATGCTGCTAAATTATAAGAATCAGGAAGCAGTCAGACATTACAGTTCAGATATCCATCTGAAAACCATTCCTTTTCACAGGTATAAAGTCTTCTAGGATACGAGGTAAATGAACTTGCAGTTCCTTGGTCCTTTTCAGTTCACAAGATGCAAAGCACATCATAAACTACAAATCAGAACCTCAGTCACCCCCATCCTGTTCAGCTTTACTCTAATGTTTAAGAGGCCACACATAATAATTTTTATTTTCATCTTTAATTGCCACCATGCATTCTTCTGTGCCAACTTTTCCTCCTTATTCACTATACCCTTGAATGCAATGATTTGTGTGGTTTTTCTAGATACCAGTATCAGCCCTCTGTTTATATGGGAGTGAATGTCAGGCAGGCCAAAGAACTGGAACGAAGCAGTGAAATCGTCTATTTGCCGCACATTCGGTGATCATTGAGACAAGTTACGTAACAAACAGGAGCAAGAATGCAGAATGGTCTTTTTGCCAAGAACATGAGGATAATTTTAGTGTCTCAATTGCTGACCATAACCTTCCCGATTTAGAACCACTAAAATTTCTACACTGCAAAAGTAGTAGAATCAACCCATTTTAGTCTGCATTAAAAGATGATTTTCAGAAGATCTTGCAGAGGCCCACACTTCCCCCTGCACGATCCCCATAACCATGTGCATTTACCATAGCTAATCCATCTATAGATAAGAGACAATTTAGCATGGCTAACCCACCTAACCTGCACACTTTTGGACTGAGAGGAGTCCGGAGCACCCAGAGGGAACTCACGGAGAATGTGCAAAGTTCACCCAAGACTGAAAATGAACCTGGTCTCTGGTACTGTGCTACCACACCACTCGAGTTATTTAATAGCATAATTGGCAGTTTGTTAATATACCAATCTGAACATGTCTCTCCAGCCCAGAATCTAGGGAAGTCTCAAACTTTGAGGTGAAGTTTGCTGGTCATAACCAGTGACAAAAGAAAAACATTGAGGGACAAAAAAATTAAGGGAGACAAGAGGAGGATCTTAAACACCAGTCTTTTCACAGAGTAATAAACATTTTTTTTCCATGCTTGGAGCAGAACAATTGAGATATGTTCATTTAATTTCTCTCCCTAACAAGTAGATTCTTTAAGTGCCACTTGAAGTAAAGCATATCAGCATCAAGGAACCATAAGGAGTTTTTGATGTGACCCGCCTATGTTTGCTAAATGTTTAACTACTTTACTCACCTACAAGGTGTGGCACTGCTCTTTTCAACAATGCATTCAGTGTTTTGTCCCACAAACTTGATCAAAGAGCATAATATCCAATATCAGCTTCTCTTGTACAAATAATCATGATTCTGACCAATTAACTTGATAGCAGTAAAATAGGAATTTGCACAAAGTTATATCAGTGTAGTGCTGAAAATTAAATGTTGAACTAAAGTTTTCTGGGTAGCATAAGGCATGCTATAGTTGGCCTAGGGAGAGACAAGGAAGTGGCCAAACCTTCTGATCCATATGTAATGACTTTAGCAACTGCAGCACCAGGAATAACACACAATAACACTTGTGCACTGTTCCAACTCACCACCAAGACTAACAAAACCAAATCTACAATATGAAGACAATATTTTGCCACTAAAATAAAATACCACAAATAACTTTGAAAAAGCATACACAGAGACAGGCTTTTTTGATTATCTTTTAGTTGAGAAAAGTTCTAAAAATTAATAGGAGCATTACATTGAAGAAAGAGGGATGTTATTTATTGGTGTATTATCTAGGAATTAAGCATTGTGTGTTTGTTCCTGGGTACACATTTCAAAGTTACAGACTTGTGTTATGTGCAGCAGAACTAATTCAAACTCTTGTACACAGCACCATAACACGGTAAATAAATATTAAACAAAAGCAAGCTCTCAAGTTTAGAAAAGTATTATTAATGTAGTAAGTCTGAGGCAGAAGTCTCTGCACCAAAATCATCTTATTTACAGCAAGACAGAGTGCCAGTCAGCAGTCTAGCTCTAGGAGTGCCAGAGGAACTGACATCCCAGCTAAATACACAGAAAAGACTCAGATTGGCCCCTTGATTGATTCCTTAAATCAGGAAGTTTGTATTCTAATTGGCCAATCTCAAATGGTCTGACTAAAGTCATTACAATTAACCAGATCAGCAATGCAAAGATAAGAACACAACTGTAACAACCACTTTTCATTGGAATGGTTAAATTGGTACAATGTGTTTGCTTGTGAATATTCACAAGCATACTAAATAAGAATGAAATTTGACAAAAGTATGAATTAGCATACAGAGCCAAATACAATAGGATTCAGGAATCATTGCTTACATCATATCTACTATTTAAACTAAAAGGTTTAAAAATATTTTGTAACTTCAGCTGCTGAATGACTGAAATGGCCAATTGTAAACAGATTATCAAAGAACATTGGAAATCAAATGAATTCAGAAAATCAAATCCAACTCTTCTAGAAATTAGCCATAAAAACAAAGGAAACTTTCATAGAGGAAAAAATTACATTTTTTTTTAAAAAAGTACATCTCTCGGGTCAATTATAGCTGATTTTCTTCAAGAAACAACTTTTTCAAAGACTAAATGATCCCTTTAGAGACATTTGAATTTCCAGTGACTGCCAAGAATCACATTTAGACTTTTACTGTAAAAAAAATTAAAAAGCAATAATATTCAAACTATTCTATAGCCAAATTACAGACAAGAAATTTCCCATTTTACTTTCACACAACTAAAAATCTCATTAAAAGTTATATTTGCATTACTCCTTAATTAGGCACTCAACCAGTCCAAAGTTATTTTCAGCTCCGAATAGCTTGCTTTTTTCCTCTTTTCCCAGCCAAGTAACTCCCAATCCCTGAAATAACTTTCACTATGAGGGTTACATTGTAAATTCCTCCCACTAGCCCAAGGTCAGTGCATCTTTCAAAAGCAGCTGAATGTACAGCCTGTCACTAGCATTGCTGCAGCCAAGGGGTAGCGCAAATAGAAATAATAATAGGTAGAGACAGTGTAATTTCACATGGGAAAACTGAGTGTTTGAAAATGTGTCAAATTCAATGTAAACATTTAGATACTGTCACAAACCATACTGATGTTACTTGTAAGAATGTCAAAACTTAAAACATCAGTTCATGATGGTGATTAGCTTTGATTTTAGAATGGTGTGAGGAGTCACACGAAACTCCTGTGAGTATAACCAGTCCAGACATCTCATAATAAATAGTCTTCAATAATTGTTAAGAAAAGATAAATACACAGACAATTAAGTAAATGTATCATTAAAACGCACATGGAAATAAACCCTCATTTCAAAATATATCTGTAGTCCCTGAACTCCATGACTTCCACCTACCCAAGCAACAGAATCAAATCAATCTAGACATCAAATCCAACTTATAGCTACCAGACAATACAAGGCCAAGAATCATGTCCTGGAAACATTTTTCCTGGTTTAGTAAAGAGTGTTTAACTGCGTATACGAAGGTTTCTGCAATGCCTTTGCTAGAAGACTAGTCTCCTGGCTGAGAGTTGCAGACTGGCTTCTCAAACTGAGATGTTGCTTCTGAGTGCTGGCAATTATACAACTTTTCCTTGTTCAATCTTCATTGTATATTTCTCTGCATCTCAAATTTCTGGACTCTAGATATTAGCTTGGGTATACCTCCACCTGATCTTTGCCATCTACATAACCATTTCCTACAAATAGGAAGATTTACATTTTGTTTTGTCTAGATGACTGCCACATCACATTACTGGGAAAATCACAACTTTTGAATGCTGGCTCCTGCAAATCAGCAGATTCTTTGTTGCTAGACAGGTCACATCCTATCTACCTTGTTAAATTCTGCTACTGCTGTTACTAGGCAACCCATGACAGCATCTTAATTAGACAAGGGACACAGCATCTCCATTCTTGCTTCTTGCCTACTATGTGAACATTAACTGGTTAGCTGAATTATGCTTGAAGTTGGCCTCAGCATCACCAACAGCTATGGTATGCAACCCTAGCCACATTAGGAAGCAAGAGGGCTATCACTACATTCCTCCTCCAACAAGTTCCTTTTGCTGCACCATGTTGTGCAATTGGCACTGCATAACCTTACCGCCATCATTCAAGACAACCTTGGTGGTGCAGAGTGAAGCTCACCTCAAAATCATAGTTTCAGCAGCCCAATGGCTTGTACAAGAAAAGCCTCTAGAGAGCCTTTGTAGATATCAGTGGTAAGGCTCCTCAAAGCTAAGAGCCCAGATTTTGCAAGGAGGCATCCACTGTGTTTTGAGCTTAGAAGACTGGTAAATCTGACTGGTGCAGAATGAAAGCATCACATTAGCTTCCTGAAGCTCTTATGCAGACATGCTCCAGTGGTTACATACCACCACTGAAAATTAAATCCCTTTTGATTGATGAATATGCGGTCCTGTTGAGGGCACCTGGATTGCCACATGGATGCAATTGATGATTCCTGGATCTGTGTAAAACCAGCTTTTGCAGCAAAGAATCCTATTTAATGATTGACTTCAACAGTTGTGAAGTGGTTGCATGTGATGGCCTTGGTTATCCAGGGCATGCATTTGTGAGCAACAGGTTGTAAAGCCCTGCACATCATCAGCAGATTCCCAGAAGGAACCAGAAATAAATAAGTTAGGGATATGGTGACCTTGATCGTCAGAGGCAATACATGCCTATCATCTACAAAATGCACTGCAGCAATTCACCAAAGATCCTTAGGCACCACTTCCCAAACCCACAACCACTTCTACCTGGAAGATCAAGGGCAGATTTATAGAACACCACCACCTGCAAGTTCGACTTCAAGCCACTCATCATTCTGACTTGGAAATACGGTGCCATTTCTTCACAGTTGCTAAGTCAAAATCATGGAATTCCCTCCCTAACAGTATTGTAAGTTAACCCACTGAACATTGAGATGCCTTCTTGAATCACTGCAGTCAACACCCCCTTGAAGGAAGCTTGTGATGGGCAATAAATGACCAACCAGTGAAGCCCATGTCCAATGAATGAATAAAAAACCTGGAAGGTGATTTTTCTTCCAAGGGGAGATAGGTATCAAAGACCTGACAATGAAGTCTGAAATACACCTTAGACATTGTTACTTAATCATATCTGGAAAACTGATGCTCCATCAGTATGCCCTTAGACACCAAATGTTTTTCCAAGTCTGTTGCAACTTGTGCACATGGGGGATCCAAAATACAATTTACATTTTACTTGTGGATTTATCAACATGTCACAAATATGATGCAGTTAACTTCTTCCAAACATGGATATACACATACATTAGACAAATAATTAAACTATAAATAAACTGTACAATCAGGAGCGGAGCTGGGATATTCAATCAAATACTTGGCAGTCCAAATGAAGTACTTTCAGCAAAAAGAATTAGTCCGACTTGACTCAAAACATGACTAGGTGCAATACTTCCATGCAAGCAGTGAGAGTGGCTGACATCAGTTCAGCTCCATTAAACAGAATTCCATACTAGCCTCAAAATGTTACTACCACACCGCCTGGGAGCAAAGCCACAAAGTCAGCTCACTTTAAGTATCTATCACATCTGGAAAAAATGTTCTCTGAAATACATAAAGGACTCAAAATATAGATGTTTCTGAAAAAAAAACAAGTACATGTTTCCTTTGGGGAAACACGTATGAATCTCTTTGGTAAATGAATGTTACTGAAAATGAGAGTGGGAGTAAATCAGAGGAACAGCAGCAACTAAATGAACTTGCTCAGTTGGTTGTCCTTCTATGATACCATTTGGAATTATTAAACATTTAGCCAAAATATGGATCCATACTTTGAGTCAAATGTTCCAACTGCATTTTAAGCTTCATCCAATTTACTGCCTGTACCCTAAACCACTCTGCTGGGGTTTCTGCTCACTGAAATCCATCAGCTGCCTCTATTTCAGTGGGCCAATCTCAAAATTGTTTGTGATCAAGAATACTCTCATTTCCCTAACACATCTTCCCAATCTTCTTCATTCCCAGTTTCCGTGCATTTCCCCTTTCCTGCCTCCAGTGATGTTTAGGCATTCCACCACCTCAGCTAAACTCTTTGGAAATTGCTCACAAAAACACCTACTAAATCCTAGAGCTCACTGCTGCTTTCCTGGATTTTAAGTGTGTTTCCATATAAGTTATGGTTTTGAACGTGCCTTCAGTCATCTGAATGATTGTTACTGTTCTGCACCTACTCTCCATGTGAAAGCACCTTTAACCACTTTATTACTTCTAAAGGGCCAATAAAAAAAATGCATGTTCCATTCGTGTCTAATGGAAAACCTTGGCATTTTTACCAATTGTTCAAAGCTGAATTACAGCCTCTCATTCTCGATGGCAGATAAGTTAAAAAAAAGTGTTTATTTTTCATTTTTAATTTTGCATTAGGAATTGCTGGTGAATGTTAAGTGCTTACAGTACGAAAGCATGTAGAAAAAAGGCTGTGAAACTAAAATTCCTTTTGTAGGCTATGGGTAGAATTTTACACCCCCCATGGGCAAGTTGAGGTGGGAGAAGCATAAAATTACACAAACATGATGCTGTTTGCTCCAACCCAGATACAATCTCACAGTAAGGTGGGTCAGGACTCCAGCAGCAAATACTCCCTTTCCCACAGTCAAGCACTTAAAGTGACCACATTAGAACATTTTCCCACCCAGCCTCAAATTTTATGCTGACCAGCATGTTTCAGAGCCGGGTAAGAAAATGGAGAAGTGGATGAATTTCCATCTAGGACAGGAAAGTATTCAAATCCTGAAGGAACTTTAGATTTAGGGCAGGCTCGCCTCTGCTCTAGCACTCCCCAAGTCCCTGGTCTACTCCACTCCCCCCCCTCTCCAAAAGAGGGGATCAGCCTCCTCTCCTGGTAACTCCCTAGGGCAGCCTCTACCCTCCTGCCCTGGGGACTTAGTTCTGGGCAGAGAACTGCAGGACCTCTTTTGGCCACTGTAGCACTTTGCCTAGACAAGCTTGGAGAGCTGTCAGCCAATTAGATAGGTCAACAACTCTAAGATGAAATTTCCTCCCGAAGACATTCAATTGTCCCACCTAGTGCTTATCAGAACTTAAATGAACATGAAATGATGGTGGGCTGACTCAGTCAGTAGATTTGAGTGCTCATCACCTTAAATTCTGCTTTATCAATTTAACATTGAAATGATAGACCCAGAACATCTAAATAGTGGCAGTCGTACCTGGGGGGTAACCCAGTAGATGCACTGGAGGACTACAAGTAATAGCCAGTAAGCTCAAATTTCCTTTGGACAATTATCCTGCATTGGAAACCATTTGAAACTCCAACTGAATAGTTACCTAGTAAAAATAAAAAGCTACTTCTAGAATCATAGAATCCCTACAGTGCAGACAGAGGTTATTCATTAACTGAGCCTGCACTGACAACAATCCAGGCCCCATCCCCATAACTCCACATATTTACTTTGCTCATCCTGCTGACAGAACCTGCACACATTTTTAGACTGCAGGAAGAAACCGAAACATCCAGACAAAACTCACACTGACATAGGGAGAGCATGCAGACTCCAGACAGAATTGAATCTGATGCTGTGAGGCAGCAGTGTTAGCCATTGTGCCACCCAACATGTTACTGCCAAGGTAGCAGAGCCATCTTTTTGCATGGGAAAGCAGCCTCTACATGATTGCGATGCTTCTGCAGTTGCATGCGCAGGCCAGCAGAGTTTCCATTGGTAGCAACGCATTCAGAAGCTGAGCACTAATTCCTGAGTAATTGTAGTATAGAATCCAGCTTCGCACGCAAGCGCACCAAAACCTGAAGCAGATTCAGAGAAGGTTTGCTTGAGATTTTCCAGCTTGTTTACTGGCAAGATACGCAGTTTGCCATTAAGATCTTCCAATTCCACCGAAGTTATGGCATTCCACATGGCCTTGCTATCGTGTTGCAAGGGTTCATCTTTGGTGGGACTGGAAGATCCCACCCCTTGCTCTCAATGCAGTTTTCTTCGTAAACCTTTTTCCATGCTTATTTTTTTTTCTACTAAATTACACTTTAAACTGAATTTGACTGACAGAACAAGAGAAATCGTAACTAATTATCCTCTTGTTAAAACGTCAAGTGCACTGAACAGAACACTGCATTGTTGAAAACCAGTTAGTTCAGTGTAAATGTGCTATGGATACATGCATCAGATAAACAGCCATTGTACACTCAATAGTTAAGAATCATAAAAAAAAGATGGCCATTTAGCCCATCTATTAGGAAGCCCGGAAGGTTGATTAGAAAGACTTCACTGATTCCAACAAAATTTGTAATTAAGAGTGATTTTCCAATTCAAATTTCCCCAGCTTTCCAAATCATGAACGATTACTATTACAAATGTAGATAGGACTTTACAAGGTGATTTAAACACCTCTTTTAACTTGGGATAAAATAGAATGCCTGGTATTGCCCTAGGGGGATTGGAAATCATACCCAATCTTTCTGGAATAAAGGCCCACATGATATGCAACTGAAACACTTGGAAAGTCAAGTCCTAGGGTTTCGCACATGGGGCAACTGCTTTGTGCGACACAAATATGTGGAAAGGAGGATAAGAGAGGCTAAAAAAGCAAAAGGAAAAGGCTTGTGTTAGCAGCCAAGCAGGATGCTACCATGAATTGGTTCTTTTGTTCAAGGAGAAAACACTTTGAAATTTAAGGAACAAGCGGGCCTTGCTGGTAGAAGACAGTTCAGGGATACTTTGTAGGCAAAGTGGAATGATCTTTAAAAGAATATTGAAAGATGCAATCTGACGTAACAAGGAGACGGAAGACACATAATAACTTTATGTTTAAGTCTGTGTATCTGCCTGAGGCACAGTATAAGTGAAAAATGTCATAAATCTTTTAGTTACTGTGAAAGTACTTTTTACTTAGTATGGTATATTTGCCAATTAAGTCATGCTTTGTATGCGTTGACTTCAGTTTGTTAAAGTGTTAAAACATGAAATCTCATTTTTTGGTTACTTTTGTAAGTCACTGGGAAATACACCCATGTGTTCATGGAGATCATAACTATAGACTAAAAATAACACCTAAAACAAAATCTCAGGATCTTCCTACGACTACTGATGGGTTACATGCCATTCAAAACCAGGCTACACATCAAACAATGTACCTTTCTGGTTATGTTCATGAAAAATCACTGTTTATGAAACACCCAGCCATTAACAGTAGCAAAACAATCTCAAATGGTCTTGATCTTTGTGGATGGCAAAGCATTTTGTCTATAGAATGCATTGCTGACTTGCAGTAGAATTCTAAAGTGGTAAGGAAACTAGAATTACAGTGCTTGTGGATCAGAGGAGCCATTTACTCTTTGTTGCAAAGCCACAATTACCAAGTGTGCAGACATACCTGTTCTAAAAGGAAAATGACTAATGTCTGAGCAAGCTTGAGAAGAAGGTGCTAAGCGCAGAAATTGACTCAGTGAAATGTTACTAATATATTCTCTATAAAATAGGAATGTGCAATTATGCAACTGCACATCTTCAAACTATACATTTCATTGATTCAGTTTTGGGTCTACTGAACATGACTTAACAAGACACTTACCAAATGGATTCCATACTTGGTTGGATGATCACCATGGCAACTTCTACTTTAGAGTCTTGAATTGCATTTCTGACTCTGAAGGGTTGAGTTACGGGCAGACAATAGTTGGCTGTGTGTTTTTTTTTACAAAAATTAATTCCAGATAAAAGTGGATACCAATAGGCCAAATCACTCAGCATTAAGTGGAGCATTCTGCAAGAGCAACTAAAAAAATGCAAAAGTAGTAGTAATACAATTGGAAACAGCCTAAAGCAAATGTAATAAATGAAAAGCAAATGTAATGAATGGGCCTTGTGAATTTGACTCCAGTGGTTGATAGGAACATAAGACTACCAGAAGTATTACTGAAACAAAAGGAAACAGGAAAGCCAAATTCCAGTGGATCAAACCTCTTCCCATTCAATTCACTACTGAGAATTCCAAATTTGATCATCTGACAAGAAAAAACCTTGGCCATTTAATAAAATCAGTTAGACACCAGGCATGATCTTACCAACCGTTCACACCATGCTCCCGCTGCAGCAGGTTAAGAGAACCTGGCCCCTGACCAAATCTCCGTTCACTGCAGTGGGAGGGGAAATCCCACCAGCGTGAATGGTGAGAATATTCTGGTCATTGTCAAAATAGAGTTTTTGTTTAAAGTGGAAGTAGGTTGTGGTTTAAACACATGCGAATTAGCTATCTTTAAATCAACAGCTTATACTGTAAATTATTAGTTACTATAAGAATTAGTTATCATCAAATCAACAACTATATACATAGAACATTACAGCACAGTATAGGCCCTTCGGCCCTTGATGTTGTGCCGACCAGTGGCACCAATCTAGGTGACCCTCTAATCTAAACTATTCCAATATTATCCATATGCCTATCCAATAACCATTTGAATGCCCTTCAAGTTGGCAAGTCCACTACTGCTGCAGGCAGAGTATTCCATAGAACATAGAACATTACAGCACAGAACAGGCCCTTCGGCCTTCGATGTTGTGCCGACCAAAATAAAAAGCAATGCCCCTCCAAACTAAACCATTCCCTTCTCTTCCATATACTTATCAATTAACCTCTTAAACGCCACCAAACTTGGCGCATCTACAACAGCTGCAGGCAGGGCATTCCACTCCCTAATCACTCTTTGAGTAAAGAACCTACCTCTGATATCCGTCCTATAACTCATACCCCTTAATTTAAAGCTGTGTCCCCTCGTGCTAGCTTTCTCCATCCTAGGAAAAAGGCTATCACTGTCCACCCTATCTAAACCTCTAATCATCTTATATGTTTCAATAAGGTCCCCTCTTAGCCGCCTCCTTTCTAACGAAAACAACCTCAAATCCCTCAGCCTCTCTTCATAAGACCTGCCCTCCATACCAGGCAACATCCTGGTAAACCTCCTCTGTACCCTCTCCAATGCCTCCACATCTTTCTTATAATGTGGGGACCAGAACTGCACACAATACTCCAAGTGCGGCCGCACTAGAGTTTTGTACAGTTGCAACATGATGCTGCGGCTCCTAAATTCAATCCCCCTACCAATAAAAGCTAAGACTCCATATGCCTTCTTAACAACTTTATCCACTTGACTGCCTACTTTCAGGGATCTATTGACACATACACCAAGATCCTTCTGTTCCTCAACACTATTAAGAGCCCTACCATTAGCCCTATACTCTACACATTTATTGTTCCTGCCAAAGTGCATTACCTCACACTTTTCCACATTAAACTCCATTTGCCACCTCTCGGCCCAGCTCTGCAACTTGTCCAAGTCACTCTGTAAACTATAACACCCCTCTTCACTATCTACCACTCCACCGACTTTAGTGTCATCTGCAAATTTACTGATCCATCCCTCAATACCCTCATCCAGATCATTTATAAAAATTACAAACAGCAGGGGCCCCAAAACAGACCCCTGAGGCACACCACTCGTCACCGAACTCCACGATGAATATCTCCCATCAACCACCACCCTCTGTCTTCTATCTGCCAGCCAATTCCTAATCCAATTAGCTAAATCACCCTCTATTCCACACATCTGCATTTTCTGTAGAAGTCTTCCATGGGCCACCTTATCAAACGCCTTACTAAAGTCCATATATACTACATCAACCGCCTTACCCCCATCCACCTCTCTGGTCACTTTCTCAAAAAACTCAATGAGGTTAGTAAGGCATGACCTACCCTTCACGAAACCATGCTGACTATCCCCAATCAATTCATTTCTCTCTAAATAACTATAAATCCTATCCCTAATAATTCTCTCCAATACCTTGCCCACAACAGAAGTAAGACTCACTGGCCTATAATTCCCTGGAAGGTCTCTCTTCCCCTTCTTAAACAATGGGACCACATTCGCTATCCTCCAGTCCTCCGGAACCACACCCGTAACCAACGAGGACCTGAAGATCAGCGCCAGAGGCTCTGCAATCTCCTCTCTTGCCTCCCAGAGAATCCTAGGGTAAATCCCGTCCGGCCCAGGGGACTTATCCAACTTCAAGCCCTCGAGAATTTCTAACACATCCTCCCTATCTACTACAATACTTCCCAATTTGCAACCCTGTACCTCAGTGTTCTCCATAGCTACATTTCCAGCACTCTGCGTGAATACCGAAGAGAAATATTTATTCAGTGCCTCACCAATCTCTTCAGGCTCCACGCACAACTTCCCACTGCTGTCTATGACTGGCCCTAATCTTGCCCTAACCAATCTTCTATTCTTAACATATCTAAAGAAAGCTTTAGGATTCTCCTTAATCCTATCAGCCAACATCTTCTCGTGTCCCCTCTTAGCTCTCCTCAATTCACTTTTTAGCTCCTTCCTGGCTAATCTATAGCTATCCATTGCACTAACTGAGCCTTCAAGCCTCATCCTGACATAAGCCTCCTTTTTCCTTTTAACCAGCAAATCAACTTTTTCGTACACCAAGGTTCTCTTACTCGACCATTTCCTCCTTGCCTGACAGGGACATACTTATCAAGGACTCGCAGCAGCTGCTCCTTGAATAAGCTCCACATTCCAGATGTTCCCAGTCCCTGTAGTTTCCTAGTCCAATCTATGCACCCTAATTCTCTCCTGATGGCCTCATAATTACCCTTCCCCCAGCTATAACTACTGCCCCCAGCTTCATGCCTATCCCTGTCCATCACTAAGGTGAACGTAACCGAATTGTGGTCACTATCACCAAAATGTTCACTAACTTCCAAGCCTAACACCTGGTCTGGCTCATTGCCCAGCACCAAATCCAATGTAGCCTCACCTCTAGTTGGCCTATCTACATACTGAGTCAAAAAACCTTCCTGCACACTCTGTACGAAAACTGACCCCTCTAACGAGCTAGAGCTATAGCTATTCCAATCAATATTAGCAAAGTTAAAGTCCCCCATCACAATTACCCTACTACTTTCACTCCTAATCAGAATTGACTTTGCAATCCTTTCCTCAACCTCTCTAGAACTATTAGGAGGTCTGTAAAAGACTCCCAACAGGGTGACCTCTCCTCTCCTGTTTCTAATCTCAGCCCATACTACCTCAACAGACAAGTCCTCATCAAACTTCTTTTCTATCACCGTGATACAGTCTTTGACCAATAATGCCACTCCTCCCCCCCTTCTACCTCCTTCTCTACTCCGACTAAAGCATTTGTACCCCGGAACCTGCAACATCCATTCCTGTCCCTGCTCTACCCAAGTCTCTGAAATGGCCACAACATCGAAGTTCCAGGTACTGGTCCAAGCTGCAAGTTCCTCCCCCTTATTGCGAATACTCCTTGCATTAAAGTATACGCATTTCAAACCATGCCCCACCCCACCTGTACGCCGCTGTGTTTTACAACTCTCTTCTATAACCCCCTTACTCTCATCCCTCTCAGCACCCCAACTACTTAGGATCCCACCCCCCCCGAATCAGTTTAAAGCCCCCATCATAGCCTTAGCAAATTTTCCCCCCAAGATATTAGTCCCCCTCTGGTTCAGGTGTAGACCATCTCTCTTGAAGAGGTCCCACCTATCCCAGAATGAGTCCCAATTGTTAAGGAACCTGAACCCCTCCCTCCTGCACCATTCCACGCCCTTACTATCCTCCGAGTAAAGAACCTACCTCTACATCCATCCTATATTTATTGCCCCTCAATTAAAGTTATATCCCCTCATGTTAGCCATCACCATCCAAGGAAAAAGGCTCTCACTGTTCACTCTATCTAATCCTCTGATCATCTTGTATGCCTCAATTAGGTCACATGGGGAGGTGATGGCCTGGTGGCATTATCACTGGGCTATTAATCCAAAAACTCAGTAATGTTCTGGGGAACCCAAGTTTGAACCCAACCATGGCAGAATTTGAATTCAATAAAAAAAAAACCTGGAATTAAGAATCTACTGATGACAGTGAAACTATGGTTGATTGTCAGAAACACACATCTGGTTCACTTATGTCCTTTAGGGGAGGAAATCTGCTGTCCTTACCTAATCTGGCCTACAGCAGAGCCACAGCAATGTGATTGACTCTCAATTGTCCAAGGGCAACTGGGGATGGAGAATAAATGCTGGCCAGCCTGCGATGCCCATGAATGAAAGTTAGATTCAAGCTAGTTTCCTGCCAAACTGATCTCTTTGGGATGCCTTAAAATGCCCTTACAATTCTTTTAAATCTGTTTGTAAAATAATAATTGCAGAATTCTTCAGAATATTGTGGCAAGTTTCACAATAGGATTAACCATCCTAATCATCAACTTCAGTCATGCGGAATACCAACATTTTTCATAATCCATTAAAATTCTCAACTGATTTGCATTTTATATGGAGCCAAGATATGCCAATCAACTGGACTTAAACTTACAATAGTGTGGCTCTATTGTAACATTTGACAGCTTCCAACATTCAAACATCTTAATTCTATTATCTTTTCTTTTTCACATCCGGCTATAAAGCCATGAGGCTTTGTTACTTGATTAGTAATTGTCACATTATGATGCTTAATTGCCTCAAGTCACAATGTAAGTTGGCCTTTCCTTTCACATAAATCGTGCAACATTAATTGGTTGGGAGGTAGAAGACAAAGTAGGAATAAAAGGAAATGCTTGCTGAATGGCAAGATGCAACAAGTGGCGTTCCCTGCAGATCTACACCACGATCTCAACTTTTCAATAGATTACAACCAAATCTGAAGATAGAATTGCACATCCAAATTTCAAATGACAGTACATTGGGAGGCACAGTAAATTATGTAGATCCCATAGGAAATAATGAAAAAGAACGTAGAGACATGTGAATGGGAAGATTTAACTCAGATGTGGGAAACAGCACACATTCACTTCAGATCAGAAAAAAAAACAAAAATTAGAATGTTTTCTTCAGAAACTGGAGAAGCAAAGCAAAGTAATTTAGTCGTGCAAGTTGCTAAAATCTAGTGCAGTGGTTCCAATCATTACCATAATAGCTATTGGTATGTTGGTCTTTGAATTGCACCTCTACTCTAAGATAAAGTGATATTTCTGTTGTAGATGTTTTATATGATTTGACCGAAGTTAACAGTGGAAAGGGTTTCAGTGCAGAATCATTAAATTTAAGCCTTGCTATTATTTTGAAAAGAAACAGGTTGCATTGAATCGAATTGAGTTTAGAAGGTTAAGAATTAATATTAGTAATTAAAGCAATTAAAGGGGATTAGTAGAATAGATATGCAGAGAAATTATGGAATCAATTTTATGGACCACCTTTGGTTTATCTGAAGAAAGGTGATGGCATAATTAGCAAATGAGTATACATCTTATGTGCTCCAAAACTTTAAGCAAATGAATAATATTCAAACATTTCTACTTTGTACAGTGGTTGATTTGTAAGAAGTTTAAAAAGAAAAGAGGCAGAGATTGGTATCCTATTAAGGGAAAGGATCAGGGAATTCTAATTGAATACAGCATTCACTCTTCCACTTTGATGTAAAAATTGGTAAACACCAAGTGCTAAGGAAGAGAAAGTGGTTTGCAGCATCTACTAACCTCAGTGCAAAGAAAATCGATTAATTAAAATCATCAATCCAGAGTGATTAAAGTCACTGTGCCATCTCAATTTAGTTCCTGTTTAAGAAGGACAACAGTTATTCTGAGATGTTTCCAGCAAACAGAATTAAGTTTAAAAAAATTTACTAATAATGGAAACAAAATTTGTATCACCAGGCCTTTCCTCAAACATTACTAATTTGAAAAGTAATAGATGGTGCTGCTGTGTCAAAAGCTTGTGATGTCCCTTGTTTAGCCCCATTTTTGAACTAGATCACCAACAAGGTTGTGCTTATGCTAGGGTTGTCCATCCCCTTCCAAATATTGCTGTTAGAAAGGCAGAAGTTATAAGCGTCTCAAGCACAAGAGGGGAGAAAAATGAAGAGCCACAACAAAACAATCCAATCTGTAGACCGAAGAGTGGGAACGAGCCAAAGAGCATGATGGCTAAAGAGTGCAAATTTATGGCTGAGAAAATAACGCTCTGCACATTTCAAGTCTCCCTTTAAAATTTAAATACCTAATGCAGAATTCTCTAAAAAGGGATTGCACCAGACTGCTAAGCTGACTAGCTTGAATGGGGAGGTGTAAAGCCAGGATAGTGGACAAAACGCAAAGGGTGCAACAGTGGAAAACGATGGAGAAAGAAACAGGTAACGAAAGAGATTAAGAGAAAAGGAAGAAACACATGAAAAAATTTGTACGAGTGGAAGTTCTCTAGGGAAAGAGTTCAGAAAGGAACCCAAAATCTCAGGAAGTGGATTTTCCAAGATTTGTTTCTATAGTTCACTTCACTGATTCTTTTGTATTCTTTAAAACAAAGAATATTGATATTTTAACCTTCAGGTAGTATGTGATGACAGATACAAACAAATATCACATGAGCAAACCTCCAGGAAGAGTTGCCAACTCTTGTTTCACTGAACTGCCTTAAATTATTTACAAAAGATGGTTCACTACATCATCCTAGCTTTTGCCAATTGAAAAAAGCTTGCAAAAATAAAACAACTTTCATGTCCTCTGGATGTATCAAAGCACTTTGCCAATCAATTGCTTCCAAAAAAAAAAAATCAGCCAGCATCATTTAATCAAATGAGAGTCAAATCATTCCCCCCGCCCCCTCGATGTGCACAGATTGGTTCAACTGTTTGTTGGGTTAAAAGGTTAAGTGTGGGTTTTATTCCTATCTTTCTGGACCTGGAACAGAAGTTTAAAGGAAGTCTGCCAACCAATTGATCAGCCTTGATTATGGTCCAAAGCCCAGTGGTGGAGCTGAACCTTGAACTTCCTGACTCAGTTGTAAGCAATATTAACCCAACTTCCCACTAGTGGCTCCCTGAAGCATGCAAATGAACAGTGTCACAGCTCACATAAATACTTGAATACTAATAATGCTGTACCAAAAGATTGACTGTGTTAGTTGCCAGTGCTCCTTAACATTTTGTTGTAATCTGCCCTAAAAAGGATGATTTCTTTTATTTTCAGTTTTATGTTTTAATTATGATACATCAAACATCACAAGATTATGAATCCATTCCAACCTCCCAGTCTACCTGGATCTACTTCAGTTTCCTACTGCTGCAACAGGTTCACAGTGGACGCCATCTCCCTTGGCCCTGCACTCAACCCTGGAACACCGAGATAATAAAGGACAGCTATGTCAGACTCCTATTTATTGGCTACAGCTGAACCTTCAACACTATTATTCCCACAAAACTCATCTTCAAACTCCATGGCTCAGGCCTTGGTAGCTCCTTCAGTGGCTAGATCCTGAAATTCCGAGTTCACAAACCACAATCAATCAATCTCATTAAGGATAGGCAATACCATCTCCTCCATAATCATCCTCAACAAAAGCTGTGTTCTTAGCCCCCAACTATATTCCTTGTATACCTGTGACTGTGCCGGCAAATTTCCTTCCAATTCGATTTTCAAGTTTATTGACGACATCACCATAGTGGGTCGGATCACAGGAGTGAGATAGAGAATCTGGTGAACTGGTGCGGCCACAATAATCTCTCCCTCAATGTCAACAAAACAAAGGAGATTGTCATTTACTTTAGGAAGTGTAAAAGAGAACATGTCCCTGTCTACATCAATGGAGATAATGTAGAAAGGATCAAGAGCTTCAAGTTTTTAGGTATCCAGATCACCAACCTGTCCTGGTCCCCTTGTGCCATTTCTACAATTAAGAAAACCCACCAATGCCTCTACTTTCTCAAAAGACTAAGATTTGGCATGTCAGCTTCAACTCTTGCCAACTTTTATACTTACAACCAGAAAGAATGCCTTGCATGGTGTATCACAATTTGATATGACTCCCGCTCTGCCCAAGACTGCAAGGAACTACAAAAGATTGTGAATGCAGCCCAATCCATCACACAAACCAGCCTCCCATCTATTGGCCAGGTCTACACTTCGATACCTCGGCAAAGGAGCCAGCATAAGTGAAGACCCCAAGCACCCCGGACATTCTCTCTTCCACCTTCTTCCTTTGGGGAAAAAAAGGATATAAAAGGCTCAGGTCATGTACCAACTGCTTCAGGAACATTTTTTCCCCCTCCTGCTATCAGATTTTTTTACTAGACTTACCTTAAGTTGATCTTTCTCTACACCCTAACTATGAATGTAACACTACATTCTGCACTACTTCCTTCTATATGAACGCTATGCTTTGTCTGTGTAAACACGCAAGAAACAATACTTTTCACTTTATATTACTACATGTGACAATAAATCAATTAAAGCTAAAAAACACATTCTAAAATGCAAGTACAGATTGTCATGAGGAATAGTACACTGCTGCTATAGAAAAAAATAGTTGGCAGACATGATCAATAAAAGGAAGCTATGAAGAACTGATGATAATGTTATCCTACAGCATCAGTTTATTTAATGCAATTCACTCAAGAGGCTTGGAACAAATACCAGTCTCAAATCAGACACCTATTTAGATGCAACTTATCATTTTTGTTCCCAAAAGTCTTTAAGTAATTCAATTTAATACCACATGTTTTGGCTACAACATTGAGCTGTAAGTAATGAACAATAAGCCATCATATGCCAATAAAAAAAAGTTACAAATTACAGTTGTCAGAGTTCAAAATTTCAGTTTCCAATGAATTCATTTTAACAGTATTTGTACAGTGAACTGGGAGAAAAAAAATGTCAAGAATATTGATTGAGTTCAGAGGAGAAGCAAAAAAAAAAGGTTAAAAAGTGAAAGAATTTTAGGGCAGCATGGTAGCACAGTGAGCACTGCAACTTCACAGCACCAGGACACAGGTTCAATTCCCAGCTTGGATCACCATGCAGACATTCTCCCCACATCTGTGCTGGTTTCCTTGTATGGTCTGAAAGATGAGCTACTTAGACACATTAGCAATGCTAAATTCTTGCTCAGTGTAACTGAACAGGTGCCAGAGTGTGGTGACTAGGGATTTTCACAGGAAAATAACTGCAGTGTTAATGTAAGCCTATTTGTGACACTAAAATAAACTTCAACTTCATTGAATCTTGGAAGGTGGGCAAAAAGAAAAGCAAGATACATTATATGAAGGATCAAGAGGGTGAATCTTCTGAGGGAGAGATTACATCTGTTCAAAAGCCATTGATAGAATATATTTGTTAACTATTTTAAATAGGAGCATGTCTCTAAGTCAAAAAGCTCTTGAATAAAATGAATTGTAAACAATAGGCAAAGCAAAGAGTGCCACTGAGACATCACACTGTATGCACATGTATCCATATAGATCCTCCCCTTCCCCCCCAGGCGATGTTACAGGTATCCCACTCTCCCCTGGTTGCAAGGTTTCAATTTAGTTAAACTTTATAGCATTCTCTTCAGTGCCAAGACTGCAGTGTAGCAATCATAGTGCACAACCTTGCAGAGGAGCAGAACAATATTTTTGTAAAGTATCTTTAGAAAAGTGATGGAAGGAGAGTTAAAACAAGTACAGTTTAAGAATTGAATGACATTTCCCCAGCACTACAAATAGAAGATAACCTTAAAGGATTAGTCTTACTGACCTGTTAATAGAAAGGGTGAGCTGGTCTGTACAGGCTTTGATCTTGTTCTGAGCATCCAGATGGTTCATATTCTCAGTACTGTCTTCATTGATAGCCACAATAATATCACCAGGACAAAGATTAGCCGAAGATGCCTTACTTCCGGGAGTCACCTTCAAAAGGAAATGCCCAAATTTAGAAAATATGACTACATTGAATTCAACATAAATCCATAAAAGAACTGCTTTTGCCTGATCATTTTAAAGGAGCATGTCAGTTGGTGAGTTTATTTCAGTGCACACTGCATGTTGCACTAAGGGCTAAAGCATGTGACTCATGAGCACCTGGCAATGGTTGATGATCACAATGAGGTTGGAAGAGAACAAACAGTGAAAGCTGAGGGGAGCCTAAGACCAAGTAATTCTGACTGGAGAGATTTCCGTAAGGAATAGGATGGGAACGACACGAGTGGGAAGGGGTTAAGGAAAAATGAAAATGAAATGGCATGAGATGATGGATCATGGCAGAGACTTATATAAAAACAAAAATTCACTGGATCCTTTTCAGTTCTCTTAATTGCCGCAACAGGTCCATAGCAGATGCCGTCTCTCTGGTGCACCTGGACAAAGACACCTACGTCAGATTCCTATTTATTGGTAACAGATCAGCCCTCAACACTATTATCCAATAAAACCCATCACCAAATATTGTGGCCTTGGGCTCAGCTTCTTTCTCTGCGACTTAATCCTAAAACTTCCTAACCCACACACTGCAATCAATTAGGATAGGTAAATGACATCTACCTCTGGGATTATCCTCAACCTCAGTGCCCCACAAGGCTATGTCCTTACTGTGCTCCTTATAAAATTTGATTGTGTGACAAAATTTTGCTCCATTTTCAAGTTTGCTGAGTCAGATCTCAAACAATGACAATATGAAATACAGGAAAGAGATAGAGAGTCTGGTGAAATGGTGTAAAGAAAATAATCTCTCAACATCAAAAAATTGAAGGAGATAGTTATCAACTTCAGGGCCTGAAGGTGAAATGGTTGACAGTTTTATGTTTCTAGGTATCTAGATTACCAGCAGCCTGTCATGGTCCCTCCATGCCTATGCTATAGTAGCAAAAGCCCATCAATGCCTTTAGTTTTTCAAGAGGCTAAGGAAATTCAGCGTGTCCATTACAGCTCTCACCAATTTTTACAGATGCACCATAGAAAATATCCTTTCCCGATGTATCACAGCTTGGTATGGCTCCAGGCTCTTGACCAAGACTGCAAGAAACTGAAGGGTTATGAATGAAGCCCAGTTCGTCATGCAAACTAGCTCCCCTCCCCCAATCCATTGCCTTAATCTATCATTGCTGCTGCCGCCTCAGAAAAGTAGCCAGCATAAATCAAGGAAAACACTCATCCCATACTCTCTTCCACCTTTTCCCCCATCAGAAAGTTACAAAAATCTGAGGTCAAGTATCAACCAACTCAAGAAGTTTCTTCCCTACTGCCAGACTTTTGAATGGACCTAACTCGCATTAAAGTTGATCTCTTGACACTCTAGCTATAACTAACATGCTACTCTGCACCCTCTTTTTCTTCTCCCCATGCACTCTGAGCAGTATGTTTCGTCTGTATAGCATGCAAGAAACAATATTTTTCATTGTATCCCAATAATACATCAAATTATCCTTGGTGCTAAAAATGAGATTGCCTAAATCCATAAACATGAATGTTTTACTAAAACAGTTGGATAAATTACTGTAGCATCAATGCAGTCTAAATACAATGGCTATAACATTGAACAGACTTTAGGAAGGAACAATTATAATTTTTTTTTTTACAAACGATCATTCATAAACAGGATTGGTAATTTGGAAGCTCTTTGATTGCAGAAATTACACAGGCAGTGCCTATTCTTTGAATAACATTGAATTGGTCAGATGTAAACCTTTTTTCCACTCAGGGAAAAACAGATTCCAATTAGATTTTCATATTTTATGGCTTATAAACATGTCACAAGACCAGACTCATGACAAAGTTTGTATTTACATTCTTTGGCCCGTTTTTACACACTGACAGCTTTATATAGCTTTTTCCAGAGCAAGAAGTTTTGATTCTATTGAAGTCTAATTAAAGGTGAAGCAATAACTTGAAATTTTGCATTCAAAGAGATTAGTATTGCAGTAACATTTGAATTCGACTAGAAATGCTTTGCATGATTTTTGAAGTACAATAATTTAGGCTTCAATATGGTTTTTTTTTGCTGGGGTTGGGGGGGCGGTGTTAGTGGTGGTGGTTGTTGCTATATTGCATGCAAGTCAACAAGAACTTTGTATTTTGGGAGCTTGAAGGCTCATTTTGTTGTATTTGTGCATTACACAAATGACAATAAAGTTGAATTGATTCTGTACTGTAATGGCTTACTAACTGTTGTCAGAAAAAAAAATCAAGTCATTGCAACTCAGTAAGTCACATGAAGGCAGAGCAGTGGGAATTTATGAAAAAGTACCTTTAACTTGGGGGTTAAATGGAGCAATACATCCAAACTAAGTTTGACAACGCATGCACCACTATGCATTTAAGTATAAAACAATTTAATCCAAATTAAAGATTTGGCATTACACACAATTTTAGATATATTCATGAAATAATGCATTACAGCAGTTAGGAATATACACCTTAGTTTCATAGAACAGAATCACTACAGTGCAGAAGACGACCATTAAGCTAATTGAGCAACCCAGATCCTATAACCTCATTGACTCTGCTAATCCTCTGACATTAGTGGGCAACTTAGCATATCTTTGGACTGTAGGAGGAGCATCTGGAGAAAACCCATGCAGACAGAGAGAATGAACTCTTGCAATGAACAATTGCACAGAGTCCAAAAATTTTACTAGCACAGAAGGTTCCACCCATGGAGTTTCTTTTAATGTCCATCACATCTTTAACCTCCCTCTGCCAAAAATAAAAATCAATTTCTAGGTTTAGAGGGCCTGTCTCCTGTGCTGTATTATTCTTCTACCCTAGGTGCCTATAGATCAATATACATAGTCCAAAGTACACTGGTTCTAGCAGATGTCTTTGGATCTGAATGCAAAAAAAAAACTCCAAACAGGTATTGCCAGTTACTTGAATTCAGTGTGCATTCATGTTAATATTCTAATGGAAGTGAAAAAATTTCACTGCAACACAGCTCCTTTATAAGTTCACCTAGGTTTAGTGATAATACATTTATCTTCAAGTCAGATCATGTGTTGTGTTTGACCACTAGCCCAAGTTTTGATCACAGAAGAAGTAATAATGGGTGGCATGGTGGTAAGCACTGCTGCCTCGCAGTGCCAGGATCCAGGTTCCATTCCCAGCTTGGGTGACTGTGTAGAATTTGCACATTCCATCCATGTCTGCATGGGTTTCCTCCCACACGCCAAAGATGTGCCGGTTAGATGGATTTGCCATGCTAAATTGCCTCTTAGTCCAGCTAGTCCACCTGACACCACATCCCCATAACCCCATGTATTGAGTCTGGGTGGGGTTTGTGTCGGTGGAGATTTGATAGGCCGAATGGTCTCCTTCTGAACTGTAGGATTCTGTGATTCAATGAATAACAGGGGAAGTGTTGCACTCCAACTTTAAGGGCATTCAAATGGTCAGCAGATAGGCACATGGATAACATTGGAATAGTTTAGGTTAGAGGGTCATTAGATTTGCTTCGACTAGTCGAAGCAACATTGAGGGCCGAAGGACCTGTATGGTGCTGTAATGTTCTGTTTTAAATCTCAGCTGAGATATTCAACATTAAGGCTCAACCCACCTTATTCAGTTGATAATCTTAATGCTGTGGTTATTCTACTAATAAAAACAAGAAGCGAGGTTTGTTGGCCTCTCTCTGTGGCGGGAGGCCGCACACTTCTGGTCACATCTTCTGGTCCTGTTGCTGTCAAAATTTCCATTGATTCCATCACACACTGCCAGGGAACGAATAGCAGGGGGTGTATCACTGGTGGGACCACAGAATCTCTCTGGCATGAGCAGCTGGGGAAGTCTGGCCAAGGGTCAAGTATTGAACCTTCAGTGGAATGTTGGGAAGATGGGATGTTTGAAGATAAAATGTACTGACCTCCCACCTAGAATAACGGTCATTTTAAGTGATGAAGTTTAGTATATAGTTAAGTACTTTTTCTATCTTAAGAAAATTTCATAAAAATTTATTTCTTCCCAAATTGTCACAGACAGCATTTTATAAAAAAGCATTATAAAATTCAGAAAGCATTGAAACATTTTAGAATTATGAACCCAAAACATAGAACAGTACAGCACAGGAACAGACCCATTGGCCCACGATGGTGAATAGTTACACCGAGTTCATTTTAATCAAAGCGGGGAAGATGAGACAGGCTACTGAACATGGATTTGATTGCAAGGAGATTTTTTTGGATAGCAACACACTATTGAAGCTACATCAGGAGTTGATAAGTCTCTACTTCAAGTGACTGACAGCCTTGTGGTCAAAGTAGCAGCTTTCAAAGTGAAAGACTAGTGGATCAAAAGGAATAGCAAAAAGGTCAGCAGAGTTACAATTAACATGACTACATGACATAAATCTCAGATCCACTCAAAAGAAACCAATGAGTATCTCAGCATTTGGGAAACAGATTTGGTAACATGAGAAAAGAGTTGCCTGGAGCACAAAAGATCAAGGCTGGAGAATGAATGCTTGAACAATAGGGTGAATTGTGGCTTGCTTTTTTTAAAAAAATGTGCAAACTGGTTCTTTGCTTGTGCTCTCTTTTCCATTTTTGAAGGCTTAACACTATTGTTCATGAACCATTTGCTGAATCAACAATTTCCGCATGTTGTTCGTTAACATCAAACCACGAGTTACCCAAACCAAACATTTATGGTGGACAGTGTTGAGTCATTTAAATAATTCTGTTTTATCCATTCATAGAATAATGATGCAGCTTATTCTATTACTGTAACTAATTCAGAATTTAGATTAATTTATTTGAATAGAATTTAGCTTAAGGGTTATATTCTAGACTTTTTTCTCAAGTGATAGCTACCCCAACTCATTACACCTAAACTACAAACAATGATTAGGTAAAACAACAATTGCATGCATGAGTGAAAGTACAACTCCAGAAAACCTCAAAAGTATTACATAGTCAATGAAGCACTAAGTGCAGTCACTGTGAAAGACCAACATTTGTTTAAAAAAACACACATGCTATCTAGAATAAAAAGCAAGCCACAATCTTAAGACCAGAAATTTAATTTGGAGCAACTCTATAAATATCGTAGCTATAATAGCAAGCCAGAGGCAGGAATTCTATGGAGGGGTAACTGACCCCATGACACCTTAAAACCAATCCACTGTCCAAAATTGGAATCAGAAAAGTGATAGAATATTCTCCAATTGGGGCAGCATGGTTGGCAGTAGTTTTGTTCTGATAGTTGGTCATTTAAGAAATCAATAACACCTCCATGCAATATCTTGTACCTGCAAATATAGGGCTGTGAAACATAGAACAGGAGCATGAGGCCATGCACCTTCCAAACCTGCTCCACCATTCACTTCTAGTGCTGGAGAACAAATTTTCCCAGTGGCTGAATAGATTTCCTCTGGGTGCTCTGGTTTCCTTCCACAGGTCCAAGTGTGTGTGGATTAGCAATGATAAGTGAGAGATGTTCGTGGTGATAGGGCCTGGGCAAGATATTTTTTTTTTTAAAAGAGAGTCTGCAAAGAAGCGATGGGCTGAATGACCTTTTTTTTTGCACTGTAGGGCTTCTAAGGTAATTGTCAGGATGATTGAAACTCCACCACTTAAGCAACTCAACACCAGCCAGAACAAAGCAGCCTGCTTGACTGGTACCTCATCTACCACCTTAAGCATCTTCTCCCTACAGTGTGTACCATCTTTAAGATGCAGTGCAGCAACACATCAAGGTTCTTCCAAACCAAAGATCTCTACTAAGGGCAGGGGAACAGACAGAGGAACACCACCACTTGCAAGTTCTCCTGCAAGGCATGCTTCACCAGACTTGGATATAAAATTGCTGTATCTTCACTGTTGCTGTGCCAAAATTCTGGAACTTTCTCCCTAGCAACATTGTGGATGTACCTATACAACATGGACTGTGGTGATTCAATAAGGGAGCATACCACTACCCTCTCAGGAGCAATTACAGACAGAGAACAAATGCTGGCCTTGCAAATGAAAAAAGGAAAGCTTAAAAATTTAATGTAGCTTATATTTTTATATAAAAGTATATTGTATCACATGATTTAGTCATGAAATGTCAGTAGTGTGTAGTTTGATGTTGTAACAGATACAATCTGACTTAAAACTATTACTTTCACCAGAACACAAAAACAGGGCGAGGAAGAGGGTATATTGAAAGCAAAATAGAAAGCTGGTTTGTGTTCCATGAAATGTGTTTTCTATTGTTCACGCGAGGGGAAAAACACTCTTTCACAATTATACTTTTACTGGTGGGTTCGACTAACAAACTTTAGTAGACAAAAGGTCAAAATGTTGACTCAATCAATTGGAAACTTAACAGAACAAGCTTCATTAATCACGCATGTCAGCCAGTAGTGTTTGGGTTCTCTTAAAAATAAAGAGGCACAAGATCAGTTTTCTTAGAGGGACAATGCATTCTTTTTATGGTCTGCTTCCCAGATGAACACAACACTGCACAACATGCTCTCTGGGGACTTGTGGCTAGACACAGCTCACTATTTAGATAGAAGGGGGTGGAGGAAGCAGAGGGAAAGGCATATCTTTCAAACAAAAAAGCCCACCAAATTTGGTAGTCATCTTCTGCACATCTTTCTTGATAGAACTGCTTTATTTACTGAGTACTTGCATAGCTCAAATTATATTGCACCATAAATCACGCTTTGAACAAATTTCAAACTTACTCAACTGTAAGAGTGTCATGTATTTTAAAATACAAGCAGTTAAATGAAATCTGCAAATTGCTGTGGTGCCTAACACATAACCAGGGTCACAGTCTGAGGATACAGTTTAAAATATGAAAATAGATTTCTGAGAATGGTCAGTCTGTGGAATTTGCCACCACAGAAAATAGTTGAGGTCAAACCATTGTATGTTTTCAAGAAGCTGTTAGATGTGGCACTTGGGGTGAAGGGATCACAATGAGTTGTATGATCAGCTATGATCATACTGAATGGCAGGACAGGCGAGAAGGGCTGAATGGCCTCATGCTCCTGTTTTCTAGGTGTGATGGCAGAATCACTCACTGTAGTCTGTGTTGTAGGTCCAGATGCAATTCTCCAACTCATTCACTTCATCCTGGACCACAACATTGTCATTTTTGACGACCAGTTCTTTATCCAGACACACTGAATAGTCTTGGGACATGAACCCAAAATCCCAGAGGAGGCTGTCCTCATGCATGCATAACTTGACTATTAGTTTCTGCTCAGCAATTCTGCAGATTGTGTTGTGGTCATTGTACACAGCAAACTATCCCACCTTCAAGAGAACAACGGTCTGAGATTGCATGGCTGTTTGAACACAACGAGGGTATACACCAACACTTCATGCACAAGATCTTCAACCAGCACTATATACCGTGACTTTTTTTCCTTTGGACTCACAGGAAGGAATCACTGAAACAACTACACAATGACATCAATAAGTTCCATCCCACCATGGGATGCTCTCCAGAATCAGTTGCATCCTTAGATACATGCACCTCCATCAAGGAGGGTTACCACAGCAGTTCGCTGTATTGCAAGCCCATGAATAACTTCATGATGCTCCACTTCTCCAGCTTTAACTACACGTTAATAGTAATCCCCTATGGACAAGCCCTCTGTATACACAGGATTTGCTTAGAGGAGGAGAAATGCAACAGATACCTAAAGATAGTGAAAAACGCCCTTGTAAGAATGAGGTATGCTGCTCGAATCAGTGAGCAACAGCGAGAAACCACACCTACCTCCTCATAACATAAAAATGGGACATGACTGACAGAGTACCCTTCATCACCCAAGACTTCCCTGGAGCGGAGAAACTACGATGACATCTTCTTTGGAGCCTTCAATAGCTCATTGATGAAGATGAAAATCTCACCAAGGCCATACCCACACCCCCACTGTGTTCAGACAACCATGCAATCTCAGACCATTGTACATAGCAAACAACCCAGGCTTCAGGAGAACAATGACAACACAATCCGTAGGAATGCATGCAAAAGGACAGTCTCAACTGGAATCTTGGGTGCATGTCACATTACATATAACCCCCACCATTTGGTCAGAGCATGCAAAATCCTACTAACTGTCCTGGCTCGAGATAATTCACATCTGTGATTATCCCTCTCTGCTCACACTGTTTGTATCTGACAAGACTCACATTCCAACCATTCATATTACAGTCTGTAATTATCTTCCAATTGTGTTTTTGCAAACTTATTTCTCCATTCACGTGAAGGAGCAATGCTCTAAAAACTCATGATTCAGAAAAAAATGTTGGGCTTTAATCTGGCATTATGAAACTTCTTACCATCTCAAACAGGAGGGAATTTATCCATCTCTCATTGATAATCTTTTGAATGTCAATCGTTGAATCGTCCACTAACATCCTAGGGGTTAACACTGATCAGAAACTTAACTAAACCAATATTGTGGCTGCAAAAGCAGGTCAGAGGCTGAGAACTCAGCTCCTAACCACAAGGCACAAGCCAGGAATGTGATGGAATACTCTCCACTTGCTTGATGACTGCAAGACCATTCAAGCTTGATACCATCCAGGATAAAGCAGCCCACTTGACTGGCACCCCATCCAACACCTCAACATTCTCTCCCTCATCACCAATGCACAGCTACAGCAGAACGTGCCAGCTATTAGATGCATAGCAGCAACTCAAGACTCCTTCAATAGCAACTTCGAAACCCACAATCTCTATCACCTAGATGGAGGAGAGCAGACAGACATTCATTGGGAAATCATCTGCAAGTTCATATCCAAGATTGAGTTGGTGGAATATTGCTGATTCTCAACTGTTTCTGGGTCAAATTCCTGGAATTCCCTGTGTAACAGCATGTGGGAATATCTACACTTGACAGACTGCAATCATTCAAGAAGGTAGTTCATCACCAACCTCAAAATTGGTTGGGGTAAATGGAGTGTTACTGTGTTATAGAGTCATTCTGTGGCACAATATTACAACTACAAATGCCACATAGGGCTCTCGAAACAAACACACCATCATTCTATATTCTTTGGATTACTACTTATAATCTTGGACAATAATTAATATATTTTAGCAATGCATAATGAAATATTTTACAGTCTCTGCAAGAGTGCTGTAACTGATATTAGTGTACCTGGTTTCAGAAAGGGAAAAGGAAATGGCCAGTTTGTCATTCCTCATGATGATCAGGAGACTGTAACTAGAGGATGCACATGTGCTAACATTGGACACCATTAGGACTTGACTCAGCTGAGACCCATCTGAAGGGATAGTCTGTCAACATTGTCACCCGGGCAAAGTACTCTTTTAGAGAGTTGGTACAGGCTCACTGTGATGAATGCCATCCTTCTGCACTGGGTGGGATTTTCTGGCACCCCAAAACTGCATAATCCTGCCCAAAGTCAAAAGTACCTTTGCATGGTTTGCTCCCCACAAACTCCTGGGGTAAGTGGGATGGGAAAAAAACTTAAGATTGACCTGCTGTGTAGTTTCATTTAATCCTTTGTCTCATCAGAAGTTTCAACATAAAACTTACCCTCTTCAAATGTTGAGGACTGTAAGATGCAACAACTTGTACAGAATTTTCTTCATTTCACTTGGACCCCATTCTTCCTTCTAACCACTTGGTGTTCATAGTATTTTCCCTTCTTGACAGGAAATGATCTGACTTTAGCAATAAAGATGCTCATCTTTATGTCTTAAATCCACAGCACAAAACGTAGTTCATTTATCATTACATTTTCCTCCATGCCCACCTCTTTGGCCAGGTGTCCACCCCAGGTCCCCCACCCCAATCTAGCTTATCCCTCAGCAGACTTCTTAACCCATTTTCAATGTTCAGCAACTGTTTATATCTTTGCCTCTGTCCTTAGATGTTTGAACTGCCAGCATTACATCAGTATATCAATCTCACCTTCCCAATCTTGCTGCACTCCACTTTCAAGGTCTATCGTTAAAATGATCAAACTGGCTAACAAGGTCGAAGTTGTTTTATCTTTAGAACTGACACCACCAATTCAGATTTTCCCGTCTCCTGGTTGATGGCTGCATCATTGATCATCAAGCCCACTGTTTCCAGAATTGACTTTAGCTTCTCTGGAGATGTTTAACCTCAATGTAGAGATGCCGGTGTTGGACTGGGGTGAACACAGTAAGAAGCCTGACAACACCAGGTTTAAGTCCAAACAATTTATTTGATAGTAAACTCATACAAGCTTGTTTGAGTTTACTATCAAATAAAATCAGTTGGACTTAAACCTGATATTTAACCCCATCAGGGCTTCCCATCCCCTGTCTCCTTCCCAAGATTAGCAAACTGGAGTTTCTTGGTAAACCTCCCATTTTAGTCTGCTGCTACTCCAAGTGAACTGAATTTTTTTCCTCCTATCACGGCTAATCTTTCTTCCTTTGCCTGATTATTCCTCAACTATATTTATGACAATTCTGTTGCCCTTGATGTTCCCTGGCCTCCATTCTCTCCTTTTCACCATGGACACCCAGTGTCTCTGCACCTCCATCCTTTATATAATGTTGCATCTCTGCTATTAAGTTAACCTTGTGAATCCTGCATATCCAACTCAGCAGGGTTCAGGACTGCAAAAAGTTTATTCTCTTAGTAAAATCTTTAAAATCAACTTTTCACACATCCAAATGTTAACCAAAATCTTCAGTTGAGAGCTTGGGAGTAGTGCATCCAAAACTCTACTACCCATCTGCGAGTTCACATCAAAGCCATCACCCATTACCCCTCTGACTCTCAGTTGGACCACTGAATTTCAAAATTCTCATCTGTGCCATTTATCTCCATAACCTCCTCCAGTCCCACAATCCTGTGCTTATAAAATTCCAGCCTCCTGCCTGTCCCTGATCTTCATATCACCATCAACAGCTGCAGCTGCTCAGACCCAGGAATTCCCTCCTTAAACCTCTGGCTCTTTTTCTTCCTCTCCATGAGTCATGTCTCAACACCCACCGTATATTGACTAAGGTTTTGTCCTAATATATCCTCATGGCTCAGCGTCAAATTGCATTGAAGCTTAATTGCATTTGACAATTGCATCTGTGAAGTTTCAGGACTTTTGAGATGTTAAAAGCATGATATAAAAAAACTGCATTGGCCTTACTTACTTAATGATGCATTTATCAGCAGAAAAATCATTTATATCTTGGAGATATACACATGAGCCTGGTGTGTATAACACATCGATCAGTAGTGATTCAGAAAGTTCCGCCTTGAGCATCCAAAGATTTAAAAACAGCCATTCCCCAAACAAACAGCAGCTTATTCTTTCGAGAAATTTTAGGTGCTTTGATCTTGAATGTTTGTTCACAAAACAATTTACGTACAAATAATTAGCTAACAAAAAGGTCAGGTAGCTGCTAAGTGTATTTTAAGCAAAGGTGAATGGCTGGCAGGCATCACAGGGGTGATACTTTCATTCTGCTAAACTACTTTTGTAGTGCAGTGGGCCAGTAGACTCTGGTAGAAGCTGTTTTGTGGGATCCCCACTGGGTGCCACAACCTCCGGGCATCATCTAGTGAGATATTTCTGGTGCCAACAGTTTGGTGCTGAGCTGTCTAATATAAATTGGATGCAAATGTTATTAGCAGGCCCTGGACTGAAGTATTTCACTCCAGGGGTTTAATGTAGCTTCCCAATTGCAGGGAGCTGGCGGCACAACTCACTTGAATGAGGGGGGTGGGGCAATTGAGGCCACACAGAGGGTCAGGTGCTGGGCATTATCATCTTGGCAGTGTCAGTCTGGACTCCCCCAGCACTGCCCAAGAGGCAAAGTATCAATGCCCAAGAATAGGGGAGTGCTAAGGAGGTAGTGGTTCCAGCTGCCACTCTGCATTTGGATTGAGTGACAAGGGAGGGAAAAAAAAATGGGAGGGAGGTTGCATTACTAGCAATGCAGTGGGGGGGGGGGGGGGGAGGAGGAAAGAGGGGGTGGGTGGGTTTGCAGGGCTGGCCAGTGATTGGATGGGGGGTGGGGAGGGGAGGGGGTGTCAGCAGACAGGGGCCATTGTGCATGCCCCAATCTTAGCACTAACACATTGGTGCATGCAGTGGTCTGTTTAGCACTCTGATGCCAGCCTCTCCAGGTGAGAGCAGGCCCCAACCACTGGTTTCTGCAGTGAATCACACTAGCACACTCTGCACTTTTCAGAGAGAACGATTTTTAAAATCCCACTGAAAAAAAAGTTATGTGAATCCGATATTGGGAGAATTAAACCTCCCCCACCAATGTTTATGAATGTCTGGTGAAATTATACCAGTGTCACTTTGAAACATTCTAGCCTCATCTCTGCAGTGCACCATTACCACAGCACCAAATATCCTGAAGTAAAAACAAATGCAAATTCATAAATGGATGCTGGAATACCTCAGCCAGACAGCATCTGTGAAGAAAGAGTCAATATTTCAAGTCCAGACTTGCAACATTAGCAAATAGCCTGAAGTGTCTTTTGAATGTGTTGAGAATTTCTCCACTTGCAATATTATATTGTTTTTCAGTTTCATCACAAATCTCAATGTTAAAAAAAAATTAAAGGGTTTTCTGCAGTCCTTCTCTAAAGGTGCAAATCATCTGCCCCAAGCTATATCCACTTCCATTATATCACCAACTCCATTCCATCTCAGCTCATCTGCTGCCAAAACCATCATCCATCTCTAGACGTGACCATTCCAAAGCACTCATGGTCAACTTCCCATGTTCTGTACCCAAAATGCTGGGCTTTATCCAAAATATTGTGGCCAAAGACTGCATTCCCACCAATTCCTTCACCTTCTTCTCATTAATCTGCTTTGGCTCCCAATCAAGCCATGCCCTGAAATTAAAGTTTTAATCCTTATTTCAAACCTCTTATGACCATAACCTCTCCTTCAGTAATTTCCTCAAACTTCAAAGGCGGCACATTGGCCAGCACTGCTACCTCAATGCCAGGGGCCTGAGTTGGGTCACAGTCTATGTGGAGTTTGCACATTCTCTATGTGTGTGGGTTTCCTCTGGGTTCTCCGGTTTCTTCCCACAATCCAAAAGTGTATGAGTTAGGCCATGCTAAATAAACCATAGTTTTTGGGGTTGGTGGGGGGGGGGGGGGGGGGGGGGGGGGGAGAGAAAGAGGGGGATTAGTAGGCTAAGTGTTGAGGTTATGGGGGTAGGGTGGGATTGTTGTTGGTGCAGACTTAATGGGCCAAATGGACTCTTTCTGTACTGTAGGCATTCTATGGTGTCTGCATTCCTTTAATTCTGGCCAGCAAGCACTTCCAATTTTAAATTGCTTCACTACAGGTGGTCATGCCTTCAGCTGCTTGCACTCTAAGCTCTGCAATTCCACATCTTCACTTTGCTTTCCTGCTTGAAGTCATTTCTTATAAAGCTACTTTGACCAAGCTATTGGCCATCTGCCCCAATATCTCCTCATGTGACTGAATCAGATGTTATTTTGTAATACTTCTGCAAACCCCTGGGGACATCTTAGTACATTAAAAAGGCACCAAATATAAGTTGATGCATTTTTAATGCACTCAGCTGCAACTTGAAGTCTTGCATATGCCTGATAAAAATGCACAAGTACTAAAGGGGTTCAGGGGAAGACAATAACTAACCTACATTTACTATATGACAGCAGAATTAATGACAACCAGTACAGCAGACAAAAAGAGCAAATTAACAGATTAGCATTTGCCAAGATCAAAAAGGGAAGATTAAATAGCATGTTCTTATAAAGCATTAAGAAACATTATCTCTCACACCCCTTTTAATCATATCCTAAAGTAAAATCTCCTGTTTTGCAGCATAGTTAAATTCTGACACAATTAATGACCTTTCATTAAACCGATATTGTTCAGTTATCAGCAATCTGACTCTCCACATGCTGTGTGCCGGAATTGTTTCAATGGGTAACAACAGAAGTGGAAAGAGCAGGGCAGTGGCTGTGATTCAAACGTCACAGGAACAGGACAAGTGACTACAACTTGGCAACGTAAATGGAACAATGGTCAGAGAAAAGGTAATAAAAAGTCAAAAAGGTAGTCCTTCAGGAAGCTCTTGGCAAGAGATTTGAAGGACAATTTAAGGATGGAAATTGTATGCTGAACTATGGGTTGATCAAGGTTGCAAAAGTAGTTATAGGCACAAAAGTAAGGATTTGGGAATTGATATCTTGGGAATAGGGAGTGAGTAAAGATTAGGAAGGATACAGATGATGGGGAAATGGGAATTAGCACAAGATAAGATGCAGGTGGCTATAGTAGTAAATAAGATGGACTACACAGATTTCATGTCAGGTGGTGTTAGAATTCACTCGGAGTCAGGCTTGACTTGTATCTGTTGGAGGTTAGCAAAATAAGTGGTGATTTGAAACCTTTTAAGGTTCTGAGAGTACTTGACAGGATGGATACAGAGAATGTTTCCTTTTGTAGGAGAATCAAGAACTCGAGCCTAGTGTTTAAAAATAAAGGGTCTCCCATTTAAGTCAGAGGTGAAGATTTTTCTCAAGTGAGTTGAGAAACTTTGGAATTGATAAGCAGCTGAGGCAAAATCTTTGAATATCTTTAAGGCAAAAGGTGGAAAGATTCTGGGTAGGCAAGAGCGTGTAAGATAATTACGGTAGGCAAGAACACAAGGTTGGAGGTTAGAATTAAATCAGGAGGAGATTATTGAATGATGGAGCAGGCTTCGGGGCAGAGTGGCCTTCACTTGTTCCTAATACAAATGTTTGTAGTGATTGGCCACATTATGCTCAAGGAAAGTCCATTTTATAAGGGGCTGGGATTTAAACCAGAGCTTTTGGCTCAAAAGGCAAGAACACTATCCATTGCACCACAAACATCTCACCCAGCCCCGAGTTAACCCCCATCATAGGAGTTGGGTAGGCTCTGAAGCTGCTAGTCCACCTGCTATATTTAAATAAATAACCAAGGGTAAATGAGGCTTGTTACCAAGCTAATTGATCCACACCATAAAACATTTGGTGTAGGCACTCAAGCAAAAACAAGCAACTGGATTTTTTTTAAACTACATTCAAAGGACAGGAAGGTATGAGGGTGGGTGGTATGATTTTTCAGGACTCTCTTTTACAGATCTAGGAAGGAGAAGTGACCCAGCCAAGATGTAACTCCCCATCCTTAAACTTAACTCCCACCACCCCACCTATCTGAAAACTGGTCTTGGCCCAAGTCCCTGGAGTTCCAGGATCCACGGGCCTTCTTACTCCACTTGCTGGGAGTCCTGACAATGATCACTGATGTGCTATTGCTGCTACCAGAACTAAAATGGAGCTGTTGGCCAAATAGATTGGCTGGAACTTGAGGGCATGACTTCCTCCCCATGAAGGGGCAGAAAGGCTACCCACAGCACACTGTGATTATGATCTGCCCATCTCATATTATTCAGCCCAAAGATTCTGCGACTGCACATTTTTACCATGAAGCCAGACTCAAGAATTGCAGATCAAAAGATATAGATACTGTGTAAAAGAACTGATCCTAGGGCGTGAAATTCTTTGGCCAGTTTGCACTGGATAATCTTTGAAGTGCCCAGGAGGATGGGGTAAAGAGGGTGTCCCTGGGCATTGCCAGCTTGGCAGAGCCAGTCTGGTCCCCTAGCACTGCTCACCAGGCAGTGCCATGGAGGGGCAGGGAGGGAAAAAAGTCCACTCTCCCATTGGTGGAGACAGAGGGAGGGAGGCAAGCGATCAGGACTTCTTGAGAGGCAAAGGCAGCTGGAGGAGCAGTGATGCTGGCCAGAGCCACAACCCTGCAATCAGGAAGCCAGCAATAGACGACACATGGACGCTGACATTGCACCCATGTGCAATGGTCCATTTAGCACTATGCTGTTGGCCTCTCCAGTAAGAGCAGGCCCTTTCCCTGGATTTTTAATGAGATTTGTGCAGTGCACAGAGTGTGGGAGATTCACTTTGAAAATAAAACAGCAGATTTACCCTAGTTTTTAAGCAAATTTGACACTCGAATCTTTGAGAACCCCACCCCACTTCTGATGAATTTCATTCATCCAACGTATATTAAAACATCCAAGTGCTTTACACAATTATTTTTGTGCAGTGATTTATCTCTGTATTTGTGTAGAATACAAAAATATAAGCACTCAGGGAGTTGTCTTGATGATTTACTGAATTGCGCTTTGCAAGGCACAGTACGGAGCCAGAGAGCATGAAAGCCCCAAATTGAAATTTTTTTGCTGAAATTGTTGATCTCACTGGTGCTACTTTAAACTTGCAGGAAAGAACACCACAGCATTTCCACCACTTCATTTTAACCATTGCCTAGAGTGCAAGCAAATTCAGGGTCAGAATCAACTGTGACCATTTCTGGAAAGCCCAGGCTTAAATCAAGAAAATACAACTGTTTAGAGAAGGGTACTGAACATGCCTACATGAGAGAAAGGGGTGGGAAATCAGCGATAAAAACACAATCTTAGTGCCAACATGTTATTGGATTTTCCTGACTTCATGGGATAGGTATTAATTCAGACATGGTAGGATGTGTGCATCTCAGAGCTCCTGGGGTTAGATCATGTGAAGATGAAGCCACTTAAAGGCAATATATCAAGGAGACAAAGATTGTGGCAAAATTAATGAGGTACTTTTTAATGAATTGAAATCTCAGTCTGCCTACATTTAAGGGCCATTAATGCAGCCAGATTGCTTTGGCAATGAAGCATCAAATGCCAGTGCAGAAGTTGACTTTAAATTTAGCAAGGGATGATTACTTGCATTTTGCATGTGGAAAAAAGCTAGAATTCTCAAAAGTGATAAACTTTGTTTTCACAATAGGAAAAATTTTTATATAAATGACAACCAAGTTAAAAAAAGTGAAATTAATTTTGTGATAAGTGAATTTAGGTTTGTGTTGTCTTTTCCAAAAGCCTCAGAAAACAAACATTCATGCCATAACAGTTCTCTAGTGATTAATGCAGCTGTACAATTCCTATGACTAATTCCACACTGATGTGCCAATTTTACTGCTTCTGAGAAATTTCAACTGCAGCGTTCTGGTTCAGACACATACTAATTGCAAATTTCAGCAGAAAAATCGTATCTTTCAGCCAGAAGTATGGAGGCCTAGAAGAAGAGACGAAGTGCACACAGAATGTTTGCTTCTGAATTTCAAGATTGATCCAAAGAGTGCATCATGTGTTTTCAATCTCAAACTGGTGTCTAAAGCTATTTAAAAGGATGTAACCACACTGCGCACCATCACCCAAACTCACCCCCTTTATCCTCTCTTCTTAAAGGAGGATAAGAAGAGATCCTCCTAGTTAATCTTCCTAGTTAACTTTCATCTCCCCTTGCGTCCTGTTTTCTGAAGGCAGGAACACAGAACTTGTGTTACCATGCGGATCAGTGCTAATAAGCCTGATCAATAAAAATGTAATTGTAGGGAAAGAACATCGAAAATCAAATTTTATCCTTTAAAATTAGAGTCTAACAAGGACACCAGCAACCAAAGCAAGACTAATTTTTCCCTTCTATCCTCCAACAAGCTATCTAGCCTAGATAATATTACAAAACAGGCAATGGACCAAGGGTTTTATTTTTCTCTGCGAATTAGCAGCACACAAACATAACCAGATTTCCTCTCTCCCCATCGCACATTGAAACATCAGAACATAGTTCCTATAACCCTTTTAGGAAAAGGGTGCAGTGAAATTCAAGACTTGTTCTGCTCCTAGGCAGGATTTCCCACAACCAGATCAACTAGCTGATCAAAAACAAGGGCAAGAACTTTCAAAGCAATGTGGTGCCACTCCTTAAAAGAAAAAAAGCACAAGGGAGGATATTCACATATTAACACTCTGCCCTGGGTGGAAGATAAATGAACAGCAATATTAAAAATGGAAATAGCTGTAAAGCTAAAATCATAGTCAGTATATATACTGAGAAAAATACAATGGAGTTTTAGTCTTATTTTAGAATAACAAGTTAGAATACACTGGGAAATTGGTCAATCTGATGAGCACACTGTTTAAAGTGCAAATCACCTAGCCTTTTTGCAAGTGAAAGATACAGCTGGAGTTTTGAATCACAAAATTTCTTGCCAATTTGCACTGCTCAACTGTCAATCTCACAAAAATGGCAGCATTGCCTCAATCCTCCTGCAGGTTTTACAAAAATGCATGTTAATTTGCAGATTATACTTGTTGCAGAGTTGTGGCTAGTACTTGGCAACGCAAGTATCCTTTTAAAAAAAAATGAATCAATAGTCTGCCACCTCTCAAGTTGTGAACTTCATTATAACAGAGCATCAGTGCAAGCTGCTGTTCTCTAGCAATTCTTTCTCCATAGATGCTGCCTGACCCGAATTTGCAACATGCAGTTGAATTCTTTTTTTGAATAGAGCAATGGCAGCAAAAGGTCATTTTGTGCTACTTAAGTCACGAAGATTAAGAATTGACTGGCAATACTGGAACACTGAATAAGAGTAGAGGTGTTTCCAACCAAGAGTGATTGCCTATCTACCTACAATGCCAGAATTTACATAAAGTTCCAATTTACGGACCCAACTGGTGAATTCTGGAATTCAAGTTCCTCCATTTTTTAAACCTGTTCACTAACATTTTCTTATTCTATTCTCCAAAAGGCAACAGCTCCTAATAATTTGAACTTCCATTATAGGTTGCTAGGTAGCAGATTGATGCAAAAATTCTACCCGATTATCTGGCTGGAGTTTTGAGGATAAACATTAATATGTAAAAAAGCTTGGAACAAAACAATTTATTGATCAGTTCTCCTAGAGACATGATTTTCTTGGACTGCTCTTGGATTTTGAGAGCATCCTAGTGCTTCACGTCATTAGTATACACTTGACCTAGACCATTTGATGGGCAACACAACAGCTCAGTGACTATTGCTGTGCTGTGCAGATACATGGATTTGGGCCTGTGTCTGTGGGAGTTTGCACATTCTCCCTGTGCTTGTGTGGGTTTTCTCTGGGTGCTCCGGTTTCCTCCCACATCCCAAAGATGGCTAACTGGCAAAAGAAATTCTCCCTAAATTGTCTCAAATTTGGTTTTTAATCCATAGATTTATAAACATAGACAGAGATCAGAGGTGGGAACATCAGGGTGGCGGCGCGGGCTCGTTGGGCCTGTTTCCTCTGCTGTTTTGTTCTTTATAAGAGGATGATTTGTCAAGCTCAGGGTTTTTTTTTACACCAAATAATACTGCAGAAATCAGTAGTAAATGAATAAAACTGCTCTAACCTGTGTGTTTAAAAATTTAATTGACATAATGGCAGTGATTATTTTTCTGTCTAAGGTTTAATTTTAGATTCAAGTTTTCTTTTTATAAATGTGTTTATATTTTAGATATGGTAGTCTCAGTGCACGGAAATAATTAAAACAGTACCATGCAGTGTGGGTACGTACTTGCACAAACTACATACTTGAAGTTTAATCCTCAGTTAATGATTTGGCTAATTTCAGGATCATAGACTATAACAACTGATGTGGGGGAGGGTATTAAGTCAGGAATTTGTAAACTTTGCTGGAAATTTGAAATTAGACTGAATAAAATATAATCAGGTTCAGTCACAATAACCAACACCCAATTTAGGGTTTGCATAAAAGTGGCTCTTTGAATGCAGAACTAGAAATAATTGGTAGTTCCAGATGCAACAGTAGCTTAAGACAATATTTCCAGAGACTGAGAAAGACATGGGCAAGTTCTGTAGAATTATCCACTTGAAGAATTTTATGGGCAATTTTCAGTGTAGAAATGCCAAGCGTTTTACATTTCCCTTTTTCTGTACATGGGCATTCAAGTGAGAAAACAATCTAAGGAGTCACTGTCTGGATTTGTTTTATGTGTGCTTTCATAGTTTAAGTTGATCAGTCACTGTACAGAGGATACTGATTTTTATAGATCCAGTTATCTGCTACTAGTGGTTTGAAGAGATCTATGAGTGATCAGAGGCAGAGAATAAAATGTGGTGGCGATGGAGGCCTTTCTGGTGCAGAGAATACATGCCGGAACTGGAATGCAGGATAAAAAGATACAAAGAAGCAAACAGTTTAATCTGAGACAGACGTGGGGACAAGATAGAAAGTGGCAGAAGAAAGGAATTGGCAACAGACTTTAAAAAAGCCAATGTTAAGCTGGAGCAAATTACTGAACATCTGCAACTAGATAGTACTGAAGGCTATCTGACATAGAGGCAGCGGAATAACAAAATAGAGCTGGATATCATCAGCAGCAGCGTTAGTCTATGCCCACAGATGATGTCACCAAAAAGGGAGCATGGAAACAAAACAGCAGAGATTAAAAAAGGAACAATAACTGGAGATTAATTGGGTATAGTCAGATAAGCAAGTAGGAAAAAACAATTCTAATGAGCACAGCAATGAAGCAAAAGTCTTGATGTATCAGTGTGGTGACCAGGTCAAAGCAGCAGAGTGATCATGGACGCATAATGCGCCATGCTTTTTTTTTAAAATTCAGTCCTTGATAGTCAGATATGCAACTACAACATTACCTTTTCCAGTAACTTGAGCAAACTGTCACATTTTCAAAAAAATTATTATTGTCATACATATTGTTAGTATACAGTGAAAAGTATCATCTATGTACTAAGTTGACAAAGCATAACAGAAGGAAAAGGATAGAGTGCAGAATGTAGTGTTACATTCAAGGCTAGGATGTAAAGAAAGATCAACTTAAATGAAGTTGGTCTATTTAAAAGAATGATGGCAGCAGGCAAGAAGCCGTTTGAGTCTGTCATTTTAAATGTCTTCAATTACAGTAGATTGTTTAAAAAGCTTGGCTTACAGTTTAAAATACAAGTTTAACAACCTTTCCAATTTAAAGAAATCCCAGTTTTATTTCTTCCCATATAAGCAGGGTAGTCATTATGTTCTTATTCTAGGTTCACATTATTCTTCTCAATTAATATAGTTCATTCCAAACAATTAAAGTTCAGAAGTGTTATATCAGCATGATACTAATCTCCTTTTATAACCCAATTCAAGAAGGGGGATTTGGACAATGTCATGGTCAACTGGATGACCATCCAATGCCTATTGGCCTGCAGGTGATAGCACAGAGTCTGTTCCAAAGTTACTCAAAAGATAGTTTTCACACCAGGACAATTTGAAGGCAAGTATAGTAAACCTACTTGGACCTTTCCATGACAGCTACACTTCAACTTTCTCCGTGACAAATTTCCCATGTACATAGCAAATCTCTACCCAGCTCAAAATGCTGAGCAATAGAAAGACGACAACTCCTACTTATTGCTTGTGGAGCTTAAAATTTGACAAAATAATCAGTGTGACTTGGTCACAAAAAAAAAATCAATTTGTAGATTTGTATAGCAAGGAGGACGCAAGACTGAATACTATTCTACACACATCATATAGTCAAAGTAGCCAAATAACTAAATAGGTAGAATTCTGGCCCTTGAATTTCAAGTCCAAAGCTTACTTAAATGGACAGCAAGTTCTGGCTGGTCTCACTTCAAATGCACAAAACCAATTATAATTTATTCTGCCACTGTTTTCTATTAGATCTTTGACGCGTTATTAAGTATACATATAGTGCAGTAATTGTGATTCAGGTCAATCTGCTTTAATAGCTTCTTGAAAAGCAAATCAAATGTATCCATAAGGGAAGTACACAGACTTTAACAGAACATTTTAAAGCAAAAATACACATTAATACTGGACCTTGATATGTTAGTACAAGATTAAGCATATGCTCACAATTTGCAACCCTATATGTTTGTCAAGTGATAAGTGTTATCAACAGTGAGAAATGCTAATCATAATATTGACTATTTCAATTCAATTTTTAAAAATTCATGTAGACTATTTATTGAGTTTAAGAGTATTTATTATAATCTACTATCAAACTCTTACAGCACAGGGGGAGGCCATTCAGCTCAATGTGTCTGCAGCAACTCCCCAAAGAGCTACCCATTCAGCCCCATTCTCCATCACCTTATGAATTCATCACTTTCGAATATGCATCCAGCTCTCTTCAAAACTCCTATGGAACCCATTTCTACTGCTCTCCCAGGAAGCGCATTCTGAATCCCAACAACTCTGGGATGGAGGTTTCTCCTCATCTCACTCAGTTCTTTTGCTGACCATCTTGAAAATGTGACCCTGAGTCACTAACAGACCAACTCGTGGAAACAGAATATTCTTATTTACCCTATCAAAATTGTTCATAATTTTGAACATCTCAACAAAGGCATCTCTGAATTTTTTCTGTTCCAAGGAAAACAGGGCCAATTTCTTGAATATTTCTTTATACCTAAATTTGTTTATTCCTGGTATCACTCTTTGAAGATCCCCAGAATTGAACATATTCCAAAATGTGGCCTGCCCAATATGTAGAGGTCTACACAAGATCACTAAGATCCCATAAGCCTTCTTCTTAATACCTGTTTCGGCTCACCTGGCCATCTTCAAAGGCATGTGCACTTCAACCCCAAGGTCCTGCTGTTCCTGTACTCCCCTCAATTGTACCATTGAGCTTGTATTGTTGCCCCCATGTTTCTTTTACAAAAATGCATTACTTCACATTTTACTGCATTGAAATTCATCTGCCAGGTGAAGTTACTGTGAAAATCCTCTAGTTTATTATGGAATTTAAGAGTTTTTTTTATAACCTAATTTTAGATTACAAGAAATCTACAGCACAAATACAGTTCAATGTATCTGCAGCAGTTCCCAAAAGAGCTACCCAGTTAGCCCCATTCTCCATCACCTTGTGAATTCATTAAACATCATCTTTATAATTCACTATTCTCTCTAGCTTAGTGCTATCTGTAAATTTAGATATTTGGCCCTCAACACCCATCTATAAATCATTTATATAAAAATCAGAAAAAGCAAGGGTCCCAACACTAATTGCTGGGGATCACTACTTTCAACTTTTCTCCAGTCTGAGGAATGCCCATCTATACCTATTTTATCTATTAGCCAACTTCTAATCCATGCTGCCAAAGACCAATCACAAATACTTCTAATCTGCTAACTAACTTGCCATTTGACACAGTATCAAATGCTTTCTAAAAGTCCAAATATATACAACATCCACGGCATTTCTCTCATCCATTGCCTGTGTCACCTTGTTAAAGAAATCAATTAAGTTTGTTAAAAATGATCTGCACTTGGAAAAACTATATTGGCGGACCAGTCCTCATTTTGAATACTTCAGATACACTGAGTGAAAATGACCCATGTAGTGGAAAGATTTGGAAGTTGGGTGATACACTGACAGTGGTTAGCACTGCTACCTCAGATCTAGGGACCTGGGTTCAATTCCCAACTTAGGTCATTCTGCAAAGTCAGTATGCTCTCCCCATATCTGCATGGGTTTCCTCCAAGTGCTCCAGTTTCCTCCTAAAGTTCCAGAAAACATGCTGATTCAGTGAATTGGCCATGCTAACTTCTCCTTCAGTGTACCCATTCAGGTGCCAAAGTTTGGTGATTAAAGGATTTTCACGATAACTTACAAGTTTTCAAAAATTATTTACTAGTCACAAGTAAGGCTTACATCAACATTGTAATGAAGTTACTGTGAAATTCCCCTTCATTGCAGTGTTAATCTAAGCTTTACTCGTGGCATTAATAAATAAACTTAAAGTCAGAGGAGACAAGGCCAGTTAGCCTACTAAAGTTAATGTTAGTAATTAGTTGTAATCACAGGACGAAAGTAATCTCTATTGGAAAGAAACAATTGGTTATATGGTACAAGGGGGAACTGCTCCATATGAAGGCAAACCTTCATGAACTCAGTTGGTAAGGGGATTAAACCTGTGCTTGTTGGCATCATTGTGCACCACACTCTAGCTCTGACCCTCCCCCCTGCCCCACAGTCTGTTAAAAATCAGCCCTCTTTTCTACTCTCTCAGCTGGATATCTAACAATGTTAAAGAACCAAAAATGTCTTCTTAGTGCTTACTAAATTATCAGAGACATTCTTCATGTGTGGTACTCTACCATCTAATCCAAAATACTTTCACCAAATTTAAACAGTTCTTCATCCTATTATTTCATAACTCAGCTACTACACCACTTATATTACCAATTCCCCTGCTTAACTTTATTTTTGCTCTAGAGATTGAGCTCATTTCAACCTATTCTTGGAGGCCACCCATTACACATGGAGTCATTCCTGCTCTTCATTTCGAAATATCTTCAATTCTTGTACATCCCTTTTGTAGCATTGCAGCTGACCGCAGTAACTCCAAGTGTGGTCTGACAGCACATGTACAGCTTCAAAAAAAAATGCCACAGGATAATCACTGTGATCCTTAAACAGAAAAGCACCAATGCATAAAAATATGTTTTTGTATGCCATAATGGACAGAAAATAAATGTTCTGCTGAGAAAGTGTTAATTGTCTGCTGCTCATTGATAATGACACCAAAATGATATTTGAATTACTCTAATTTAAATTTACAGTGAAACTGGAATTCATCTATCATAAACTGAATGTGCCATTTTCTATTAAGTGACTCAACTTTGATCCCCACTCCAATCACAGGATAATCTAAACTTCATATTTTGTTTCAACATCTAAATTCTACCTGTGGTCCAAGTTATCTGCAGAATGTAAACAGTTTCCCCATAGCAGACCTGGATTATCAAGGCTAGATGTACTGCTTCACAGGCAGCTTTAGCTCAATACAAACAAGCAAATTTTACTTGAAGGCAATTACTATGCCAAAATCTTAAGTATGCAGCATGACATGGACGAGAAACATCTTGTAGAATTATAGAATCACAGTGCAGGAGGCGGCCATTTAGCCCATCAAGACTGCACCATCAACAATTCCACCCAGGCCTTATCCCCGCAACCTCCTATTTACCCTGTTGGTTCCCCTAACACTAAAGGGTAAATAAATTGCATGGTCAATCAACCTAACCTACATATCTTTGGACTCAGGGAGGAAACGAGAGCAAAGCCACGTAGTCATCCAAGGCCGGAATTGAAGTCAGGTCCTTGGTGCTGTGAAGCAGCAGTGCTAACCACTGCTGCAATGCCACCTGAATTTAAACTTCTATAAATTGAAAGACATCAACATCATTGAAACAAGTCCTCCCACCAAAATCTGTACCCAAATCTCCCAGCCGCAGTTCTTCTTTCCCCAGCGACTGTCTGTCTCAGCTTAGTTGCCTTCACAACTTCAACATCTTATGACATCTGTTGAATTTCCAAGCACATATCCCTAACATGAAGACTACCACTGACAACCCAAACTCAAACACTGGCGACAAACCAAATCTCCATTCATTACAGCAGGATGGGAAAAATCCCATTGGCATGAATAGATGGATAACTCAGGCCATGAGACTGAGGAAAGGTAGGTCATTTGGCCCATTGACTCTTCTTTGCCATTCATAACTAATATGATCTGATAGTCCTCAACTCCATTGTCGTACCTTAGCCTTGGGTCATTGCCTGAGTGGAGTTCTCCCCATGTCTGTGTGGGTTTCCTCCCACAATCCAAAGATGTGTGGGTTGATTTCATTGGTCATGCTAAACTGCCACTTAATGTCAAGGTAATTACATATGCTTATGGGGGTAGGGCCTGAGTGGGATTGTTATTGGTGCAGGCTTGATGGGTCAAATGGCCTCCTTCAGCACTGTAGGGATTCTGGGATAAATCATCAAGTGATAAGGAGCCTGTTTGGCCCACTGAGCCTGCACCAATGACAATCCCATCCATATCATTATCAACTTGGGAACAATTGGATACAAGAAACTGTTACTTGCAACAGCAATAACTTTCCTTTTCACAGCACCTTAAATGTAAGAAAATATCCCAAGACAAAGGATCTGGCATTAAGAAGTGTGACTACAAACTTGGAAGTAGGTTCAGGGGGAAATTCTAGTCTTGAGGACCTAGACAGCTAACAGCATGTCTACAAATATTGGAATAAAAGATTGCAGTAGAGACTAGTATTAGGGGGAAACCACTGGCTACCAATGTAGGTTGAACATTGAGGTAATTGTGGAGCCTGGTATAGGTTAAAGTGCAAGCACCAGAGGTTCGGACAAGGCATTGGAAGGAAGGTCAGCCAGAAGAACATTAGCGCAATTAAAACAAAATACCAATTTTAAGTTATTTAAAATTTAACAACTGATGAAAAAACATGAGCCTAGAGATGGCAATGGCATGACAGAAGGTTGAAACCAGAACTGAACCGGAGTCTTTGGTGCTGTGAGGTAGCAGTGCTAACCACCATGCCACCCACAGCTTTACAATTCAAAATCCTGGTTAAAAGGAAAACAGTATGTTATGGGACATAAACATGAAATAAATACATTTTTAATCAATAAGGCAATCAAGGGTTGTATGGATAAGGCAGGACAATGGAGTTGAGGACTATCAGATCATATTAGTTATGAATGGCAAAGAGTCAATGGGCCATATGACCTACTTCTAAGTCTTATGGGCCTGAATTATCCATCTATTCATGCCAATGGGATTTTCCCATTCCGCTGCAACGAACGGAGATTTGGTTTATCACTAAAATCTCTAACTTCCTGCAGCATGAGCATGTGGTGCACGGGCCATGGATTGCAGCCATGGTCTAGGAATGAGTACCATCATTCCTGCTTTGGGAAATAAGGCAGCTGCCTGCATTTTATAAAATACTGTTACAAGCCCCTTCCAGACAACATCCACTTTCAAAGAATAACAAATCTCCCTTTGTGTCAACCCACTGGCTGCAAGTTGTTAAAACTTCATGTACGATAGACACAAAATTGTTAAATCAAACATGTCATTCAGGTTATGGGACTGATGAAGGAATTGGATGAAAACTTTAGAACCATGGGTCACATATGTAGCTATCAAACTGTATGCAAATAATATTAAATAAACAATGTAAAAAATTGTGTTATATTAAACTAGTATAAGAGCATGTTTCTTCACCACTAACTAAAAACTTAAGCAATCTAAATTTGTATTTTGTTTTAACTGGCTTTAGGGTTTCACTCTGGACTGGCCTGAATATCAGGTACTGTACAGCTTAATTTAATGCCAGATCAACTAAAAAAAAACCCACTTTCAAATTGATAAAAACCACGCAAATTTAAATTGAACAACTTCTTCGTGTGCTGCACACAACACATTTATAAACTTTAGGATTTTTAGTGATTTTGTTGCACCGATTGTATACAGGAAATCTCCCAACTGGCAGACTGCCCTCAGCTAAACTGGAACCAGACCGAAATGCACCATTAAAAACTTTTACCCATAAAATAAATTTCAATCAACTGATTTTAATATGCAACACAAAAGGCAATACATCATAAAATCCAGAAGCTGTGATTTATAATTCAGTGATGTGCACTGCACGATAACACGCCAGTGGTTAACCTATAGATAAAATTATTTCAAAAATGTTTCCAATTAAGAGAGATTTCTCCCCCTGTGATCTTCAAGTCATTGCTTTCCCCCCGGCTCAAGTTACCACCAGTCTTCTCCAACAGCAACTGCAGACTCTGAAACGTCCTAGCCAATGTTTCTGTATGTTTATTCATCTATTAACGCATTAAACCGTTCAGGAAACACCTCATTTTCACTGCAGCACAATCACTGAATGTAAACCCATTGATGTACTGGGAGTCTTACAGTCACAATGATCACTTACGCTGAACTAAACGGACAGTCCGTTATGCCCTTAAGACAATTCTTGGTGTGATTGTTTAATGAAACGTACATATTACCAGCCCCCCAAAAAATATGAACTCAGATTATAAAAGGAAGACGGAAGACAGGACGGGCAAACCCATTAGGAAAAAAAATGACTAAGCCAGGAGTTCCCACTGGATAATAATGTTGACTTTATTATGATTCCAGAAGAACAAAAGTTGGGCAACAATTGCAGAAGAGGGGGTAAATAATTTTCCCATTTCACACTCTCTTTATAAAACTGAAGCGATATTGGCAACTAACACTTCCAAAAATCGCCAAAAATTTAAGCAACTCTGACACTCCTACAGTTAGATTTCTTGCACTAATAAAAAGTACAAAATGAAAACGACACGAGTTAACAAGCCTCCACTGAAACGAGAGAGAGAGAAAGAAAGAAAGGGAAAAGTTCTCAGGATATGTTCTCTTCGTTTTTTGTTGTTGTTGGAGGGACTGGTTGCTTACCCGCGAGATGGTTAAGGGTTGGCTATAGTCCTTGCCGCCTACTAATCTAAAGCCCCAGGGTGACGGTCCGTACAGTATCACTGGATGTGGCATTGTGAGCTGTATACACTGCGGCTCCAACACTCTGTACACTGCCAGTGAGAGCACAAACTGCAGCAATCCGCTTCTCCGCCTCTCCCTTTAAATTCCCTGCTTCCACATTACATCATCCCCTTTCTCCCCGCACCACTCACAACACAGACCCACACCCCCTCACGTGCCCATGATTGACAGCTCGGCCCTCCTGTTGCCGGAGCTATCGACACCTCCCTCCTCCCTCCCTCTGGCCAGCCCTTCCACGCAGGTGTGAACACTCTCAGAGCTCTCTGGGAATTGTAGTTCGCACGCCCCTCCCAATTCCTGGAAGCCTCTCCCAGACCTGCAAGTATCACCTACACAGCAGCCCCTCTGTGTCCAGGTATCACTCACACAGGTATCTGTAGATGATACCTGTGGGTGTGGGATTGCTGCAGTTTGTGCTCTTGTTGGCAGTATACAGAGTGTTGGAGCCGCAGTGTATACAGCTCACAATGCCACATCCAGTGACACTGTACAGACCATCACCCTGGAGCTTTAGATTAGTAGGCGGCAAGGACTATAGCCAACCCAATCCTCTATACAATCTCTCTATAGCAAAGACACCCAGGTGTCCACACAGCAGTCCTTTTGTACAATTCTCTGTAACAACTATATCAAGGTATCACCCACACAGCACCCCTAGGTACAACCCCTCCTTAACAATAATATCCACATATTACCCACATAGCAGCCCCTCTATACAATCCCTTTACAGCAAAGACATCCAGGTATCATCCACACAACAGCCTTTCTGTATAATCCCTCTACAAGCAAGGAAATCCACGTATTACCTGCACAGCAGCCCCTCTGTATAATTCATCTACAGCAAGGGCATACAGATATTACCCACACAGCAGTCCCTCTGTACAACCCCTAATGCACACTTGCATTTCCAGGGCTGCTCTTGGATTTTTCGAGAGTATCCTAGTGCTTCATGTCGTTAGTGTATGCTTGACCTGGATCATTTGATGAGCAACATGACAGCTCAGTGACTATTGCTGTGCTGTGCAGATACATGGATTTGGGCCTGTGTCTGTGGGAGTTTGTGCATTCTCCCTGTGCTTGCGTGGTTTTCTCTAGGTGCTCTGGTTTCCTCCCACATCCTAAAGATGTGCTCTTAGGCTGATTGCAGAACAAATTCTCCTTAAATTGTCTCAAATTTGGTTTCAATGCATAGATCTATAAATTTAGACAGATATCACGGGTAGAAGTGGGAACATTGACGTGGCAGCGCGAGCTCATTGGGCCGAAGGGCCTGTTTCCCGTGCTGTTCTGTTCTTTGTTCTTTGAGACGGGAAGAATACGCAAACTCCACAATGATAGTCACTTGCGATACTGTGAGGCAGTAGTGCTAACCATTGTGCCACATGCCACCCCACGACTTGAAACTTTTCCCAGAAACACAGAAACATTGAAACTAGAAATAGGTGTAGGCTATTCTGTCTTTCAAGCCTGCTCCCCTACTCATTTTGATCATGGCTAATCATCAAATTCAATATCCTGATCCCACCTCATCCCCCATATCTCTTGATCTATAGTTAATTTCTTCTTGAAATCACAAACATTTAGGCTTCAACTAATTCCATAGATTCACCACACTCTGGATTAAGAAATTTCTCCTCACCTCAGTCCGAAAAGATTTACCCTTACTCTCAAACTATGGCCCCTAGTTCTGGATTCCCCCACCATCTTTTCTGAATCTACCTTGACTAATCTTGTTAGAATTTTATAAGTTTCTACGGGATCTCCTCTCATTCTTTCAAACTCCAATGAATGCAATCTTAACCAGTTTATTCTCTCCCCCTAAGACAGACTTGCCATCCCAGGAATCAACTTGGTAAGCCTTTGCTGCATTCCCTCTGTGGCAAGAGCATCTGGGTATCACTCACACAGCAGCCCCTCCATGCCTGCTTGCCATTCAAAGAACTGTCTTACAATTGTCCTCTCTATCTAGGCAGTGCAGATCATGGGAAGTAACCATTCCCATTGGTGGAAGGGTTGAAAACAAGAGACCACAGCTTTAAAGTGATTGCCAAAAGGACCAAATGAGAGAAAACATTTTGTTTTAACCTAGCCAGTGGTTGCAATCTGCAATGCAGTGCCTGAGAGTGTGGTGGAGGCAAATTCAATTCCGGCTTTCAAAAGAGAATAAGGATAAGCATGTGACGGGAAAAAAATAATTGCCGGGCTATGGGGAAAGAAAAACGGAACTGGCTAAATTGCTCTTGCAGAGCTCTGGCACAAAGTTGAGAGACCAAATGGCCTCTTTCTGTGCTAATAACAATTCAACATTTTTATCTTGGCTTTACTGAATTTGTTGTGGTTTATTCATAGTTCTAGTAATGCAGAAACCAAATTAGTATGATGGTAGAAGGTTATGATCTCACAGGATTCTATGACAATGGCTGTTTTCAATTTTAGTACACATCTGGGATGTGGAATTTGCAATTTAAATGATTTTATAGCAAAGATGATGGTCCCTTTAGGTCATGTTTATAACTGTGTTATTTTGGGGAAAAAGTATGAAGACTATATAAAGTACAATTTTGTTCTAAGACCAAATTACTTGCAGTTGTCAACTGTTTGGCTGCCACAAAATCACTGAAATTCTTAGTAAGTACTGTTTTATTCAGAGGAAGTAGTTATCCGCAAAAGAAAAAATTAATGATGCAAATTAATACCTATTAAAGAAGAATTATTGACATTACTATCAAAGCTGTAGATTGATTTAATCACACACAAAGTAATACAGTAACATTGGTGTAACAAAATAATGTTTATTCATGCAATTTCCTTGTTTTTTTTTCTATTTTTAAACAATGACAGCCCATTTCTTTGGTTTTCAAGTGAATTTCTGTGACCCTTTGGTTAGCCCAGTCTAGAGCTTGAGCATCAAAATCAAAGTCAACACTTCACTGCAGTACTGAGAAAAACTGTATTGTTGGAGGGGTTATCTTTTGGATAAGACCTTAAACCAAGATCTCATCTGTCTGCTTGAGCGAATGTAAAAGATCCCATTGGCACTAACTTAAAGAAGATCAGGAGTGTTTTCATAGTGCCCTGGCCAATATTGATCTTTCAATCAACATTGCAAAAAATGAATTCATCGTAATCGCATGCCCACGTTTTAACATGACTGCTATTGAAAAACCACTTCAATTATTGTGAAGTGCAATGAGACATCTGGTGTTCATGAAAAGCACTATATAAATGCAAGTCTTTCTTTTAGCTTGATCATCTGTAAGAATAAAGAACATTAATTTACATTGCTCTTTTGAGATGCTTAGACTATTCAAAATGCTTCACTGCTTGTTAACTAATTTTAAGATGTGGTACTTGATGTCATGGCAGCAAACACGACAATCAATTTATCCACAGAAAATCCCTCAAATAATAATGCAAGGTAAGTTATCAGGTAAACTGTGTTAAAGGTGTTGGTTGAGGGATGAATATTGGCCAGGGTTTCAAGAGAAATCTCATGCCTTCTTCAAGTTGTGCTGTTGGGATGCTTACATCTCAGAGGGGGTAGAGAGAACTTCAACTTTACATCTCAGCTGAAGGTAGGCACTTCTGACAGTACTCTCTCTAGCCAAATGAGAATCTTGAATTTTCAATGTAAGTGCATCGCTGAAATTAGACCCCAAAATAGGCCATTTCTGCACCCATTCTTGTGTTCTCAAAATTATCAAAATGTAAGTGCAGGTTTCAAAAATAAAAAAGTACTGGAAAATGTTCATTTTTTTATTATTTCTGAAAATCTGGTTCTAATTGTACAGAATTAGTGAAATGCAAATGTAAGAAACTCATATAGGCCGCTTTAGGATTTAGCAAGCTTTATGTATGGGTGTGCTTCTAGAATTGACAAATATCCTATGAAGATTACGCTCCACATTTTGCAACTTTGTTAGCCCTGAAATTCATTTGCACCCAGCTTACATATGGCTTTAAGTGCAGATATGAGGGAAGCAGAACCAAAAGAGAAAATGCTGGAAAATCTCAATAGGTCTGGCAGTATCTAAAAGGAGAGAAAAGAGCTAACGTTTCAAGTCCAGATGATCCTTTGTCAAAGCTGAGATTTTCCAGCATTTTCTCTTTTGGTTTCAGATTCCAGCATCTGCACTAATTTGATTTTATGAGAGAAGTGGAAAATATTTATGGTTGAATCTTTGAACTAGGGTTTGAACTCATGACCTTTAGAGGAGAGAGTACCACCACTGAGCCAATGGTGTTTAACATTTTAAGTTTTCAACCGTTGCATCAGGTCTACTAAGTTTAAGTTTTAAAGTTTATTTATTGGTGTCATGGTAGGCTTATATTAACACTGCAATTAAGTTACTATGATAGTTAAGCCATGCTACTAAAACTCCCTACTCACAATCATAAAAGAGCACAGAAGTCCTTTGGATGGGTGACTTCAATGTCAACCATCAAGACTATCACAGTAACAGCAGTGCTGACCAAGCTGGATGAGTCCTGAAGGACTTATCTGCCAATTTGGGTGTCTGGCAAATGATAACAAAATAAATGCAAGGCAAAAATCTACTTGAGCTCATCCTTGCTAATTTAGAGTTAGGAATGAAGAGAGCACAGTGCTATTGCAGGCAAAGTCTCATCTTCACACTGAACACTCTCCATCATTACCATGCTAAATCAGATAATTTCAGAACAGGTCTATTAGTTCAAAGCAAGGTATTCCTGAGATTTGTGGGTCATTTGCTGCAATAAAATTGTACTCAACTTCAATCTGTAAACCCATAGCCTGACATGTTACTGTCACAAACATTCCCATCAAAACAACCCTTACTCAATAAGGGGTGTAGGATGGCATGCCAGGAATAGCATCAAGGAGGGTGGGATGGCAGGGGGGGACAGATTGTTCTACTGGAAAAAATGTACAAGATGTTATAAAGAACAAAGAAAATTACAACACAGGAACAGGACTTTCAACCTTCCAAGCCTGCATCAACCGTGCTGCCTGACTGAACGAACACTCCTACCCTTCCAGGGACCATATCTCTCCATTCACATCCTATTCATGCATTTGTCCAGACGCCCCTTAAAAGTCACTATCATATCTGTTTCCACCACCTCCCCCCGCAGTGATTCCAAGCACCCACCTTTTTACCCTCTGTGTAAAAACCTTGCCTCATAATCTCCTTTAAAACTTGTCACTTGAACTTTAAACCTATGCCCCCTTGTAATTGACTCTTCCACCGTGGGAAAAAGCTTCTGACTATCCACTCTGTCTATGTCCCTCATAATCTTGTAGACTTCCATCAGGTTGCTCTTTAATCTCCATCATTCCAGTGAGAACAAACAAAGTTTCTCCAACTTTTCCTCATAGCTAATGCCGGTCCTGAATTCCTATCAACTTACACTTGAAAGCCTCCCACATGCCAGATGTTGATTTACCTTCAAACATCTGCCTCCAATCTACATTCTCCGGTTCCTGCCTAATATTATTGTGATTAGCCTTCCCCCAATTTAGCATCTTCACTTATTTTTATCTACCGGTACCATAAAGCTTACTGAATTGTGGTCACTCTTCCTGATCTGTTCCCCTACTGAAACATCGACCATCTGGCTGGGCTCATTCCCCAAAACCAGGTCCAGTACCGCTCCTTCCCTAGTTGACTATCTGCATACTGTTTCAAGAAGTCCCCCCGGATGCTAGTTACGAACTCTGCCCCATTCATGCTCCTAGCGCTAAGTGAATCCAGTCAATATAGGGGAGATTAAAATCCCCCACCACAACAACTGTTACTTTTACACACTGCCAAAATCTGCCGATATATATGCTCCTTTATCTCCCGCTGATTGTTGGGCGGCCTATCATAAATCCCCCACACCATTCCTATTCCTGACCTCTACCCACATTGCCTCGCTTTATAAAATCCTCTGAAGTGTCCTTCTGCAGTACAGCTATTATATTTTCCTTAACCAATAGCACAACTCCCCCAACCCTTTTAGATCTCCCTCGATCCTGCCTGAAATATCTTTATCATGGAATATTAGGCTGCCAATCCTGTCCTTCCCTTATCTAAGTCTCTGTAAAAATAACAACATCATAGTTTTGAGTACTAATCCAAACTCTAAGTTCATCTGCCTCATCTTTTACCCTTCTCACACGGGAACAAATGCACTTCAGTTCACCAGACCCTTTTTGATTAGCAACCACACTCTGCCTGCTCTTTCTCTGAGTCTTACTGGCCCTACTTTCTAGTTCTCCTTCAGTTAATTCACCTTGCTTTGGTTCCCACCTCCCTGCCAAGCTAGTTTAAATCCTAACCGTGCGACACTAGCAAATCTCCCAGTCAGAATATTTTTGCCCTTCCACTTTAGATGCCGTCCCACTTGTACAGGTACCACCTCTCCCGGGAGAGATTTCAATGGCCCACATATCTGAAATCCTCCCTCCTACACCAGCTGTTTAGCCATATGTTGAATTGTACTATCTTCCTATTTCTAGCCTTACTTATCTCGTAGCACAGGGAATAATACTGAGATTAGAACCCAGAAGTCCTGCTTTTTAACTTTCTACCTAACTCCCTAACTGCTGCTGCAGGACCTCGTCACTCTTCCTCCCTATATTGTTGGTATCGATATATACCACGGCCACTGGCCATTCACCCTCTTCCTTCGGAATATTTTCTGCTTGTTCTGAGACATCCTGGAGTCTGGCACCAGGGGGGCAACACACTATCCTGGAATCTTTCTCACTTCTACAGAAGCGCCTATCTGCATCCCTAACTATAGAATCCCCTATAACTATTGGTCTAGTCCTCTTCGTCTTTCCTTACGTAAGAATAGAGCCACTGCTCTGGCTGCTGGTGCTATTATCCCCTGATTGGCCTTCCCACCAACAGTATCCAAAATGTTATACTTGCTAATGAAGGGGATGACCACAGGGGATTCTACCCTTTCTAACAGTCATCCATTTATCTGCTTGCACCTTGGGTGTGACCAGAGCTCTAAAGCTCCTATCTATTACACTTTCTGCCATCTTCATGCTCCTAAATGCATCCAAGTGCTGCGCCAACCTATGTAGTCCGTAAGGAGCTGCAAATGGATGCACTTCCTGCAGATGTAGTCATCTGAGACGCTGAAAACATCATGGATCTCCCACATCTTACCAATGCAGCACTTATCACCATTGACCAACATTTCGAATACTAATTAAATTATTTAAGAAATTATTTTTACCTCCTCATGGTGGCCTTTTTTTTGTCAGAGGAGAGGGGGGAGAGAAACAGTAATGTAGTCTTTCCGACTTAACACTCCTTGTCACCAGATCTTCCACTTTCCAATTCTTAGTAGATGCTGCTGGCTGACTTCACCTAGAATGCACCAGTGAAGCCCCTCAGCCGCCTTTACTGGATGCTCTACCAGTTCTCAGCCACCTTTACTGGATATTCTTATCTTTGGAGCAGTTCTTCCGCTTCCCACTTCTTAGAAGATGTTGCTGGGCCGATTTGTCCCAGGATGCACCAGTGAAGTCCCTCAGCTGTCTGTACCAGCTACAAACCTGCAAACAATTACCAGAGCAAACATGGATTAACTGTTAGAAATTGATTCTTACTATTGGGTAGCTCGAGTCAGAAAAGTTCCTAATTTGTCCCTTAAAGGCCTCCATTGAACCCAATTTTCACTCCAGAGTGGTGGAGAGGGATCATGTGGGGCTAACCAACTCAAGGAGTGATACTGGGCAGACAAATGATGGGCAAGTTAGAAGTTCTCTCCTCCCCCACTCATTGGTTCTCTGGAGTTTCTCCCAATTGTTTTAAAAGTTTTTAGGTCCTACAATGCTCATCCTCACCCCATCTCACCATGACCTTTATAGACGTTGCCTCAAGTCAGGTTGAAGATTAAAAATAATGTGTTTGGATAAAGGGGGGAAAAAACAAATTTTGAACTGATTCCTGGAGAATGAAAATAACCATTGATGGAGATTTTCAATCATTTCATAAGTTAAATGGGGAAATCTTTCTGTATTTAGAATAGAAGCAAATAGTGTTTAGTCAATGTTGCTTCCAGTTTGTTTATTACAGTAACAATCTTAATATTTGGATTCTTGTTGTATGATTCTTTCAGTAAATCACTGGAAATTGGAATAGTTTTCCAAAAATTATCAGTTTTTACCAGGATCATAACTGTACTGATACAAAAACGTATTACTGTCCCTTCACCGCCGCCATGCCAGAATCATGGAATTTCCTCCCTAATAGCACTGTGGATATACATACTCCACTGAGATTGCAGTAGTTGAAGAAGATGGCTCACCATCATCTTCTCAAGGGCAGGTAGGAGTAGGCAATGCATGCTAACTTTGCCTAAAATGTTCAAATGAATAAACAATATAAAAATCATATGTTTTAAAAGTCAAACTGAACAAGAAAAACCATGCTGTGGAAATATTGACAGTTTCAGATATAACTGATTGCCTAACTCCTTTAATTTTTCTGACTTTTTTCAGGTAAGTCCAACATTAAATTTTAACTCATTCGAAAGCTAATGACTTAGAGTTGAAATGAGGCCGGATTCAAATTTATATTTGTTCATTAGTTACCAAATCAGATAATTGATTCTCCACATATCCTTGGATCAAGAAAATAAAATCTGAAAGAATATGAAAGAAAAATACAAGTTTATTCATTTTTTATTTGAGTTTGGGATGTGAGCGACCAGGTCTATTTAAATTGAAACTTACCTCTTAAATATACATCTCTTCACCAACTTGTGAATCATTCCAAGTAATCTGAATATGCTTTTAGCCAAATTCTGCATGCATGAGGATGGCTTCAACCAGGGTCTTGGATTCATGTCACACTACATGTAACCTCTATCATTGCCCTGGTCTTGCAAAATCTACTAATTGTTCTAGCTTAAGGCAATTTATGCCTCTTTCACCTGTGATTATCCCTCTGTCCACTCACATTGTCTGCACCAGTAAAGACTTGATTACCTGTAAAGACTCGCAATCCAACCATTATCCTGCAGTTGTGTCTTCATCTATATATGCCATGTTTGTGAAACCTACCTTTCCACCTACCTGATAAAAGAGCAGGGCTCCAACAGTTTGTGATCATAAATAAACCTGTTGGACTTCAACCTGGTACTGTGAGACTTCTTACTGTGTCCACCCCAGTCCAACACCAGCAACTCCACATCATGCTTTTTTTTAATCACCTCTCTGTGTATTAATCATGATTGAGCAAGTCCCTAGGAGTGGCTTAAAAGTGGAAGAGAGCTTATTCTTAAAATGCTCCCTTTTGTTGCCTGGGCTTGCCTGAGATCAGGAAAATGCTGCCAGCATAAATTCAAATCCTATCATTTAACACAGCACCTTAGATCAATTTATTATGTAACAACACTTGGGCTGCCAAATAAACCTTTCTCAATGAAGTTGAATATTTAGTCTTCAGACCTATATTAGCTGAAGCATGGATTATCCATCACGCTCTGTTTGTAATATACTGTCATTTATGAGATACTGCTGCATACCCCAAAATTTCACCGCGAGTGCACTTACTTTACACGTTAAATCATGGAACGGGCTGAACAACTATAAATTCTTTTCTGTCAGCTTTGATACAGGTTTTGTTTTTCAGTTTTTAAACACAATTTGTCAAACTATATTCAGCAGATTGCCATGGTTCGATGACAGTTATAAATATAAAATGTCAAACTAATACAAGGGTAGCTATTAACTTCAGAGCAATACCAGCAGTGAGACTTTCTAAGTACCGACTGAGACAGATCCCAACCCAATTTAAACACAGGGACCTCTGTTTATTTTCAAAAGAATGAGACACAAAGGAGCACATTACGTTTTCAGTCAGAAAGTGGTACTTGAAAAGACAAGAGACTGCGCAGAATAGTGTCTGGGCCATCAGCATGCATCTAATTAAATATGTTAGACTTGGGACTTGAGATGAACTCTTGTTGACATTTTCTGATTGAGTGTTATTTTAATTGTGGCATTACCTTATTTACTTTAAGTGGGTTAAATCTGACATTAAAATAAAGTTAATGGAAAATGTAGACTTGTTTGTTAAAATGAATGCATCAGATTTAAGAAACAGGCTTGATGATTTGAGAAATGTGATATCTCAGACCCATATTGGCTCACTGAGTGAATGCACCATACAATTTTGCACTGATGCATGCCAACTAAGAAAGTCAAAGCTTTGACTCGTGAGGCAGGACTTTTAGCATGGCAGGGTTTCCCCATCCTGTCATCCAAAGATTCAGCAAGGAACAAGTCCCCACAGACAATGTCTGTCCTGCCAATTGGCTGCAGACAACACACCCTTCCATTTCTCGGGAGAAAGTCTCACTGATTGGACAGCACTCTCTAGTCTCTGCAGCACCAGAAGCAGCGGTGGACAGGGCTGGGGGTGCAAACCAAAATCCCAAGGATTCCAGCAAGAGAGAGGTTTCAGGAGCCTCAGGACAGAGAGGTAGAAGAAGTATGGGGATGTGGACAGAGGAGGATTGGTGTGTTGGACGAGAGGCTGAAGATTGGGGAGGAGGCCTTGCGGTTACTCACCTTAGGGGAGAAGCTGAAGTTAAAAGGGGATTTCTAGTATCTCTGACTTCCCATCTGAGGCACAAATCCGAATACTGTTGGACTTCCATCGTGCCCTGTAACTCCTCCCACCAGCCTAGAAATTGAGGCTGGGCAGGGAATACCCGTAAGTTGTCAATACTTGACTATTTAAGGACCTCAATCGGGGTAAAGGCAGGTAGGCCACCCGAGACCTCGCTTGATCCTGCATAAAACTGAAGAAAGGTTGGGGTGAGCAGGAATACAGCAAGAAGCCGATTTGAGGACCCTCCCCCCACCGTCACTGATTACCCTCAGGCCCCAACCCCCATGAGCCCCATCCCCTTGACACTGCCCGATGTCCACTGGGTAGTGCCAAGATACTGCCTGGACATTGGCACTTTGCCCCTTGGGGTGTATTAGGAGGCACAGGCTGGCACTGCCAGGGTGCCCATGCCTAAGAGGTGCCACTGTCCCACTGCCCGACCCTCTGGGGGGGGACCCTAATTGCCCCCCCCTTCACTCCAGCAGGTTTGGGCCACTTGTTCCTTGAATGTGGGGAGCTACTCTTAACCCGTTGGAGTGAACCACTCTGGTGGGGTGGGAGGTTTCTTGCAGGCCCGGAGAATTCAGTCCCAGGACCGCTAATAGCATTTATATAATAGGCCAAATACTATTTCAATGCTGATGCTGCCTACCAGCTGATTTCTGGTCTGGCACAGATGCTGCCCTGGGAGTTGCCAGCACGGCATAAACACTCGTGGGGACCTCATGAATCGGTCGACACATGGTTCTCCCAGCCCATTGTGCTAAACAATTAGTGCAACAGGATGGGAGAATGACAGCCCTGGTCATATTTTTAAAAATTACGTATTGGTCTAATATATAAGCTATGCTTCAAAGCAGATGGTTCAAAAAACAAAAACTGATTTTAAAAAATTCACACATGTTCAGACTTGCATGCTCCCATATACTATTTGGGTGGCCATAACCCACCCAGGCTCCCCCAGGTCTACACCCTTGGGTGAACGATCTGAGATTGCATAACTGCATAATAATTGCAGGTTGCACAGGACATCCCATTGATGGTGCCAGGCCTGGTTAAATTTATTCAGCACTTTACTATTTTCCTGTGTAATTCCACAATTTTTTTGTTCATTATCAATTGCTGCACCACAGTGGCTAACAGTGCTGCCTCACAGTGCAAGGGACCCAAGTTTAATGCCCGGCTTGGGTCACTGTCTGTGCAGAGTCTGCACATTGTCCCCGTGTCTACATGGGTTTCCTCTGGGTGCTCTGGCTTCCTCCCATAGTACTAAGTATGTGCTGGTTAAGTGCATTGTCCAATTTAAATTCTCCCTCAATATATCTGAACAGATGCTGAAGTGTGGCCACTCGGGGATTTTCACAGTAATTTCATTGCATTGTTAATGCATGCCTGCTTGTGATTCTACTTTCCCAACTTCTTTTAATAAACACAATGTAATCCATCTGGGTCAGGAGTTTTAGTATCTTAAAGTTTGATCAGTTTACCAAATATCTTTGAACTTTTTATTTTATATCTTAAATATTCTTGTTTGATTTCTTTCCAGATCATGTCCACCATGATCGTCTCCCAGAATAATATTGTGGTAAGGTAACTTAATTATTTTATATTTCTACCCTTTCACTGACATTGACTGTGAATTTATCGTGTGTACCCCATAGTGGCCCAATCTCCTGTCTGATTTTGTTTTTGTTATTGATTTGTTTGTGGAATATTTTGCGATTTTGCATATTCCTCAACAATTAAATTTTATAGTTTCTTTTTGACTTCCTAATTGTTTATAACTTCATTCCTAACTTTAAGATAGTCCCTTTTGTTATCCTCCTGTCTATTCCCTACATACTTGGTGTCAGTCTTTTCTCTTAGTTTGAGTTCTATCATCCATCCTTGGTGTGCCATTTCTGGCTAGCTTGTTCTTACTTTTTAGTGAGATGCATTCCCCGGGCTTTACCAATCACTACTTAACACATATCCCACTGTTGTTCTACCCATTTGTTCCTCAGTAAATTTTTCACTATACTCGGAAGGATTCTGGAATTCTGATTGACCTACATATCAATTATTTTTCACAACCCATGCCCTCTGCTGGCAATATTATCTAATGAATGTGGCATAATTAACGTAAGAATTGCAGCTAACCAAAAATAGCCACAGGCAATAATGTAATTGAGACTGCTGGGCAGCTTATAAATTGAGTAATAAATTCATAACTATGGATACCTGTAAAAACACATTCAATCATTTCAAAACAGAGTTTCATCCTCTTTCCACCCCCCTCCCCCGCTATTTAAATAGAGTGAGTTGTGAAGAATGGCATAATAATGGCATTCAGATTATTTTTATTTAGATAATGAATGCAAAGAGATGATAAACGTTAGACTTAGGATGGAATTTCATGCTGATGGGATCTGATAGATCCACATGAGTCAATGGACTTTTGAACAGTTTGCCACATTTTATGGCCCCACCCCAGTTGTGATAGGGTCATATATTTCCATTTCTAAAGAGAGCAATAGAAACTCTTGTTTCCTAGGTTTGTAATTCAGCAAATATTATGTTCTTTCAATGTGATGTTGAATAGTAATGTATTACCAGTTGCCAAAGGGCAAAGGAATAACGTGTAAAAGAGAACAAGGAAGGGTTCCACGGATAGTTCCACGGCTTCTGTAACAACGTGGTGGTGGAAAGATGTGATGATGCATATTGCCTGTGGGGAGGTGATGACCTAGTGCTATTAACACAAGACTATTTATCCAGAAACTCAGCTAATGCTCTGGTGACCTGGGTGTGAATCCCGCCACGGCAGATGGTGGAGTTTGAATTCAATAAAAAATATCTAGAATTAAGAATCTACTACTTCAGAATATTCTACATAGTAGAATCTGCCATAAAACAATTGTTGATTGCCTTAAAAACTCATCTGATTCACTAATGTTCTTCAGGGAAGGAAATCTGCCATCCTCACCTGGTCTGGCCTACATGTGACTCCAGAACCATGGCAATGTGGTTGACTCTGAACTGCCCTCCGGCAACTAGGGATGGGCAATAAATGCTGGCCAGCCAGTGACATCCATGTCCACTAATGAATAAAAAAAAAATTGCAGACTTTGAATACAACAGGTATTCACTAATGAAGAAAAACTATACAGAGACTGGCAACACCCCCCCAACCCCCCACCTCCAGTTACCCTGGAGCAGCCCACAGGTTACACCAGTCCCAAATGTCTTCCACTGTTTAAGAGAAGATATTAAGAGAAGATTACCCACTCTCATCCTAATTGGTCCCTCAATACACATGGCCCTCTTTTGCTATGTTGCCCTTAGTGGGACAATCACTACCAAATAGAAGCCTTTTCTAGAGAAGTGTTCCGCTATGATTTGAAGGTAAGGCTGGAATCAATCATGGACATTCCAACTGACTGGAGTGAAGATGAATGGAGAAAGATAGTGAGATTGATCATGTCAAAAGTTGCAGAGGATGAAAAAGTGCACTGTCAAGTGATCTTTGCTATGAAGTGTGCATATGTGGTTGTCAGGTGAGAACAGGATAGACTCAAATTTAATGATGCCCATATGTAGTCTGCTAATATTTACTGTCAAGGCTCACGTCTGAAGAAAAACCATTTGGGTAAAATGCTAAAAGGCTTTGAGTACCTATTGAACTATAAGAATTATTCATGGTGTTTTCAAGCTGTCTGGACAGAAGTGGAAACACTTGACACAAAAAAAATGCTTTCTGCATTTACCACAATACAGATTTAAACTCTTCCCCCTCTCACTCACTGATCAATTTTCACCTATCTCTTGTGAAAGTATTATCTCCTTAATGTGATACAGTTCCATATTGCTGTCAATCCCCACACTGGCACCTTGCTCATTTTTGATATGTGATCCTTGAGAGTTAAGTGTTGACAGGCTTTTTGGGAGCATTCTGACTGAGTTTGATTCTCTTCTAGCCTGACATCCAATCCACTTTGTTCTAGCAGAGCTAGTTGGATAGCAGTCAGGGGCAGAAACCCTAACCAATTTCTTCTTCCTGAACCAGGAGAACATTAAAGTCCCCCCAAGCATTATTCCAGCAGAGATCAGTTAATTCAGTACAGATTGTTGGCTAAGTCAATGAACACACAAACATAAAGAATAGGCAGGAAAGACAGCCAGTCCATCTCTTATTGAAACAATACTTGAAACCTTCATAGACTGTACCACAGCTACTAATGGGATAAAGCTGCTAGGATTCAGGGGAACTTAAAAAATGAGCTGATACAGTAATGACATAAAATTTGCTCAAATTATCAGATATTAATGGCCAGAATTCTCTGATGCTCATGCTTCCCTGCTACCACCAACAGTGAGAATGGAAAACTTGGCGCTCAGTCAAAACTTCATTCACTGCAGCGGGACAGAAGAATCCCAGCCATGGGTGAGGTTGGAGAATTCCAGCTTGTGTTACGCAAATAGATTAAATACACAATGGTAACTGTTTGCCTTTCAGATACAGCATTCATTTGATCTTGGTAGTCATATAAAAAAAGATTAACTTGAATGTTGAGGTTTAATTTTATCATTCGAATTGTCTGGGTGTTTCACTTCAGCTTTCAAATTGGACAACAACTCTTCCAATGCCTACTCTCCATTGTGACTGCCTTAGCTTTGTCGCGTTGTCACCCATCTGACCCTAACTAGAATATGTCTAACAATGGCATCTTTTCTCTTTATGGATTCTCCAAGGACCAATCTTGGCCTCCTTCTTTCTTTTCTATTTTCTGGCCCATCTGCAGATAGAGGTGATCATCTTGCAGTCATGGCAATGCTGGATCTGTTGCTGCTATCTGGGATGTTCCCCAAGGCCCCAAGGGAACTGTCCATTTTCTGCTGACACTTCCAATCCTGACTGAAGCAGAAATGGGTTGGCAAAGACTTTCCAAGGTAAGTCCATTAAGTACAGAAGAGTTGAAGGAAGGAAGGGACATCCCCTGTTTTTATGACACTAGGTGCCCAATTCACATTAGTTTTTAAAGATCTTATGAGTGTGAGCTGCTGAACCAATAGGGAGCAAGTGGGTGGGTGAGTGAGTTTGTGCGTCAGTGAGTGAATGGGGTGGGGTGGTGAGTGGGTGAGCAGGTAAGTAGTCAGGTGGATAGTCAGGTCAAGGGAATGATTGGATGGAGGAGTGGGCATTTGAATTGGGAGGGGCTTCAGATATAGGGGCAGTTGAGTTGGGAAGGTCAGATAGGTAGTTGGGTCGGGGTCTCATCAGGTCAGAGATTTCTTGGTTAAAAGGGTAGTTAGATTGGGTGTGTTGGTAGGAAAGAGAGTTGGGTGAGGGGGTGATTGCTGTTTCCAATTTGACAGTCATGATTTTCATTTCAATTACCCCAGCTAATCTCTCAATTGTACCATGCAAAGATAAACTAATACAAAGATAACACTGTTAAATATTTCCTGTTTTGGCAATAAGAGATAAATGACGCATATAATGTAAGAGGTGAATAAGATAATGCATAATTACCATAACAGCAACAATAAACAGTAACAAACAATGAACTCTGTGTATTTTTTCCCTCAGAAGCAATGGTTTTCAATTGTCAATAAAATATTCTAATGGCTTTTTAGAGTCATATAATGTTTAACCCAAGATGCAGAACATTGGCCTTTTGAGTCTATACTGATTTACTGTAAAAGTAATTTTGTTGACCAACTCCATTGCCATTTCCTGATAGCCCTGCAAACCATTTCCTTTCAGGTGCTTATTCAATTTCTTTTTAAAGGCCCCTATTGAATCTGTCTCCACTCCGCCCCCCCCTCCCCTTTTAGGCAGTGCATTTCAGATCTTACTCCACTCACTGCCTAAAAACCTTTTACAATCTTTGGTTCTTCTGCCGATCTCTTTAAATCTGAGCCTCTGATTCTCACTCCTATTACCAGTGGAAACAGGTTTCCTTTATATACCCAGTAGCCTCCTCATGATTTGGAATGCCTCAATGAAATCTGCCCACAACGTTGTGTTCTATAAGGAGAATAGTCCCAGCTTCTCCAATGGGTCCACATTACTGAACTCATCATTCTTGTAAATCTTTCTTCTAAAGTGCTGCAACCCCTACTAAAAGAATATTAATTTTGGTTTCAGCTGTACTCAATGCTCTCAATTACAAGCCTTTCTAGCGTACTTCTTTATTAATTTTTAGCCTATCCTGTACCTCAACTGTGTCCACTTTTACTATGACTTTGGCAGAATCTTCTTCTGAAAGATAAATACAAAGAACTCATTTAATACCTCAGCCATGTCCTTTCCCTCCATACGTAGGTCCTATTTATGGCCCCTAATTCTATTTCTCCCTCTGCATCACCATTTAATATTCGTATGTCTGCTGGATTTTCTTTTAGGTTAGCTACCAGTCTCTTTGCACGCATTCTTTTTGTTTCCCTTGTTTCTATTTTCATTTCCCTTCTGAACTTCTTTTATATTCAGCGTGGTTTTCACATATTATTAATCTGACTTTTTTCATATTCACCCTTTTTTGCTTCATCATAATCTCTATTTATTTTATCATCCAGGAAGCTCTGGCTTTTGTTGCCTTACCAGGTTAGATACCAAATTGAATTAATTTCTCTTAGATCTGCAATCACAAGTGCCCTATGGAATTCAATTTAGAGGACTATAAACTTAGCATAAAGCTGGAACTATTTGAGATTCACGTATATGGATAAGCAATAAGTAATTGAACATTTCAATTTGGAGTGGCACAGTAGTTAGCACTGCTGACTCACAGCACAGGTCCCGGCTTTAATTCCGGTCTCGAGTGACTGTTTGTGGAGTTTATATATTCTCCCTGTGTTTGTGTGGGTTACCTCCCACAGCCCAAAGATGTGCAGGTTAGGTTGATTGGCCATGCTAAATCCTTAGTATCAAGGAGACTAATAGGCAAGTATGTGGAATTACGGGGATGGGACCTAAGTGGATTGTTGTCAGTGCAGGTTCAGTGGCTTGAATAGCTTCCCTCTTTGTTGTAAGGATTCCATGATTCTATGATTTCCACAAAGTTTCTAGGTGTTTACAATAAAGCTTGTTGTAGGTTTTTTAAAACCATAGAGTTATATTTCTGGAAAGTGTCAAAATGTGTGTATTGTGGTATTTCAGTGGGACATGCCCAATCTAAATGCACACATGTAGCTGAATTTTAGGTATGTGTGTTTCTCCATGTGAAGGGGGAAGCACATAAAATTGGGTGAATGTCCCGCTACTTCTGTGTTCACCCCTGAAGTGTGGGAGGAAGCGGGGGTGATAGGCAGCATTAAGTCATGGAATCGTAGAATCCTATAGTGCAGAAGGAGGCCAATCAACCACCAAAACTGCACTGACCACGATTATACACAGGTCCTACCTCCATAACTCCATGCATTTATCTTGCTAATCCTCCAGACACTAGGCTTAATTAGCATGGTCAATCCACCTAACCTGTACATCTTTGGACTGTGGGAGGAAATCGGAGCACCCGAGACACAGAGAGAATGTGCAAATGCCACACAAACAGTCACCCAAGCTAGGAATTAAACCAGAAGGATGAGAGAGGAATCTCACTGAAAATTATAAGATATCTCGAGACCTCGGTAGCACGGACATGGAGAGAATATTTCCACCAGTCGGAAAAACTAGAACCAGAGGGCACAACCTCAGGCTAAAAGGATGATTCTTTAAAACTCTTTGCTGCAAAAGGCTGTGGAGGCAAGATCATTGAATGTGTTTAAGACAGAGATAAAGAGTTCTTGGTTAATAAGGGGATCAGAAGTTATGCAGAAAAGGCAGGAGAATGGAGAGGAGAAAAATATCAGCCATGATTGAATGGCGGAGCAGACTCAATGGGCCAAGTGGCTTAATTCTGCTCCCATTTCTTATGGTCTTATGATCTCTGGCAGAGGACCTTGCCCAGGTCCGATCCCTTGCCCTATCCCCAGAATTTCTTTCTTGGCATTTCCAGACTAAACTTTCCTGCATTCTGAAAAGCATCAAAAGACAATTAGTTATGCAAACTTTGTCCTTGATACAAGTCTTTCTCAGTTCATTAACCAGAATCACTGACTGGTGGTACTCAGAAGATTTCTGCCTAACTTTGGCTGTTTCAGATTTGAATCAGTTACACACTGACCTTTATCTATTCAGAGAGTGTGAGCCAAAAGCTAATCTTTCACCCAAAGACAAGAACTGACTCATCACACTGGCAAAACTATTACCTTAAACTTGCCTGGTGCAGGGACCATGGTAACCACACTTCTGGAAAAACATTATGCTCTGCTGACATGTCTAAAGAGCAGCAAATCCAGCTTTAAAGATTGAAATATTGTGAGACGTTCTTGGCTGAACCTCATTATCTTAAGTGAACCTCATATGGAAAAAATAAAATTCTGTGAGCCCATTCATCTCATAACCTATCAAATTGATAAATTAACATGCAAGTGGATATGATTTAACTCATCTGATTGCGACATCATAATACAAACTAACCTGAATATCCTTCCAGACTATCTGAGCAACAATATTGACACAAGTCGTTCTGGCATGCTTCAGCACCACCTGGATACTTGAATCACATAATCCCTACAATGCAGAAGAGGCCATTCAGCCCATTGAGCTTGCACCAGCAGGAATCCTACACTATCCTCGAAGCCCCCCAATTATTTACCCTGCTAATTCTCCAACACTAAAGGGCAATTTATTATAGTTAATCAATCTAACCAGCATGTCTTTGGATTGTGGGAGGAAACAGGAACACTTCGAGAGAACCTGTACAGATATGGTAAGTTTGTGTAAGCTCTACACAGACAGTCATCAGAGGCCAGAATTGAACTTTGATCCCTGGCACTGTGAAACAGCGGTGTTAACCACTATACCACCGTGCAGCACTACCATAGCATTGCCTGGTCGCTGATAGGTGTAGTAGTTGGGTAGTGCCCAATACTCTGGCATGTGACACTCAGCACCCTGAGCACAGCACTCACCTGAACTGCCCTAGGAGGTCAGCTTGCCAGGTGCACACTTTTGGAGGCAAGTTGTGCTTCTTGCTGTTCTGTCATCATGTCGCTATACTTGGATGTTTTGACAGGGAGGGAGCATTCTGGCGTATGGGCTCGATAATAAGATATTAATGGTTTCAAATGAAGAGGAGAGGACAATGGCTTCATGCATTCATGCCGACAGAAAACATGACTTTGCACTTCTCATCATATTCATTGCTCCCATTGCTGAAACTGCCCAACACAAATGGGTGCGGGAAATCCTGGTCTGCATTTTAATCAGCACAATGCTCCTTCGGCATCAGCCTGAATTATGTCCTCAATTTCTACAGTGGTGCTTGGAATCCACAATCAAATGCTGCCTGTGTATTGGGCTGGAGTTTCACTGGTCAAATTTGCAGTATACTTTTGCTGAAACTGATTTTGGTATCAACGCTGACCCTGCCAATCTCATGAATGTACATCAGAAAATATAAACCAACACAAAGTGTGTAAAATCAGCATATAAACATAATTGTGGGATTTTCCTTCTTAAAAAAGTCTGTTTTGATCTTATTAATACCATGAAAACTGAAATTTGAATCAATCTAAAAAATATACATTTTTAAGTGCAGTTTATTTAAGAAAATGCATTGTGGAAGCTTTATTTAATATAACAGATTCTGATTCCATTAAAAATCATTCAAAGTCTTGGAAAATATGGGGCAGGGCCCAGGAGAATGTTTTCCAATAAATCACTGACAATAAAAATAAGTAATGAGTAATTTCAGAATCTATGATATCTAAAGTTTTGCATGAAAATTTACAACCATTCAGAACAGGTTCAAATGCAGACTGTTTTCTAGTCTTTTGCATGTGAATTTATTAATGAATTAATTATGTATCAAGCAGATGTAAGTTGGGAACCATTACAAACGATTGAGGAAATTCACACATAGCTAATTCTGATAAACTGCTAAAATGAGCATATGTTACACAAATGAGATCTTCCTCAAAAAACACACAGTACAATATGGCCCTTATGTCAATGTTAGGTGAAAATTCTGGACCATTGTATGATGGAACCAAAAAAACAAAAAGATTGGTTTTGAAATTGAATGGTGTGTCAAGTGGTACTCGGGACGGAGCCCACCACTGCAATTAAGATTCAAGGTAGGGGAAAAGGTTAGATGTTCCAGATGACCAAAAAAATGAGGTGGAAATCAGTTCCAAACTAACCAGATAATGTGCAGTTACATTGCCAGACCACACACATGGTGGAATAGAAAATAACATGTGGTTCAACAGCTTTTGAATAGATAAATAAGTTGCCTGTACATGTTCCTTAATGTTAAAAATAGCCACTGTTGTCCTTTATTCTGCAACACACTGCATTGGATTAAGTTGGAAACAAATTCTTTCAGAGTTATCTTATATTCAGCTTCTCTATTCTTGGGTTCGGTGATTGCTTTCAAATGTTACAACTTTCCAGTTATGCATGAGCAGTGCTCGTGTATATGGGCTATGTAATTCAATTTTAAAAATAGAAGTCAGTGGTTCGTTGAAATTGGAAGGACTTAAGTGGTGATTTTAAACTCCAGGGAGAGGAGGAGGGGAAAGGCGCCAAACTTTCCACTGAGGAGCTGTTGCAAAAGGCTGCGTTGATTTTAACAGCCAGGCTTCATGCCCAAAACATATACCCAATTGCTACCCTTTGGAGGCATAAACTTTTTGTGTGAAAAAGCAGTCTGGTTAATCTTAGCTCCAAAAAGTTAAGTTTTAAGCTGCTAGGGTAGTTTTTCTAGCGTGGTCTTTGGGTGGTCAGCTGATGTAACTGTGCTAAACCAGATGTCGAATTGTGCAATTGAGAAGCCTAGTCCATGTTCTAGGCTCAGGATTAATAACATACTGCTGACAGGCAGTGAGGAAAAAGCACAGTGTCTCAGAAAATCTTGCTGTACCTGGACATCCACACTATTGGTGTTTCTTATGTTTTGTAATATTTATATTTTTTATGTTTTACTGCTACTTGGCCAAGTCCACCATTTTAAGTAAAACTTTGCCTATTTTAACACAATGAAGTTCCTTTCTAATAACATTAAATATAAGAGGTCCTACTCATAACCTACCATTCCTTTGTTGGTGGCTCATAATGCAGTTCTGTTTGAAATCATTGAGTGTGCCATAGAATCCCTTCAGTGCAGAAGGAGGCCATTCGGCCCATCGAGCCTGCACTGACCACAGTCTCATCCAGGCTCTATTCCTGTAACCTCACATATTTACTCCCCTAATCCTCTCGACACTAAGAGACAATTTAGTATTAACCTAACCTGCACATCTTTCAGACTGTGGGAGGAAACCAGAGCATCTGGAGGAAACCTCCACAGACATGGGGAGAATGTGCAAACTCCACACAGACAGTGACCCAAGACCGCAACTGGACCCAGGTCCCCGGTGCTGTGAGGCAGCAGTGCTAACCACTGTGCCACCATGCCATGTACCTGATCAAGTATATACCACAATGTGGAGTTCATTCTTATGATTGAAATATTTCTTGTAAAATACCGAGAGTGAAACTGGGGTAGAATCTTTGGGTCCAAAGAGAGAAGGAATATTACAATGGAGAACAATCAGCTTTTTGACTTTGAATGGACTAGCTGAGCTCAGTACAAAGTCAAGGTGACCCAGGAAAATAAATGTTTGTGTTTTATATATTAGACATTTGCTTCAATGCCCCTTGTTAATGGCTGCATGAGTAATTGAAATGCTACTGAACCAATAGCAAAATTGAGATTGGGCTTTATTTTGTTTGAGATCTAAATGAGTAGTTAACATACGATACTGAACTTAATAAGTACACACTTCAAGTATCTTAAAATGGGAGGCAGCCCCATGTACACTTCAGTGCAATGGGTGTAGTCAATACTGACCCTCTGATGAGTACTACATCTTGTCACATTGGGTGGTGAGATGGTGATATTCTACAAAAAGATATAAATATGTAACTCCTATTTGTAAATGTGACCCAGCAAGTGGTTGGACTGCTGGGAGATTCAGCTGATTTTAATTCTCTGGCATGGATTCTTCCATGAACTAGGTGGGCAGGTTAAGAAGTGTGTTGGGCAGAAATAGGATTTTGGATAGCAGGAAACTTCCACCGAAGATCCAAGAAAACGATCTGCAGCATAAGGTAAGTGGTTTAGTGGACACAGTGTCTGGAAGCGATGATGGGTGTGTGTGAGTTGGGGCTGGCATGATCCAGAGTTTCTGTGCTGGCTAGAAGGACACACTTTTCTTCAAGGAAGGATTGATTTTTCAAAATAAAATTACTTTGCGAAGGCTCTTTTACATCCAGTAGATTCAGCTTGATGGTAAAGTAACAAGGGATTCAGCCACACTGGCCTGGAGTTCATATCATAATGTAGAGATGCCGGCGTTGGACTGGGGTAAACTCAGTAAAATTTTACAACACCAATTTTAAATCCAACCAATTTATTTGATAGTAAATTCGTGAGCTTTCGACTTTATAGCCTTCGTCAGGCAAATGCATTTGCCTGATGAAGGCTATAAAGTCGAAAGCTCGCGAATTTACTATCAAATAAATTGGTTGGATTTAAAATTGGTGTTGTAAAACTTTACTGAGTTCATATCATAAACAGCCCCTGATAACTTCGTCAGCACCTGGTCTACATGCTTAAACAAAGTTCCCATCTGATAGAAGTCTACAAAATTATGAGGGGCATGGATAAAGTGGATAGTCAGAAGCTTTTTCCCAGTGTGGAAGAGTCCACTACAAAGGGGAATAGGTTTAAGATACAGGGGGCAAGGATTAAAGGAAATTATGAGGCAAGTTTTTCACACAGGGAGTGATGGGTGCCTGGAACTTGCCTCCAAGGAGGTAGTGGAAGCAGACATGATACTGACTTTGAAGGTGCGTCTTGACAAATGCATGAATAGGATGGGAATGAAAGGATATGGTCCCTAGACAGGTAGGGGGGCTTTAGTTCAGATGGGCAGCATGGTCAACGTAGGCTTGGAGGGCTGAGGGACCTGTTCCTGTGCTGTAATTTTCTTAGTTCTTTGTTCAAATTCAGAGACACCTGTAATTTTAAATTGAATCGTCAGTAGGGGCAGGGTGGGAGACTAACGGGTAATTCTGTTGCTTTATTTTAACTAGCCCAGTTTCTATCAGGTAAGGTACGAGTTAAAATTCTCTACCAAAATAAATGTATGTCAACAGTCTCTGATCAGACAGGGACAACCTTGTACAGGTATCTCCTCTTACAACATTTACAATCATGAGACAATGCAATTGAGTGTCCTTTAACTGCCCCTTAATTTTATTTGGGTGCATCAAAAGGAAGCCAGCAATTTCCTGGGATTCAGTCAGAATGTACTTGACCCACTTTGTACTCTCTGGATAACAGCAGCTGTACAAACAAAAATCTGAAGTCATTTGAAAGGGGCTTTTCTAAGGTTTTGACAATGTTTGAAAGGACGCAATGAAGAATTCCTGCCCGGATCCCGTGACCAAACTAGAAAATTACTCCTTTGTCTGCCAAAAGCAGGTTTTCATATGACCACAGATTAAATTTTGGATTTTCAGAAGGCAATTCATACTGAAATCCTGTTTGGTAAGATTGCCCTTTGATACTCAGAAGATGTCAAATTGAGTGTTATACTGGTCACAAAGAGCGAGATTTGTAAGTACTTACACAACTTGCATTCATAATACAGTGATTCCAGGATTCTAATGAAGTTGTTGCATTTCTGATTTTTCAGCTTGTAGATCTGGAATGGTTCGTACCTTTCCCAAAATATTGCGATCTTGAAGCTGTTTAACTGCAGCTAAACAGGAATGAATGAAACTGTCAGTAAAACGTGGAAAATAGGTGGTTTGGGTGAGAAATTATTTTTTCAAAATTTGAGATTCAATCTTAACCTTTCATGATCATGATGACTTCCAGTTTAAATGGAGATCAGCAAGATGGTTAGGGGCTGGGTATGTGCAAGTGGCATACATGCTCTAAGGAGGTAGGTCAGCAGTTAAAAGCTTGTTAAGGAGACAGGTGCCTCTATAAATGAGGCAGATAAAAGGAGGCGCAAAGAGCTGGATCCTTAAGATGGCACGGTGGCACAGTGGTTAGCGCAGCTGCCTCACAGTTCCAGGTACCTGGGTTCGATTCCTGGTTTGGGTCACTGTCTACGTAGAGTTTGCGCTTTCTCCCTGTGTCAGCATAGGTTTTCTCCAGATAGTACAGTTTCCTCCCAAGTAAAATAGACATGCTAGTTAGGTGCATTGGTCACGTTAACTTCTCCCTCAGTGTATCTGAGCAGGCACCGGATTATGGTGGCTAGTGGATATTCATAGTAACTTCATTGCAGCGTTGATGTAAGCTTATTTGTGACACTAATAAATAAGTTAAATTAAAAAAAAAGTTTTTGCAGCACTGCCCAATTGTGGAATTGCCTCTCAGCAATCTTTCCTTGCCCTTATACTTTTTTTTCCTCTTTTCTTACAACAATTATCCAGTCTATGCAATATATATTAAAACATGGGTCCCTGTTCTTTGGTGACAGAAAGAACAGATGCACACATTGCACTTGTTTCAGTTAAATAAAATAATTGACAGCTATTCATCGGTTCACTCCACAGGGACAGTGCCTTGACCAATCAGAATTGAGCTGCCTGGTTTAAATTTCACCATCAACTGGGGTCTCTTCATGGTGATGGCTCTTCCAATCAGAGTCCACTTTCAACCAATCAGCTCCCCCTTCTCATATAGTATAAAGTTATTGTTTCATCTGATATTGGTATTCTTGCAATTGTCCTGCTAAGTGCAAGATGAAAATCTTCAAGATGCTGTATTTTTCCAGTAATATTCAAATACTGCATAATCAAAGAACTAAAATCAATTTTGTTTCAATTTCAATGTTTAATCATATTCAAACCTACCTCTCTTATAATGTTGTGTTAATGCAGGTATTAAGACAGTACATTTTTTGAAAAAAAAAGTTTCTTTTTAAATGGACCTTGATAAACTATAGATTAGCTGTTCTGGGGTCACCTGATTTCTGAAACTTCAATGGCATCACAAACTTACTATAAAGTTCTGAATTGGATTATAATGGGCAGTGGTGCTCCTTGATTAGATTTGTCTGAACAACACTTTTCTGTAAAAGTTCACACCTCCTACTGTCAAGATTTACTCCAAAATTCAAGGACAATAAATTTCCAGAAACTCTGACTCCTTACCTATAAAGTAGGGGCATCAAGACTAAGGAGCAAGTTTTAACAATGGACATTCTCTCCATCATGGTGAAAATTCTTGAACTGAAGTTCGAAGTCACGCACCCAGACATGACGTGTTCCATTTTCAATGGAGTTGGGCCAGGTTATATATGTTTACCATGTTTTCAGAGGCAGCTAGCCATTTAAATGGTGAGATTTTGGTCAGCCATGTGAAACCCCAGATGTGCAGATTAGACCAGGCAAGAGTAGGTCTGAACTTTCTAGATTCGTTTAAATAGCTGGGGTAAACCTTTGGTGAATGCCCTTTGAAGATGGTCCCTTTAGGGGAGGTAAGGCACCATTTGGGAATGTTAGAAGTAAATATGATTGCGCCTGAAAAGTGTGTAAACTGTCAAAATACTGTGAAGCTGTCAAGGAACTGTCAAAGGATACTAAGTAAAATGCCATGGAGGAGGTAAAGGCAAAGCTTGTGAGTTGGCATGAGAAATATGGGTTGCATAGGGGCTATAATGGTTCACTGAGATGTGGGGTCATATGAATACAAAAAGACATGGGGGTTGATGGGAAAATATGATGGCACAGATGGCATGGATAATGTATGGCAATTGTGCGGTGGAGAGGCAAGAGATGAGGGCTTCTATTTGTTTTATTACTTTTAAAAATTTAGTTCACTACACTGATGGAGGACAGAGGCAGGCCTTCTGCATAGTCTACCTCCACACCTGGCAGTCCCCGCACATGTTCCAGGGGTGAAAGTTCTGACTTACAATCCAACTCTACCCCTCCACACCCGCACAACAAAAATCTGACCTGCTCGATGCCATTTATTTATAGGTTGAGATTGCAAGGCCAGAAATCCTCTGGTCTCTGTGCATTCTATTCAAGAAAAGAAATCTCTGAATATCCAGAATGAAATGCCAAAACCACTACCTACCTCATAAATAGCTTTTGACAATGTGATTGAAACATCTTATTCATTAAAAAAAAAGGCAGCTTGGACCGTCCACAAAACATCATCAACTACAGCACAGCTGTTGTCAAAATGTTATATTTTATCTTGTATTTTCAAGATCTATGAAGCTTAAAGTCTTTTGTAAGCCTCCTCCAACCTAATTCGAAAAACTTCTGAATTTGCCTATGAGAAAGTGGATCTCCAGTCACTACAACCATCAGGGCCTGTCTTACATGGTTTGCTGAAATATCTTTATTTTGAAAGAGCTTAGCAGTTAATCTGGGTTTGACCCTATCCATCTAAACATAACTCATTTGCAATTTAGTCGTGGGCAAAGCTCCTGCTTTTACTGGGCTCTCCTGTGCTAACTATTCTGTTTAGTTTTAAATTTGTAAAGTATATTAACGTCTTTCATTACATTATTCCTGTGTATGCTTTTGCATGATTGAAATAGCAATAGGCCTCTTCGGGGTGACTGTGGATTAATTATATTCTGTTTAAATACATGAAAGTTTGCTGCTGATTATTTTTTAAATTGAATGCACACTATTAGGGGTTAGTGTTGGGAACACACATCAGCCTTATGAAAATTAAAATCTCTGATTACGGCCAGAAGAGTAAGGGAATTGGATTTGTCTCTGTCCCATCCTGCCCCTGTCCAAATGCAATGTATTTTCATTTAAGAAGCTCTATATGAAAAGGTTGTCTTACACTTTTCTCCACCAAAACAAAAGAAAGAACATGATAATAAGATTGCAATCTTTTTTGACTATTGTATCATTTGCACAGAGGAAGGGAAAACTATTACTCCAGATCATGCTTCTGCATGCTGTACTGAAAATGATGGGCCAGGCAATAAGAAAGGGCTGTATATGGAAATGTTTCTGATACAAGTAGAGCACTGATATGCTTGACATTTGCCTTTGCATTGCCATTATAGGCAATTCAGTCTTCTGCAATCCATTGAGGAAAGAATTATCTTTTATAATGTTGGAAGTAAACACAGACTTGAGCAATTCCAGAGGGAAAGTCACAGTAACATTTTTTTTGTTGAAACTCAAGGTCAAGTGGATTTTGTGAGATAAAAGCAGTAGCTTGTACAAAGCAGGTTTTTCACATCCATCAGAACAAAGTACCAAACTGTGAGCTGTATTCCCTTTTGTTCAATGTCAATGTTGACATCAGGTCTATTGTCACATTAAAAATTAATTTGCAGTAACAACCAGGCAATATTTTAACCCAGAGTTTCTCCGATCATTGTCAGGTGCAGCTCTGCTTTTTCCTTTGTTGTACCCGTAAAGCCAAATCATACTATGAACCTTCAGTCAATGTTTTTATAAATTAACATGAACAAGCCATTAAGATGGATGCCACAAATCAAATGGCATTTAGCAATTGGACCACAGACAATGTCAAGTTCTGGTGAAACCTAATTAAATATGGACATTGTTAAGAGTACTTCACAGTCATCTGTGGAATTCACACATCGTATTGTTTAAGGATGGGCCAAAAGACTATGGAGTTTCAAGACTGCCCATCTCCATTTTTCATTTTGGACAGTCGTGGAGATCAAAACTAAATATCCACAATCAACTTCCCAGTATGTCACCAGGATGTCCCCAATCCAAACATTATATGGGGAGGGGCTCAGAAGTGTTAATCCAGCTGAAGTGGAACGTTTCTAAATAGTTAAGAAGGTTCATAATAAAATACCTTAAGGCCCTGACAAGACTATCAGTAAAGAGTTATATGATTCTTGTAACAAGTTAATAGGTTAACGAGACAAACAATTACAAATCTACGTGTGGATGGGATGCAGGAAGAGGGTTAAACAAGTAATTATGATTTTAAAACATACGTATTTTTAAAAATATATTTTTAAGTATTGTATAAATTGTTGCTCATTTCAGCAGAAAGCCAGTTACAGCAAGGTGTGATGATAAAGAGTTCAGAGCCAAAGACTTGGGAACCCCACAGTTTGCAAAATACACACATATCAAAAAATTCTTATGAGGAAACACACCTGGCAACATTATGAATAGACTCATCCATCGTCTAGACTCAGGATAAGGGCTTGCCTGGACATAGAATCACATATTTATCCAGGTCAATGATCCAGTGGAAAAGTCCACTTTGACCCCGATAGCAATTATCTGGGATAATCAAACAACCAGGAAATGACTTTAGCCACGATTGGAGTTAGCATCCAAATTTAATGAACAAATGGGACATCATCATAATGGATGGTGGAATGTAATTGGCTGAGATTATTTTTGATATATGTTTATTGAATGTAGTTGATTTTAAACTAATATGAGGTATGAATAATTGACAAAAAACTATAATTGATCTCTTTCTGATTGTATACATCAGATTATTGAAGAAATTCTGTTGTTCTATCTTAGAGATACTTAACCCTTTTGATGATCTCTGAGTAGCTGCTTGTTGTGCTTTTGTTTTGAATAAATGTTACATCTTTATACAAAGATATCTGCCTCATGAGTTTTGTATTGTCTATAGTTAAAGACAGTACAGACCATTTTAATTTACCCCACAACACCAGCAGTCATGAGATTGAAACTGTGTTCGGGGAATCTAATCATTTCCATTTTATCTGGTGTCACTCCTGACCTACATCCTGCAACTCTTCATTGAGAAGAGGATTGATCCCTCAGCTTGAATCTAATTATGAAGTGGTGAATGTGCCAGACTATGAGGTTATTGATTGTAATTGAGTACAATTTTACTGCAGCTGACAGCCAATAATGGCTTATGGATGCCCAGTTTTGAGTTGATATCTTCAAAGTCTATCCCATTTGCATGTTGGTAAAGTTACACAGCATGATGGTGTAAAGATGTCCTCAATGTGAGGACAGGACTTCATGCACTTCCTTTATCTATATTGGAGGCCTGTGAGTGGAGCGCGTATGTACTTGGGTATGTGGTGTACACGTGTGACATGTGTGTGTGGTATGGGCAGTGTATGTGTGGGTGTGACTTGTGTGTCTGCATGTGGGTGGGGGTTGTGAGATGTGGATGTGTATGATTGGGTGGTGTGTGCATGGTGTGGGTGGTGAGTATGAGAGTGTGAGTGTGTGTGTGAGAGTGTCTGCACGTGGTCTGTGCATGGGTGGCAATGTGAGGTGTGGGTGTGTGATGTGGGTGGGCAATGTGAGGTGTAGGTGTGTGTGGTGTGGGTGGGGTGTGTGTATGGTGTGGGTGGTATGTTTGCGGGTAGTGAATGTGTGAGTGCTGTGTGTCTGGGTATGTGGGACTGTGTATGGGTGGGGGTGTAAAATGTGGGTGTATGGTGTGGATGGCGTGTGTGTACGGTGTGGGTGTTTTGTTTGTGAGTAGTGAGTGTGTGAGTGGTGTGGGTCTGTGTGTGCATGGGGGGGAGTGTAAATGTGTCTGTGTACACACGAGACCAAGTATTTTAAATGGTGTAATTCGCTGTAAGTAGGTGAGAAAACACATAACCTTCTTCAGTTTAAACTCACTGTAGTTTGCTGCTGTATTATTTAATTGGAATACCCAACACAATATAAGAAAAAACACACCTCTTTCTATTCGAAACATACTGATTACTGGCAGTAAGAGAGCAGATACATTTTGTCAGTGACACCTTATATTAATAAACCTTGCGTAGGATTACATATAAATTAAAAATGGAAATAATGTGATCAGCCAGAATGATCTGCAATGTTGTTTATCCTTCTCTTTACTCATTGAGACATTCTTTGAAACTACTAAATATCTCCATTTATCTGATGAAGATTGAATTTATAACTTTATCATTTGCCTCTACTCAGTAGATTTTTAATCTCTTTCCTGTCATTTATGAACCATATTCAATTATCAGACAGGCTCACCATTGCTTTGTACACATCACAGTTAATAAATAAGGAAATTGCAATCAATGGATAAAACATACTTCTGACTATGATTTGTCATGACAAGTCACATTCATTTAAAGTACAAATTCTCGATTATTTACTAACGTATTTGAGACTTATGGCAATATATTTTGTTGGATCAGTGCACTATTGTGAGGAAAGTGAGGGCATGAGTTCATCTCCATGACTCAGCAGCCTCAGCTGCGTTAGTATGAAAGAGTATCCAACTTCACAAACAAAAAACAGAAAAAACAAGGGTGGAGTTAATCCACAGAATTCTTACACAACTCCCACCGACTCCTTACTAAACCAGCCTTGATAGTGACATGGAAAAAGTCATTTAATCATTTTCTTAAATAGGAGACGGTGTAAAATGGTTAATTAGGAGAAAGGAAGAACATAAGGTTCAATTCCCAGCTTGGGTCAGTGTCCATATGGAATTTACACATTCTCCTCAAATCTGCGTGGGTTTCCTCCGGTGCTCCGGTTTCCTCCCAGAGCCCAAAGATGTGTGGGTTAGATTGATTGGCTATGCTAAAATTGCCCCTTAGTGTGCTGAGATGCATGGGTAGAGGGATTAGTAGGTAAATACGTAGAGATATGGGGGTAGGACCTGGGTGGATTGTGGTCGATGCAGACTCGATGGGCCAAATGACCTCTTTCTGTACTGTAGGGTTTCTATGATTCTATGATAAAGACTTTTTGTACAAACTTACATTTAGCATCAGCTATTTGGCCAGAAATTTCTTGGATTTCGTTTTTCATGAAAGAGAAGTCATTTTTAAGTCACTTTTCCCAAGGTGAGTTTTCTGTGAAATTGAATTAAAAACCCACATAAAAGAAGTCAAATCACCAAACACAACCAGGACCTGGGGAAATCATGGAGTATTTGTCAAACTGTCAATCTTGCTTGTTTATGAAAATAAATGGTGAAAATTATTTTGAATGTAACAGGTTCAGACACCATAAAAATACATCTGAAGATGCAGAAAATACATTGCAGCTTACAGTAAGAAATAAGTTTTTTTTTGAAAATCGCTAAATAATATCACAATAAAATATCAAAAATAGACTTGGGTTTTTGCCATTTGTGAAATGTTGCACGGAAACTTGAATGTTCAAAGCTTCGGAAAATGTACCAAATTCATGTTTCCCCGTAGGTAATGGGGAAAGGGCTTGGCTGGGATTATGGTCGGTATAGATTTGATGGGCCGAATTGCTTTCTGCACTGTATGATTCTAAGATTCTAGGTATTTCATGTATGGATGGAGCTATGTTAATTGGTGAATTGAGACTTTGGTGGGTATATCATAATCACAGACATTTTCATGTGGCAATGGTCAGGCATAAAACCATCTTTAATCAGAAAAACTCAAACTTCTTTTGAGAAAAAAAACAATGCATCGCATATGCCATAGTGACACAAAGTTCCAAGAAAATTTTGAGTCAATTGAATCTAAAATTTTATCTACATTTCAGTGCACTTTCTGACCCATTCAGTCCACAAATTCACCAAGAATAACTTATTAGTTAAATTGGAGAATCAGTTTTGTTGGTCACAGACGCAATTCTTTCACATAATTTCCTGGGAAGGTGCCAAATTTCCTGGTTCTTCTAGATGTACCTAGAAAATATACACACTAATGTCATGAGTTCTTTAAACAGTACGTTCTTCGACTAAGATTGAAATACCCCATTAGTAGAACATGTTCATGTAACTGAGTTGAAAAATATTTAATGGGTATTGTTTGTTGCACAAATGTAATTACTCTGTAATAAATAATTTCAAAATATCTAAAGATAACATGGCTAAAAATTATTCAAAACCTTTTCACAGCAGTACAATACAAAGACTATTCATTCACTTACCTCCCTCATACCCAACAGTGCGCTATAAAAATACTGAAAATTAATGGGCTGACAATAAATCATTTTTAAACACTGGGGCATAGTTGACTCATTCTTTGCACAAACATAAAAATAGTTCTTGTTTATGAGGGACCTAAAAATAATCCATGTAAAAACATGACAAAAACATGGGGAATAATAAGTTTTGACAAAACACCCTCCCAGGTGTCCATTTCATATTCTAATATAAATATTGGCAATTATTGATGGGCTCTTACTTTAATGCACTTTAAAATAGTTAATCCCACATGATCTAAAAGCACTATTTTTAATTAAATGGAGGGCATTAGGAATTTTTCCCAGTAGTACTCCAAGATTCAATCATCCGTTCCTTGTATTTGGCTGCCTTCAGTGACATATAATTCATTGTTAACCATTTGAAAATACTTAATCAGAAGAGCAATGCTGATTATTCAAACAGTCCCTCATTAGTAACACCCAGGGTTAGACATTTGGCTCCATAGCCCCAGTTTTTAAATGCTGTGGGTGCTGTTTTGTGTCCAAAATGGTGTCAATGTTGCATGCATATAATTCTAATACCGTACAACATTTTGCTAAGATCCAAAAAAGTCTTTAATATTTGCAAATTAAGTTTTTTTTTTCATTTGTTCATGGGATATGGGCATTACTGGCTAGTTCAGCACTTATTGCCCATCCCTGAGAATCATGTTGCTGTGGACTCACATGTAGGTCAGATCAGGGAAGGACAATAGATTTCCTTCCCTAAAGAACATTGATGAACCAGACGTTTTTTTACAACAGTCAACAATGGCTTCATGGTCATCATTGGACTCTTAATTTCACTTCTTTATTGAATTCAAATTTCACCATCTGCCATGATGGGATTCAAGCACAGATCCCCGAACGTTGCCCTGGATCTATGAATGACGAGTCCAGTGACAATAACACTGTGCCATTGCCACCATTAAGTGCTTAATGCCTGCTTCTGCCCCATTTTGCAACTTGGGCTTGCCTCAAGGCAGCCAGCACAGTTATTGACATTTCCCAAGCAGACCAATGCTAAGTGATGTTCACTGAGGAAACAAATTAGTATGCGCCTTAATCATCCTTACTCCTTGTCCCGAGACCTTAGACCTGACGTCAGTCCTGACTTTGGCCTCCATACTGTCCCCTCCACCTAACAATTATCTTTTGCGTCCCCCAGTCCCAGTCCCAAAATTCACATGATCCCAAATGTATTCCAATACCTAACCAAGAATACTGCAGGTTGATTTTCTTTCCTGACTATCCTAGTCCCCAAGAATCACGTTGGAGGCTCAACCAGCAATACTGCAGACCCTCAAGCAATGTTCTTTATTTTAGCCCCTCACCTCAATTTACTTGCATAGGATGAGTCATTGCTCCGCCAGACCTCTGCGACTTTTCCCAATCAATAATCAGAACCTGCACAGTCTCACTGTGCTCCACCTTTTAAAAGTTTATTTATTAGCGCAACACATGCCCCATGAATGAATTAAAAAAAAAAATCACAATCAGTCAGTTCTGCATATTTCTGGTAATGTTCTGAGGATGCATTCCAAAACCCTCACTAAAATGGCATCTGGCACAGGTACGAACAGAAAACACGCACCCAAATACCATGGACCCCATGATGGAGGCAAGGCAGAAAACTGATTACAGAGTCAAAGTTTGTGGTCTTTGTTTATTAACACAACACAGTATGTTAGATATCTAAATAGAAATAGAATAGTTAGAATAAATATATCTTAGAATCACTGAAGGATCACAGAATCCCTACAATGCAGAAGGAAGCCATTTGGCCCATTAAGTCTGCATTTACAACAATCCCATTGAGGCCCCAGTCCTGTAACCCCACTTACTTACTTTGCTAGTATTCTTGGACAATTTAGCACACATATTTTATTCCCATTTGGGAAAATATTAATTCAAGTTCCATATTTCAACATTATGCATGATGCATTTTTACTGTTGCAGATGCACAGAAACCATACAGGAAAATGTTAATCACACTGGGAGAATAAAGTGAGGCACAATAAAGTTGAGCAGAGAGCTCTATGGTGTGAAGCATTCATGAACATCAACTGTAGATGGGAGTCAGGCGCCATTGTCTTGTGCTATGTCACTCGCAAAGCAATGAGATAAAGCTTGTGGGTTTTATTTTAATAGTGCAGTGAAGAACAGGCTGTATTTAATATATTGTAATAGATCTGGCAGTAACCTACCTAAATACCAACCGTCACCACATTTTTTAATAACATTAACGAGGTCTCCTTGTCTGAGCTCCAGTTCATCATCTTTGTTGGGAGTAAAGGAATATAAAGCCAAATACCTGCAATGAAACACAAGTTTTATTATTTGTCCCGACATTCCAGATCACTTGGGATGCAAAGGAACATTCTTAGATCATTATCAGGACTTTCTACACCACATATTATCTCTGACAGAATAGCCTGATCATTTCTCCCAGGCTATATAATTTTATTCTGGAACTATGTAATTAGAAGTGCCTGGCAGCAATTTACATATGATGGCGTATCAATTGTAAGTCAGCTGCGTTTCAGTTGGTAGCACTCTTCATAAATTGTGAATTCAAGTACTATTCCAGAATTTGAGTAGAAAAAATCAGAGCTGACACTTGTCAGTAGCGAGGGAGTGCTGCACTATCTGAGATGCTGCACTTCACATGAGACAAATAGACTGAAACCCTGTCATCATGTCCTCTGTGATGAATGGAAAAGATCTGTGAAAAAAAATCCTGAAAACAAGCAATAGATTCATCCCCAGTGTCCTGACCAATATTTATCTCTCAAGTAATATCAAGAAAGAGATTACTGGGTCATTATGGGACTGACTGTCATTATGACTCCCTACCAGGAGCTTCCTGTGTGCAAATGAGCTGCTAAATAACAACAGTGAAAGGCACTATATTAGCATTTGTGTTTTCATTGTGGCACACTTTCCTATTCTCTGTAGCTTCCAGACAGGTTTTCCCTCTGATTTTACCACGTTTGCAGGCTCGGACTCACTTTCTATCACCCTGTGGCACAACATGTTGGAGCATTATTATAGCATTTTGACAGTTTAATGGTTACTTCTTGTATCAGGGCTTGGGTCTATGCAATAAATTCCCATGCAAAGAGCATTGTGAAAATTCATGGGTCTTTTTTTATGTGAGTTAACAAAAAGGCCCAGAAATCTGTGCCCAGAAATCAAAACCAGTATCTCTGTGGTTCAGACAGGTCTCATTACTATGTATAAACACTATCATACACAACAGGGTGTGATGTTCCAAAAGCTCAAAAGGGTGACACTATCCAACAAGAGTTGGGCAACAAAAAAATAAACTGAATGACTCACGTGTGATAGAGTGCTCCAAATATTCAAATCTAATCGCTATACAATTGATGTTCTTGTTTTATTAGCCCTTTCTCTGTGAGGAGGAGTCATAGGTTATAGCTGGGATTTTCCTCACAAAAATAGTGCCCAAATGGTGGGAAGATTGGAGATTTTCTGATCCACTTTTTTGAGCGCACTTACTAAATGAATCTTGGTCACTCTGTGCATCACAGAGTGCCTTAGAGAGATTCTCACTGGAAAGTGAGGGGCAGGGCCTGAACTCCGGTTGAGAGGAATCAGTGTGCTGAACAAGCCCCTGTGCGTGCACAAATTTGTCAATGGGGTGATTGGCGCATGCGCATTGCCCTTGCCCCCAGCCATCACTGGCCTCCCAATGTCATCACTGATTGCTGTCCCCAGGCCAACTCTTTCTCCCCTCTCTGCCATGGCCAGCCCCAAATCCACCCCCCTCTCTCTCCCATAGCCAGCCTGATTGTTCTCCTCCCTTCCACCACAATCCATTGTAGTGGATCTCCCCCCCCATACCGTTCAGACCTATTCCAAGTCTGCCCCCACTCCCCCAGTACGCCCTGCCCACCTGGTCTTGCACCCTTAGCATTGCCCAGTGCCTTGTGGCTAGTGCTACACTGGCACTATCCAAGGGGAACCCCTCCAGCTCTGACCTTCTAGGAGCCCACAGAGGTCTCTGTCCTCACCAGCAAGGTGAGCACGGCTATCCTCCATTGGTGCGGAACAGTTGGAAACCTTATATTTGAGGACCACTCCCAGTGCAGGGGGATATGTGAGTGGACCTGGAGGCTCCCATCCTGGGCATGTTAATCATATGGAAATTGAGATTTCCAAAGGGCCTGGGAGACTCACGATCGGCCAGATATTGGTTGCGGATCCCGCTAAAAGCCCCAAGCTGATATCTGCTCAAGTAATATAGCGGGCCAGGAGAATCCCAGTCTATATGCTGCATTTGGGTTTTCCACCTATCCTAGCTTTCCAAAATGAATATTGTTTTGACTTCTGTGTTCCATTAAAAATTACTTTCTGAAATTGCTCCTCTATCCTAAATATAATTTTCAAGGTTGAAAGAGAAGGGGATGAATCCCCATATCAAGGCCACTCCTTATCTGGCATGAAAGTATCTCTGTCATCCTTACAATTTTCCTTGCCTGTAGGCAAATGGTTGGGCAATGTCAATAGTTGCTCTAGCTTCTAGGTCCAACTGGAATCACTTACTGAATGCATTTTTTAATGATCTGTGGTGGTTTAAATGAGTTTCACCATCAGGGTGCCTCGAAAAATGTTTAACATGCAGCGTTTTCATGAAAAAGCATTTGCCTCGTCAAAAAAAACAGATGACATGGTCACATTATTTATACATGAAATCATCAGAACTATAATGATGCCATTCTGGCTCATTTCCCCGTGGAAATAAATAAATGTTTGTCAAACATTTCTTCATTGTGACAGTGTGCTTTCTTAGCAACAATTTAGTGCTAATGATTTTATTTGAGAGTATAGGCTTGGAAACATAACGTAGCCAGACTTGGAATAGTCTGAATTAACAACCAGAGTTAATGCTGACACATTCCTGTGTTTACGATTTTTGCCCATTAATGATAATTCAGTAAGTACCCTGATAGTTTCACAAACTCCTTCAAGCTATTATAACTTAATGAGCATTGCATCTGTAAACAAATTTCAATAAATAAAAATGGATGGAACAAAATAAAAAGATTTATCTTAACCATATTTCTCTGTAAAGTTATTAATATTAAGGAAAATCAAGATAGCAAACTTCACTTTTCAAATGAATATTAAACAAAAAGAGAAAATTGGCAGTGCACTTAGTTTCTCAGTCAGTTTGGACTCCCCTATCGCTCCACCTCATCAGTGATAGGATACGCTTCCCGATGTTAAACATTGGAAACCTTATTGGAACACATTAACATGTCACCGTAAGGACCGTACATAAGATTAATTTCCCCAATTCCTCTACATCAAAAAACTATCGACAGCAGACTGATGGCAGAACTGGTGTCCAAAGGTGTGGTGACCAAGCCTTTCTGGGGAGCTCAGGTCAGTGCAGCATTCATTGGGGAGAGGTCCTACCATGACGCTCCCAGCTCTGCCTGAAAGGGAATGCCAGTCGCGTGTACAGGGTTAATTGGTTTGGTTGCTGTGCACTGGGTTAGCCTCTAAATATGACACCCCAGATTTTTTAGTTTCTAAGTTGCTGGAATCAGGGCCAGTAAGCTAGCAATATGTTGTGGGACCCATCCCTGAAATGTTTCTTTCCAAGTCCCAAACTATATTGCAGAGAAAGCAACATTGCTGTCAGTAGTTACAATACCATTTTTCCCACCTAACATTGGCCTTTACTAATATCCAGGCAAGTTCCAGCCCATGTACATGTTAAGTAGTGTCATTCTCCAGTAACCACTGGCATAAGTATTAAAATAAACTCACTTTTTCTATTAAATACAAAATGCTTTGCTGCTGGGTTATTTCAATTCACTCCAGACATATCAAATACATATATACCAATAGAGGCCCAGTGTTCACAGCAATCTTGAGGAAACACATTTAAAGCATCCATGACAATGAACTTATCTAAGACATGTGAAGCATTCAGGAGTTCCCACATGCTACAGGATGTGCATTCCATGGAAGCGAGATACCCTGCAACACCTTGATTTATTGGACTAACTAAATTTAACAGAAATAAACCAAAGGCTGCTGAAAGACTGCTTTAAGAAACATCCACCAAAAAAGACCCTCCCTTGATTAATGATGCACTTGGTTTTTTTGACCTTTCTTTCTGACACTTGTACTCAATCTATTATGCTTCTTAAAAGTGAGGTTCTTTTCTACATTACTTTCAACCAACATCTGCTTAGCTACCTGCAGTCTGGTTGATCTTATCTGCCTAGCCAAGGAAGACAGCATTGATACATGATGAGAGAAAAACGCCCAAATACTGCGTAAAAAGGTCCGTTATGACTTGGTCATTTGTTACACTTTCTAATCATATTCAGCTGTTTAGCATGAGGTTTGCATATTTGTCCCTCTTTACCTATATATAAATAGTTGATGCATGAAACAGAGTAAGTGTTTCGTTAAACAACAGTGTTCTTAACAATTCTTGAGGTAACATTAGTTATTAAGTGTTCATGTAGCTTGTTCGCTGCTTTGGATGCTCAGTGTGTGGTTTCCTGAGGAAATTAAGTACTCACACTTTTTCATCAGTCTGAACATTTTCATAACTCTCCTCATGCTGAAACTGTAGAAGAAGAAAACATATGTTCCTTTAATGCCTTGGACATGGCAGTGAAAGATAAGAATTAATTTAATTAATAGCTGCATCTATCTCAGGAAAAAATATCATATCTGTGTTAATATATTTTGGAAAACTGTTTCAAGAAGATTCCACTCTTAAATTGTCAGTGTTATTGTATGTACCAATGAGTCTTAAGGATTTCATAATCCCGAGAGACCGCAGGGGAAGAATTGATAGATTGCAGGAATCTGACAAAATATTTCAAATTCTCCGTCAAAATGAAAGAAGTTATATGACAACAGTTTAGGCCAAGTGACCCATAATTTACCTGTGTTTGACTCACCAAAGCTTGCAACCATTTTTAACATGTTGAAAGCCTCTATTTTCTGTGTCTACACCAGGTCTCAGGGGAAGTCATGTTTTTATGTCTGCCAAGCTGTAATGAGTTATGACCCCCAGAAAATAAAAGGCTGCTATTTGTCTCTTCTGCAAAGATATAAAACTTAGTTCTTGTTCAAAGGGAATGCACATTCCAATGATCTATCATTAAATTCTTCATATTTATAATGGAAATCATTCAGACATTTATTGGTACTGCAGGTAAAGCAAGATAATACAGCTGCTGGAAATTCATAGAATCTCTAATAGTGCAGAAAGAGGCCATCTGGCCTATCAGTCTGCACTGATTCTCTAAAAGAGTACCCCACGATCCAGCCTCTCCCCTCCACCCTATCCCCTTAACCCTATGCATTTACCATGGTTAGTCCACCTAACTGATACACTTTTAGACACTAAGGAGTAATTTAGCATGGCCACTGCACCTAACTGAAATCTGATCTAAAAACAGAACATTCTAGAAATAATCATCAGGCCAGGGCAGCAACTATGTACAGAAAAAAACATCAGGTCAGTAAGAAATTGTTTTTCTGACCTTCTGAGTATTTCTAGCATTTTCTGTTTTTTTTCCATATAATGCAAATTTTGCTTCTAAAGTTTAATACACTGCTACTCCTCTTGCGGGAATGCCCATGCATCTTGAAGATTTCTGTTCTTCTCCCCTACAGGGATTCAATTTATCTCTTCTACTTTGTTCAATTTTGGTATTTTCTATTTCCCTTTTACATTTGATCAGACATTTTAAAGAAAAGGTTTCTACAACCATGTCTCCTTCCTTTGCAACTGTCTCTAGCTCCAACTTAAGCCATGTGAATTGTAGCTAAAATTCCACCTTTCATGGCTTCCATTCACCCACGATTAAAGTTATCTTCCAAACATGTAGAACTCTTTGCACTACCATTTTTACTACTTGCTGAAATCTCAACATATAACCAGCACTGACTGACCATCTCAAAACTGTCCTGGTCTGCAGTTTCATTTCAACTTTCTCCACATGGCACTTTACATTCCTTCCAGGTGTGAAGGATTGCAATTCATAGGAACCAATACCTCTCAGGAGACCTTTCTCCCAGTTTCACTCCACTGGTATTGTAGTTAGGGATAATGAGCTTTTTCCCAATTAGGGGATACACAGCAAATGCTGGAATCACAGTCTAATTTGATCCACAGGCTTGAAACAGGTCTCGTGCCCACATGCATTGAGCACAATCTGGATAGGTACTGACCGCTCGATAAATATGATGCTGAACTGCTGCGTGTAACCAGGCATGGAACAAATCAGTTTCTAGACAATAGCATTTTTGTAATTGCTGCTGGCAGTGAAATGTTTGATTTTTCAAATTTGAAGATGGCTACTGGATAAAGGCAGGACTAGATTAGCATGCACAATCAATCCTGCTAATTATAATGAAGCAGGGTGCTGGTGCATGAGGAACCACAGCACGATGTAATCAGGTGATGAGAGAGGACAGACGCTTTGATGACTTCATGAATGATGAATGGTAACGTGTTCGCTAAAAAGATGAAATTTTCTTAACTTTACAAACTCAACTAAGCTGTTTCGTTTCTCAACACAAAATATAATCGTTCAGAGTTATGACTGCAACTGTATAAAACATTGTTCTTGGCGCTTAACTTTTTTTCTGTTTTTAATCTTAGATTAAATTGCTGAAATAACTGTTCAACAGGCTGTGTGGTATAAAGATTTATAAACTGGCTCTGCTTTATCTGCATTTATTGTAATCTAACATTATTCAAGCATAACTTTTCTTGGCATAAGTCTGCAGTTATCATGATTGGAATACAGCACAGTATATGTTGTCTTTATTTTGCTTGCCCTTGTATAGAAAGTATTTCAATGCTGTGTGATTTTTTTTGTACTTAAGTTCAATATCAATGTATTAACTAAGCGGAACATAACACAGTGGACAACCCCTTGTAAGAATTAGAAAGTCCAGCACTATCACATAAACAGAGTACTGGTATTAGGAAGAGCATTCCAAAATGCTAGTAACTGATTTAAAACATATTGGTGATGCACAAGCCCCATCAGCCTTATGTAAACTCATTGAAAATTCCACACAGATTAAAAATTAATTTCCGATCTCTCTCATTGCATTTTGTTCTGTCCACAGAAAAGGAGATGTAAACATTTCTTGCAGCATGAGAACCTCATTGACTTCTCTGGTACATGGATATACAGCATTGCCTGTTACAACCTAAAAGGAATCAGTAGCGTGAAAGTTCACAACTATGGCGATCTTGACAGCTAGAGGTTACACTGCCCTTACCCTAGATTGAGATTTGAGTTGTGGCTGTAAAAGGTGATACTGCTCAGTGGCATCCAGGATATTGCTCCTGCGTTAAGTGCTATACCATGAAAAGTGCTCCCTGAATACCCGCATGAAATATGGTGCCCCGTGCATTGCCTACTTCCTGCTTTGTTTCTCTCTTCTGGCAGCTGATCCTGTTTTGTGGTGTCTTCCTCTCTAATCACCCTCGTCTTTTATCTCCGTGGGACCACCCATGACCACAAGGCAGTCAGCAACAGTGTAAGATTGTCAAATTCTCTCAGTTTACACAGAGTAAGCTTTCCTGAGTGAGGGAACACAGTAGAAAATAGCCAAAGGTTGATGATAAACTTTTCCCAAAATGAAGGGGTTGTGCACTTCCTGCCAGAAATCTGTGAAGACTTCCTTACTGCTGTTCTGGAAAGTCAATTAGTAAAACAGCCGCTGAAGAAATATAATCATTGGGATACTAGTACATTTGCTATGTGGTTTAAATCTCTATGATAACAATGTGGTTAAAGGTACTTTTATATTGATATATCCACTAAGTGCTTTGTGCTAAAACATACAAATGGTTTCTCTTTCAATGCTGAAATATAGGCATTCCTCATGCACTTTTACACATAGCCATTTGAAAGGGCAAGGCTTGTTAAAAAAAATGTTTGCTGACAGTTTGATATATTGTCAACACAAAAGGCCAGTCTGTCTATGTGTAATTAAAAGCAAACACCAGTCTGAACTTTCATGATTGCCATATCAATCACTCACAGCAATCATGTCAAAGGTAAGCTCCACCAAAGAGATTGTTATACTTTTCATGTATTTACTGTGACACTTGTCAATACAAGATGGGGAAACATGCACATCATGTGTTCTCTAAAACTTAAGCCTAGAATCAGCAGAAGGATAGAAAGCTCATATAATCTTGATTAAACAGAGAAAGAGATAGACTATTTCCTACATTTAGGTGAGGGCCAGTAATTCAGATTTCTCCTTTGGAATTGATAAAATTTTTCATGGCTTTTGGTCCTTCCATGTTGTTATTCTCTTTGGCGGACCCTAGCCTAGCAGTATTATTGCTATTAATCCAGAAACTCTTATAATACCTGGAGACCAGAGTTCAAATCCTAACACGGGATATGGTGAAACTTGAATTCAATGAAAAATATCTGGAATTAAGAATCTACTGTTGACCATGAAACCATTGATGGGAAAAAAAAATCTGGTTCATTCATGTCCTTTAAAGAAGGAAATCTGCCGTCCTTACCTGGTTTGACTTGCATATGATTCCAGAGCCACAGCAATGTGGTTGATTCTCAGCTGCCCTCTGAAATAGCCAGGCCCAGAGCAACTAAGGATGGGCAATAAATACAGGCATACATTGTGTGGAGTTTTAACTTGGTAGCATACATACGGTCACCAATCGCTTCCCCACCTGAAAGCCAGACTGAATGAGAGTCTAGGCTTTCAGTCACATGTGGAACTGACTGGTGAAATCCACAGGACCAGCTAAATTTGAGGCAGCAGTGTTAATCTCAGAGGGGGGATTGATCTGGGAGATGGACAGGCCTGCTGACTACGAGGGACACAATCCTGGGAGTTTTGCTGATCTTGGGTTCGAGGGGAGGGGAGGTTTGGGGAGAAGGAAAAGTTAGAGATATCAGAGGGTTGGAGGGGTGAAATATTAGGGGAGGTCAGATTGGAAATCTACGGGGGGTGGGGCAGGGTCTTGTGGCTGAGTGGGACAATGATAAGGTTTGATCTTTGCATGGGAGAGTCAATGGGGGAGTGGAGGCACAAGGATGAGATAACTGGAGGCCTTGCAGGGGAAGCTCATAGAGAGTGCTCATAATCAGGATGTTCCTTCTGGCTTTCATGCTGGATCCAGGAAATAGATGTAATGGCAGTAAACTACTGTAGGTGAGTGCCATTATATCTACCCTCTGGACCCACCATTGGGGTGATTTGTGGTGAGAGCCCTTTCAAGGTAGAGCTTGGGTCACTTAGCTTGGGTGATCAATTGGAGCTCAAGAGTGGGTAATCAGCCCAGGGGTTATGACCTCTCTTATTCAGGAGACATATAGCAAACTGCTATATGCCTCCTGAAGCTTGACAAATGTTGTTTTCCACATTATGTTATGGAAATAAATTGAAATGGTGTGAGAGTTACTTTAAGATGTTATTCTGTTTGTCCACATATTGCTTGTAAAATAAATAAGCCAAATCATTTATAATTAATCTCAGCTCACTCAAATGTTATTCATATGGTCTTTTGAAACACTGGCAGTGAACATGATGACACAAGACAGGATTATAGTCTCAATTCCTACAAGCGGGGGTTTCATTGTTTTGATCTGGACGCCCATTTTTGTGGGACTAGATACTGAGCAGTAAACTCCTAAATTTTTTACTTATCTTTTTCTGTTGTGGTTGCATTGACAGATATCAAAAGTATAGTGGAGAACATGAAACTCTAGTCAATAATGAAATAGGTTGATCTACAAGTGAACTGCTTCAACACAAGGCAGTGGCAGTTTGACACCTGTTGTCAAAATCAATTTATCACACAACCTTGATTAGTGAAGGGAATTATCACTGACAGGTTTGTTTGAAATTACTAAACCAGATGCAGTACGAAAAGAAGAGTTCTCTCATTTTAGGCACCTTAGCATCTGTGCGTCGGTAAATAGGACGTCAGAGACTCAGAAAACAAAGGAGCCACAAAGCCAATGGCAGTCCAAAAAACGTTTGCTAATGGTATAAAAGTTAAAATACCAAAAGCATGGCACTGAAATTAAAGGCTAAATCATGCTTTTACAGACCAGTTGCCAGGGCATCCTTCAAATTATTACAGCGTTTCAAAAGTGAGAACTTGCACATATGTCTTTCTATGGTGTTTTTCAATGGTGTCGTACATACTGAATTAACGCTGTATAATGTCAAATTCTAACATCTTGATAGATCATGCTCCATCTATTGCTCTGCAAACTCTTGATCAAAAAACTCAAACTGGAGATTGGCATTAAAATATAGTTACATAACCTCATTTACATACATACATACCTACATGAAACTTATGCACATTATATTGGGACTTTGCATGACATGTTTGACACTTCTGCTCCCATCTTCTCAACTTTTGTTTGGAGTGAAGGGTTTCATTTACTTTCCTAACTATTCCAATATTTCACTGGCTTTGTCCATGAGTGGTTGGGACGACCTTCTTCCAGATTTTCATGAATAGTCATTTGGGGCAGCTAGCAGACAACAGTAATTTGGAAACGAGGCTCTTAGCTGATTTGTTGCCCCAACACACACGGAAACACCACAGGCTTCATTTCAACTCATCATAAGTTGATTGGCACAGGAGATGGGGGACCACAAGCACTGTTCACAATGTTGTCTGTAAGCCAGTACTCCATGTTACACATGCTGCCTCAGCCTTGTTTGAATTCCTGTGGTGCATCAGTACAGCAGCACTGGAAAGTAATAAAATGCCTCTTGTCAAAATTACAATCTATCTTTTAGTTCCATGGATATCCCAGACTTCAAGTAAAGTCATCCCATGTGCCATCTTACCTGTTGAAAAGGCCTTTGGGAAGCCATTTTTATTTTCAAATCACTCCCAGATGTTGGAAGATCTTGGTGGAAGACAGTCTCATCTGGTGGTTTCCCAATGACTTCAACATATGTGACAGGAAATATTCCTTTCCGATTAGTCCCGGGGTATTTCCCTTCAAACCAGTTCTCATCAATTCTCCGGAGCAGCACAACTGTCTGATCCTGAAAGAAATCATCATTATTTAAAGCTACAGTACAATGCATGGACCTTTACAGCAGATTTCCACAACTTGATTCATGACCATTAACAATCAATGAAGTTTCCTGTTTCTTCTCCTTCCCCTTTCACCTGCTTAGGAGTGCCCATGGGCAATACAATTTGTTATTGTAGGTTTACCTCAGGGTTCACTAGCTTCTTATTCTATAAGAAATCTTGCTGGAGGCTTTGTTCAAAAATATTCATTTATTTGTTAACTATTTATAAAAGATTAAATAAGACAAAGAAATAATTGTATCTACTCTCTGAGATGCTTCACACTTACCTCCTCCCTCAATGACAAAATTGTGATGTAGCTAGTTATACACATGCTCAGTAACTACAATGAGAGTTAACCCTTTATTCTACATCTCCACACTATTATACAAATGTCCTCCGACAAATCCCTGTTACAGTTTCTTGTGCCGGTGCCATCAATCTCCAAAGGTGTTCGCATCTCTCTTTGGGGATACCTGGACTGTATACTCCCCAGAATCTTCTCCTTGGAAGGCACCAACCTCCTCAGATAGAGATTTTTGCTTCTGGCCCACAGAATAAAATCATTATAAAATCTCTATGATGAAGAAGGAGGCCATTTGGCCCATCGAGTCTGCACCAACAACAATCTCATCCAGATTGTATCCCCATAACTGCACATATCTACTTTGCTAGTCCCCCTGCCACTAAGGGGCAAGTTAGCATGGTCTAACCTGCACTCTTTGGACTTTAGGAGGAAAGCAGAGTACCCGAAGGAAATCCACGCAGACACGGGGAGAATATGCAAACTCCACACAGTCACCTGAGGCCAGAATTGAACTCGGGTTTCTGGCACTGTGCGGTAGCAGTGCTAACCACTGTGCCACTGTACCATGCTAAATATAAAAGACAATAAACAGAGATTTTCTCTTTTGTCTTTCTCCTCTTCTTGTTCCTTTGGGGTGGAACACTGGCTGATCTCGTTTGAAAGAATGAACTTTGTTCAGCTCCTGTGAAGATCTATACAGCTGTAGAGGATCTACAAACAAATTATGTAATCCCTCCATAATCCATGAACCTATTGTTGGACGAAATGAAGGAAAAAGGATAGACCAAAGAAAAACATGAAGATTGTCCTGCTAATACAATAGGAATTTCCTTTTCTGTGTGCATTGGTCCTGCTTGTACAATCTCTTTGATGTGAGCTTTCTCCCCAGTGGGCCTGAGCTACTCTGGAACTTCATCAGATTATATGCCATCTTCAAAAATTAAAGCAATGTTCCTCCTATGACAAATTGTTAATATCGGCATATCTTGGTTAACAACCTCTTCCCAAAATAGCAAATTCAAGTCTAGAATCTGATCTTGCACATAATGGAATGCACACTTAATTCGCTCAGACACAGAGTCATCCAGACTTGAAATGTTGGCTCTGTACTCTCCAGACATGCTATCAGATCTGCTGAGATTTTCCAACATAGCTTGCTTTTGCTAACTTAATTTTTGTTCTATTTGTCTGATGGCTTTAGGCATTCTGGTACCAGATGAATCATCTTTGCTAAGCCTGTGTCTATATTTCGAAAGGATTCTGGTAGGGGGTTAAAGTAGCATCCGTTTCTCACTTTGGTTTGTGGTGGTCTTTTCATGTGTTGCTTGTCTTGCCACTTTCTGGGCTGCCCTCATTATTTGGTCATCCCCAATGTGGTTACTAGCTTGCCTTAAAGTCATTCAACCACTGCTCTGCGCTGCTGTTGTTTCACTTGATGCTTTTACCACCTATCCTGTGACAATTTTCCTGCATAGCGCATGCTTAAAATTGTTGCTGGCATGCATTTTGTGGGCAAAATTTTCAACTGTAATAAAAACAGAAAGTGCTGGATAAACTCTGTGGGTCTGGCAACATCCCGGAAGGGAGAAAAGGAGTTAAGATTTCAAGTTCATGTGACTCTTTTTCAGAATTTTCAGCTGCTGGTTGCCTGTGCCAATATCTGTCAACCCTCCCACCCCATGAAAAATAAGTAACCGGCCACTGAAAATCAAAATGGATACTTTGGATCCCCCACTGACCACCATGACCTAATGGATGCAACTTTCATCTACATGAAAGAGCAGAAAAGTTGTGAAAGAATGAAAATCAGTGTCCCATGCTGAAAGTAAGCTTGCCATTGCAAATTTCAGGTGCAGCTGGACATCTAAGCTGCATACAGTTGCACATATGCTGTTATAGAAAGAAGGGGATTTAACTTTCACAGCCCTGACTTTTCCTCTCATCGTATGTTATTTGAAATGTGTTTTGATTTTAATTTCCCTGTCCATAAGTGGTGGCATCTTTCCCAACCTCAGTTTTGGTGTGCGCTAGTTTTTATTAATAACCACACAGCAAACTCAAGATAGGGTAAACTCAAAGGGTTAATGTATTCACAAACGCTCATAACTTTGAGTAGTGTGGGGGGCGGGTTATGTTTGCCACGAGGTAATTCTGTGCATTCATATGAGAAAACAGAGATAGAGAAAGAAAGATTCGCAGAGTAACGACCACAGAGCAAAGGACTATTGTTTCACATGAACCCAGAATCAAAAATTCAATGGTGTGTGCTTTCAAAGAGATAACAGGTTGGAAACTTATCCTGGATAATTCACATTTTCCATAGAGATGACTTCCATGATAAGAAAGACACAGAGATGAATTATCTCGTCAGCAATGAAGTTCAAAAGTTCCGGTAGAGACAGTATTGCCAGGATCCGGCATTCAAACCTGGACAAACCCCTCTTTCTGTGCTGCTGCTTGGTAGATGGAAGATGGTAGATTGATTTACAGAAAGACAGTAAACATGGTTCTTTCAGCTAGGGGGGGTATGTTGCGTGACTCCCATCTCTCCAGTTTGGCTTTGACAAAGGGTGCATTTTTCTTCATCTGGCTTCCTGAAGGTTACTAACGTTCCAAGCATTAAGATTTTGAAAAGAGGTTGTAGGGTCCTTTGTCTTAGCAGGCTCAGAGACCCCAGTGGCCAGGCTTGGCTTATGACATGCAGATGGTCTTTGTATCATTTCCTTCGAATTTGGTCATTGCAGCCCGTCAACGTTGTTAGTTAATCTTCTGAGGTAAAGAGGTACTGTCAGTGAGTTCCTTCTGTTCAGGATTACAGGCAGGGATAGCCTCAGTTTTTTGAAAACCTATGTCCTATGTTTTTAAATTTTTTTGAAATTAGCTAAAAGGATACCCATACATTTTGTAAAAATATAAAACGTGAGAGCTTAGCCCCATTGCACAGGTACTGAGTAACATAATTAAATGTCCCTAAAAAAGATGTCAAGGCAACTCAAAAATTGCCCCTGGAAACTGGTTTTGGTGCATGCAGGGGGAGCAAGAGTTAACTGGTTCCGAAAAAGAGTTAACTCTTTCTCCCCAAGGTCATTACCAGTCTTACTGTACTTTTCCAGCACTTTCTGTTTCTATTCCAGACTTCCGGCATTTGTAGTAGATTGAAGTCATTGACCCTGGTAATGCTGTCAAGCTCATTGAGTAACCTCTGCAGCTGAACTTGATGCAAGCAGGGCCAGCTGAAATAAAAATTATAAAGGCTAATATTCCAAAGGAAAATCCTTGAATGGATATGGCTAAATAATACCTTCAAGAAAAATAATATTAGTAAATGAGGAATGCTAATGGAACAATGTTACAGAGAGTTAAAGCGCCCGGCTTTGAACTTTCCTTTGATCAAATCCGAAAGCTTTGCTACTTCCTTTTGTACAATCGCAGACGTACCTAAACTGCCAGAACTAATGACCAACTATCTGGGGAGCTGCACTTCTGGCCGAGTATGTTTATGTGAGTTAAATATCACAAAACCCAAATGTTAAGAACTTGACATCTGGCAGCATTATGAAACGACTCTGTAATATTCCACATTTCAAAGGTAAATTGAAAGGGAGAAAGGTCACATATGTGCCAGACCTGTTAAAGATGGCAAATTTCTTACTCTAAGAGGACGTTCATTCTGGCACTCCAGCATGGTCAAGGTCATTTTTCACAGCTCAGATTTTTAAAATTGAATTCCAATTTTCAGATTTCCTAGGTGTGATTTGAAATTGCATGAATCCAGTAACATCACAATCATACTTTCGAGCCTGAATTTTCACTGAATCACAAAGCTTCACGCCTCAGCCTAAAAAGGTGCCAAAGCCCAACTCCAACTACTAACCTTAACATCTTAGATGTTACCATTGGCCAGAAGCAGAACTGGACCAGCCATATAAATACTGTGGCTGCAAGGACAGGTCAGATGCTGGGAATTCTGTGCCAAAATCTGAGGCAGCACAGTGGCACAGTGGTTAGCACTGGTTCCTCACAGTGCCAGGGACCTGGGTTCGATTCCCGGCTTGGGTCACCGTCTGTGTGGATTCTGTACATTCTTCCCATCTCTGCATGGGTTTCCTCTGGGTGGTCTGGTTTCCTCTCACAGTCCAATGACGTGTGGGTTAGGTGGATTGGTCATGCTAAATTGCTCCTTTTGTCAGGGGGACTAGCTAGGGTAAATGTATGGGATTGTGGGGATAGGGTCTTGGTGGGATTGTAGTCAGTGCAGACTCGGTGAGCCGAATGACCCCTTTCTGCACTGTAGGATTCTATGATCCTATGAATAATGTACCTCCTGTCCACTATCTACAAAACACAAATCAGGAATGTGATGGAATATTTTTCCCTCTCCTGGATGAATACAGCTCTGACAACACTCAAAAAGCTTGACAACATCCAGGATTAAGTAATCCACTTGCTGGGTACCCCATTCACCATCTTCAACATTCACTCCCTCCACTACCAATGCGCACTGGCAGTAATGTGTATCACCAACAAGATGCACTACAACAATTCACCAAGAATGCACCTTCTGAAAACACATCTACTACCACCTAGAAGGACGAGGACAGTAGATACCTTGGAGCCCCACCACCTGTTAGTTCCCTTCCAGATCACTCATCATCTTAACTTGTAACTAAAATGCCGTTCCTTCATTGTTGCTGGGTCAAAATTCTGGAAATCCTTTCCCCACAATACAAAGAACAAAGAACAAAACAGCATGGGAAACAGGCCCTTTGGCCCAACAAGCCCGTGCCGCCACCCCAATGTTCCCACTTCTACCCGTGATCACTGTCTATGTTTATAGATCTATGGATTAAAAACCAAATTTGAGACAATTTAGGGAGAATTTATTTTGCCAATTAGCTTAAGAGCACGTTTTTCGGATGTGGGAAGAAACCGGAGTGCCCGAAGAAAACCCACAACAAGCACAGGGACAATGCACAAACTCCCAGAGACACAGGCCCAAATCCATGTATCTGCACAGCACAGCGATAGTCACTGAGCTGTTGTGTTGCCCATCAAATGGTCCAGGTCAAGCGTACACTAATGACATGAAGCAGTAGGATACTCTCGAAAAAAAATCCAAGAGTAGCCCTCTCACGACCCATTGCGTGTATGCCCCTTGGTAGACAACAAGGTGGACCAATGCATCTGTAGGATAAAAACAAGTACATCAATATCATCATCTATTTACACACTTCCCAGGGACTCCCAAGGCTCATGATCCCTATTTTAAATCAGTTTTCTATACCCCTCCATTCCCATTCTGTTCATGTGCCCATCTAAGTATTTCTTAAATAACTCCAGAGTGCCTGCTTCCACCACTTTACTTGGCAGTGCATTCCATACCCCCACCACCCTCTGTGAAAAAACTGCCTCTAGCATCCAAATCATATCTTACCCCCCTCACCCATACCTTGGATATTTCTACACAACGTGGGCCTACAGAAGTTCAAGAAACATATCATTAGTTTCTCAAGGGCAATTAGGGATAGGCAATAACACTGGCTTAGCCAGCAACACACAAATCTCATGGACAAATAAAAAATGTGGCATTAATTGGCAATGGATGGAGGATTGGGGAGTGTGTGGGGTGAGGGCTGGAGCACTTTCGACTACCTCTGCACTGTTTCTGAGGTCAGCCAACTCAACTTCAATTAGCACCTTCCCCGGATAGGAATGAAAATTTGATAGTTCAGGACGGTTTCTCCTGTGTTGAGTGTGTAGAGTCAAGAAATTTCTCTACTCTGTCGCACCTGACTCAAGAGAAAAATTCAGCCCCAATTTGTATGTTTTTTTTGTATAGATTGTTGAAATGAATGGCCTGCCTGATCCCTATTGGCTTTGTGAAAAGAGGGGCAATTAATTTCACTTTCAAATCTTTGCCATATTTTCCTCAATGAGAGCATCCACGGGTGGTTATCCTTTGATTTTCCCATTCCAAGTTTTATAATGTCTCCATCCATACGAGGCTTTGTTTCATGAGATCTCATAAAAATGATCCAGATCCTTGTTTTCAGGCTAGATCAACATGGGTAAGTTTACCTTTTCCAGTGGCAGTTCTATGTTGGTCAAAGCAGCAAATCTGAATTTGGCTACTGCAACTTCATCAAGCACTTCTTGTTTGTCTGCTAGTAGCTCAGAAAAAGGCTGATGAGAAAATGTCACAATTAGGAATAATTCAATACAGATTAAGACCTGTAACTAAACTTCATTTTTAAATGGAAATTAATGGATAAAATTTTTTCCAACCTCCACGTAGCAAATTGGGATCAAGCCACTCTTTCCGTTGCATTTGCCTTCATACCAGTTGTGATCCCTCCGTCTGTGGACGAAGACGATGTCTCCCTTTCTGACAGGCAATTCTCTGTAGAAAGATTATCGAGTTTCATGTGGTTCTGCAACTGAACTTTGAACGTGATCATCTTACCACATCAAAAGAAGCCGTCACTTAAAGAGACGGATTCTCTCAGATGTGTTTGCCAACAATTAAAGGCTCAAACCGCTTTAATGGAAATTCCCCGATGTGAAAAGCTGGTGTGCTACTTTGGAATGTTATCCAAAGTTAAAAAAAACATTTTTCCGATAAAAATCTGCAGATGCATAAAGTGATGGCCAAAAATCCCTAATCATAGGTGATCATACTCCATCTAAGCTGCTCAAAGTCATTTCATACCAGGCTCCCACTGTCACCTCTTAGAATCAGGATACTTTCATTTCATGACTCCAGGGTAAATATGAACAAAGGTCGCATAAATTAATTATGTTCTGAACTAAATACCAGTTCCTTTTTTGGAATGGGAAATAGTCGGTAAACGAAGCAGTCAGTCCTTTCTCTCTCGATTCTCCCTGTTGCGTCATTAGAAATGATCGGTGGCAAAGCACAGATTCACAGAATTTCAGATCATTTGATTTGATTTGATTTATTATTGTCAAATATATTAATATACAGTGAAAAGTATTATTTCTTGTGCACTATACAGACAAAGCATACCATTCCTAGAGAAGGAAAGGAGAAAGCGTGGAACGTGGTGTTACAGTCATAACTATGGTGTAGAGAATAATGCGAGGTAGAATCATTCTAAAGTCTGATGGCAGCAAGGAAAAAGCTGTTTTTGAGTTGGTTGGCACGTGATCTCAGACTTTTGCATCTTTAACCTGACAGAAGAAGGTGGAAGAGAAAATGTCCGGGGATCACTTCCTTTTATTAAATGAATTAAAATATTAGCTGTATTACAACTGTGCTGATTCAATATATTTATAACCAATTCTTTATATATTATTTGATGGATAAAAGTCAACTACTATGTTTAATAATCTGACAATGACAAGCTTTTGCTTCTCCAACTCCATTGATGGAATAGGCAGGAGTTGGAATGCCATCTGCAAAAATTGAATGCAAAAGTCTCATTTTGAAGACTATTAGTAGGGCAATCATAGTTCCTTAGGCTAGAGTTTTATACCTCACCTTTCTCCAACCCACCATCCAATCTTGGAAGAATGCTGGAATCTGTGTGCACATGGCGGGGGTGGCGGTTGTTTAAAATTAGGTGGGAAGGTTCATCACCGTCCTCTCTTTATTTGACATTTTGAGTGGAGCTTAGGCTAATTGGAGTCCCTTTGTGACCAATTAATTGTCTCTTAAAGTCTTTTTGTACTGCCACTGGTACTCTACCAGTGATGGATGGCTACTCCTCCACTGAGGTAGGTTATCCAGTAAATCTGATGGCCTCCATGTGGGCTCAGTTGTGCAGAAATCTTTCCTGATCTGGCACCCTGGAGGAGCATGGGTTGATGCCCCCCTGGAAGAATCTGTATGTGAGAACTCCTCTGCACTCCTTCCAAGTTAGTGCTAATCTGACCGATGCTACCAACCCCAAATCTCTATTGCTATACCATAGGCCTCCTCAATGGTTGCTATTCTGGAGCCTGCTACTGTCCCAAAAGAGAACACTGCATTTGCCTGACGAAGACACAGAGTGTTGAAAGCTCGCAGATTTACTGTCAAATAAATCGGTTGGATTGAAAATTGGTGTTGCTAAATTCTTACTGAGTTTGTCCCAAAAGTGGCCACTGCTCCCAGTGGTGCTGTTGGGCCTGAAAAGCTGCCAGCTCTCAGAACAGCCAACAAACATTTGGAGGGAGGGCATTCTGCCACAGAGTGTTGGAAGTTACACCTTCAGGCAGTTAATTGTCAAGACAACGTACAATTGTTTCTTTTGGACTTAACTTTTAGTGGCACAGTGATGCAGTAGTTAGCACTGCTGCTTTGCAGCACCAGGGACCAGGTTCGATTCTGACCTTGGATTACTGTCTGCATGGAGTTTGCATGTTCTCACTGTGTCTCTATGGGTTTCTTTTGGGTGCTGAAGTTTCCTCTCACAGTTGCAAAGATGTTCAGGTTAGGTGGATTGGCCATTGTAAATTGCCCTGTTGTGTCCAAAGCTGCTTATGTTAGGTGAATGCTAAATATTTGGGGTTACAAGGATAAGGCAGCGGACAGGGCCAGGGTAAGATACTTTGTGAGAAGGTCAGTGCAGACTTGATGGGTTGGATAGCCTGCTTCTGCATTGTAGGGATTCTATAAGAACATTGAGTTCAACAACTTCAGGCTGCCTCTTCACCCGATTCTCATCAATATCTCTTTCATTTCTGTCATTGATTCATTTTCCATTCATACAGAGTTATAGAGTCATGAGGTTTACAGCATGGAACTAGGCCCTTCAGCCCAACTTGTCCATGCCACCCTTTTTTTTCTAAACACCTAAGCTAATCCCAATTGCCCGCATTTGGCCCATATCCCTCTGTACCCATTTTATCCACGTAACAGTCTAAATGCTTTCTAAAAGACAAAATTGTACCCACTTCTACTACTACCTCTGGAAGCTTGTTCCAGACACTTACCACTCTGTGTGTGAAAAAATCACCCCTGAGGACTCTTTTTCTTAAACTTTCCCGCCTCACCTTAAACCTATGCCTTTTAATTTTAGATGCCCCTACCTTTGGGCAAAGATATTGACTATCTAGCTAATCTTTTCCCCTCATTATTTTATAGACCTCTATAAGATCACTCCTCAGTCTCCTACGCTCCAGTGAAAAAAGTCCCAGTCTATCTAGCCTTTCCTTATAACTCAAATCATCAAGTACAGATAACATCCTAGTAAATCTTTTCTGCACTCTTTCTAGGTTAATAATATCCTCCCTACAATAGGATGATCAGAATTATATACAGTATTCCAAGTGTGGCCTTACCAATGGGTTGTACAACTTCAAAAGATGTTCTGACCAATGAAACTAAGCATGCTGAATGCATTCTTTCCCCTTTTTTTATCCTGTATTTTCCCTTACCACTGCCACAACTTTGTCAATCTTTCCCTTGCTTCTAGCTACCACTGACTTGCAACCCAGCCCCCATATGGCACGTCCTGCAATAGTACAAATCTCATCCTATTTCCAGTTGTCTGCAGCTCTGATGAAGAGTGATCCTGACTCAAGATGTTAGTTCTGTTCTCTCTCCACAGATGCTATCAGACTTGCTGAGATTTTCCAGCATTTTCTGTTTCTGTTATAGGTTCCAGCATCCGCAGTAATTTGCTCTTATCTTAGTGCAAAATTGGGTTGTGGCTTGCAGAACTAACATAGATGGGCTTGTCCTGATATTTCAACCAGTTTGTGGGGCAACTGTTTCCTCACCTTGGCCTTTGATTCTGCTCTTTTCTTTCTCATTTTCGTTACTGTTTTGTCCCAGCTATGTGAACATAGATAAAACTGAAGAAAGCCTTGCAATATTTACTTCAGCCTCCATTCTGTTTTCTTCTAAATGGGCAGCTTTATTGCCAAGTTAATTCTTTATTTTTGGCTTTCTACTCCAATTTCAATTTCCAAGATTTAGTGATATACTAGCATTTCTAATGAACTTTCAAAGTTCTCAATTTGTACCTTAACAAATTTCTGAACCAGATTTACTTCTCATATAGTTGTTCCTCTTGCAATTCTCCATACTTAATTCCAAATTTCTGAAAGTGATGACTCATTCCTATCTGCTGCATCAGCTTTGGCATTGGGTTTGAATGGTTGATTTACCTACTGAGTAATGGTCATTCAGCAAGAGCAGACCAACTGCAACATCAGAAAAACAATCTATTGGTTTCTATTGGCCACTATTATGGGAATCATTATCACAAGGATTGTAAGCAGGACAAGAATTGATGGACAATAAATAGGAAGTTGACAGTGTTGCCACATCCCAAGAATAAAATCCCAAAAAGCATTAGGAAGGTTTTTATTTTTTAAGCAAAACAGAAGTTTGCTTAATACATAAGTTTGTGTAGAATCCATCACTGGTTTGAATTACAAAATAATTTTACTTCAGTTAGAGACTTATTTCAGTAGGAAATTATTTTTGCAATGCAATCAAGATCAGAAGTATTCTGTGTAAAATATTGCTGTTTTTAGAATATAGATCCTTAAAAATGCAAATTCTAATCCATTTACAATGATTATGCTGGATTGAATTCTGTTGAGTGAAGAGCTGAAAAGGAAATAGTGAAAATATAAAACTTAAAATGTTCTTTTACATAATTTCACCTGCTTGTGTGAAAATCCTGTTGATGTTTAATGAGAGGGAAGTTTCACTTTCCACAACTATGATTAATCAATTAGTACATTAGAAATTATTTGAATGATGAAAGATTAATTGAACTCACTTTGATGTTTGACCTTGGAAGTCATATTTTGCTCTTACAGTCAATTCCTGAAAGAATAAAAGTCAAAGATAAAGGATAATCTCTTTAATATTGGAACCATCTGATTCACAGGCTGAGAAATTAGTCTAGGTGATGACATGTGTCCACTTGCCTGAACCAAAGAGTGATGGTTAGTCATCACAGGCAGATCACCTGGAAAAGTCGTCAATGTTGGGCTGACTGCTTCACTGACAGAGGCCCTCAGGTAAGTTCCAGGGTACGGGATTGGAGTGGTCCACGGGGCAAAGGGTTGGTCACAATTCCTATGCAGGGGAAAACCCCTGCTAGTCCCAGCTTGAGAGTAGAATCAGACTTACCTGTTGTTGGTGGAGACTGAGGTAGAGACCGATTTGCTGGTCAATCCTCAGCTAAGCCAATCCAACACATGCACAGCTTAGGGGAAGCAATGGCCTATTGGTATTATCGCTAGAATTACAGGGAGAAGGCAGGAAAATAGGGATGAGAATCATACCAGCCATGTTTGAATTGTGGAGCAGACTTAATGTATCGAATAGACTAATTCTGCTCCTATGTCTTATAGACCATTAATTCAGAAACTCAGCTAATGTTCTGGAGACATAGGTTCGAATCCTGTCATGGTAGTTGGCGGAATTTGAATTCTATAAAAAAAATCTGGAATTAAAAATCTACTGATCACCATGAAACCATTGTTGATTGTCTGAAAAATTAATCTGGTTCACAAATGTCCTTTAGAGAAGGAAGGAAATCTGCCATCCTTTGTTGGTCTTGCCTGCATGTGACTTCAGAGCCACACTAAGCAGTTGACCCTTAACTGCCCTCTGAACAAGGGCAACTAGAGATGGGCAATAAAATGCTAGCCAGTCAGCGACACCTATGTCCCACAAATGAATCAATAATATCTCCAACTACATTTTTCAGTAGTCGTTGAAATTATGTATTTAAGGGCCCATGCATTGACTTGGGATATCTGAAAAAAGGTCAACAAATATGACCAATGCCTGCAGATGCAATGAAGAATGTTCCACTTCTGAATTGATATGCTTTTCCCCCATTTTACCCATGACAAAAAATCTTGCTTTGTTTTAGTTTGTGACTATTTAGAACTGTAAGAATTTTCACAGAGTATATTTTGGGAAATTTTAATGCTCTTAAATGTTGCGCACTAACCTCTTCTATGTAGCTTTGTTACAAGCTTTCTGAAAATCTCTTCTGGCCCACAGTAATGTCTTGGCCTGACATTATTGAATGTTGAGAGGTATATTGAACGAACTCTGCTGGAGTTTAGAAGAGTAAGGTGTGTCTCAGTTGGAGTAGATAAGATTCTGAATTGTCTTGACAAGATGAATGTGGGAAGGTTATTTCCTCTTGTACTGAGTCCAGAGCTACAGGGCATGGTTTTAAAATTAGGACTCGTCCTTTTGGAGCAGAGATAAAGAAATTTGTTTTCTCTCAGAAGGTTGTGTGGTTTTGGAACTCTCTGCCTCAGAAGGCAGTGGAGGCACAGTTTTTGCATCTTCTTAAGGCAGGAGTGGATAAATTTCTATTAGGCAAGGGAGTCAAAGGGTATAGAGGTAAGTGGGAATGAAGAATATGAAACAGAGCGGTCACGATCATATTGAATGGTGGAGCAAGCACAAGAGGCAGAATGGCCTTCCTTTGCTCCTATTTCAGTATGGAACCCAATTCCTTCATGCTGTTGCCTCACTGACATGCTCAGAACTGGTTAACATCAACAAGCAGAGGCATTGAAGGTATTAAGTGACTGATCTCATTCTAATTGGCAGAGACCAGGTTTGGGGTGGCATGAAAATTTAAAATTGGGATCCCTATCTATAACCATTTGCCATCCAGTCAAATCTCTTACCTAACAGTCTCTTATCCTTCCTTTAAAATCTTGAATGTTGATGCCACACAGCCTGGGGTAACCCAGCAGAATGATAGGCTTGTGATGGAAAGCAGTACAGAGTTTCACAGAACGTTGGGTTTTTTGATTACAAAGAACTCCCCATATTCCATATGTTATCATTTATCCTGAGGAATATTGTAATTTGAAGAATGCTGCACAATTGTCCATTCATCAACATTTAGACAGCACAGAATAAATCATTTATGCAGAATGCTTTTTGTAGAGTTATGATAAATAGTAAAAGGTTCAAAGTATTCAAGCTGCTGAACTTATTCAACCTATAAAGGGTTACACGAAGTGTACTGTTACCATTTTTAGTTGCTGTGTTGGATCACATAGCTCCTCTGGCTTTCTGGACTGAAAGCTTTGATTGACATCTGGAAGCGCATCAGCCAGTTCTCCTGGAGGAAGAAAGAATATATTATATCAATTGGCTTTTAATTGTGACACATTGGTTAAGATACACTTTTACTCTTTGAAATGTCACTCATTCAGAGCAGTAGGAACTTGCTATAATCAGGGTTACTTTGTCATAATGTCAATTCTCTTTGGTTATTTGGAATTTCTGTCTGAGGTTGTGTTACTGATTGAATATTAATAGCCAACATGTATGATGAAGGCATATGGTATATTGGCCTTCATTAATAGAGGGATTGAGTTTAGGAGTCGGGAGGTAATGCTGCAACTTTATAAGACTCTTGTCAGACCCTTCTTGGAGTACTGTGTGCAGTTCTGGTCGCCTCACTATAGGAAGGATGTGGAAGCTATTGAGACAGTGCAGACGAAATTTACAAGGATGTGGCCTGGACTGGGGGGCATGCCTTATGAAGATAGGTTGAGAGAGCTAGGTCTCTTCTTCCTGGAGAGGTGAAGGTTGAGAGGTGACCTGAGAGAGGTTTATAAGATGTTGAGGGGAATAGATAGAGTGGATTCTCGGAGGCTATTTCCCAGGGCTGAAATGGTCGCTATGAAAGGACACAGGTTTAAGGTGCTGGGGGGCAAGTACAGAGGAGATGTTAGAGGTAAGTTTTTCACTCAGAGTGGTGAGTGAATGCAATCAGCTGCCGTCAGTGGTGGTAGAGGTGAACTCACTGGGATCTTTTAAGAGACTTCTGGATGAGTACATGGGATTTAATGGGATTGGGAGTTACAGATAGTTCTATGGCCTGGTAGGTACTGATATGATCAGCACAATTTGTGGGCCGAAGGGCCTGTTTGTGCTGTAGTGTTCTATGTTCTATGAAATAGCAAGTCCAAGTTCAATAATCAGCAAGGATCTTTGTCCCAAATGTTCATAGATTTCAAGCAGTTTTTGCAGATTACACTTAGATTTTGGGTTACACACAAAGGACAAATAATTACCATTGAGCATTTGTGAGGTAATTTTTGGGGCAAAAGATTAAGTGAAGCAGGGTAGCATTTCTGGATGAGAGATCTTCCCCTGAAGTGCATCAGCTGCCTTACATGCCATGTATTCTGAAAGTTTTTCTGATGCTTAAAATGGATTGGTGGAGTCACTGACAAAAAGTTAAGTAATATCTTTTTTTAAAAACGGTGCAAATATTGAGGTGTGAGAAACGGGATCTGGAGGTTGTGGGGAGCGGAGTGGGGGTGGTGTGTATGGGGCTGTCAACCTGTGCTTGATGTGTGGGTTAGGTAGGTTGGCATGCTAAATTGCTTCTTAGGGGAATTAACAGGGTAAACATGTGGGGTTTCGGGGCTAGGGCTTGGGTGGAATTGTTGTCAGTGCAGCCTCGGTGGGATAAATTGCCTCCATTTGACAGTAGATTCTATACAGGAATCTTACAATTCTATGTAACATAGGAAGTTTTGACAAAGGGTTATCTGAAATCGAAATGTCAGTTCTTTTCCCTTCTTACAGATGTTGTCAGACCTGCTGAGATTTTCCAGCAATTTCCTCTTTTAGGTTCAGCTTCCAGCATCCACAGTAATTTGCTTTTATTAGTAGGGATTCTATGATTCCCATTCATCTCAGTTCCCCTAACATTCCCTCCCCCCTCACCGACCTTGGGGAAGGGGGGACTATATTTGAAGGAGCTGGCCCATTTTGCCTGGACTCTGACTGACAAGCCCATATTGGGATGCCTGACTGACATCATTTTGCCTCTCTGGGGACCTGAAGCTCAATGTGGATGAGCCTCAGAACATACCTTAGAGGGCCAGTTTTAGACATGCTGCCACTTCCATTGTTTTTGGGTACGAAACCAATTTCCTAGCCAAGTGTCTCTAAGATTTGGGTCACTAATGTGAATGAAAAAGCCTGAGCAACTGTGAAGCCAATTTTTCCATTTCCTATTTGCACCAAAGTTGTGGCTGGAGGCATTTACTTTCTTGCCAGTTTTATCTGTTAAATCCTCTCCCGTCCCCCTAAAGCAACAATTAATTGGGTGATTATTTTGTACTACCCTATGATGTCGCATTTAAGTGGACATTATAAAAACATGGATTTTGACGTTGGTGAACTATTCAACCATAGGAGTATCACAACTGAAGTAAATAACAAATGCAGCAATCGCAGAGAATTATAATAGATGGGGAGGGTGATGGTGAACACAGACCGCAGAAAGGTCTGTATAGCAGTTGCGGGGGAGCGACGGAGGACCATGAAAAGATCTGTAGACCTCGGACGGGATCTTCTGGTCCCAGGGCGAGCACAGCTGGAAAATCATGCCATGCAGTCATAGAGTCAAACAATGCAGAAAAGGCCTTTTCCATCGAGAGTATGCCAACAATATCTAACATTAAAGGCACGCTAATCCTATTCTCCTGCTCTTGCCCCATATCCTTGAATGTTATATTTCAAATGCTCATTCAAATATTTTTTAAAGCTTGAAAGTTTTCTGGCCTTGATTACCTTCCCAGGTAAGGCATTTCAGATCCCCACTATTCCCTGGGTGAAAGAGCCTTTTCTCAAATCCTCTTTGAATCTCCTTCCCCTTATCCGAAAACTATGCTTCTCATGATTGGCCCCTCGACTGGGAGCTGGAGTGGGAACTGCAGTCATTCTGAAGCATCCATGAGGCTGAATGGCCTACATTTGTTCCTATTCCTTATAGCCTTTGGTAACTAAAGGTCATGGATGCCATTTGTAACATGTTTACCCTGATTAAGAATCAAACCTCGGATATTTCCGTTCTGCATGGTTTTTGGATAAACTCTTGGAACCCTTAATGGAACTTTGATTGATTCTTAAGACCCATTCCTTATTTTATAATGTAAACTGTTCTTCTCTTTGTAATCGTTATAAGCAAATTCTTTGCTGAAATGAAATACATTGACATATAACAGGATATGATAGCAACAAATACTGGCAGTGCGACAGGAGCCACAAGTAATTTTGCACCATAAAGAGATGCTTTTGAGAACTTAATCCACAACCCTTTCATCACCAACACCAGTGCAGTAGAGATTGAAAGGTGCCTGTGAAAGTTACTTATGTATCAGTTGAAACACAGCGGATCTTTACTGCAATTCAAAGCATTTTCTTTTGTGAGAATCTAAGAATTAGACAGTTTTAAATTATCCTTCCAAGCAGCCACAAAACAATAGTTACTAGTGTGGAGTATTAGCCAAAGTTTACTCCAGCAGCACTCAAAAAGCTCAACACCATCCAGGATTAAAAAAAACCTGTTTGACATCCACTAACCTGAGCATTCACACCGCCACACCATCTACAAAATGCACTGCCACATGCCAAGGTTCCTTGGACAACACCTGCCAACCCACAAGCTCTAGCACCTAAAAGGAGAGAAACAGCAGATGCAAGGATGCACCATCACCTGCAAGTTCCTCTGCAAGTCATTCACCATTCTGAATTGGAACAATAGACAGAATTCTGCCAGGCAACCTGACATTGGAAGGGTCAAAATCCTGGATTTGCCTCCCTAATAGAACTGTGGATGTACCTATAACCGCTTGGACTGCAGCAATTCAAGAAGGATGTTCATCACCATTCTGTTCACATCCCACGAAAGAATTAAAATGATTCAGGATTAGCATCATAGAATCCCTGCAGTGCAGAAGTAGACTATATCAACCAAAACCCACCCTGGCCCTGGGGACTAGCAAGGGTTAATCTCCATTAATCCTTGCTAGTTCCCTGATAATAAGGGATAATTTATCTTGGCCAATTAACCTAACCAGCACATCTTTGGGACTGTGGGAGGAAACTGGAGCACCTGGAGGAAACCCATGCAAACACAATGTGCAAACAGTGCTAACCCCTGTGCCGTATCATTTTCAAAATATGTAGAGAGAAATTCATTAGCAACAGTCAAAAGGTAGGTGCACTCGATATTTGACTTAGTGTTTCATTTAAATGACATTTTTGAACAGGCCCAGGTAGCCCACTGGCAAAGAGGGTTTGTGCATTGGGCTGCTGTATCCAAGGTAAACTCTTAAAGGAGATGCCAACTGGAAGGAGTTTGGCCAGGAGATGTAGAGCAACCAGGATTGGGTTGGGATCCGATAATAAGAAGAGTCAACTGCGAGTGAATAAGTGCCAATCGGAGGTAAGGGAGGGGTGAGTGAATGGATAGGATGCAGGACAGTAGGATGAATGGTGACCATCAGTAGTGTTTTTTCACAGTGTTTGGGGGGAACTGCAGTTTAGAACATTTGGAAGCAAACTTTTTGTTCAGCAACTAACAAAACATTTGGGTGGCATGTTCAACTTGATTTCACTTTCCCCCAGCTTTTTTCTCACTGGAATGTTTATGTTACACTGGAAAAGTGGGATAGCAGTTAAATGTTACTTATTACTTTCACTTTAGAATTGAATTGTATGATATTGTAGCCCAGGAAAAAAGCTCCTGCCCTGACATGTTTCTGCCTTTAATATTTCTCTCCCATTCACTTGCCCAAAAAAAGCTTATTAACCAACAATTAATATTCCAAATAAGTTCAACGTGTTTGTTGTTAAGCCTAAAATCTCACAAGCTGTTATCAAGAATAAGTCATATTTCTAGATCTAAACTCTTCCTGATTTCTTGAGAAGTCCTCACACATCACTTTGCTTGCTGCAACTTGCTCGTCACCACTCCCTGTCTTGAGCAAAATCCCCATGTTACACCCACCGCTCCACATTCTGTCAGAAAAATCTGACTCAGATCCTGTTTGGTAAAACTGCTCCTTGCTATGACCTAGTCCCTGCTCCTGCGTCACACTGAGCGCTCATTCCACCCATTGAAAATCCAGCTCCCACAGGAAATGGAACTTCCCTCATTCTGAGCATGGGTGGTGACACTGATGTCAGTTGTCCTCAATTGTTTTAAGAACCACACTTGTGCAATAGAAAAACCATATGTTTATCAAAATCAATCTCTGAAAAGAGGAGTCTTAAATGATCTATATTTTTAAAAATTCAATTTCAAAAGGGAGAACTGGCCTGCTGTTCTCTAATTACTGTGTCCTTGCTGAGTAAAATAAGCAACATGCATATTTTAAAATCACGCCAAAGCTATCGCTAGAGAACGAGAGAGACTATTTGACAGATTTCTTTTTAACACGAGTAAGGAAATAAGCCAGCAAGAGGACTAGCAAACAGCAAACATATTTTCTGGAATGGAAAGGGGAAACAGAAATATTTCGGGAATTGCTGTAGTCGGTGGTAGGCAATCGAAAAGAGAACCGAATCAAAAAGAAAACAAAACATTGAGCCAGAGAATATAATAAAATATAATCAGCACGGATGTCCAAAAAGTAATTAATTTTCAATCAACCTTACTAAATTCTTTGAAGATAACAAATGGAAGGACGAGCAATGCAATGGATGTAATGTGTGTTGACCTTCGGAAAGTCTTTGATAATATGCCACACAAGAGACACATGATGGGGTGGGACGGTGGCACAGTGGTTAGTACTGCTGCCTCACAGCGCCAGGGACCTAGGTTCAATTCCAGCCTTGAGTCACTGTCTGTATGAGTTTGCACATTCTCTGCATGTCTGCATGGGTTTCCTCTGGGTGCTCCAGTTTCCTCCCACAGTCCAAAGATGTGCTGGTCAGGTTGGTTGGCCAACTTGATTGGTAAATTGCCCCATAGTGTCAGGGGGATTAGCAGAGTAAATATATGGAGTTATAGGTATAGGGCCTGGGTGAGATCGTGGTAGGTGCAGACTTGATGAGCTGAATGTGCTCCTTGTGTATTGTAGGGCTTCCATGAAATATGACAAAGGTCAGACAGTGTAGAGACTGAGGTTTGCAGACACTTGAAGTTAAATTGTCCCTTAGTTTCAGGGGGACTAGCAAGGGTTAACAGAGATCATGGAATAGGGCCAGGATGAACTTGTGGTTGATACGGACTTGGTGGAATGGTCTCCTTCTGCACTGTAGGGATTCTATGATATACCCAAAGTATATAGAGGGTAGGGGCTAAGGTAGTTCATGAGACTGACAGAAGATGGGAGGTGGTTTCTGTGGTGATCCATGCTGGAACCAGTTCCAAAAATGATCCAGAGATGGTGCAGAAAATTGAAGATAATGGGAGAATGATACTGAAGCCCAGCTCTTTGAATGACTTTGACATCCTGTAAATAAGCTTGGAATAAATGGACCATATTTTCAAAAATGCATTTGCGGGACATGGGCATTGCTGGCTGGCTAGCATTTATCTCTATCTGCTCAAGGGTAGTTAAGAGTCAACCACATTGCTGTGGCTCTGGAGTCACATGTAGATCAGATCAGGTAAGGACAGCAGATTTCCTTCCCTAAAGGACATTAGAGAACCAGATGGGTTTTTCCTGATACTTGACAATGATTTCATGGTCATCAGTAGATTCTTAATTCCAGATTTTTAAAAAATTGAATTCAAATTCCACCATCTGTCATGGCGGGATTTGAACACGGGTCCTCAGAACATTTGCTAAGTTTCTGGATTAATAGTCTTGCGACATTAATGCTAGATCATCGCCTGCCCTTGGAAACTTACAGTGAGCTCTTTACAATTACATTAAAACTTTCATCTTTCACTTGGGCATTTAAGAAAAAAATTGGAACCCTCAGCTGGAATGAGTTAGATGATCTCAGTTTGGAATGTTAAAACTGGTGTAGGCATCTTGTGTTGAAAACAAGTGAATAAAAACAAGCCCAAGATCCTGATTGCCATCCATTAACCTTTGCTGGATGTATCAGTTGTATACACCAGAGGAGAACCAGCATAAACCCAAGTAAACTGGTATAAAACCATAGCATTGCTTGTCAACAACATTCACTGCTGTTTATAGCTGAACGTTGGCCCCGAGGACAAACTACTGGATGTTCTATAGTAATATATCAATGCCTTTGAGAGAAAACTAGTAAAGGGAAAAAAACAATTTAAATATATAGAAGAAAAAGTTGGTTCAACTAGACGAGTGAATTCTGACAATATTTTCATCAGGGTATTTCCATGGAACTGTCAATGAAGTCTAATTTGCCAGTACAAATCAGATCTAGTTGCATTCTTCACATGGTTACATAAACCACTGACCCAATTTCTTTTTCTAATCGTGAAATATTTGCCGCTCAGTCAAGCTTCAGTCTCTTTAATTCAGCTACAAATTGAAAACCAAGATAGAATTGAACTCATTGAGGTCACAAATTAATAAATCATTTCACAGATTTCATGATGCTGCCTTTTGTTTATTCTTTCATGGTATGTGAGCGTCACTGTGTAGGCCAGCATTTATTGCCTTTCCCTGATTGCCCTGGAAAGGGTGGTGATGAGCTGCCTCTTGAACCACTGCAGTCTATGTGATATAGGCACATCCATAGTGCTGTTAGGGAGAGAGTTCCAGAATTTTGACTAAGCGATGGTGAAGAAATGGCGATATGGTTCCAAGTCAGGGAGGCATGTGACTTGGAGGGAAGTTTGCAGGCGGTGGTATTCCCATGAATCCGCAACCATTTTCCCTCATGGTGAAAGAAGCTAAGGCTCGGGACGAAAGATTTGCCACAGTGCATCTTTTAGAGTGTATGCAGTGCTGCCACTCAGCGTGGGGTGGGGGAGGGGGGGGAGTGAATATTTCAGGTGGTGGACAGGGTGCCAGTCGAATGGGTTGCTTTGTCTTGGAAGATTCAGTTCAGTTTCTGGTCAGTGATAACCCACAGGATGTTGATGGTGGGAATAATGGTTGACAGATTATGGACTCGGGCAGTTCCAGCACTGACCATCACTTCCGGTGACACTGCTGAGGTAAGTGGCCTGCCAGCTATTTGATTGGCCAGCAGCTCTGAGGGGTGGGACTTCCTGTCCGATGGTGACAAGGGTTGCACCTCAGTCCAATTAAAGGCCTACTGACTAATGCAGCGCATGCCAGCCAGACCCAGGAAAACTCATCCCCAACTTTCGTGTCAGCAGACACATAAAATTGAGCCAATAGAATTAATGACAGAAAGCCTTTCAGCCTGTTGATTCTCTGCAGAGCAATCCAATCAGTCCCATTTTTATATTCAGTTGTCCTGCCAATTTATTTCCCTCGAGTACCCATCCAATTTCCTTTTGGAATCAATAATCATCTTCACTCTCATCCCTGTCACTGGCCACAAATCCTAGCTCATTGCCATTTGCATTAAAAAAATCCTCCTCATGTTTCCCATGCGTCCTTTGAGAAAAGCTCAAATCTGTTCATGAGAACAGATTTTTTGGAGTCTATTTATAAGGCACAAGTAAGGCTTACATTAACACTGCAATGAAGTTACTGTGAAATTTCTCTAGTTGCCACCTGTTTGGATCAATGCACCTAACAAGCACGTCTTTCAGACTGTGGAAGGAAATGGAATATCTGGACGAAACTCACGCAGACAAAGGAAGACCGTGAAAGCCCCACACAGACAGCAACCCAAATTGGGAATCCAACTCAGGTCCCAAGTGCTGTGAGGCAGCAATGCTAACCACTATGCTAACCTGCTGCCAAAGGTTCATTTCATTTATTTTACCTACTTTTGTCAGAATGCTCAACACCATAATTAAACTTTTCCTGAATTTTCTTTGCTCCAAGGAGAGCCTCATCTTTTTCCAATCTAATTTTGCAGTTAAAATCTCTCATTCCCTGGAACTATTCCAGTAAATCTGCTCCCCCTCTCTCAAATTTGTCACATTTTTCACGAAGTGTGGTTAACAGAACTATGCACAATATTTGAGCTGTGGCCTAATCAGAGTTTTCTGCAGGCTCAGCGTAACTTTCCTGCTTTTTAACTTAATGTATGACAGGAGAACTCCCAGTGTTCTGGGAGATGGGGGCAGCTGCACGCTTGTGCCACCAAGAACTCAGCAGCTGACTTCATTCGCAAGCTTAGGCTCTGCCCCCTATTGGTGAGAATCGCATCCTGTCACTTTTTTTTTCCACTAAGTGCCATAAGATTGCAACTCACGGCTCACCAAAAAAAAAAACAACATTTTTCTCTGCCTTTTCCTCACTTGTTCAGTATTTAAAAATTTTTCTTTCTCATTGGGTTGAAGGGCCTCATTCTGTGCTGTAAAGCTCTCTATGCATTTGCTCTGATATTTATGGAGAGGCAGTGAGAGAGAGCGTGGTAGTAACTGGGAAGGTAAGGTCGGCAGCACATAGTGGGCAAACAATTAACATTGTAAATCTTGGGTTTCATTAACAGAAGCATTAAGTTAAAAAGCAGGGAAGTTATGCTGGACCTGTAGAAAACTCTGATTAGGCCACAGCTCAAATATTGTGCACAGTTTCATTAACCACACTTCACAAAAGATCTGTCATTGGTTCTGAAACCCAATTTGTAAACAGATTAAAATAATTCAACATGTTAGTTGACAAATTGTGCTGCATTGGTCCAGAACAACATGGGTTGCATTTTTCTTGTAATAGAACATCTTTTTAAATATCCTAGAGGAACACATACCATCCAATGTCATTGCTCTGCTGGACTTAATAAGCGGTGAACATTGGTTGGATTCTTTGGAAATTAGCTAGCCAAAAAAATTGAGCAATAAAAACTCCATGGAAAAAGTGACATCATATAGCTAACCAAAGCAGTTAAGGGTAATATTAGGTTAAAAGTGGACTTGGTAGAGATGTTAAAACAATTATGAAAACAAATATCTTGTGTTTGTCTTCATAGTAGAAGACTCAGATTGTGTATCTGAAATAAGTGGGTATGAAGAACATATGAAGATTGAGTAAAATACTGGAGAATTTAATGGGACTAAAAACTAACAAATCCTCTCAACCTGAAATTTAGGATTTTAAAAAGGGAGTAGCTGTAGAAATATAGTGGTTGCGATTTTCCAAATACTTTTGGAAACAGATTGGAATGAAATGTAGCAAGAGAGTAATTTTCACAAAATGATGAAGCAGAGAACTCCAAAATAAATCACCTGATCTCAATCATTCTAAGGAAATCACTATATAATGAGGCAGAATTATTGTGGTTTTATGAAATGGGGAAAATGTGTTTGACAAATTTAATAGTGTTTGTTTGAGGCTGTACCTAGCTGGGTGGATAAAAGGGAATCAGTCGATGCAGCCTATTTGGACGTTCAAAGCATTTAAAGCACTACCTAAAAGGTCATTACACAAATTAAGGGCTCATTGAAATAATATATCTGCATAGGAACAGGAATAAGCTATTCAGCCCATTGAACCTGCCACGCCAGTCAGTGCAATCATGGCTGATTGGACACTTCAATGCCTTTTACCCACAATATTCCATAATCCTTTACAGCATTGTTCATCAATAATCTAGCAATCTCCACTTTAAACATACTAAATGTTTCCATAGCACTTTGGGTCAGACCATTCCAAAGATTCATAACCCTCTCCATGAAGAAATTTCTCCTAATTTCGGTTCTTAGCAGGTCCCCCTTATTCAGAAATTGTTCCCCCGTTCTACAAACCCCAATGAAGGGAAACATCTTAACTGCATTTACCCAGTCTATTCTATTCAGTATATTGTAGGTTTAAATAGAATCACCTCTTATTCTTCAAAACTTTAGAGGATACAGGCCTAGTATGTCCAATTTCTCTTCATAAGACAACCTCATCATCCCTGGGACAACACTTATAAACATTCACTGCACTCTGTCTATGGTAATACTATTCTTTCCGAGGTAAATGGACCGAAACTGCACACAGTACTCCAGATGCCGTCTAACCAAACTCCTGTACATTTGAAACAATACCTCACAACTGCTGTACCCAAACCCTCTTGTGATAAAGACTATCATTCTATTAGCATTTCATTAACCTTCCTAATAGCTTTCTGCACCTGTATGTTAGCCTTCAACAACTTATGAGCAAGGACACCCAGCTCCTGTTGTCCATCTACACTTTCTTACCATTTAGGAAATATACTGCACGTTTGTTCCTTTTATTAAAATTGATTACCTCACATTTTTCCACATTATGTTCCATCTGACATGCTTGCTCACTAGGTCTGTCCAAATCCTTCTGTTGTCCATTTACATCTTCCACAACACGTAGTCCCAACTAGCTTTGCATCATCTGCAAACATGGAAACGTTACACTCGGTCCCCATGTGGAATCATTAGGATATATTGTGAACAGCCAGTATTTGATCCTTGGGGTGCCCCAAAATCCCTTCAAAAGGGTCTGTTGACATCTACAGCTTCTGACAGAGAGAAAGGAAAATCTCTGCTGCAGAATGGAATGATTTAAAATCCTACCATGTGACCAGGGTGGGTGGGGGGAGGTGGTTTTGGTGGGGGGGGGGGGGGTGCGTATGGAGGCTGGGGGGGTGAGGACATGGAGATTAAAGTGACCTGGCCACTTCAGAATTTGCATAGTTGATTGTCAGGAATGCAGAAATTGATCAGAGGGCAGCCTGAAACCCTCATACCAGAGCTGATCTTTAGGTTTACCAGCAATAGGAGGAGCAGTCCAGCCACACCACGCCTACCCTAGTGGAGAGTGGTGAGGTCAACCCCTTGCCCCGAGCCCAATTGCACCCCATTTTTTGGAGAAATGGGAGGAAGGGGTCCTGTTGTTAAAAATGAATTAGTGGTCCTGTAACTCTGTTCTCCCACATTTTCTAACAAAAACTTACCGAGCCAGAGTTCCATTCTGGAATCTCCTTAGTAACAGCAACTGTGACTGTAACACTGATTACCTTATTGTACACTTCATGTTGGAATAATTTTATTTTACCATTTTTGCTGTTGATGGAGATTTGATCAGTCGATAAGTAATGTTGGATTTGCAAGAAGTTCAGATGTGATGGATCTGTTTCAAAACCGTTCTGTTGTCCTGTATTATTGATGTTTGTCTGACTAGTTGATTCTGCCAATGTAGGGAGTGATCTAGTGAAATCAACACAAAAGCATAACTCCGTTTTAGAAAAATAAGCAAATGGATTTTAAAATGTAGACAGTCGGTTTTGAAAGCTAAATATTTGGTCTACGACCCAGAAATAATAAATAATTTTAATTTTTGTTCGTAAGTGAACCATCACTTACAGTCTATTCAACAGCTAAAAATGAGAAACATTTCAGTGACCAACACAATACAACTCAACTGTGTGGAAGCAGAGGTGTAAAGTGAGGCTGTGCTACTTGAAGTGAAATCTAAGCAATAAACATTTGCGTGCTAAACAAAACGGGAGGATGAGCAGAGCAAAGCTCAATTTAGAACTCAGGTCCCCAGCTTCCTGTTTCTGATCTAATGCCTGTACATTGTTCACCATGAGGTTTAACTAACAGGTCCATGCATGGCCCAGACTGAATGCAACTGCACTTCTTTAACGAGCCAGAGCTGTATATAAGCTGTAAGTATGGACACACAGACAGTCATGCCCCAGGAAGATAGCCCCAAAGAAAAGTGCACCAAGATTTGTGGAGAGTGAGCAGGCCTGCCTGCTAGATGCGGTGGAGGAGAGGTGCCAGCTGCTCTACCTCAACTCAGGGCCATCGCCCATGAGGTCACGCAACAAGAGCACTTTGGGAGGGCGGTTACATCGTTTGTAAATGCCAAGACACTGACCCCTTGATCTGGAGAGCAGTGCCACAAGAAAAATAAACAACCTTCTTCAGGCTGTAAGGGGAGTGTGCATCCCATTCTGAAACCTCTACATGTGCTGCATCTACAAGTCTACAATGTCAAAACATCCCCGTATACCTCAAGGGCAGCCACTAACTGACACCCCACCCTCCCCCTGCTGCCTCCCTGCACCCAACACCCCCAGCACAGTTTCCAACCTCTGTACTCCCCCTAATCAACACCACTCCACTGTGGACCCATTTTCCAAAAACAACTGCCATAAGCTCTCCAATCCCAATACACAATGTAGCCCATGCCCTTCCATACATCATGCTTTCAATCCCCCTTATGTCCCCAACAGAAGAAGAATGTGTACAACCATCATGAGAGAAAGAAGACTGAGCCAAGTTGAATCCTCACTTCCAACAGACTTCCGTGTGCCTAAGCCCTTGAATGTGCCTGCTGCATCGAGTCTGAGGGGGACCCAGAGCTATGGATGCTCACAATGTATAACCAACATGCCCTGGAGCTGAAAGGGAGGGACGTGCATGCAAGTGAGCATCATCTGAACCCTGTTCCTAAGTCTTCTTTGACGAAAATGCCAGGCTATGTGACCTTGATGCACCAGGCCCTTCTGATGCTGGCATCACCACCTCTGCTCCTGAAGATAGCCCTCTGGGCACCTCAGATGATGCCTCACAGGGAGGCTCTGAAGAATCCTTCAAAGACACCCTCAGTGAATTGGCACAGGCATCAACAACACAACCCGCTAACACAGAGACTATCACCACGGTGGGTCATGTTAATGCTGAGGCTTCTGGGTCACTCACTGGTGAGCACATTACATCGGGCACATCCGAGAGCTCGGACACAAGGAAGGCTGCCGAAGGTGAGGATTCAGCTCAGATGCCAGAGCTCAGAATTTATCCTGATGCATCAGCAAACTGGGGATGGGCTGTCAGTGACTGGAAGGCTGTTTAGAGGAGCCAAACAGAGTGCCAATACAACACAAGAGCTAGATCAACACTGCAAGAGTGGCGTCCACATTGGAAAGTCTGGATCAGGCGTTTGACCTTAGGGGTGATCAGGTTCCTGGCCATCCTGGTGACACAGTGGGTCCTTGAAGAAAGACAGTAGGCTATGTCCAAGAGTGCCGCCAGCATCAAGGGTACACAATGTTCCATGGCCATGGGTGTAGGGGACATGTTGAAGACACTGCTGACCATGGCTAGTGCTCTCGCTGGCATTCTGGAAACACAGCAGGTTGTGACTGTGGGCCCGTACAACTTATCCCAGTCTTGTAGGGCTAATGCTGGGGGGCTCCAGAGTTTGGTTTGCTCTCAGAATGCTGTAGCGAAGGTGCCTCAGAGCTTGGCTGCATCTCAGAGGGCCAGGGCTGAGGGATTACAGGGACAGACAGCCACTCAGGCTCCCTCCTCCCTCAGGCCTCCGATTCCCCCTCTCCCCTCAGACTCCCACATAGGCCACCCTTCCCCTCCACCCCCAGATCTCTGACTCCCCCTCCCCCCATCAGACTCGCAAACAGGTCTCACTCCATGTATTACAAATCATAAATCACAGGCTGTCAATCAGGCTTAGCTTGCAGTTAGGATCAATGAAACCGTTGCAGATACTTTCACAGCGGAGGCTTTACATGAAGGATTTTTGAAATTGAAAGGAACTTGAGTGCGGGGGTTCTTGGGGGATTCAGGTTGGCTCACCCTTATGCCTGCATGGTGTGTGTGTGGGGGAGGGGATGGTTACCAATTATTTGTGGAAACTGTGGAGGTTGCCTCCTTTTGGTAAGGGGTTAGTGGTCCTCCTCTGATGAGTGGGTGGGGGAAGGAGCGTTGGGAGGACACTATTTCAATTCTTGCACGGAGGGAGCCTGGGAGACGATGGTGAAGATTGAGCCCTTCCAGATTTCCCACTGGTTTGGGCATTTAGTCCCAATTTGGGACATTCGTGGCTTTTGTTTTGATCGTTTGGAATACCTGCTGGCTTTCTCGCCCAGCAGAGAGGCAGCATTCAATCTACTCAGGCGGGAAATGGAGTCAAAGAGTTCTCATAAGATTCTATTCTCCTAGTATCTTCTGTTTTCCTAGTCACTGACATGCTGTCTTTTGCCATCCCTGAAATATTGCAACTGACTGATCAAAAGCTTCAGGGATTCAAGCAAACCTGGAGAACTGGTTAAACAGTGGAAAGTGTCAAGTTGTGGAAGTGAGGTCAGAAGGGGATGGGGTGAAAGCACTGAGCTTAGTGACCAAAGGCACATTGATCTAAACTCAGAAATAGAATCTAAAAGGGTTAGTGTTTTCCAGTTGTACCAAAATGGGTGGAATTACAGAAAGCAGCTTTAAAATTTCTGAATGAGTTGGACAAAGCAAATATTTTGGCAAATAGAAAGCAGATTAAATCGAATACAAACAAGTAAAAATCTCTAAATATAGGATTTTTTAAAAAAAGCAACATGCATACTTCATGAACTGTATTAAAATGGCTAAATGGAAAGAAACCTAAGAATCTGTATATTTCAAGGATAAATAAGTAGAAACAAAGTGGCATAAAATAGTTGAATATAAGTCAGAGGCCCTCGTGGTCAATCCGTCAGTCTACAGCTTGAACACTACACCCGATTCTGTTTGCCAAGGAAATACTGTGGAGATAGTGTAAGAGGGATGTGCCTTGCTCCTCGAGACTAACAGACACAGAGAGGGTGTGAAGGTTTTGGTAATTGGTAAAGAATTTATCAAGCATTGGGAAATGGAACCTCAGCCAATCTTAGTGGTAGGGTCCCATTTTAATAAATCATTGCGGATTCCCAGCTGACAGCCAGACAAGATATTAGCTTAACCTCTGGCTGGGAGTTGTTATCAGTGGCTGAAGGCCACATTCAGAGGCAGCCTATTGGAATGGTCACTAGCTGGCAGTCAGGATGGTTACATGGAGTAGGTTTGAGAGATCAGGGCTTTGATCGAGGGAGGATGGGGTAGAAAAGGAAGAATCCCTGAAAGGGGAGCTGCCATCAGGAGTGGAGGGAGCAGCCTGAGGGATTGGTGCAGTGATCTGGAGGGGCAACAGGAGAAGTTGGTAAGGGGGATATCTGAGTTATCATGGCGTGACTGAGATGGAAGGATACAAATATGAGAGATCAGCATTATCACAGCTGTGGAGGCTTTTCTTATGAAACATGGGTGGGTTCAGTGGTATGTGAAATGGGACTAGTGCACCCTTGCTCTCTAGGTCCAGAAAGAATTTAGAATCCCTACAGTGTGCAGAAGGATGCTATGTGGCTCATCGAGTCTGCACCGACCACAATTCCACCCAGGCCCTAACCCTATAACCCTATGCATTTATCCTAGCTAATTCTGCAACACTAAGGGGTAATTTACCACTTAAATTTAATATTTAAAACAAATGAAGCTGTAAAAGCGAACACTGCCTCTCTCAGTTGATTGAATCCTCCATACTTGTTTCACCTCCTAGGCTGCAGACCCCTTTGGGTGTACCTGTGGTGAAGCTAAACTTATGTTGTATGCTGAGAACATCATCAGCTTTTGCCACCATCTGCTACCTCCGGGAGCTTAGTTCAGGGCATGACCTGGTCCTGCAAATATTACAACTGAAATTTCTGAGATTTTATCCATTCCCCACCGGCCCACCCCAATCTGTGGAATGGAAGATTAAAAATGAAATCCTCTAGGAATCTCAGACATGAAGAAAACAAAGGAAACTTGACTCCTTCAGTCAGGAAAGGAAGAAGACACCTCAATTAGATGACAATTAATCTACAATGACCCAATCTACAATGGGTGGACTGTCCACAATGTCAAATTACTGCCAATTTGATGAAGGTGAAAATTGACTTCAGCATATCAGTACCATAAGAGTATCAATGATACTAAGAGGGTACATCAATGCCCTCCAATTTACCACAGAGCAATATATTGATTTCCCTTTAAATCTTCCCAAGATTTAAAGATATGATGGATGAAGAATATTATTTGAGCAATATTTGTTCACCCATTTAGGTGCACCCTTAAATACCCTATTATCAAATAAATTGGATGTTGAATGAATCTTGTGTTTTGTCTTCAGAAACTGAAAGTCTATCCCAAACATTGGCTATTCACTACATGAAGAGCTTCCTGATGTTAATACTGGAATTATCTTTTACCACTTTCAATCTTATATCCTTTAGTCCTAAAGAAATCAAGGGTTAAGGGGATCCAAAGATATTGGGGGAAGTGGGGAATCAGGGCATTGAATTCAATGAAGAGCCATGATCAAAATGATTGGTGGAACAGGCTCAAATCGTCTTCTGCTTTTAGATGCTATGTTTCTATCTCTTATTCCTACAACTTAGTTTAAAAATGATGTACAGAATTAACTTTTCAATACCATTTGCTATTTTGTATAACCTTTTAGGAAAACCATACGACCATAAGGCATAGGAGCAAAATTAGGCCGCTCAGCCCATTGAGTCTGTTCCGCCATTCAATCATGGCTGATATTTTTCTTCTCCCCATTCCCCTGCTTTTCCCCATAACCCCAGGTCCTTTATCAATCAAGAAAGTATCTATCTCTGTCTTAATGACATTCAGTGATCTGACCTCCACAACCTTCTGTGGCAAAGAGTTCCACAGATTCACCTGAAGAAATTTCTCCTCATCTCTGTTTTGAAGGATCATCCCTTTAGTCTGAGGTTGTGCCTTCTCTGGTTCAAGTTTTTCCTATTAGTGGAAACATTCTCTTCACGTCCACTCTATTCAGGTCTCGCAACATCCTGTAAGTTTCAATAAGAAGCCCCCTCATCTTTCTAAACTCCAACAAATACAGACCCAGCGTTCTAACTGTTCCTCATATGACAAGCTCTTCATTCCAGAGATCATTTTTGTGAACCTCCTCTGGACCCTTTCCCAGGCCAGCACATCCTTCCTTAGATCCGAGACCAAAACTATTCACAATACTCAAATGGGGGTCTGATCAGAGCCCTCTACAGCCTCAGAAGTACATTGCTGCTGTTGCATTCTAGCCATCTTGACATGAATGTTAATATAGCAACATTACATTTGCCTTCTTAACTACTAATTGAACCTGCACATTAACCTTAAGAGAATCTTGACCAAGGACTTCCAAGTCCCTTTGTGTTTTTGATTTCTAAAGCATTTCCCCATTTAGAAAATAGTCAATGCCTCCATTCTACCTTCCAAAGTGCATAATTTCACACTTTTCCACATTGTATTCCATCTGACACTTCTTTGCCCACTCTTCCAACCTGTTCAAGTCCTTCAGCAGCCCCCTAATTTCTCAATACTAGCTGTCCCTCTACATATTTTTGTGTCATCTGCAAATTTAGCAACAGTGTCTTCAGTTCCTTCTTCCAAATCATTAATGTATATTGTGAAAAGTTGTGGTCCAGGCACTGACCCCTGAGGCACCCACTAGTCCCTGGCTGCCATCCTGAAAAAGACCCATTATCCCCACTCTCTGCCTTCTGCCGGTCAACCAATCCTCTATCCATGCTAGGATCTTACCCTTAACACTGTAAGCTCTTAATTTATTTAACAGTCTCCTATGCCGTATCTTGTCAAAGGCCTTCTGGAAATCGAAATAAGTCACATCCACTGGTTCTCCTTTACCTACCTAATTTCCTTGTTGCCTCCTCAAAGAACACTAACAGATTTGTCAGACATGACCTCCCATTGACAAAGCTGTCTGACTGCAAACTCAGTCCTATTTTATCATGCATTTTCAAGTGCTCCGTGATCTCATCTTTAATAATGGACTCTAAAATCTTGTCAGGCTAATTGATATATAATTTCCGCTATGCTGCCTCCCTCCTTTTTAAGCAGCAGTATTAAATTAGCTACTTTCCAGTCCTCTGGGACTCACCCTGTCTCCAGTGATTCCTGAAAGATCAGCACTAATGCCCCTACAATTTCCTCAGCTATCTCTTTTAGAACCCTGGGGTTCAGGGTGATCCAGGTGATTTATCCACTTTCAAACATTTTAGTTTCCACAAAATCTTCTCCTTGGTGATGGCCATTGCACTCACCTATGTTTCCTAACTCTCCTGGAGTTCTGGCATCCCACTGGTGGCTTCCACCGTGAAGACTGATGCAAAGTAACTATTTAGTTCCTCTGCCATTTCTTTGTTTCCTATTATTACTTCTACAGCCTCATCTTCCAGTGGCCCAATGTTTATATCTATCTCTCTTTACCTTTCTATATGCTGAATAAACTCTTTCTATCTTCTTTTATATTACAGTCTATCTCACACTCATATTTCATCTTCTCCCCCGTTATTGCTTTTTTAGTTGTCCTCTTCTTGCTTTTTAGAGCTTCCCAATCCTCTGGCATCCCACTCATCCTCGTCACTTTGTATGTTTTTTCTTTTGCTGTTATGCTGTTCTTGACTTCTCTTGTCAGTCACAGATGCCTCGTCCTCCCCTTAGCATGTTTCCTCCTCCTTGGAACGAATTTCAGTTGTGCTTCTTGCATAACCCTCCTGCCATTGCTGTTCCACTGTCTTCCCTGCTAGGGTCTCTTTCCAATCAATTCTGGTCAGCTCTTCTCCCATATCTTTGTAGTTACCTTTATTTCATTGAATATCGTTACATCTGATTCCAGCTTCTCCCTCTCAAGACAGGAACCACAAGACAACTCATTTTCTCAGTGAAGAAGTCAGTTTCTCCCTGAGCCTTTCTTCATACCTAAGATCTCCAGACCTAGGGCTTTGATTTTGACTCTGCCCATATGATCAGGAAATTGGAATTGAACTGAGATTACATTTATTGAGGTATTGTCTGTGGCTTTAAAATATTCCTTGGCTACAATTTTTTGAAGTGCTATAAAATTCAATGTATCAGTCTTGTGTAAACAAGTAAATAGACAAGTACATACCTAGTTTTACTGAGAAGTACAGACCCCGACGTAGTGCTTTGTATTGAAATCTGAAACCAGAATAAACACGGGAATAATGACAATATCTACTTGCATGTTGTTTTATTTGAAAACAAAGGGTGGCGAGTTTTCACCACAGGTAACTTCAAAAAGCATCTTCTAAAAAAAACTAATAATGTTTGTAGGTACTCAGTATTGTATTCAAATGTTTTGGAGCAATTCTCTTTCTTGAAAGAGTCGGCACTTGGTTGCACCAAAATATTTGTGCACAATTTATTGCGCATCGATTGAAGTTATTTCTGAGCAGGATGCTGGTAGGCCTGAGGAGGAAGTGATTGCTTCAGTCTCCAGTTTTTGTTCCAGCTTTGTGGAAAATGATTCATTTCAGTTCATCATAGGAAAGGTCATAAAAAGCTGATATATTGGGATTGTACCTGCTTAGATCTAATTCTCAATGTTTAAGTAACCTGCCAACACCAACTGCATGGCGTGGGAAATCAAGAAGATGAGGGTTATTTTCCTTTATTCATTTACAGGATGTGGGCCAACATTTATTGCCCTTTCCTGACTGCCCTCCCCCTTCAGAGATTATTTAAGAGTCAATTACAATGCTGTGGGTCTGAAGTCACATGCAGGCCATACCAGGTAAGGATGATAGATTTCCTTCTCTAAAGGACATTTGTGAACCTAATGAGTTTTCACAACACTCGACAATGGTTTCATGGTCACTTTAGATTTTTAATTCCAGATTCTTTTTTTATTGAATTCAAATTTTTCCCCATCTGCCATGGTGGGATTTGAACCTGAACCTCCAGGTCTTGCCCTGGGTCTCTGTATTACTAGTACAGTGACAATACTGCTAAGCCACTGCCTTCCCGAATGGTCATAATTACAAGTACAGGGTGGCAGTACCTCAGATTATCATTGGGAGGCCTACAGGTGTACTCCTACTCTTCTCGTCACTAGATAAATAATTGAGCATTTATGCACTAGCTCTGTCACAAATAAAACAGGGCAGAGAATGTTCACAACACATTCTGATCCATTCTGATGGGGAATATATGTAAATTGCAATTGAAATTAGTCTGCTGCCTCAGACAGGGACTTTAGGGCCCAATGTTAGCCCACTTTGAAAGTGACTGTGGCGGAGGATGATGGTAACAGGATGGTAAGTCCATCATTACCAATTTGAGATCATTGCCCTCTTGCCAATATTTATTTTTCAAAGTTTAAATTGAGCTCCCATTGTATCTTATCTGAATAATCCAAGTCGACTTTGGCAATTTCTTAATATTGATAAATAATAGTTGGGCGATAAATATTTTTTTTTCCCTCTTTCTCACTGATTTTTTTCTCAAGCATTATTGGAAAATGAGACACGATGCTGTCAAAGTTTTTCAGTGTGCATTCATCAGGAGAGACACAAGATTGCCAAATTTCAAAGGGAACATTGATAATTGATATAGCATGAGAAGGGGGGTGCTGATTGGTTGTCAAGGCCATTCTGGTTGGTCAAGACATTGGCATGGCAAATGTACCAGGGGGCTGCTGTCACCATGCTTTTAGTTAATCAAGCAAGTTGCAATGTTTGGATATATTCCTTTTGCCTGAAGAAGACAGGTCTCTGCATTTGAACTGATGTAGCTTTTAGCAAGCAGAAGTGAGCTACATTGTGAAACCAACTGATAATGTTTATGTAATTCTTAGCAAACTCAAGATTGTTCAGAAAGTGCTGCTCAATTGTAGAATTGAGGGTTGGTTGAGTATGGTCAATACTCTGCTAATTGTGAACAGCTACAAGCTGAAAGTGCATATTGTTTAATATGATCTGCCTTGTAGGGACATATGATCTATGGACCTGGAATTGCACTGGCATTGAACATCATATACCCCATTAATTATCTGTGTCAGGCAGGACATATTTTTGGTCTGATGTCTAAATCTTATTATTGCAAATCACCACTTTTGCTGTCACAGCAATACCCCCTGGACATTGGCAATTTGAGCAATGTTGGGGACCCAGTTTGGTACGCCAAAGTGTCAAATCCAAGGGGACACTCTCCCCACACTTAACCCTCTGGGGCACCTCAAATGCTCCCCCTTCACTCTATTGAGGTTGGGCTGCCAGTTCTCCGCAAATGGGAGCTATTATAGCCTCTGTGGGCTACTATAGCTACTAGTTGGCCCACAGATTTCAGTCCCAGGCCCACTACTAGCATTGAGATAGTATACAAGTTACCTGCTGCATAGTTCATTAAGCTCAGTGCCTATTTCAAGTGTGGAACTGATGGTTCCAGAAATTCAGCATTAGGAGATGCACTCAGGCTTGGATGCCCAGCGCAGACCCAAAAATCGAGCACTGCTTCAATCCCTGACCCATTATATTAGAAAATCAGTGCAGCAGGATGGGAAAAACATCCCCATAATGTCTACCATTTGATGTGATTCTGTGATTGTTCATTAAATGCTGTCCAATCTCAAATGTGCTAAGAGTTACTAACAACAAATTTAAGATTATCAGTTGGGTTTGCAATTTAGTTCGCATATGCTTGCTAGAAACAACATATATTTATTATGCAGTGACATGTCCTCTGCAGGCAAAAGGAATATGTCCAGACAATGCAGCACTCTTTGAACAAAGCATATAACTCCCTGGTGCATATGCCATGGCAATATCTCAACCAATTGGATCCAAATTGCCAACCAATCAGCTTATGCTTTCTCGGGCAGCATAAATTGTTATTTCTTCTGAAATTTGGTATTCTTGTGACTGCCCTGATGAGTGCAAAGTGACAAGCTTCTATATATTTTTTCAGTAATACTCAAACTCTTTACCACCAAGCAATTATTTTCTCTCTGCCAATTTCACCCTTTACTCAATGATAAAATAGGATTTGTACTATCTTCTTCATTAAATCCAGGTGTAAGCTTGTACAACATCATGTAATTGAAATTCTCAAGGCAGCCATTTGTAATTGAAATAAGTTGGGTTTCCAATCAAAAATACACTGTTAAATTTCTGCTGTTATTCATTTTTCAAACTCCCCAGATCCTTTAACTAAATTATAGCTTTATGATTGTTTCCAAGTATCTATTACTTAATCACCTGAACCTCTCCCAAATGTCTATTGTTCCTATAATATTTACTACTTCACAACTATATTTACACAGATTAAAACAGTAGCACTTACTGGACAGTCATGATCTAAAACTGATGATTTTCCAGGCTCATAATCAAACACACTCCTTGGTTTAGTACGATAGCCACAGGCATCAACTTTGTCATTTGTACATAACGAGTTGCTTCTGATGAAAAATGTTCAAATATTAAAATAAATTTCATGTTTTGCATTGTAATTGGCAGTACATTATAATGATTGTGTGATGATGCGTGCCTAGGCAACACAATACAGTATGGGTCTGTGTCAACGATTTACTTGAGAGCAAATTGGCATTCTTGGCTGGATGAGAAGAAAAAAAACATTGTGAAGTACTTCATGGTGCAAGGTCTTTCCTGCTTCCCAAAAGCAGGCTGTAACTACTATTGTTATTGGTGCTCCCTGTAAATGGGGCAATGAACCAATGCTGGGCAGAAATGAGTATGCATTTCCACTGGTGGGTGAAACTAAAACTAGGGGGCATGTCCTCAAAATAACAGGGAGCAGATTTAGGACTGAGTTGAGGAGGAACTTCTTCACACAAAGGGCAGTGAATCTGTAGAATTCCCTGCACACTGAAGCAGTTAAGGCTACCTCACTGAATGTTTTTAAGGCAAGGATAGATAAATTGGAACAGCAAAGGAATTAAGGGTTGTGGTGAACATACAGGTAAGAGGAGCTAAGTCCATAAAAAGATCAGTTATGATCTTATTTAATGGTTTGAGGGGTCAGATGGTCTACTCCTACTCCTAGTTCTTATGTTTTTAATATGTTTTCATTTTTTAACTGTGGATAATGACTGAAAGATATGTCTGAACTTGAAAAGTAATTGGTTATAAAAACATGGTAAAAGTGCCAGAGCAGGTGATGCATTGTTGCTGCAGCCCTGGGAGTTGTTCGACATCTGCATAGTCCACATCGACAATAAATATCTACACCTCAAAGGACATTGCCTCAGAGATGATGCACCGGAGCCTGAACTTCAGAAACTGCAGTACAACAGGGAAGGTGAAAGTTACCTGGGCATTTTGTTCCAGGAGGCAGTCACATCCATTAAGCTAAGTCCTTCTGATTCAATCTGTGATCAGAGACAGGAGGTTGTGATGCAAAGAGGTAGATCTAGGCACCCATAAGGTAGCAATAGAGAAATCTCAACCCCTACAATTGTCCATCGAGTTCAAGATTCTTGGCAGTTCGTCTGGATGGGGGCAGGGACTGAAGGGTGGATAAGTTAAACTGACTGTAACACTACTGCGAAGGAAAGTGTTGGGAGTAAAAGGAATGTACTTTAATAGGAGATATTATTGTTTGGTAATGGACACTGTTCTCTACAGTCGAGAGAGTTCTAAAGGCTTTGCTTGACTTTTGAGCTCTTGATGTTGGATTGTCATTGACATTACACAAAGGCAAGGATTGGTTTCCACACTTGTTATCGTACCATTTGATCAGGAAAAGATGTCATTGTGTCCCAACAAAAATTGTAAATTGAACAATAGTGACTATTTTAAATTGATAATTATTTGCTTATGATTAATAAAGTCATGGAGAAGTTGCTACAAATAATACATGATTGTGGAGTGTGTCAGAGATGTGATTATAATAGAATAGTTTCTTTCCAAACTCCGTTTCCTCTCCTAGGGAATCATTTAAGATTAAGTCAGCTCTGATGAAGGGTTATCCAGACTCACAATGTTGGCTCTTTTCTCTCTCCACAGATACTGTCAGACCTGCTGAGATATTCCAGCATTTTCAGTTTTTGTTTCAGATTTGGCGGTATTTTGCATTGATCTTAAGATTAAGTCTGTCTATTTTAAACCATGATATGACATTTCATTCCGAGATGAGACTCCGACCTCAGTCATACCATTGCAAAATCATTTATTACCACCTCAATAACATTGCTCAATTTTATCTCAGTCAATCTGTTGCCTTTGTTATCTCTGGGCCCAACTACTCCAATGCACTCCATCTCACCCATTCTACACTTAAAAAAGTTAATGTCATCCAAAACTCTGCTACCTCTGTCTTAGCTTTCAGCAAGTCTTGCTCCCCTGCATCTCAGTGTTTGATAATCTACACTGGCTCTCAGTCAAGAAACATCCTGTTTTTAAAATGATCACTTTTATTCCCATTCCCATTCCCCCTCCCCCTCCTTCCTCCTATCTGTAATCTCTCCCAGCTCCCCAACTAATACTAAAGGAAAATGCTGCCAATTCTGGAGATTTGAAAAAAAAACAGAAATTGCAGGAAAAACTCAATAGACCTGGCAGAGAATGTAGACAGAGAAACAGAGTCACCAACTTTTATAGATGCATCATCGAAAGCATTCTTTCACGTTGTATCACAGATTGGTATGGCTCCCGCTCTGCCCAAGACACAAGAAACTACAAAAGGTTGTGAATGTATCCCAATCCATCACAGAAACCAACCTCTCATCCCTTGACTCTGTCTATTATTCCTGCTACCTTGGCAAAGCAGCAGCATAATTAAAGACCTGATGGACTCAGACATACTCTTTTCTACCTTCTTCCATTGGGAAAAAGATACAAAGATCTGAGGTCATGTTCCAACCAATTCAAGAACAGCTTCTTCCTGACTGTCATCAGACTTTTGAATGGACTTATCTTATATTAAATTGATCTTTCTCTACACCCTAGCTATGATTGTAATACTTCATTCTGCATTGTCTTGTTTTCTTCTCTGTGAACGGTATGCTTTGTCTGTATAGTGCGTAAGAAACAATACTTTTCACTGTATGCTCACACATGAGACAATAATAAATCAAATCAAAAGTCTTCTGAGTTATTTGTGTTCATCTAATACTGGCTGCTTGTTTTAATTGCTCCACCATTGGTGGTCATGCCTTCAATTTCCTAGGCTTTAAGCTCTGGGATAATCCTCCCCTTCTTATCTGCCTTACTTTCCTCCTTTAAGACCAAGATTTTGATCATGTTGGTATTATACTTTCTTATATAATGCTTTTGTGCAGCACTTTGGGATGTTAAATTATGTTAATTTATGTTATGTTATGTTAACAAAAATAAGTTGTGCTTGTTGTTATTATAGCACTTGTATGTAAGAATATATTAAAAAATATTTTCTGCATTAAAAGAGGTCTAAACTGAGTAAGAGTGGAAAAGGGAGAGTTAAGGTGGTGAGTCAAAGATATAGTGAATAGAGCAAATTTTGATGATGTTTTCAAAAGGGGTCATGTGTCCCGCTGAAGTGAATAAACCAAAGGACAGGAGCGTTGTAATATATCTAAACAAGGCAGCATGGTGGTACAGCAGTTAGCACTGCTGCCTCGTTGTGCCAGGGACCCTGAGTTCAATTTGTGGCTTGGGTCACTGAATCTGTGAAGTCTGCACAGTCTCCTCGTTTCTGCGTGTGTTTCTTCTGGGCGCTCTGGTTTTCTCCCAGAGTCTGAAAAACGTTAGTTGCATTGGCCATTCTAAATTTTCCTTCCATGTACTTGAATGGGTGCCAGAGTGTATACAGAGTAACTTCTTTGCAGGGGTAATGTAAGCCTATTGTGACACGAAGAAATAAACTTAAACAAACTGAACAGCTTCACTCCTATATTCATCAATTCCAGAAAGAGATCTGCCAACCCCAGACAGTTATTGATTCAAAGTCTGGCCTAGACAGGCCAAGTCAGTTCTACATAATGTAGTGCAACTGAAATTATGTTTAACCTCAGTTCTTCCATCTGTGAACTGACCTACTGTTCTGGAAATATAACCAGGAGACCATTGACACTTCAATTTCTTTAAAGAAGAAATGAATCATCTCATTGAGCACACTTACATTTAGAGAAAAATAGATAACAGACTGACGGCACACTGGACTGAACAGTAGGATCATAGTTGAAATTTACAGCTCATCTCAAAGAGCATTGAGTCATATCCATGTCCTTTAGAATGATGAAGCTGCAATATAACATTCTAGAGCTATTTCAATTTCAATTAGGTTTATGGTCAGGGCACACCATTTTCAGCTCCAAATGCTTTCTTCAGTGTATATCAAATCCCTTTAATTAAATGGGATATTTTATACATCAATGAGCATTGGTAGGAATGGTAGTATTGTCTCATCATCAAAGTTATTAAAAATTGGAAGGATCCACGTTATTAGGTAACTATATTTGTACATGAGTGGTCAAGTATCACAATAAATCCACATACAATTTCTCCTTTCACTAACTGCAAGGGACACTTCACTCAAATTTGTATACCCATTTCTCCATCCAGTGCTCAGGTTGAGACTTGTAAGTTTTGAAATAGCATCTCTCTGAGTGGCCAGAGTAGATGATAACTCCCTCCACCCCCACCTACACTCACCTGTCCAGCTTTTCCATTATGGTGCCAAAACCTATGGCAATTCATTTATGGTGCAAAAGTCAGGTTCAACATGACTAATTTAAGTAAAGGCTGCCCAGTGGCATTGTGTTCAGGGAACACCCTAAAGGAGCAGAGTGGGAAGAATTTCTGACCTGAAGCAATGCTCCACTGGGATTGCAAGCTGGCCTCGGAAGAAGAGCAACGGATCCAGGACTAGTGGTAATCCTGGGTTTTTAGGACAAGATGGAATATGGCACCTGAGGGAGAGGGTGGCGGGAGAGGGTAGTGATTGTTTAGGAGACCAGAAGATGAAGCTTGATGGACGGACATTGTCTTTGGAAGATGTCCCGTAAGGGCAACAAAGCCCCCTGCGAAGGATATATTTGTCTTCCTTTCAGCCTTTTAACGAGTTGTGTTTAAAAAAAACTGAGTTCCCTCTCCTGCCCACCCTCTCATGCCAACCTCATTTTGATATGAGCAGCAAAATATTTGAGTCAATTAGCTTGTTACAAATCTCAGATGTCCATTAATATTTTTTTTATTAAAATGCAGCAGGCTGCCTGGTTTATGGGGACTGTGTTGGGCAGAGGGGAGGCAAGTGGGAGGTAAGGCGATGGGCCAGCCACAGTCACCATTATACTTTATGTGTCCCCTGCCAGAAAATCTCCTGATGAAATGAGTGGAGGTGGGTTATAAGTTATGTAAAATGGAAGTACTTCTCTGCACTTGCTCTGTGACCCAAGCAGCTTGTACAATAAATTCCTTCGGATAAGAGATACACAACTTACTCTTCACCAGTGGTTTTGATAGAAGGACGTGAATGAGGATCTTTTGCTGCCAGTGAATTGCAGGGTGCTTCTGTAGGTTTTGTAAGCTGACAAACACTTGGAGGGGCTGTGCAATTCTGACTGAAGGTGTCACGAAGATCAGCTGATAAAGATATTGTGTAGCTTTGATCACTTTTGCTGTCTGAAATGCTGGGATGCACACACTGTGATTGAGGGTTGCATTTTTCATTTTTATTATCAGAGTTGCTGAGTGGTCCTGGCAAAAGTGGCCTTTTAATTGTGCAGTTATCCTTTGTTGTTGAACTTGATCTATAATCTGTGGCAGGACAGGAAAGGGGATGCTGTTTTGTTGAATCGGGCTCCCACTTCTTCATCCTGGCATCAACAATAGAAGACATCCCATAATTCTCTGCAATAGAGAGGCAATAATACAATTAACTGCCTCAACAAATTATAAGCTTTCCAAGTATTTCCACATTTTACACACAAAAATGTTCACAGATAAGCTTCAAGCAGTGATCAAAAAGAATGTGAATAATTTAAAGATGAACAGTTTTGAGTTAAATCTTCCAAATGCACAACCATACAAACTTAATCACTTCAATTGGGCATCATGGTTAAAGTAGTTATTCTGTAGTTTAAAGCTTTATGGATATTGGCCGGAATTCTCCGGCCTCGCTTGCAACAGGAATTTTGCGATCCTGCTGCAATGAATGGAGCTTTGGCTTTTTTTCATATTAATTTATGGGGCAGGAACATCACTGGCTGGCCATCAAGTATTACCCATTGTTTTTGGAGGGCGGTTGAGAGTCAACCACACTGCTGTGGTTCTGGAGTCACAGGTAGGCCAGCCCAAGTAAAGACAGCAGATTTCCTTCCTGAAAGGACATAAGTGAACCAGATGGGCTTTTCCAACAATTGACCATGGTTTCATGGTCATCGGTAGATACTTAATTCCAATTTTTTTAAAAATGGAATTCAAATTTCATTATCTGCCATGGCAGGAATCAAACTGGGTTCCCAGAACATTAGCTGAGTTTCTAGATTAATAGTTGAGTGATAATACCTCTAGGCCATTGCTTTCCCACTTGGCTGTGCACCAAGTTCTCTGTTCTCACTGTTAGCAGTAGCAGGGCAAACGAGACTGGAGAATTCTGGCAATTATGTCATGTGTGCAGCATGGAAAACTATTTCCACAGGCAAGCCCACACCTGAAAAGTACTGAAACCTGAGTTTCTAGGCGCTGTAACCTGGCAAGTGGCATATCTGACTGCGGAATAAATCTCCAGCCTTTGATAATAAGCTTACTGACTGTAGCAGGAGATACCTTTTGCCTCTAGGTCCTTTCAATGTATGAATCTGACAGATTACATTTGCCAGACTACATTGTGCATCAAGTTGATTCAAAATTAAGTTAAACAGAGGCTAGACCAGCAGATGAGAATACGTCAGGTAATTCCACATGTTCCTTTCAAAGTAAGTCAGGGAACTGTTTGCTGTTTAATGTAAATATTATGCACTCTTGTTTGAATGGCTCTTGCCTCCACTCAAATGGCAACACTGAAAAAAAGAACTGGGAAATGCTACAGATTATTCTTTTGTCAGTCAGACTCTGGTCATGACATTGTCAATTAACATCAGCTCCAGACACCAAGGGTGAAATGCCTGATGGAATAGACTCATATCCCCTTGGTGAGTCAGCAGTAACAAATAGCTCTGTGTCTTTACTGCAGCCTGCTATTCACATTTTTAAACAGTTACATCTTTCTGAACAGACGTGTCATGAACATGATTCCCTTACCCCTGAACTATTAATTCCTAGATGAAATGGACAATTACTATGGCAGCAGTTTGCAAACAACTTGGAAAATAGCTCTTGCTCATTTCCTGAAGTGTAACTAAAAGCACCAGAGAAGAAAAAAGAGTTCAAAGACATCTTAATAACAATTAAACATAGAGAATATATGTACTGCAAATAGTCATTTCAGTGTTCAGCTAAAGTAATGATCAATGTAAGATAATCACAGCTTAAATCCCTGTAAAATTATCAATACAAAATCTATTATGGAAAACAAACCAACAGATCTTTTCTCCATTGTAGCCATCACAATAAGATATGTTATCCTTCATTGTCAGTGATAAATGATGTCCCTTCAAGATGTGAACAGAACAAGCTGGTTTGTTAACTATGATGAAAGAGTGCTTAACCTCTCTGCTAAGAGATCAGAGTTCAAATTCCAGCTTTGGCTGACTTATCTGAGCTGAGGACATGAAAATAAAGTTGGGGGAAATTGAAAGAAAACAGAAAAAAATCCCCGGAATGTTAGTGTATTTTTCCCATCTCAAATCCTAGGTTATTAAGTTCTGAGAGGTAGGCCATTGAACCATGATTCTATCCTTACCCTATGGTCCTGCCTGCAATAGCAATCAGATACAGTGGACTGCGTGTAGTTTTCCCCTACTTTTTGCAATGAGTTCAGAAATCAGGAATCTAAAGTGTATTCCAACTGAACACAAATAAATCATTGTACTTTTATGTGCGTTCTCAGATTGCAAAATGCAGTCAGTAATGTAGATGAGATCTGTACTAATTCTCTCTAAAAATCTAATCATTATTTTTACATTTCAAAATATTCTAATAAAAGCTACAATAGAACGGAGGAAAAGATTATCCTGAAATGGTCATTTATCAAATACAAAAATGTCAGTCTAAGAGACTGGCAATGGGAGATATCTATTTATTTATATATATAGACATATACATGGATAGATTACAAAATGAAGCTTTTCCAAACCTTCCTGATGACAACTGCTAATGAATTTTTAAGTGCAATGAACTATTCCAGTCCAGAAATGTATTGTTCCAAAACACTAGTTATCCAGAAAACCCAAGCAGCTTCTAGCATTGATTTAGCACAGTACTTTGGGAGCAGAAAGCAAAAATATTTTTTATTACCGCTTTATAAAGTTTTATTACTTTTTTATGTTGCAGGTAAATATTTATCTGCAGTATGTTCACATACTTGTAGTTAGGCATGCTTAGCGGGTGCAGTGGTAATGCCAATAGTTTAGTAATCCTGTCCTAATGCTCTACGGATGTGGGTCCAATCCTCACCATAACAGCTGATGAAGTTTAAATTCAATTAATAAAAGGCCTGGAATTGAAAGTTAGTCTCAGGAATGGTGACCATGATAGTGGCACAGTGGTTAGTACTGTTGTCTCACAGTGCCAGGGACACGGATTCAATTCCAGCCCAAGGTGACTATCTGTGTGGAGATTGCACACTCTCCCTGTCTGTGTGTGGTCTTTCTCTAGGTGCTCTGATTTCCTCCCACAGCCCAAAGATGTCCAGGTTAGGTGGAATATTTATGCTAATTTTCCTCTTAATACCCCAACGTGTGTAGGTTAGGGGATAAATGTGTAGGGTTAAGGGAATGGGGTAGAGTGCATGTGGACTTGGGTAAGATGTTTTGTTAGAAAGTCGGTGCAGACTCTATGGGTCGAAAGACCTTCTTAGGATTTTATTAAATTACCCTATGGGTAAACCCTTTAGGGAAGGAAATCTGCTGCCACTCTGACCTAAATAGCCTATATACAACTCCAGATTCACAACAATACACACAATTGCCCTCTGAAATGGCCTAGCAAGCCACTCAGGTCGAGACCAATTCAAGGTGGGCAACAAATGCTGGTCTTTCAGGCTTAAGTCTGCATCCCACCAAAGAGTAAAAAAAAACTCAAGTAATTCCATAACCCAGGAAATTCCAAAAGCCAGAAATGATTTGTTCCAAGTATTCTGGGCTGGAGAGATTACATAGTTATCTATTTGTATTAGGTATTAATTCCATGTAAATGCAACAGAGAATGGAATGTTGCTTACCTGCCTTTAGTACACTGTAATCATTTTTAAACATTGATTTATACCAAGCCTTTGATTCTTCCTCAACTGAAACCTGAAACAAAAGAATTAAATCAGTATTTACCTAAATATTTTACCACATTGCTACAAAATGCAGGAAAGATGTTTCCCCCAGTGTTCCTATCTAGCATCTGCAAGACTGTTAACCAGTTGAGATGTTTCATTAATTTAGTCACCAAAGAGTGTGGTGCAGTGATTCTACTCCTTACTTATTCATAGGATCAGGCAACATGTGAGAAAAATTTAATCCACTTGATAAGAAAAGAGAATGTAAGATGTGGAATGGCCAGTAAAATACTTATTCCTAACCCTCAGAAATAGTTTCTCTTCATTCATTCTATTTGATCCATTGGTGATTGTAAACAGCTCTGTGAAATCCCCTCTGTTCTCACAGAGCCTTTTTCGTTCTTTCTGCGGCTTTCCAAACTTTCTGCGGCCTGTCCATATCACCCCTAGAACTTTTCTTCTGTACCCTTGCCAAAGTTTTCATGTCCTTTCTAAAGTGTGATTGTCAGAATTGGATACAATATCCTAGTTGGGTCCGAATTAATGGCTTATAAAAGTGTAGCTTAACTGTCCTATCACCTTCATGCATTTGTTCACAAGCACCCCCTAAACTCTGTCTGCACAGCTTTAAAATGGTATCATTCAGCTTGTCTTATCTCACCTCACTGTTGTTAACAAAATGCACCAGCTCACAGCTTTCTGTGTTGAATTTTGTGTCTGCTCATTGCACCAGCCTGTCTATGTTTTTGCAACCATTTTTCTGATTACAAAATATGGCATTAAATAATATTGTCACCTCGAAATGTAGGACCTATGGGGTTATTATTTCTGTATGAATTACTGCAACCAAAACTGCAATTGGTATAGAACTTTGAACTTATTGCAGCAAGAGTGTTTTTTGATAAAAGTAAGCAATTATGAATAATTCCTCTGTTGTAGTGGTCCCCAAACTTTTTCCCGTTGTCTAGGATAATTAACTATCAATTTAATCTAGAACATTATGTTACAGTACAGGATATCCCAAGGACAGATTTAAAAGGTGTAGTTGAGGAACACACAGTGAGCAATAACTTTTACCAGAGAAAATCATTTCAAAAATTCTGCAATCGTGCAGATGACTTGCTTTCGAAAAATCAGTCATTTTCTGGTAAGCGTCCAAGTAATAAATCATTCCCTCCTGTCCAATTGTAAATGCTATAATTCTGTAATTTTTCTTCTTGACTCAAATCGGTACAAATATCATGTGAAGGTTTTTTTCTCTCTTGCAGTGGTTGAAAATAACCACAAATTATTTTACCATTCTTTTCCCCCTGAAATGAATAATTGGATTGAAACCTTAGGATGCGCCAGTTCAATTTTCATCTCTTTTTCCAAATTGCTCCATGGCTTCAATCCTCTCAATCTCTGTAACCTTTTCTAGCCTACAATGATCCAAGATATCTGTGCTCCTCTAATTCTGGCTTCTTATACATTCCTGACTTGCAATTGGTGGCCATGTCTTCAGCTGCCTTGACCGTTAGCTCTGGAATTCCCACTCTCTGCTTCTTCAGATATACCTTTTTGGCTGAAGTTAACCAAAGGACCACAGAAAATGTTAGCAGACTCTGTGATGGGGCCACATCACAAGGGACCCATTGTCAAAAACACAACTCCACACCAACTAGGAGTGAGAAAAAGAGATCTTTCATAGAATGATAGAGATTGCATCATAGCGGGTGATAACTGAATATCCGGAACTTCTCTCCTGTAATTCCATCCAACCTCATACTCTTTTTAAATATTCATTCCTTTCACTTTGGTTTTTGTTGCAGCCTGTACCTCAACAACCAATTGTAATGAATTACTCAACTGTCTAATCTATAGTGTGAAAAGCTTTCTTCTTTCTTCCCTTTTGGTTCACTCTCCCAGTCACTCATTAGTGGAAAAAGACAATCTTTTAATATTTACCAAAGGTAACATCCGTCCCCCTTGCCCCTCCCTCTTCCCCCATCCCCTCCTCCCTCCCCATCCCCTTCACGATTCACTGTCTCCTTTATCACTGCTCCCCTCTCAATGTCATTCCCACTTTCCCTTTCTCTCTTTCTCTCCCTACTGCTTGAGTCCAGCACCCCAAAATCCCTAATCCCCAGGGTGGTGCAGTGGTTAGCACTGCTGCTTCACAGTGCCAGGGATCTGGGTTTGATTCCTGACTTGGATCACTGTCTGTGCGGAGTCTGCATGTTCTCCCCGTGTTTGTGTGGGTTTCCTCCAGTTTCTGCTCACAGTCTGAAAGACGTGCTGGTTAGGTGCATTGGCCATGTTAAATTTTCCCTCAGTGTACCCGAACAGGCGCTGGAGTGTGTCAACTAGGGAATTTTTACAGTATCTTCGTTGGACTGTTAATGCAAGCCTACTTGTGACACTAATAATTAAACTTTAAAACCGATAATTGCTCATGCCCAAACTCCCTGATGCCTGATCAACAGCCTTTCTGCTGAGACCCTGCCCTTAACTCAATTCCCCCCCATTCTTTGTTGGATGGGTTGGAGGGTTTAGTGAGTAAAAGTGACTACACTGCACCAGGGACAACTCTGCTAAAAGGGCATGAGGTTGGATGGGATTACAGGAGACAGTCCCAGAAATTCAGTTATTACCCGCTGTGATGTAATCTCTTTCATTCTATGAAAGCTCTTTTTTTTCAATGCATGATATAGAAGGAGGGAGGTTTCTGTGCAGCAATTTTAAAATATGAAGATTTCTTGAGAAGGGAAACCCATGTCCCATTCTTTGAGACTCCCAGGCAACCTTGTCAGGGGATGTGCACTGAGATAACTGGGCCAGGAATACACTGAATGTTCAGATCAAACTGGCTAAGTGTACAAAAACAAAAAAAATCTGTTCTATGTATGAACAACGTTATTTACACTTCAAAGTAATTCAATGGTCTTAAAGTTTTTTAACACATCCCAAGGACCTGAAAAGTATTGTACAAGTACAAATTCTTTCCTTCCTTCCTTGTGACAAATTTAGTAGAGGTAAGTAATTTGAAGCTTGGCTTCCCTCTAGTGGTTTCACACAGTCTATCCTCCTGACTGAAAATGTGCAGCAATCATTTCCTCTCCAATAATTTCATCATCAATTTGAGAGTGATCAGGTGCAATGCCAGTGAAGAGTGACTTTGGCCTATTTAATTATGTTAAACACTTCTCTGACTATAATTATGATCTTGCTAGAAACCTGCCATGGATTCTTTGTGTAAAATTATGCAATAAAATAAACAAAGAATGTTTATTGATTAAGCTAGGTCTAACATTGCTCAACAAAATGAAGGACAAGACATTTAAATATAAAGGGAAGGGATGGGGGAAGGAGAAAAAGGGGAATAGAGGGGAGGAAGGGAAAGAAGGGTGGAATACAAGGAAGGGCAGGCAGAAAGAAAGATAGAAAAGGAGGAGGAAGACGGAAAGGAAGAAAGGGAGGACAGAAAGAAGAGAGGTACTGTTGTAATTCAGAAGGGAACAATATGTGAAGGAATGCAGTTTTAATATGGAGTAATAAGCAAATCCAGTTATAAATAATTGAATCCTAAAGTGCAGAAGGAGGCCATTTGGCCCATCGAGTCTGCACCAATCACAATTCCACTCAGGCCATATCCCCATAACCCCATGCATTTACTCTAGCTAGACCCCTGATACTAGGGTTAATTTAGCATGGCAAATCCACTTAAGCCGATTCTCTGGTGCTGCGAGGCAGCAGTGCCAACCGATGTGCTGTTCCATGAGTTATAAGGAGCTGGCCTTTACATCATCTCAGCAAGGCATTGATAAGTTATAAGATAACACAATCTAACAATGGATAACCTTAAAAATTAACTTGATTAATGTATCAATTAAATCCTAGAAAATTGAGTGTTGTGACTATTATTGACAACTCTCAGCATCCTGTTTATTTGAAAGATGTTGACTAGGATGAAGAATGTTGATGCATTGTTCAGCGTGAGCATTCAATATATACCTCGCTAGTATATATTTCTTGCATGTTATACAAAATATACCATACGTAGAGAAGGAGAGGATGTAGAATATAGCGGAAAGAGAATAGAATTTTAAAAGCATAAAATGAGAGTAAAAGATAGAATTAGAAGGTATGTTGGGCATAGCTTAAAAGAAGTTACCACACTCTGGTGCCATTTTGGATTCAGCTCTTATATGATATTGGAACCTCACAATAAGAGTTTTAGTTTTTTTAAAAAACATTTTGAATTCACTCCAGGATTTCTCACGGTAAATGTATAGCTACTGTAGTATAGTGATGACAGTTCTCTTGGGTTAGAGGTATTTAACTAGATTCTATAACTTTCTACTCAGATATTTAAGGAAGGAAAATACAGTAAAACAGGGAAATAAAAATTCTGGTCTCAACTGCTCTTGTATACCTTAAAATGGAACACCAGTAAAATAAGAAAATATGAATACTGGTCCAAATGATTTTTTTCCTTCTGGGGGTAAATACAACTTTAATTATTGTTGAGTATCTTAAACATTTCTCTGTAACATCAATAAATTTTGGATCTGAAATTTCAAAATGACTGATAAGTTAGGGGTCAGTCCAGCCTTGGAGAATTATCAGCCAATCAGTTTGGCAGGCAGCTCTCCAGTATCTCCAGATATAGCACTGCGGTGGCCAGAAGAGGTACTTCAGAGAGCTGCCAAGCACCAAGTTCTGGCAACCAGAGGACAATGTGAGTGGCATGTGTCTCAGAGTAGGGAGGTTCAGAAACATCCGGGGGCAGGGCAGGGAGGAAAGCTTGCCAGGTGGCAATGAGGATCTAAGCAGATAGGCAAGGTGGAAGAGGAAGGTCGAGAGGTCAGAAGTGGACTTCCAATGGAGGCGCACACTCCATCTTCCCACCTGAGATCCAACTATCTTCATTTATGCATTTCTTCCCCTAAGCTATCTCTGCCTCCAATATAAAATTTGTGACTGAGTGGGAAGTGGCCCTGAAGTGAACATTAAATGGCCACTTAAGGGCCTTAATTTGGAAAAGAGGAGGATTCCCCTGAGGGCCGGCCTGTCCCATGAAAAAAAATCACTAAAGTATCCAAAACTGAACGCAGTACTTTTGATAAAATCCGACCAAAGTTCGACATTTTCAGGCTCTCTTTCTTTTTCATCTAAAGATGCCCACTGCCTGCTTCAAAACTCTATTTGAAGTGGATAATAATCCTAGCCCCTTTTATAGAACATTCTAAGCCACGTATATTCCTAGGATAATCACTCACTTAAGATTGAGAAGTGCAGATCTCCCAGACATATAGATGGGTCTGAAGAACTGATCTAACTCTCCCCAATAGAAAAGAATCACCAGACATTATTCCAAACCTCCAGTTTTAGCCAGCTGTACCTCAGGACAGTTCTTAAATTTTGAGGTTGAAGGTGGAGCTAATCAAGAAGTTTCACAAGGTGAATGGAGAAAACCTATTTGTTCTGATAGGGTAATTCTGAAAAATTGCACAATAATTTTAAAATTAGAGATAGACCATGTAAGGTCTGAAAGCAATCTTTCAGACAAAGGATTGTGGACACTTGAATAATCTTCCCAAATGTGCTCTGGATGGTGGGTCAACTGAACCTTTTTAGACTGAAATTGATAGATGCCTGTTTGCAAAGAATATCAAGATGTATGGAGCAAGAAAGGCAGATAAATGGAGCTGAGATATATCTTAGCTATGGTATTTCATTTTAGTGTAAGATAAGCCTACTTGTGATTAATAAATAAACTTTTACTCTAACTTAAGGATAGAACAATTGTGGAGCTGTAAGGCCTATTCCTGTTCCTGTACATCACTCCCACTTGTGCAGATTTCCTCAAAGCTACCAATAAGTTAACTCCACCGGTCACACAGGTGATAGCCACTGACACCCTCACATCTCCACCACTGCCAGCACCCCCTCAAAGTCCTTGAAATCCTATCCCTCCCACCCAGGAAGTCAATGTAAGACTGCATAGCATTTGGCACTACTTGAAGCTACAATTTAAACCGCTATTCTTTAAGGGATAAAAGGACAAAATTCCAATGCTGTAGATCTAGGATATAAGGTGAAAATGCTAGAATTGCACAGGTGGTTTGTTAATATCTGGAAAGAAAAAAGATACGTTAATACTTTGAGTAAATACCTTTTGGGGACTTTCATGTATTAAAGTTCAAATCAACAATGCATCTATTCTCTGATCACATGTTAACACACTTGTTTTCTTTTAAACTGGACCATGGGATATAGTAAGCTGACAGTCCAGCTGAATATCAATGCTGTGCTACTGATTGCATATCACAAAGGTATTACTTTTCACAAATATATATAATTCCTACTTTCTTTGCTATTAACGGTGGTGATTGTTTGCTTTCTGAAGTCAACAGAGTAGTAGGAGATGATCTGAAGACAAGGTTCATCTTTTTGCTGGCTGTCCGCAGGTTGGCTTTGTAGACTGTATCCAGGTCATTCTCTGAATCCAATGGACTATTCTCTGTGACCTGCAATTCTTATGGAATGAAATATAACATTAGGAACTCAAAATGTTTGCTTAAAGACTGATAAAGAACCTACAAGCAACTGGCCCATATATTTGACTCAGTGTTCCTTATAATATTTTAATGTCGTCAATATATTTCTCCGATGAAATAAATCATGAATCAGTCCCTTTGACTCTTCTCACTTTCCATTATAATTCTAAAATAGTCATTGCAGATCCACAAATTAATTACTTAAGGAGAAATCAAAATAAATCATTGGAATATTTGCAAATATTTGGTATCCATTCACAATGTGCCTGAATTCCAGACATCACAACTCTTGTTTATGAGGCAGGAATGAAGACATCTGTTAGGCTTCTATCAGTGCCATGTTGCAGTCAATGGAGCAACCCAGAATTACATTCTAGTTTTCCATCTGTCTTTGTGGATATGAGCTTGGTCTTTAGTTACTCCTTGTCAAATTTCACAGCTGTGTTTGGAAATCACCATGTGAGGAATCCTGAGCACAAATAATATTGAGCACCAGTTGCTAACTCGCAATTCAATTTGTCTTAATTTGCAATCCATTAGACTGGGTTACCTGTTTCATCATTATGCAGGTGCCTAGGGTCAACTGAAGACTGAGAGTTATCCACTTGCTCATTATACAGGATTTGACATGTTGCAGTGACTGAAGACACTGGGCTTTCCATTTCAGTGGTGAATGGTGCATTTTGACTAGGACCAAGAGTAGATGATAGGTTTTCTGTTTCTGTGTTACATGGGATGTTGGATTGAGCTATCAATTGAGAAGTGTCTTGATTTGGTAATACCGAAGAGAAAGTTTCTTTTGACCTTGCATTGTGGCTGTTTTCTCTGATGTTTGCCATCCCATTGTCGACTGAAAGCTGAAACTGACAAAGAAATAACTTTATTCCATAGAACATTAAATCAAAAAGTTAATGTAGCCCAGGCAAGGATGTACACAAATTGTATTATTGCTAATTTAAATTAAGTGACATTTAATTCTCAGCTCTGGTCCATGCTCCATTGAAAAAACTCTCTTTGACCTAAAATGTTTGCTTCCAGGTCAGAAGTGCCAATGGAGACATTTTCTGACTCTGTGAGCCAAACGCAGAAATACAAGACTAGGTTTTTGTTCTTGGAGGTGAACTGGATTAGAAGTTGGACCTTGTGATCCCAGACCTAGTGCAGAGGTGACTGGTGCCAGGGGCAAGCTGAGTGGAAAGCTTATCTCTATGCATTGGCATTGTGTGAAAGGCAGAAAACACTAAAGCAAAAAACATGCCTCTAGCCCTTATGTTTCACCCTGTTCATACACTATCAATGTGAACCCATGTCACTTCATGCCCCTGTACCCGAAATCCATGGCTGTCCCATATCGTTCATGTTAACATATGCCCCATACCCAATGAGAGCAATTTTTTAAAACCAATCCAGACATTTTTTTTTCAAAGATTTAAAGAACAGAGCTTTTAAATGTCTTGAGAGCTTGACAGCTCCCTTAGGAAATTTTGATAGTTCCTCTTGATTGTTCTGATAGTTCCTCTTGACAGGCATCTTGACAGTTCTGAAGGTTTCCTTTTCTCAAGTGCTTCTATTTACAGTTTCAATGAGTTTGAGACTAATGAGTTCATGCAAATTTTACATTTCTGTTTGATCTTAAAAAATTCCAAAGAGCATCTGACCTCTAACAAAAGATATCCTGGGACAAGATCCAAAAGGAGTAATTTACCTCTCCGAAGAAGTACTGGCCTATCCAAAAAAAATCCCCCTAGTTCAGATCTGATCTCACCAAGTCTAATTTGCCACATTTTGCATTTCACACTCCTGGTCTAGCAAAATCCCTCTTACATGGAGGCAGCTAATGGTTTAAGTGATCAGCTATTTCCTGAAGTGATTCAGCATCCATCTATTTGTAAGGCGCCATTATTTGTTCTGCTATTGTTATGTTGCAATTAAACACAAACTCACCCATGTTTAATTTTTTAGTGCTAAAGACCAAGGGCCAGATTTTCAGTACCAAAGCAGGTAGCGAACCTTGGAAAGATTTTCGGTAAAGAGTTTTGATGTATACAATTTTAATTGCAGAAGGGAGATGATGGGGGTGTGTGGGATGGTGACTGGGGATAGAGATAAATCTGTTAACCCTGGAAGCAGGATGTGGCTGGCCACAAATTCCTGAGATAAAGTTGTTCAAAAGGTGCATGTTACACTTCGTTTTTTTTTAATTTTTGGGATGTGGGCATTGCTGACTAGACATTACTCATCCCTAATTGCCTTTGGATGGTGGTGAGCAGCCTTTTTAATCCCACAAGGTGTAGTTACATTCACAGTGTGTTAGGGAGGGCATTCCAGGAATTTGAGCCAGCAATAATGAAGGAATGGCAACATGTGTGAATTACTTAATACTTATGTGAATTTTACTAGCTACTTGTTAGCCCAACCCTTAATACTGTCTTGCTGTATTTGGACATGGGCTGCTTCAGAATATGAAGAGTTGCAAAATGGTGCTGAATGTTGTGTAATCATCAAACATCCTCGCCTCTGGCATTATGAGGAAGGGCAGGTCATTGATGGATCAGTTTAATATTCCAGGATCTAGAATACTACCCTGAAGAACCCCTGCAGTGATACCCTAGAACTGAGATGACTGACCTCCAGCAACTACAGCCATTTTCCATTGGGCCAGATAAGAATCCAATCAGTGGAAAGTTTTCCCCGATTCCCATTGACTCCAGTTTTGCTCGAACTCTTGGATGTCATGTTTGGTTAAATGGGGCCTTGAAGTTTTGGGCTATCACTCTCACTTCACCTCTGAGTGCAGCTCTTCTGCTCTTGTTTGAACCATGGCTGAAATGAAGTCTAAAGCTCAATGCACATGGTGAAACCCAAAATGGATGTCCATAATCAGGTTATTGCTCAGCAAGTGCCGTGCGATAGAATTGTTTACGACCCCTTCCATCACTTTAGTGATGATTGAGAGGAGACTGATTGAGGGTGGCAATTGGTTGGTGCTGATCTATCCCACTTTTTGTGTGGAGCTTCCTCCTCCAGTGAGTTGTTCATTACCCACTCTATACATGGGTGGATATGGCAAGACTACAATACTTAGACATGATTCATTGGTTGTAGGTTCACATAACTCTATCAATACTTTCTGCATATGCTATTTGACACACAAGTAGTCCCTTGTTGTAGCATCACCAGATTGACAACTCAGTCCAAAGATGTATGGGTTAGGTTGATTGGCCATGCCAAGAAATTGCCCCTTAGTGTCCAGGGATACCTAGGTTAGAGGGATTAATGGATATAATATGGAGGAATATGGAGGTAGGGCCTGGGTGGAATTGTGTTCAGTACAGTCTCAATGGGCTGAAAGGCCTCTTTCTGCACTGTAAGCTTCTATGATTCTATGATTTATTTTTATAAATGCCTGGTCCTGCTTCTGATATGTTTTCCTGCATTCTTCATTATCTCAGATGTTTTAGAATTTATTAAGCTCTTTGGCCCTCAAGTGATGAAGGAACAGTGCTCTGAAAGCTAATGATTCCAAATAAACCTGACTTTAACCTGGTGTTGTGAGACTTTTTACTGTGCCTATCCCAGTCCAACACCAGCATCTCCACATCAGAACAGGTAAGCAGGTTTCCTTCCGTAAACAATGCTGTTTTTCATTTATTCCAGATAGTTGTTATTTATTTTCTCAGTCACATGAAGAAATTAATCTGGGGCTACTGAGTTATTGATCAAATAGCATAACCACCAACTCCTTAATATGAGTAAGTCCTTTACATTGACAGTGATGTTCTTTTTTCTATGAATAAGATTTCAAGAGAAGGTTTTCTGATTTATATAATTATAAGCACAATGTCTTTGGTAGAAAGAGATTTTTAGACTTTACCTGCACTGGCGATTTTCTGCCAGATATAAGAAACTTTGGTCTCACACTACGGAAACCCTTTGCCGCCAAACTGTTCTGGGGTATTCCTTCTGGCAAACTTGGATTCCAACCTATGAGAAAAATGCAAAAGGAGAAAAGAATGGACATGAGTACGTTGGTTTTCAAATGGAAAGTCTCACTTTCTGCATACTATGAGTTAGATTTTCAATTACTGGTGGGTTGTCGGCGCTATTAATAATTGTGTATCCGGAGGGTATCTCCAGATCCCAACTGGATTTATAGATTAATTCAATTTGGATGTTGTTTGTGAGTTCAGGGATTGGTTCCTCGCTGAGCCAAAGAAGTCATTTTATTATCTGTATAATTTTACAACCTAAAAATGCACACTTATGTATTGAACAAGAATTATTCTACCAACTGACCAAAAACAGATGATTGAATGTGTTGTGTTCCACAAACATGTTAGAATTGAAAAATAAGTAATTAACCAACATTAAGGCTTGAAATATACTAATGTCGATATATTTAAAAATATTAATTTTCTATTGTACATTTTGTCTTTCAAAAAACAAAGAACAAAAACAGCACAGGAAACAGGCCCTTCGGCCCAACGAGCTTGCGCCACTACCCCGATGTTCCCACCTCTACCCGTGATCCCTGTAAATGTTTATAGATCTGTGGATTGAAACCAAATTTGAGACAAGATAATTGGTAAGATATTATCTTTATATCAATAAGATATTATCTTATATCGAATATCAGTAAGATATTACTGATAGCAAATCTAGATTTTTATCCATGGCCATCTGGATAGTGTGCAGGGTAATGTTTGGGGATTAATACAAATTCAGATAAGTGGAACATCATAAACTCCATGGGCACAATGGTCAAATTCAATAAAATTAACCCACCTGCAACAATTGAGGAAACCAACAAACTCAATTCAAGGTGAGATAATGTTAATACAAGGGTTGAAAATTGAGGTTTTGGAAACCATCTTTGTTAATTAGTAATGAGAGAAAGAGAGAGAGTTATTCATCAGGATTTCAAGTGCTTCCTAGGACAGGATTTCATAGAAATCACTGTCAGCAAGGGAACCTCAAGTCTATTTACATTTTCACCTGGACTGATCAACAGGGGCAGCAGGGTGGCACAGTGGCACTGCTGCCTTTCAGCGCCAAGGACCCAGGTTCGATTTCCAGCTTGGGTCACTGTCTGTGGGAGTTTGCGTGTTCTCCCCACGTCTGCATGAATTCCTCTGGGTGCTCCGGTTTCCACCTACAGTCCAAAGATGTACGGGCAAGATGGATTGGCTATGCTGAATTGCCCCATAGTGTCAGGGGGACTAGTTAGGATAAGTGGGGATACGGTCTGAGTGGGATTGTGTTCAGTGAGCCTTGATGGGCCAATGGCCTCCTTCTGCATTGTAGGGAATTTTATAAATAAAAACCACAAGTTGTAAAGATCTGTCACGTATTTGATAAGTATGCCTTTCCATTTTAAAAATTAACTGTTTTTTAGGATGGAAATGGACTCTGGTATCAGGATAACAATAATACTGCATTGTGATGGCACGGTAGAACAATTGTTAGCATTGCTGCCTCAAAGTAACAGGGACCTGGGTTTGATTCCCGGCTTGGGTCACTATTCTGTGCAGAGACTGCACATTCTTCTGTGTCTGCATGTGTTTTCTTGGGTGCTCTAGTTTCCTTCCACTGTCTGAAAGACGGGCTAGTTAGGTACATTGGCCATGCTAAATTCTCTCTGTGTACCTGAGCAGGTGCTGGAGTGTGGTGACTAGGGGATTTTCACAATCATTTAGTTGCAGAGTTAATGTAAACCTAATTGTGACAATAATAAATAAGCTTTTAAAAACTTTTTAAACTTTTCTATTTAAGAGAGAACAGGATAACAGTGAGAGAGAGGAGGGTAACAGTGAGAGAGGAGGCTAATAGTGAGAGACGAGGTTAACAGTGAAGAAGAGGAGGGTCAGAGTGAAGGAGGAGTAACAGTGAGAGAGGGCAGGGTAACAGTGAAAGAGAGGAGTGTAACAGTGAAGGGGAGGAGGGTAACAACATGATAATATTGTGGTAACCAAATAACTTTGTATTTGTTATAAAACATACCTGACATCATCTTAAGGTCACTCCAAAGTTCCATTTCACCTGTAATCAGCAGAATTTAAATATCAGTTTCAGATTTTGTTCCCCCACCCCTCATCCTCCCAAAGCATGTGAATTTGTAGGTTAAAGTCAAGTATCTGTTAAAGAAATAATTTAGCATTTATTCAGAACTTTTCACAAACTCAGGGCATGTTACAATTTTGTACTTTTGAAATGTTGGATTGCTGTAATATCAGCAAGGTGAAAGCCAACATGCACCCAGCAATGTCCTCAAATAGCAAAAAGATAAATGATGAAATGATTTATTTTGGAGGATGTTGTCTGAAGGATAAGGACTGGTCAGGGAAACAGGAGAATTCCACAGTTTTCTTTGCATGTGTCGCAGGATCTTTTATATCTACAGAGAGGTCAGATTGAATCTCGCTTTAATCCCTTAACCAAAGTATGCATCCCACAATTGTTGTATTCATACAACCTTAGTTCATTATTGGTATGATCATTTTTGATACAGAAGATTAAGTGTCTACTCCAGGATGTTCAGTATGGGGGAGCTGCATTGCTGGCAATGTCTATTAAATGACCCACTAAGCTAAGGCCTCTGTCTGTCGTTTTAGGTAATTATAAAAGATCCCATAATCTTGGTAAACATTGGCCAATATTGATTCATGGAACAATACCATCGAAATGGATTAGATGGTCATTCATCTCATTAGAAGATTATTGTACACAAACTGGCTGTGAATTTTATCAACACAACAGTGGATTACACTTCAAAAGACTTCCTTTGACTGGAAACAGTTTGTGAAATATTTACAATGAAAGCCGTTACAAAAAATGTGTTCCTTTAAAGATTCAAATTGTCCTTCCATTTACTGAACAGACACAAAAAACTAGGCACCATGAAATGCCTCAGTTACTGTTGAAATAACAACAGTCAACTCCAATTACTGATTAACTGCTCTTACTGCACCCTGATATTTTTGGCAGTAGCATTATTGACTCAAAGGTTGTAATCAATTTAACCTCTCTTTTTATTAAAAAAAAATCCCCAAGAAACCAAAATAAGACAGGAGCATTTTACTTGGATCCTGTTGCACAAAGCAGGATTTGTTTCAAGTGGACTTCATTATGGTTTTAAGCGAGGTGCGTTAATATTCAATCAATTTGGTCATACAGCAAGTTGAATCTCCCAAAATATAGAAAAATACAAAAGCTACTTGTGTTATCATAATCTATGACTTCTATTTGAGACACCAACAGATTCATTGCACAGACTGCAGTGTTGTCCTTCTCAGTGCAGCTTCTCCATTCTGTGGTTTTATTACTTAAACATTCTCAGCAGGTGGGATAACAAATTCAGGAGTAGAAGCAAATGAAAGCCCAAGTCTTCATAAATTTGATATACAAACGCAAAACATAAGCATATATGGCAAGCTGACTGATTTTGAATTGTATATTCATGTAAAGATATTGGCGCAATAATTGAAATCAGAAATGCTGAAAGTACTTTGAAAGCTTGATACATTCTGTGGAGAGTAACAAGCCAACCTTTTGAATATGCTGCTTATTAGAAGGGTTGCGATGAAGGGCAATGCAAGGAAATGTTGACTTTGCAACTCTGGTTAGATGGATAATCCTGGTGGTTTCATCAAATAACATCTTCATAGTCCCCATTCAATCAAACAGCCTGTTTCCATCAACCTCAATATTTAGAAATGAAAAAAGACATATTTTTGTTTAATGTCGCAGTATTGCTGGCAGTAGTGTCCAGGAGATTAATCTCAAATTCATGGAGATTCTCAGATAGTCCTGAAGGAATTGGCAACACTAGAATTACAGGAAAAGCTGGGTTTTAGGAGATAGTGGGATTAAGAGGACAGCCATAAATATGTGAACTGAACCCCATGACCAGTTTGAGGTCTATTTTTGCTCTAGGCTGATATCGAGTTCTTCTTTCAATGTAAAGTTAATTCTGTTAAATTGTTATGCTTCTTCAGCCAACACAAAACTGCACAGTAATTAACTTTTACAGAACTTAAAATCTTAGGTTGTAGCATTTAGTTCAACTCAGTGAGTGATGGGAATCCAGATCGTAAGCCTCACCCACTGGTTACACTCTGGTATAACAGTTGTCTCTTCTCTTTTAGAATGCACTTCAGTGTGAAAAGTTTAAGTAGACCGAATGTAAACAAAAAAGATAAAAGAATTTCAATAAAAGAAATGTCAAGCTCAACAACTGAAGGGAGAAAACAGTTTTTTTAAGCTTTAGTGTTCTGTTTATAATTCACAGGATTAAGGTTGCAAATTATGTTTACTTAACTTTTACTCGCAGAAGAATGATTCGCAATAATAATTTACAAACCCTTACAAAGGCGAAGTATAACCATAGAAATTAGTCCAAAAACTATTGACTTTGAGTGTTTGTTTTTGCCTTTCGAGTTTTTGTTTTATTATAAATTATAACCAAATCAGAAATTATCCCAAGTTTCATTCTGGTATTTTGAGTGAAAGTAATTAGAAATAATTATAACTCTTTGTGCTTACCAACTTTGGACTTACCAACTGGAGTCCGAAAAACACCAGCAATAATTAATTTGGTACACTTTCCTTTCCTAACACCAAATTGCACGATTAAATCAGAGTCTGCATTACAGCATGAGGAAGCAGTCACGTGGGGCAAAGTCAATGTAAGTTAGAGAAACAAAATTGGTGAACAGGATCAGGGTAGGGTGTTTTGTTAGAAATTGCTATGCAGGTATATGGAAGGGAATGTTGACGTAAATTTCACAAATGGCCCGAAGCACTCTTGGATAATTAAGTCTGCTTAAATTATTCTCTGTCTTTGCTAAGATACAATAACACATACCACAGCTGCAGCAACTGGAAAAATAGAACAACATGAAATTAGACATACCTGGGAAACATTATAAAGTACTCTCTTTTTAAAGAATTGAAATCATAAACAGTAAGAGCTTGGCCTAAATAGTCTTTGACATTCTTGAAGATCCTAACAGGTTATATCCACTATTTAGCCCCTCAAGCTTGTTCCTCTATTCAGTGAGGTAAGAGCTGATCTGAATATCTGCTCTTACACAATATCCCTTAATGCCATTGACCTGAAAAAAAAGCTCTCAAATTCTGTTTTTTAATTGTTACAATTATGAGCTATAAAAAACTGCTATAGTCTGGGACTGTCAGTGGAATCATCTATTCTAGGGGCCACAATCTGCGCCAGGCCTCCATCCAAGCAAGTTCCAACATGTGCATGCCACATATGTCCAGACATGTTTTGGATCAGTGTCAAATACCAGTGACGGCTGAGATGAGTTTGATGGGGTTGTGGGTAGGGAGACAATTCAAATTGAGTGTCATTTGAATCCTGACAATAGGATGCAAAACATTTTCCTTATGGCTTCTGGTGGGAATGATGATAGGGACTGCAATTCCTTGCCATCGGGAAGCCCATTTTTGTTTTAGCTCATTCAAATATTGACCATACCCCCCACCACCAACTCCCTTCCCCCTCCCCACCATACCTACCTTCTTCAGCCACGCACCCTGACACTGGTAGGAAGGGACAATTATGCCCTTTCAAGGTAAAATGAAACATTTGACCTGTGCTGAAGCCTGCTTAATGAATGGCCTGGGTAGCATGGCCACCACAAATTAAAAAGGGCAGGCCTAAGTTGTTTTGCTGGAAAGAAGCACAATGTGTTCACACTCATAGACAATTACAGCAGCATTTGTGTTTACAGTGGTTAGACTACTTGTATCCAAAATCCCAGGAAGGTGTTGAGAATGTTGAGTTGTAAACAGTTGTGTGCTAAACTATCCACTTACTTCCAAGAGAAAAGAAGAGTTCTGGTCTCAAGGACACCTAATTAGCATTTCTATCTGGATCCTAGGCCCATGTAATTCACATTGCCATGGAAATAGGCTTTGAGAGAAGAAACGTTTTTAAGCTATCCATAAAAATCACAGACATAAGCAGATCGCCAGAATTTTGAAGAGAAAGCAACTGTAAGCTGGAAGTCTCTGTAGTTCACTTGGCAGGAATGTAGGCTAATGACCATGTTTGAATTAAATAGCCTAAATTCAAGAGGAGTTAAAATGAAGCTGGAAGATTTGACTAGCTTGCACTAGGCAGAGAATTTCAAAGAAAATTCTCACAGTGAAAGACAGTTCTGGGGTGGCAAGATACCAGGCTGCATAAGTTGCCAGCTAAAAATAATGTTTAGTTAATAAGGCTCTTAGTCTGTGCTTTACAGTAAAACTGTTAAAATATCATGTTGTGTCATTCTTTTTGCTGTCAATTGGAAGTTCAAATTTCTTTATTTTGATATTATCAGTCTCGATGGGGATTGTAACAATATGGGCATTTGATTTTGCTCCAATTGCCATTTGCAGTCAAGAGTTTCAAATCTCTCTCAAGCTCTGCATGATGTGTTTCCTAATTTCACTCCTATGAAGTAGGCTTCTAATTATGTCTCCAGTCCTACAATTTCTTTCTAGCGGAAGTAGGTTCTCCCAATTTACCCATCTGTTCCCCTCAGTAACTTAAAAACTTAATCTTTCCTTCACATAGGAATCATTCTAGTAAACCTACACTGTAGGTCCTCCTAGGTAAATCTCCTTCCTGAGGTGCAGTGCCCAGAACTGTTCAAAGCATCTATGTGCAAATTTACCACAGCTTTGAATGGCTGAAACAAAATTTCTATCTCCTTGTTTGCTGGTCCTTTAGATATAAAGGCCAGCCCATCAGTATTTTCTGAGCCTGCTGATGATATTTTAATGATCTAAGTATCTGGGCCTCCAAGTCGCTTTGGACTCTGACTGTTTCTAGTTTTTCACCATTTAGAAAAGTGACCAGTTTGAATCTTTCAAATTACAAATTGGATGACTTCACATTTAGCCACATTGAAACCCCATAGCAGTTCCTAGAGCATTCCTGGAGATTTTTATTTTACAGAAGAATATTATGTAATTCAGTTCAGTCTCATTTAATATTTGGAAAATTCCATTATACCCAAGATACTTGTATTCACTCCAATTATATGATCCCTTTCTCAAAATATAGAGCACAATTTTACACTCCTCCACCGGTGGATTTGCAGGCTGGGCGACTGGGATGTAAAACTCCTCAGATGGCCTTCCCACCGGCTTCTTCAACTCTGAACTGTACATGGGATAGATGAGGCCTGCACTTGCCCCAGTTAAGGCCCTTAGTGGTCAACTAATGACCACCTCAGTGCCATTTCCTGCCTAGCCTCAATTTTCAAAACGCCAAGAAAGTAGTACAGAAAATGACTCTCCTCAGGTTTCCCATAGGACACATGTGTGACACCTTCACTAATAGCCTCCTTTCAACATCAGGCACCACTTCACCTCCTCAAAAAGGTCTGTCCCTTGCAAATGTTCCCTCACTCATTGCCTCTCCACCCACATCCCCATATATCCCCTTCTAACCCTTTCCTCTGGTCACCTGTGGGTACCTCGGTAGCACTCTTACCTCCAATTTGGAAAAAAATGTGTTTGTCTCCAGTTTGCCTCTAGATTGATGAATCAGTGTACTGAAGGGGCGCTACACTCTCAGAGGTGGCATTACACTATAAGAGGTGCTGACCTTCAGGTGAAATTCAGTTGAGGACGTTTCAGGTTTTTCAAGTACCATACCATAAGGAATCCCATGGCACTGTACAAGCCAGCCCACAAGCGACACAAGAGTGAAATATTACACAATATACTTCTGAGGTTTGATATAAAGGCAAATTATTGGTCAAAGTACGTTCAGGATATCTAAACTGCAATATGCTTAACTAGAACTGCTCATTTGTGCTATTATGTGCTGTAGTGCAAATGTCTCTAGTTCCTTCTGTGTTAACATCCCTGCACCTTGATGAATACAACAACAAAATATCAAAGTTAGTTAAAATTGGAATATAGCAACTGCACTTTTTGCTTGCTTGAAAAATTAACGTCATTTAAACATTCCAGTAAAATTTATCTAGCGTAACAATAAACCAATGTCCCACCTTTCATGTGTATGGAGTCCTGTATTACAGTGACTGGTTTTACAATCCACACCTTTGTTTACCTCACTGCTAATAGTGGTTCTTTTTATCTCAGTATATAGTAATGTGCCCAAGTTACCTAACCAAGGACACACCTTTCCGTGTCTTGTAATACCTATAACAAGCTCTCAGAGCAAGTATTTACATTTCATGGCATTCATTTTGAACTTTGGGCAGCCTGAAGTAATGAGGTGGCTGTGTTCATACCAGGAGCAGAGGTCAAAAGTCAATTTCCAATGCAGCTTTCTCTGAAGCCTTCTAAAGTCAAAACACTTGGTCCATCATACTGTCACAATTTAATATTTTAATCGTTGATCATTTAACCATTAGTTAAATGGTTAAAAACTCACCGTATAAGAATAAGCTTAAACAGATCAAAAACTATATCATACAAGCTTATATTGGTTCACAATTGGTTCTCTCCTCTACACACTAACAAAATAAAAGCACTTGTTATGTTATCTGATGAAATTGGACATCTTAGAAGCTTAAAATACAAGATTTCATTGTGTAGAATTCAGTGATCTGAATCCCTTTATCCCATCGCCAAACATTCATGGTATAATGGGGATCACATTATCTGTAATCTCTATCACACAATACATTAGATTGTTCAGATGACATCATAAACTATAAAAGAGCAAGTTGATACAAGCAGTCCAACAGAATCATGGGATATAACAGCTAACAATTTCCACAGTTTTCTCTTAAAACCCTCGATAATTTATTCTTTTTAGAAATAGCCCAGAATATTTTGCAGAATATTAATCCAATAGCTAAAACAATCTGAAACTCAATATTCTTGAAAGTCCCAGCTGTCAACCTTCTTGGAATTACAAGACAGTGTTTTGCTAAGTTGAATTTCTTATACTTACAAGGTCCAGAGTTCTTCCAGTCTCACTGAAAATCAAAGGGCAATGAGTAGATGGCTTGTTTGTCACTCCACACATTTTTTTGTTCATTGATGCCATTCGAAAGAGAGCATAAAATGGGTGGCTAATCTAATGACACATAACTGCAGCGCCCTGGAACAATTAAAATCAGCCCCAATATCTGAACAAAAGCTGTTATTTCTGTTGAAAATCATTGAGTACTTATTATGGGTTACAATTCTGCACGGTCATATAAATTGAAGATTAAAAGAATAGCTTGTTATTATCTGAAAGTTTGGAAGCTTTCCAATGAGAAAATACATTTAAATTGGGAGCTGGTCAACTGTTGAATGCGAAGCTTAAATATAACCTCAAATGTAACCCCTAACTTGTGGCAGAGGGAATGTTGTCGGTTACAATTTTCATGTGTGTCTGTTATTTTAAAGTAGCTGTCATGTTTACAAAGCTAAAAATAGAGTTAAGTTTTATTTCTATTCTCTAAAAATGCTTGTTACTGATTTTTAGAAAGTTGTTAGTCTTGGCAATTGATCAACTATTTTCATCCATTCTGTTGGGAAATCTATAGTTCCAGGTTTTCAGCAGGCAGAGGCCTGAACTAATAAACAAAGAACAGCAACAGGAATAGGCCATTCAGCCCATCAAACCTGACTGACACATGACACCTTGCTGAGTTAAAGACATTTTGCCACTACGCCGTCCGTATCCTTCTGTTCCCTGCCTATTCATATATCTGCCTAGCTACCTCTTGAATGTTGTCATTGTATCTGCTGCTACCATCTCTTCTGCTAGGTGCAACTATTTTAACTGCTGGGATTCCTTCCCATCTCTGGTCAGCTACCTGTACCTAATGAGTAGCGAGTGGTAGCTGGCCAGCCAGCAGCAGCAGCATTTCAGCTGGCACAATGCCATTCATGGAATTATACTAATACTAGTACAAAAATCCTGGGAGAAGCAGAAGAGACAAAGAAAAGTAGAAGCTGGTAGACGTTATTCTAAAATTCACAATATTGAAACTGTGGTAATAACTTGTATTTATATTTATGTTGAGCTAATGTCTCGATATGAGATTAGCATTATGCTGGGACTTCTGTCCTGCACTTTGGCTCTCTCCTCTTTTTTGATCATGATATCACTTTTTTGTCATACTTTATTTTTCTATCTGACATAATAGTACTCAAAATATTAACACAAAAACAAAATATTGCAGCTGGAAATCTGACATAAGAAGAAAAAAATCTTTCTGTGGAGAGAAACATAGGCATAGATACAAAAACTAGAAGCAGGAACAGGCCATTTGGCCCTTCAAGCTTGCTCTACCATTGATTTTGATCATCGCTGATCATTGTTTTCAATATCCTGATCCCCCTTTTCCCTCACATCCCTTGATCCCATTAGCTCAAGACTTGCATCTAATTTTCTCTTGAAATCAGACACAGGTTTTAACCTCAACTACTTTTTGTAGTAATGAATTCTACACATTCACCACCCTCTGGGTGAAGAAATTTCTCCTCACCTTGGTCTGAAAAGATTTACTGCTTATTCTCAAACTATGACACCCTTGTTCTGGAAAACAGTCAACATTCATGTTGACAACAATTTCAAAATATTAAATCTCATATGATCTGAATACATTATTTGTGAACTGCATTTTTAAGGAAATCAATGTTCCTTTTGTACAATTTACATTTCTTTTATATTATTCATACCTTTCCGAATCAGTGGCTCAGCTTTTGGGATAGCTAGAGCTGAAGCTATCCGTGCTCAGCATTATTATGGCAGAAATTGGCATCCACACATGCACAGTAACACATGGAAACCCATGTTTCCTAATTCTTTCTGGAATTCCCATCCATGGCCTTGTTCTGTCTGATGGCAAACACAGGCTGAAAATCACCCCAAAAATGTCTTTTGCTTGAAGGCTGTTCAGGGAAAGTAGGAGCTGTCCCTCAAAATTCTTTCATAGTATAGAGATGTACCATGAGATTAAAGGTTGGGAGCCATTGAAATAGAAGACTGTGTGGGAATGGTGCCAATCGTTAACTGCCTGTCCATCCAATATACAATGAGCAGCTAGGATTAAAATCACTACCTGTTCCTGTCATGGTGTACGTGTAAAGATCAGCTTGGAGAATTGTACAAAAGAATAGCAGATATTATTTTATCTTCAATCAAGGTATAGAGCCCACTAATTTTTTTTGTTTGCTTGACTGGTTTAAAAGAAAATCCTTTTACATTAATTGTCCCTCTGTCCCTAGATGTGTAATTTAGATGGCTTGGCTATGGTAAATGTCTAAGGTTACAGGTATAGGTGGGGGAGAGGGCCTGAGTAAGATCCTGTGTCAGTGAGTTGGTGCTGACTCGATGGGCCAAAGGGCCTTCTCCTGCACTATTAATGTTTTACAATTCTATGCATTGCTATTTTAAACACAAACTTCATAAACCTCCTGTGATACGTATACGTATAATCTCATTCTTACAGGGTACAAAATGTGCCAAGACAAGTCTAGTTGATGTGACCAGATGAACTATTGATCAGCAACTACCAGGTTCACTACAAGTTGAAATAAGGTATCTACTATTATATAACTGTATTTACTTAGGATTTTTGTATCTCTGTCCCTATCAGATTGAATTATGGATTATAGATTCTCTTCAGTGTTACCAACTGCACCACGCAAATCAAAGTGATTCCACAATCATGAGCAATCCAATGCAAACACACTCGACGTCTCTACTCTGCTGTTACAGTTTGACCCTCAGTGGCATGACCCGGAACTATACCAAGGAATTAAGTATGCAACTTCAATTAACAAATTACTAAGAATTGATGGACAATGAAATGAAAAGTGAAAGTTAAAAGAGAACATGAAGATCAATATAAGGAGTATAAAAAGCCAAAAAAATGAAAGTCGGGAATGCAGAATTTCTATGACAAACAGAAAAAACAATATACTGAAAAAGCCTGAAATACATAGAGTGAATTATGAAAAAAAGGAAAACATTAATGGATAGATATTTTTAGCTTAAAATTATTTTACACATCTCTCTCTTTAAGCGTGATTAAATTTGTCCATCGAGGTGTTCATTGTCTTTTAGTTATTTACTTTAAGCCTAATTCAGGGCTTGATTTTTGCAGAGTTGGGCTGACATTAGAGATCTTTAAAAATAACAGACAGACGTCAGATTAGCAAGGTAAGTATGAGGGGTTACAAGAATAGGCCTGTGTGTGATTGTGGTCGGTGCAGACTAAATGAGCTGAATGGCCTCCTTCTGTACTGTAGCAATTCTATAAAAACCAAATTCAGCAGAATCATTAGAGTTGAGTTCTATCTGGCTCGATTTTTGTTACTTCTGGGTTTTAACCCTCAGTGCGGGATCACATGTCGATGGAGCAGACAGAAACATTCTTGGAGAGTGGATGAGATCTGTTTAAGTATCAGAATCTGAGGGATTTTAAATTATCAAAATTGAAAAACAAAGGTTAAACTGTCAGAGTTAAAAACACTGACAGTTTTTGGACTGCTTTGATTGACAGACCCTCTGGTTTATGTCCGAAAAAATCTGTTCCACAATTTTAATTGACATTTCCCAAGGGTTATTGTTATGTCATTAAGAATGTTTTAAAAGCCACATTTATTTTTGCACAGGATTCTGAGTTTGATTGACACTTTCAAAAAAGGCCATTAAAAAATTAGCTGTATTTGGTTTGGGTGCTGAATTGTAGCTGGTTTGTTTTTATAACATTTTGAACACTTGAGGTGCCATTTTAATCAAAGACCCCTTGCATCCTGAACATAAGCTGTTCCATCTTTTCCATTGATTAAAAAGATAAAGAGTCAAAGAGCAACACAGCATGGGAAACAGGCCCTCAAGCCCAACAAGCCCGTGCCGCCGTCATAACTTTATAGTAACAATTCCATTTTCTTATTCTAATTTTAGGTTATTCCTAATATGGAAGGATCTCAATATAGGGTCAATTTGTTTCCCAATCAGCCTAAGAGCGAATTTTTGGGATGTGGGAGGAAACCGGAGCGCCCGGAGAAAACCCACGCAACCACGGGGAGAACGCGCAAACTCCCGCAGACACCGGCCCAATTCCAAGTGTCTGCACAGCTACAGCGATAGTCACTGAGCTGTCATGGTGCCCTTCAGATGGTCCAGATAAAGCACTCATTTACGACATGAAGCACCAGGCAACCCATGAATCAACATCCAAGAGCTGTCCTCGCACCACCTGCCGAATGCATACTCCTTGTTGGTCAAGTTGGACCGAATTACCTGTGGAAACAAAAAAGCTGTAGTTAAACAGTCCTACTATATCCCTCTATCTGCATAACGCTCATGTGGCGGTCCAAGAGTCCCTTAAACAGCCCTAGCGTGCCTGCTCCCACCACCTTACTTGGCAGTGCATTCCACAGCCCCACTACCCTTTGTGTGAAAAACTGCCCTCTAATATTCGTCTTATACATAGCCCCCCTCACCCTAAGGCCATGACCCCTCATCCTATCCATTTCTGAAGGTGGAAAAAGTTTACCACCATTTACTCTATCTATACCCCTTATAATCTTATACACCTCTATTAGATCCCCTCTAAGCCGACGTCTTTCAAGGGAAAACAACCCCAGTCTATTTAATCATTCCTCATAAGACAGTCCTTCCATACCAGGCAGCATCCTGGTAAACCTCCTCTGCACTCTCTCCAAGGACTCCACATCCTTCCGATAGTACGGCGACCAGAACTGGACGCAGTATTCCAAGTGAGGCCTAACCAACGTTCTATACAATTGCAACATCAAACTCCTACTCTTGTATTCTATACCCTTTTCTATGAAAGCTAACATACTATACGCTTTCTTTATCACCTTCTCCACCTGTAAAGACACCTTCAGAGACTTGTGAACCTGCACCCCCAAGTCTCTCTGCGTCTCTATACTCCGTATAGTTTTACCTTTTATCCTATAACTCTCTTCTACATTTTTCCGGCCAAAATGCATCACCTCGCATTTATCCGGATTAAATTCCATTTGCCATCTATCTGCCCAGTCTACCAACCTATCTATGTCCTGTTGTATTGCCTGGCACTGCTCCTCTGTACCCGCCAATCCAAGCATCTTAGTGTCGTCAGCAAATTTGCTGATCTCACCACCTACCCCAACTTCCAAGTCGTTTATGTAAACCACAAATAAAAGAGGACCTAGTACTGAGCCTTGTGGGACTCCACTAGTGACAGGCCTCCAGTCGGAAAAAGAGCCTTCCACTACTACCCTCTGTCTCCTCCTCCCGAGCCAGTTCTCGACCCATCTACATGCCTGGCCCTGTATCCCATGCGCCTTCACCTTCTCTATCAGTCTACCATGAGGAACCTTGTCAAACGCCTTACTGAAATCCATGTAGACGACATCAACAGCATGTCCTTCATCAACTGTTTTTGTCACTTCTTCAAAAAATTCCACTAGATTTGTAAGACAAGACTTCCCCTTGACGAAGCCATGCTGCGTATCCCTGATCAGATCGCAGCGCTCCAGATGCTCATACATCCTGTCCCTGAGGATCCTCTCCATTAGCTTACCTATAACTGAAGTCAAGCTCACCGGCCTATAGTTCCCTGGGTGATCCCTCTGACCTTTTTTAAACAACGGTACTACATTTGCTATCCTCCAGTCCTCTGGGACCTCGCCTGTGTCCAAGGAAGAGACAAAGATTTGCGTCAGAGGCCCAGCTAGGTCTTCCCTCAACTCCCTTAGCAGCCTGGGGTAAATGCCATCAGGCCCCGGAGCTTTATATGTCTTTAAGCTGCCTAACAGCCCCAACACCTCTTTCCTCGTAATCTTTATTTCCCTCAACGGATCCTCAACTTTGTCAAAATCAGCAACAGACATCTGGCCAGTCTCCTGCATGAATACCGACGCAAAGTATTCATTCAGGATCTCCCCCATTCCCTCAGGCTCTAAGCATAGATCCCCTCCTCTGTCCCTGAGAGGTCCAATCTTGCCTCTAACCATCCTTTTGTTCCTTACATAGGAGTAAAATGCCTTAGGATTTTCCTTAATCCTGCCTGCCAGAGCTGCTTCGTGGCCCCTTTTTGCCTTTCTAACACCCCTTTTAAGATCCCGTCTACACTCTCTATAAGCTTCCAGCGCTGTCTCAGTCCCCAGTTGCCTAGATCTAATGTAAGCCTCTCGCTTCTTCCTGATCAAGTCCTCAATATCCCTGGTAAGCCACGGTTCTCTAATCCTACCTTTCCCATCCTTCCTCCTTGCCGGCACGTATCTTTCCTGCAGAGAATTTAGTTTTCCCTTGAAAGACTCCCACATGTACCTCGTCGACCTGCCCTCGAAAAGCTTATCCCAGTCGGTATCTTTAAGATCTTGCCTAATCTGGCTGTATCTAGCCCTCCCCCAGTTAAATACCTTCCCTTTTGGGCAGGTCTCGTCCTTTTCCATTAATATCCTAAAGCAGACGGAGTTGTGATCACTATTTGACACATGCTCTCCTACCTCGACGTCAACCACCTGCCCTGGCTCATTCCCCAAGAAGTCTGAGAATATACACTAACCAACTCAAAAACAGCTTGTTCCTTGCTGCCATCAGATTTTTGACTGGTTCTGTTATATATTAAGCTAATTTTTCACTTCACTCTATCAGTAACTGCAACACCAGATTAACTTGATAGTTGGACTTTAACCTGGTGTTATGAGACTGCTTACTGTGTTTTCCTGTATAAACACAGCAGATGCATGACCTCCATTTTACTTCCTTGCTTCCAATCAGTCAGGGCGTAAAACTTCTTCCTCAGTGAAATATTGATACACACCCCTGTCCTTGGCAGTGTTCCAGTGAAGTTCAGCACAAACTTGAAGGACAACATTCCATTTTCCAACTAGGAATGTATAACTGCTGTAAGGGTGGATTTATTCATTAAATATTTGCCATTTCCTATCTACCATCATGCCTTTTAATGAAGTTCTCCAATCTATCTTAGCCAACTTCATGGGAATGTGAGTTCTCAGGATGACGTTAAAAGATTTCAAGCTGATTTAGACAAGTTAAGTGGACAAATACATGGCAGATGCAGTATAACATGGATTAATGTGAAATTATATATTTTGGACAGAGAAATAGAATGGTGGAGTATTATATAAGTAGAGATTGGGAAATGTAGATGTACAAAGGGACTTGGGCTTCCTTGTACATCAATCAACGAAAGCGTGCATGCAGTTAGGAAGGAAGACAAATAGTACATTAACCTTCACTGCAAGAGGAACTGAATTCAGGAACAAAGTGTTTTACTGCTGTTGTAAAGGGCCTTGCTGACAGTATATCTGTATATTGGATTCAGTTTTGGCTTTAGCAAAGAAAGGATATAGGGACTATAGAGGGAGTGCAGTAAAGGTTCACCAGACTAGACTGAGTGCTGGGATGGCTGATGAGGAGAGATTGGGTAGGTCTGTATTCGTTGGAGTTTAGAAGAATTAGAGGGGATCTCACTGAAACTTATAAAATTCTGATGCTGGACAGACTGGATGCAGGGATGATGTTCCCTCAGGCTGGCATATCTAGAAAAGGAGCCACAATCTCAAGGTATGGGCAAGCCATTTAGGAATGAGATAAAGAGAAATTTCTTCACTCATGGGTGGCGAACCTGTGAAATATTTTAAACACAGAATGCAGTAGAGGCCAATGAACAGAATATATTTAAGAGGGAAAGAGATTGATTTCTAGGGTCAAAAGGCAATAATGGATTGGGGAAAGCGTGGGAGCTTGATGTTGAGAAAGAGGATCGGCCATGATCTTATTGAATGATGGAATGGGCTTGAAGTGTTAAATGATCTGCTCTTGCTCCTACTTTCTATGTAAATATAAAGGGAAGAACAGTTTTACATAATGAGGGAAGATTATTAGTAGAGCTCATGGTGTGGTACATTTATCCATGCTAGAAATTTTATTTGTTAATAGGCAGAACTCAGTTCTTTGAAGACAGAAAGAGTATGTACACACATTGTACCTATTTCAACTAAAGAAAATGGGTGAAGAATATCTTTTGGTTCATTCCCCAGAGTAATACCTTGACAACACAGTGTCTCCGGCCAGAATTTTAACAGCATGCCCGCCCCCATTCCAGGAGTAAGCAAGGCTTGGAGAATGGCATTCTCTGTTGGCCTTGGGTGGGATCCTACAAACCTGTGCTGGTAAAATTCCACCTAACGTGCCTGGTTTTGCATTCAAACAAACTAACTGGTGCATTCTCTATGGCAATGCCTCTTCCAATCAGAGATACTTGTCATCCAATCAGCATCTATCCCCCATGATTATAAATTGTTGTTTAATTTACATACGTCAGTGTCCTGATGAGCGCGAGATGCAAAGCTTTGACAAGTCTTCTTTCAGCAACACTCAAGTCTTCTACTACCAAACTACTGTTCAATACTATTTAGCATAATTATGTCCTTATAAAACCTTGGACTCATTCTCAGTATACAGAATTATTTGTTCTCATTGAGTTGGAATGCAACTATTATTTTTAATAGCTTTTCTTGTTTGAAAATCAGCAGTTCATTTTCATTACCTTTAATGACTAAAAATTATGGGGGTACATTCATGCAAATTATAGATCTTTACATTTACATGCAAAACTCTACATGAGACACATGAATGTTTTGTCCCCCATCTATAATTTTCTCCCATGTTCTGTTTGAAGTCATATTATAATCTATATCAGAGCTCAAAGCCCAATAAAATCCAGTACAATAATACTAATCACTGGTGAAAACAAAAATGATTAGTGGGTTCACTACTAATGGTCTGAACATTCATACTGCCTTTGGCAAAATGAATTTCCTTGTAAATCATTTGACGTAAGCAAGAGCATCAGAATAAGTCTAACGTTATGAACTGTTAAAATTGTTCTAACAACGAATGATGGAGTGTAGCCAAAGGCACCATGTTAAGGAAGAAATACTAGCCACTTACCTTACAATGATAAGCATGTTTCCAAATGGGAGTAAAGAATTTTGCCGGATTATCAGATGGTTATTTCGCAAGTCTAGGATCCTGTTTCATTTTTTTCTCCCTATGTATTAAAAATGTAAGCGTTTCTGTGAAAGTATAAAAGGATTCATAGGTGCAGTTCTTCCGGGTGCTTGCATATAATCGAAATTGTTTTGATTATGAAAACCGGATCTGTATTTCCGGAGTGCCTCGGTGCAAAGTTCGACTTTGTTTTATAGCAATCAGCAAACATTAGGGCCTATCTCCTCACTAAAATAGCATACATGTGTAAATTCTCCTTGTAGCCAGTAGATGACGTGAAACATTGTAGGAATTTGGTAGAAACATGTGTTTCTGTTCAAGAAATTATTGAATACTTTAGCACTAACAAACTTTCCCTGTTTTTCATAAATCTCTTCTCTTCTCTTGCAACATATTACAACAAAGAACTAAAGGAATGTGTAATGCTGAGACAGTGACAAATCATAGATTTGTTCTTGTAAGTTCCTAATCTTGTCTGTGTAGTTAGGTCAGTAAGGCGGTGAGCAGGGATTGAGCTTTTCTTCAAAGAGGAAAGAAAGAAATAAACAGCAGTGGCAGGTAAATGGTGACGGACCATTCTTGAGCTTATCTTCCTAATTGCTCTTCTCTCCTATTCCGAGATCCTGTTTCTTAGCTTCACACCTGATCAGTGGTGGCAAGGGCCGTCACTTCATGAATGAAAGCATCCAACCCACAAATCCAAAGACAGACACAGCAAAGCACTGCAGGTCTTCTTCAAAAGAGTGGAATTGTTTTGTCCGCATGCAAATGGCCTGTTCTATCAAATGTCTTGCGATAGCATGACTGTCACTGTGTACATGCTGTGTGTGTGTGCAATGATGTCAGAGGATTTCTCCTGTTACCCAGTAGCTACCCTTTGATGAACCATGTACAACATACTGCTTCAGAAAGCAGGCATCGTGACTGTTGCCAGGATACCATACATTTATCTGCACGATGTTTTGCTGGTGGCAACATACTGGTTCCATGTTGGAGTCCTTTTGCGATTGAGTATAGAGTTAACCTGATGTTCTACAAAGCATTGCGTATGCATTTAATGGCACCCAGTACTGTGGGGAAACCTGCAATCCTTTCAAACACTTGTGCTCACTACATCTGGTTCTTTTTCAACAACAAAGAATGAAATTAATTTATCTGCCTTTGAATAAAGAGCATCAGTCTTGTATGGAACAGTTCAAGGCAAACTATGAAATAGGTGTATAAATATTCATCATCATAGTCATCATTACAACAATAGAAATGCTTTGAGGTTGGAGATGCAGCTGAAATGAATGCCAGATTTCAGTGACACCACCTTTAGTGATACTCAGACATCTCAAACATTGGTTCTTGTTGAGATTCAGGTCAGAGGGCTGCTCTCTGAACATGTATGGCCTCCTATTGACAGTTTAGCTTCTTTCCCTTCTCCTGCTCTCTCCTCAGCAGCTTATCTTGCTCTATGTGGCCTCTGCCCATTCTCCCTGTCACCCATGAGTATTGTCTGTTTAGAAGTCTTGAAGTCAGCAAAGAAAGCCCTTTTGCGTTTACTGCAACATTTCCAGTAAACTTTAAATATGTGTAACAACTGTGGAAATCACCAGAAACATGTAAAAGTGCAATAGCCAAAGTTAACCAGAAATTAAAATTTAGGCAACTGATGAACCCTTTTAACAGCACTGCAGTGAATCTTGTTCAATCTGCTTTCTTTTCCTTAATTTTGGTGGGATATAATTTCTGACTGGGCCAGCATTTATTGTCTAATCCTAATTGCCCTTAAGTTCAACAAGGTTAAGAATGGGCATTAGGTGGAGTGTAGAGCTGCAAAATAGTAGTAATGCTGTCGTCTAATTTATATCATGATCTGTCTACAATGCAAAGTTCTGTTTTATCAATACGATTAATCAATATGAAGCCCCCGTAAACTTTACATCAACATCACAAGCATCATTTTGGAAGCTTAAGAGGCCTTGTACTAACTAAGAACACTTGCTTTTAAGCCCCATTTTCTCCCCTATTTCTTCCCAACCTCAATTCTCAGCTACAAATGTGTGAAATTTTATAACAGGATGATTAAAATTGATTCTTTTTACAGCAGACTATATAGCCAGAACCTTCACATTGAGGAAATTAGATCAAGTTTGTCAAGAAATAAACAAAATTTCTGAGCACAAATTAGTACTAGGGCATTCAAATCGATTAAAAAAATTTGAAGTTGGACAATTTGGATTAAGAGTTTTTAATCCAATCAGAAACAGTGAAGAAGTGGAAGGCAGTGAGGAAGGGGGGGGGAAGATGATCAATGGTCTTAAAATCGTAGATTCATAGAATCCTTCAGTGAAGGAAAAGGCCTATCAGCGCATTGAGTTTGCACCAACCACAATCATATCCAGAACCTATTCCTGTAACCCCACGTATGTAACCTGCTAATCCCCCTGACACTAGCATTAATTTAGCATGGCCAATCAACCTAACCCTCACACCTTCGTACTTGCTTTTATTTACAGTTATATTCTACGAGGACTTCTACCAGTGCAGATAATTTTTTCCTCGCTTGCCTGTGACAATTTATTAATTGCTGAAAAACCCGGCAATTACTAACACAACAGGTTTGTAAGGACAGTGGGCCATTTGTCCTTTCAAAAGGCTAACAAATGGCCCACCATTTAGCCAGATTTATTCATACTGTTAGGGAGATTTGGGTTTTTTTATTGAATTGCAGACATGGGCATTGCTGGCTGGTCAAACTGAATCTGAGATGTGAGTGCCTATTTCCAAGGCAGAACTCTGTTTTGGGAAAGGGTTTGGCATGCCACATTAAAAAGCAAGTTGATGACTGTGTGTGAAATCTTGATTTGGGAACCCCACTGCCATTTATCAATTCCCTCATCCTAGCATTTATTGCCCATCTCTAATTGCCCTTGAGAAGATAGTGGTGAGCTGCCTTCTTGAAGCACTGCAGTCCATGTGATATGAGTTGACGCGCAATGCCGTTAGAGAAGGGATTGCAGGATTTGAGCCAGTGACTACGAAATAATGGCGATGCACTTCCAAGTCAAGATGATGAGTGGCTTGATGGGCAACTTGAAGGTGGTTAGCTTCCCATGTATCTGTTGCCCTTGTCCTTCTAGATGGAAGAGGTCATGGGTTTGGAAGGTGCTGCTGAGAATCATTGGTGAATTTCTGCAGTGAATGAGCTTCCTTTTAAATAAAAACTTGCAATATGAATTTGTAGTTGAAGGTGTAGTTCTACGCAGATGGATATTGTAAGTAATGGATGCTAAATTACATCTGTTTCCACGCATTATGCGTCCAAATAAGAGTCAACATTGAGTCTGAGATATATTTGCTTATTTCCGATGCAAAACTCTGTTTTGGTAAAGGAATTGGCATGCTACTTAATAGCTGGCAGAAGCAAGTTGATGACTGTGTGTGGAATCTTGATTTGGGAACCCCATGCTATTTATCAATTCCCTCATTCCTGTCATGACTTTACACAGCTGAAAGTGACCTTGAACAGAATGAAATATTTTTCAAGGGATTTTGAATATTAAAAATAGGAGCTGAAATACGCCATGTGGCCATTTAATAAGATCATGCTTCATCTTCTACTTCAACTATACCTCCCCACTTTCCTTGATTTTCGTAAATGAATTAATATAAATGAAAGTATAGTGGGAACTGCTCAATAAAGTTTGTGAATTGCTTTGAAATTGCACATTCACATTGTTCTGATGAACATTATCGTCCTTCTCAAAATTCCAGGGTCATGAGCTCAAGGGGATAATTTCCACTTGTTCTAGTCTCCGGGAGAAACATCCTTGGAACATCAATTTTATTAAGCCCCTTAGGAATTTTACATTGGGGAAATCAATTATGCAAATTAAGAACATGGTACAGGTCACCTGTCATAGAGTTGCCTTGGGAATTAGAATAAGTCTGCACAATGCCGCTTGAAGCAATGTTATTCAAACACATTTCTCCCCCTTATGTTTCAGTAGGATTTTTGTTATTCTTTCGCAGGATGTGGGCATCACTGGCTTTATTGCCCATCCCATATTGCTCTCAAGAAGGAGATTGCTCTCAAACTGACCTCTTGAACCATTGCAACCCATACAGTGTAGATAAACCCCATTATGCATTCATTGATTTGCTGTATATCTTGGTTATAGATTTACCTCAGGACAATGCAGAAATGACACTAGTTCTAAATTTACAACTGAGATACTTTAAAATATCTTCATTTGAAGGATTTTGACACATGTAGAAACATAAAACCATAAAAAATAGGAGCAGGAATAGGTGATTCAGTCCTTGAAGACTTCTCTACCATTGATTAGTTTAAAGTTTACTTATTAGTGTCACAAATAGGCTTACACTAACACTACAATGAAGTTACTGTAAGAATTTCCCATTGCCACACTTTGGCGCCTATTCGGGTACACTGAGGATGAATTTAGCACGCCCAATGCACCTAATCAACCTGTCTTTCAGACTGTGGGAAGAAACCATAGCACCTGGAGAAAACCCACACAGATACAGGGAGAACATACAGACTCTGCACAAGTCTGTATGACCCAAGCCAAGAATCAAATCCGGGTCCTTGGCGCTATGAGGCAGCAGTGCTAACCACTGTGCTACCATGTCACCCATTATAACCATGACTGATCATCGTACTCAGTAACCTGTTCCCTCATATCAGTCAATCCCTTTAGCTCTATGATTATGTCTAATTCCTTCTTGAAAACATACAATATTTAGCTCCCACTGCTTTCTGTTGCAGAGAATTACAAGTTTCACCAGTCTCTGTGTGAAGAAATATCTCATTTCATCTCAAATGGTTTATTCCATATCCTTAGACAGCGATCACTTGTTCTGAATGCCTCTGCCATTGAGAACAGCCTTCCTGCATCCATCCTGTCTAGCCGTGTTAGAGTGTTATAGGTTTCTGTGAGATCCTCCTCATTATTTTAAACTACTGCAAATGTAATTCGAGCTGATTCAGTCTTGTCATAGAATCATAGAATCCCTTCAGTGTAGAAGGCCATTCACACATTGAGTCTGCACCAACTATCCAATGGAACATTTTATCCAGGCCCTATCCATGTTATCCCCAATATTTACTCTGCAAATCCTCCTAACCTACACGGTTAGGATAACAGGAGGCAATTTATCAATGTCAAACCATCTAACTTGCACATCTTTAGACTATGGGAGGAAATTGAAGCATCCAGAATAAAATCCACACAATCACAGGTATCAAATGTATAAACTCAACACAGTCACCCAAGGCTGGAATCAAATTTGGGTCACTGGTGCTGCGAGGCAGCAGTACTAATCACTGTTCCATCATGCCACATATATCAGCCACAGCATCCCAGGAATCAATCCGGTAAATGTTTGCTGCATCCCTCCTGCAGATCATCCTTCCTCAAATACGGAGGCTAAAACTGCACACAATATTCCAGATGTGTCATTTTCTTCACTGCATTCGAAAGGTTTTTCTCAGATATCCTTCACTGTTTTTTTCAAAATAACTGACCGCAAGGATATGTTTCCTTGACTGCTTCACTGCAATATTGACTGCCATGATAATCTTCCCAGGTTGCTTCACTGTAATGCTGACTGCCTGGTCACTCTTCCAAGGCAGCTTCACTGCAATGGTGAAATCCTAAATGAATACTTCACATCGGTATCCACAAAGGAGAGGAACATGTTGACTGGTGGTGTCTCAGAGGGATGAGTTGACCCGTTAGAAAAAATCTCAATTACTAGAGAGGAAATGTTAGGTTTTTTAGGAAACACTCAGACAGACAAATCCCCAGGGCCTGATGGCTTCGATCCTAGACTGCTCAAGAGATGAAATTGCTGGGCCTCTAACAGAAATCTTTGGCTCTTCACTGGACACAGGCAAGGTCCAAGAGGATTGGAGGATAGCAAATGTGGTCCCGTTATTTAAGAAGGGTAGCAAGAATAACCCGGTTGAACCAGTAGGTTTGATGTCCGTGGTAGGGAAATTGTTGGAGAAGATTATTAAAGATAGGATATATGCAAATTTAGAACTGAATAATCTCGTTAGCAATAGACAGCATGATTTTGTACGGGGAAGGTCATGCCTCACAAATTTGGTTGAGTTTTTTGAGGAGGTGACAAAAGCGATTGACAAAGGAAGGGCCATGGATGTCGTCTATATGGATTTTAGTAAAGCATTTGACAAGGTCCCTCGTGGCAGGCTGGTGCAAGAGGTTAAATCGCATGGGATGAAAGGTGAGCTGGCTCGATGAGTGGAGAACTGGCTTAACCATAGAAGTGATGTACAGATGCCGGCGTTGGATTGGGGTGGTAAGAACTCAGTAAGAATTTAGCAACACCAATTTATAATCCAACCGATTTATTTGATAGTAAAAAAGCAAGCTTTCGACTCTTGTGTCTTCCGAGGAAGAGTCGAAAGCTCGCTTTTTTACTATCAAATAAATTGGTTGGATTATAAATTGGTGTTGCTAAATTCTTACTGAGTTCTTAACCATAGAAAATAGAGGGTAGCAGTGGAGGGGTCTTTTCCGGTTAGATGTCTGTGACTAGTGGTGTTCCGCAGGGCTCTGTACTGGGACCTCTGCTGTTTGTGATATATACAAATGATTTGGAAGAAGATGTAACTGGTGTGATCAGTAAATTTGTGGATGACACAAAGATTGCTGGAGTTGCGGATAGTGATGAATATTGTCAGAGAATACATCAGAATATAGATAGGCTGGAAAATTGGGCAGAGAAATGGCAGATGGAATTTAATCCAGATAAATGCAAAATGATGCATTTCGGTAGATCTAATGTAAGGAAGAGCTATACAATAAATGGCAGAACCATCAGGAGTATAGACACACAGAGGGACCTGGGTGTGCAAGTCCACAGATCCTTAAAGGTGGCATCACAGGTGGAGACGGTGGCAAAGAAGGCATATGGCATGCTTGCCTTTAGTGGATGGGGCATAATGTATAAAAGTTGGCGTATGATGTTGCAGCTATATAGAATGTTGGTTAGGCCACATTTGGAATACTGTATCCAGTTCTGGTCGCCACACTACAAGAAAGACGTGGAGGTTTTGGAGAGAGTACAGAAAAGATTTACCAGGATATTGCCTGATAGGGTCTTAGCTATGAGGAGAGATTGGGTAAACTGGGGTTGTTCTCCCTGGAAAGAAGGATGAGGGGTGAACTAATAGAGGTGTATAAAATTATAAAGGGCATAAATAGGGTAAATGGTGGGAAGCTTTTTCCCAAGTCGGACGTGACAAACACAAGAGATCACAAGTTCAAGGTGAGGGGGGCAATGTTCAACACAGATATCAGGGGAATGTATTTTACACAGGGGATGGTGAGGGCCTGGAATGCACTGCCAAGCAAGATGTTTGAGGAGGACACGCTGGGATTGTTTGAGGCTTATCCAGATAGCCATATGAACAGACTGGGAATAGAGGGATACAAACGAATGGTCTAGTTGGACTCATGAGCGGCGCAGGCTTAGCAGGCCGAAGGGCCAGTTCCTGTGCTGTATTGTTCTTTGTTCAATGCTGACTGCCTGAACACTCTTCTCAGGCTGTTTCACTGCAATGCTGACTGTCAAAAGCACATGAATGGCTTTGACATTGTTGTGTACAGGCTTCACTCCAGCCGCTGTCGCTCTGTAGTCAATCTTGAGTGCTGCAGATGTGAATTGGTCTTTGCTGAGCATCAAATTCTATTGTGCGAATTGAGTGAACACTGCCAATAATTGTGTGTTCTATCCTAGTGGCAAGTGAGAACAGTGGCATTTATTTTTGAGGGGCAGCAGGGAATTTATAATGTGGGTGAGTGTGAATTTGTGTGCAGGTATGGAGTGAGCAGTGGTGGTGCTTTTAAATCCTGGAAAAATACAAATTAATTGTGAGACTTCTGCCAACCTGTAGACTTCCATATTTAACTCCAATGAATTTGGTCGTGTATCTGTGAGCTTCTTGGCAAAGGGTGGTTTTAATTGCAGGATGTTAATTCCTTAATAACAGAGAAATGAATTACAATTTTAACCTTAGAATCCACGGGTTCCCAGCTGTCTGGGAACTAGACAGTGAAAGCGGAACAAGGAGTTAGAAGCAATCAAAAGGGTTATTGACATGTCAGGGAAGTGTAGCAGTGAGAACTGGACACTCACCATTGCTTTCTTGCTTGCTTGTGTGAAAGGATTTTGTTATGTTTTAATTCAATTTTAATAGGGGGTTTTCACAGTGACTTTATTGCAGTGTTAATGTAAGCTGACTTGTGACACCTGATAAATAAACTTCAACTTTAAACTAAACTTTGATGCAGGTAGATTAATCAGTACACAAAGGCACAGAGGTGATTCAACATTGCAGGTCATTTTTGCTCCAACAACTTAACTAACAAAATGCATGTGGCATGTTTCAGTATGCCAGCAGAAATGTGTCCAAATATTTTTGAATGGAGGAATGCCCTTGTACTAACCTTAAAGCACCTTTCATAATTTGAACCAATCTCTCTGCTAATCCATTGGCAGATGGTGATGCCAAGCATTAAGTTACTTCTCCAAAAATCCTCAAATATCTGCGAGACAAACTGAGGTCCATTTTCTGTCACAAGTTGTTCGGGTGATCCATAAGATTAAGACCATAAAACATAGGGTGGGTTACAGTCTCACTCAGCCTGAAACCATAAAATCCTGCCCAAGGTCAACGGACCTTTTCATTGTCCACTTGTCACCCGCTCTGATTCCGTGGTGGGCAATCATAGGAACAGAAGTAGATATTGACCCTTCAAGTCTGCTCCGCCAGTTAATGAGATCACGACTGATCTGATATGATAATGCTCAACTCCACTTTACCACCCTTTACATATAACCCTTGATTCCTTTACTGATTAAAAATCTGCCTATCTCAGCGAAGAACACGCCTAATGAACAAACATCTGCAGCCCTCTACGGTAAAGAATTTCACAGGTTCACCATTCTCTGAGAGAAGAAATTCCTCCTCATCTCATCAGCTGGTGGAACTATAATGATGACCATGAAACTACTGTTGATTGTCATAAAAACCCATGTTGAATGAGCAATTGCTTATGCTGAGATATTGGATGAGACCTTAATCCGTAATATATGAGATTACAGGAGAAAACTCGTATTTTGGCAAAAATTGAAATTGCAAATCACGCCGGTACAATAGTGATCTCTGATTATCCCTGCCTTTCATCTGCAATGTAATCAGGTTCACATCCAATATGCTGAGAATTTTCACAATAACATCATGGCAATGTTAATGTAAGCCTACTTGTGATACTAATAAATAAACTTTTTTAAACTTTTAAATTACAGAATTCACTGTCACCTGACTATGCAATACAATAATCTAATGATGGCAACAAATTATACTGTCTGTCGATTCTTCTGTGTTCTGTGTGCTATAAGTCAAACCTGGGTATGGTTACAGAGAAAGAGAAACTAAACTGAAGCAAGATGCTGTAAGCACGACAGCAGATATTTTAAAAGCATCATAAATAAATCTCTTGTTCATACATCAAAATTTTGTCATCTCTGCAGATTTTCCAGATGCAAAACAAGACACTTCCTACACATGCAATCATGGTGCAAATATTATTAATAATCAAGAGAAATTCTACTAAGACTTTTGGAATTCTGTTAAGTACTTTGGCAAATAAATTCAGCTAGGGGTCAGTATCATTCTTTGTAAAATATCAAAGTGATAGTAGGAGTTGATAAAAGGACATAAAATAAAAAAAATCACTTTCTTTGTGCTTGCACTAATAATTGTTTCTAATGAAGAGTACATTTTTCCAGAACTAAGCGGTATTTTTTTGATAATCAAAACCCCTGCACCTAGGAATACATGCTGAGCTACCAGCCCATTTTGTCTTATTCCTGATCGTCCCTGAAAAAATTGACTAATCACAGAAACTGTATCAATTTTCTACCAGGCACTTTTAAAACAGAACACTTCATAATTTATTCTCCCGAAGATTCAAGTGATTAAAAACCAGATGTAGTTTGTATCTGGGTCAATGTGTTGCTTTTAGTTAACGGTTCCTAAGTTGCGTACAGCTGCAGTGAAAAACTTTTTTATTAAAGACCATTTTGAGCAATAATAAACTTTTCCCTTGGAGAGTGCTGAAACCTTGTTAAGTACACTAACCATTATAAGCTGACCTCTGATTAGTATTCTGGTTTGTTTAATACAGTTTCACTCTACCAGTTCTCTAACAGTAGAAAAATATTCAGCAGGATTTGTTTGATTATCTAACCTTGACAATGTGCTTCTCAACGTGAGTGATGAACTTTTTGTGAATTAAAATATTTCTCCTTTTACATAAAGTATCATTCTGGAGCACCTCAAGGTGAGGTTGAAAAAAAACAGGTTGGATACAAGTCAGATTTCTCCTCTCTGCCACGCTTCCACCCTGACAATCTCGGCCATCCTCTGCCAACAGCATTCATGGCTATAGATCTTCTCTTCAAGACTGGTGAATTACTGCCAAATTATGAATCATTTTGTGTTGCGGTGTCATTTCATGTAGGAGCAAAGCTGATACAGTCAAAAATAATATCACTTAAGAACCTTGGCATCTTGCACAGCAGTCCTGTTTGATTAGAAGCTGTTGGAATTTTTTTTGGTGAGGCTTTCAGTTTAGTTCAAGACAGTCTTTGAGACAAAAAAATAGCCAGTGGAGCCAAGCATTAGGTTTGTTTTTGATGCGCCACAATGACATTACGCAAATACAATACAATGCAGATTGAGACACTAAGGGATGTGCATTACTAACCTTTCCCAATAAGAATTGTTTAAGTTATCATAGGTGGCTGCCATACATTGAGTTTAGATGACCCTTTATCAGAGCTCTGATGAAGGGTTATCCAGATTTGAAATGTTGGCTCTATCTTCTCCCCATAGAGTCTGGAGGACCTGCTGAGATTTTCCAACATCTTCTGCTTTTATTTTAGGTTCAAGCATTCGCAGTATTTTGCTTTTATTTTATGTGTTAAATCTACAGGATAAAATATATATGTTTGGAAAAGTAAGGTGAAGAATGAAAAAAGGCAAAGATAAAGTTGCCATAGTCCCAGATGACCATAGGCTGCTGTCTCCTTTGAGGGGATGAGCTAACTGGTGGTGGTGGTGAAAGGTTATTCATGAAAGCCCCATCTTCTCAATCCTACTCCATACCTGATTGTATCACTTGAGGTGTGGGCTAGGATTGAGAAGGTGGGGCTTTCATGTACAAACTCAGCCAGTATGGGAATTGAACCCATGTTGTTGGCATCGCTCTGCCATGTGAACCAGACATCCAACCAACTGAACTAACCAGCATCCAAAGTGAAATTTTGATGGCAGCGGGATCACATGATCATGAACCAGGATCATAATGGGCCATTTAATTGGAAGAAAAATCTTTAATGCTAATAACATTGGGTGGCATGGTAGCATAGTGGTTAGCACTGCTGCTTCACACTCCAGGGACCTGAGTTCGATTCATGGCTTGGGTCACTGTCTGCGTGGAGTTTGCACGTTCTCCTCGTGTTTGCATGGGTGCTCCGATTTCCTCCCAAAGTCCAATGATGTGCGGGTTAGGTTGATTGGCCATGCAAAAAATTATCCCTTAGAGTCTTGAGATGCATAGCTTAGAGGGATTAGCGGGTAAATATGTAGGGATATGGGGGTAGGGCCTGGGTGGGATTGTGGTCAGTGCAAACTTGATGGGCGAAATGGCTTCCTTCTGCACTATAGGGTTTTTAGGATTGCTAGGATTTCTAAGACATATGCCTTGCTGGCACGCTCCTGTAAATATTGTGACTAGTGCTTAATGTTAAATAAAGTAATATTCAAAGTTGTGTTCACCTCAGGGAAAGCAAAAGAAACGCCAATGAATTCACCAAGGGGAGAGAAGCCTTCACGTAATTTTACAAATGTCATGCCCAGTCACAATGAAGTAATAAACGTGCAATAATGCAAAATAATATGTTCTTTTTTTCCAATGATAGCTCATTGGTTACTCTGCTGTTTAAAACTAAATAACAAACATCTAATGCCCTGATCTGTGACTGAGAAGTGTTAATAGCATCGTCACTGTGCTACAGGACTCAGAATAGTTATACCTAGATTCAAGACTCACTAGATCCAAACTGCAAACAGTGAACAATAAAACTGCACCTCATGTTAAATTACAAGAAGTAATATCCTATCCAAGAACATTCCTTTTCATAATATTTGTTTGCCAACAAATGTATCCATTCTATAACATTCTAATGGAAACAGAAATGATATCAAAATTCTTCCACCTACACAAGAATGACTGCACTTGAGAGTAATTCATTGCATGCAGAGTCCTTTAGACATTTCAGAGACACAATGTTAAGTTGCTTTATAATTGTACACTTTCTCTATTTTAAATTCAATCTTCTTTCAATAACTGGACTAAATATCATGATGCACACATGACTTGCGCTTTATTTGATCTTGACAGTTCATTTGATTAATGTTGCACCCAAGGAGCCCATTGCACAGCTTCCATCAATATATTTATTGCAGTGCATAACATATGTAAGTAGGTCATGCATTGATAAGAAGAGAAATCTATTGCTTAAGTAGCACAGTAGTAATCCTGTGATTTAATACAATATCGATGCAGTCCTAAGCATGCTTTTAAACTAAACGTGTTACTTAAAATTTGAACATTAAAGAAAGTCAGGTTTCATCTCCAACGTCGTCAGCTAAAGGAAAGTAGACCTAGTCCTCACAAGAGCCTTGGGTGAGGCTGACAACCCTCCCATTCGAAGATTAATGGGAATTGTCATCAATGACAAATTAATTGGTCTTTTTTAGATCTACTTCTTTATTCATCTTGTGTTCTTTCTTCCCAAGAGCTTGCCTTCATCATCTGCTGCCCTGGGGCTGCAGCTCTGTACTCCTATTACTCAATCCCTTGCCAGACCCCAGCAGGATGCAGGAAAAACCTGTGTAGGACGTGACAGCTGTCCCAAGAGAAATCCTGCCGTGTCCCAGCAATTAGAGGAGCAGTTGCTTAGGCACTTTGTGAAGCCATCTGTGCTGGTAGGTGACATTGAACGGAGCACAAATTGCCATTATTTAGCTGTCTGTGTATACAGGGGGGAAAAAAGGGGGTGGATTGTGATTTTTAGAAGAAAAATATATAAGGTCATTAATATGTTGAGAAATAAATGTTCTTAGGTCATTTCAACTATAATGAATTATTCATTTAAAAGGTGGTTCATCTATAATATTTAGAGGTGATTTGTGAACATGCAGCACTCTAACGCAGGTTCTGTGTCAAAATATGCCAAAGTTAAATCTATTTCATTGCAGGGCACTCAGTGAGTTTTTAAATATTTGAAAGGCAAAGTTAGCTGGAAAAAAAACGAACAACAGGTTAAGCAAGCTGCTTCACGCTGCTGCATTGGCTACATGAGTGGTATTTCCCACTAACAAAATGCTGCTGCCAGTCCAAAAACACATTCCGCCTACCACACAATTGGGCAATGCCATGTATGAATTTCAGTGCCAGTGCAATGCCAGGTACGTAGGTCATGCGTCACAATGTCTGGCTGATTGAATCGAACAGAGTATTTTTTTTTACAACGGACAGATTTCAGACCATACTGAATCAGCTCACACTTGCAATACCCAAAAAAACATGTCTACTGATTGATGTGATTCCATGACTGGACAGCACTTGCTAAGCAATCCTGAGAGTGCTAATAGCTACACTAATAGCCAATTTAATAACCACTCAAGCTCCTAAAATAGCTCATTTATGCTTACTAGCCATGACATGCTGTGTAGCAATTTGTTCTCTGCAAACAAAAGGAATATGTTCAAAATGTGCGCAATTTTGAAATTACTCAGGAACTTGAAGAATCAAGTTCCCAGTTGTTGTCTCCGCAATGGATCTTGGCCAGAGTTGATTTGCAGACCATTCATTATCTTTTTCTCTTATAGCATAAATTATTGTATTGATTTAAAATTTGGCATTCTTGTATTTATTCTGATGAGTGCAAGACAAAAAGCTTCAGCAACATGCCTTTCTTTACAACAATATTTGATTTTTTAACAATATTATCCAACACTGAGTTTTGATCATTTAGACCATTAAATGTGGCTCCTTAACACGTTTTTTTCATTGAAAGATAGAAACTAGATGCAGGAGTAGGCTACTTGGCCTTTTGAATCTGCATCAGTATTCAATATGATCATGATTGATCATGCACTTTCAGTTTCTCACTTCTCCTTTCTCTCCATACCCTTTGGTCCCCTTAGCCACAAGAAGTATGTTCAGCTTCCGTGTGAACATCTCTAATGAACTGGCTCCAACACCTTTCTGTAGTAGAGAATTCCACAGCTTCACAACTGTCTGAGTGAAGAAGTTCTTCCTCATCTCAGCTCTGAATGGCTTATCCTGTATTCTTAGACTGTGACCTCCCCTAGCTCTGCACTTCCCAAACATCAGAAACATTGTTCCCATATCTAGCCTGTCCAGACTCATCAGAATTTTATGCATTTCTATACGGCGTAGTAGGACAGTGATTAGCACTGCTATTTCACAATGGTTGGAAGTTGGGTTTGATTCCTGGCTTGGGTCATTGTGCAAATTTCACACAGACATTCTCCACGTGACTGCATGGTTTTCCTCCAGGTGCTCCGGTTTCCTCCCACAGTCCAAAGGTGTACGAGTGAGGTTGATTAGCCATGCTATATTACACTTAGAGTTAGAGGGACTATGCTAAATACTTGGGCTACGGGAATAGGGGCTAGATGGGAATACTTGTCAAGCACAATTTCCCTTTAATGAATCCATGCTGACTTGGACCAATCTTGTCATCACTTTCCAAATGCTCAGTTATTATATCCTTGATCTCAGTGCTTGACCTTCAGAAGGGTATCCACGGCACGGATTCACACTCTGGCGCTAGCCAGGATAGATTTAATTTGGGTTCGTTAGTTTGTGTGAAAGGAACGTCCACTAGAAGTGTGCAGAGCAGACAGACCATAATGCCAATCAGCATGCAGTGCAGATTAGATGCCAGCAATATAATATTGAGGCTCAACTAGCTCCAATTTTATATTATTTCAAACAGCTGAAATTACATTCAGCAGTGAATAGAGAGCAGTGCTATTTAAAGAAATCATCAGCTTCTTTCAGGTTAGTTGCTGATTGATTTCTGCTGGCTGAGGCTGTGAACATAAAAGTATTTGTGGTCTCTAGTATTGTTTGAAATATTTGAAGTCTACCAGGACTCATGACATGTGTTGACAGGTTTTGTCCTGACCTCAATGACTCAGCAATAGTTTGTAAAATTCTGGGACTGCAGTACACACGGAAACTCAAAACAGGACCCAACCATTTGGTCCTTCGAGCCTGCTCCACCATTCATTTTGATCATGGCTGATCATCAAATTCAATATCCTGATTTGCGCCACCCCTCCTCACTGCTTTATCTGTATATTCCTCGATCCCTTTAACCCAAGAGTTCTCTTTTTTTTTTATTGAAATCACACAATATTTTGGCTACATTCTGTGATGGTGAATTCCATACATTCACCACCTTCCCAATGAAGAAATTTCTCTTTACCTCAATTCTAAATTATGACCCCTACCTCTGAGAGCAGTGGGAGTATTCTTTCTGAATCTATCTAGTCTAAACTTTAGAATTTTATAAGTTTCGATAAGATTCCTCTCACCCTTCTAAGCCCCAGTTAATAAAATCCTAACCAATTTAGTTAGTCTCTCCTCATTTAACAGACCTGCCATTCCAGGAATCAGCCTGGTAAACCTTCACTGTGCTCCCTCTATCGCAAAGATATCTTTCCTCAGATAAGCTCACCAAAACTGCACATGATATTCTAGGTATGGCCTCACCAACATCCTACACAATTGCAGCAGAACATCCCTATTCTTATACTCAAATCCTCTCGCTATGAAGACCAACATAATATTTGCCTTCTTTACTGCCTGGTATATATGTGCACTTACTTTCCACAAGTGATACAAGAGGGCATCAAGGTCTCGTTGAGTATCGAACTTGGTCAATTTACATCATTAAAGTAATAATCTGTCTTCCTATTATTGCTAGCAAAGTGTATAACCTCACATTTGTCCACATCATACTGCAAGTGCCATGCATTTGCCCACACAGTCAGTCTGTTCAAATCATGCTGAAGCATCCCTACAACCTCTTCGCAGCTCACCTTCCCACCCAATTTTGTATTATATTCAAATTTAGAGATAATACATTCAATTTTCTCTTTGAAATCATTAATATATAATGTGAACAGTTGCGGTCCTAGCACAGGTCCCTGCAGAATTGCACTAGTAACTGATTGCCAATCAGAAAAAGACCCACTTATGCCAACTCTATCTATTTATGCTTTCTATCTGCCAACCAGCTTTTTATCCATCTCAAGACATTCCCTGCAATTCTATGTGTTTTAATTTTATATAGTGGTCTGTTATCTGAGACCTTGTCGAAAGCCTTCTGAAAGGCTAAATAAACCACATCTATTGGACCTCCTTGGTCAACTCTACTAGTTACATCCTCAAAGAATTCCAATATGACAGGAAGATTGAGCAGAGGCAAAACAAACAGATCAAAGTGACAGAAGGAGATGGTAGAGGATGGATAAAAGGCTTCTCAAAGGTTGCAGGCTTCTCAAAGTACGTGATGTGTTTCAGCCAGCCCTGGTGAGGTTCCTAAAAGGTTGCTGATCTGTATGAGACTCCTCAATTTGTCACCATTCAGGTAGGACATCCCCAAATTGTTACAAACTCAGGTAAGACAGGCTCCATCTTTTTATTCAACCCACCCTCTGCATCTAGCAACAATATTTAATTGAATAAGGTTCCCTTTCACTTAGATAACTTTTCCAGACTGAATATTTATGTTTGAAGAGGTGCCAGTTTAAGTTAAGATGGGGTAAGTTTATTAACTACTAAAAAGTTAAGGAAAAATAGTAAAGCACATAATCTACATTCATGAATTAGAAGTAAGGATCAAGTTCAATAGAAAGTAAATATATGACTCCAACGTATAGACTGTAACTGACAGAGATTGGGGTAGGTGAATGATGGGAGTGCATTGCATTATGCTGTACATGAGGATAATTGTGGGATATGGCATTTTGAGATGCATTTACTAATCTTGATCATTCATATGAACTGAAAGAATTTCTTACGACACTGCAGTCAGGTACTTGGGACTTGATACCAAGCATTGAATGTCATGGTTATCTGCTCCCAATTGTCTTCATGCAATTTGTTCAGAGGGTACCTGACAGAGGATATCTCTTCTTGGGTCCTTCATTTCCATAAAGCATCCAGAGCAGCAACAGAGAACTTGGAGCATGATCTCGGTCTTGTCCTTCAACTCACAACATCTTCTGAAACCAGCACTTGTTCCCCTTTAAGGGGTGCAGGTTGGCTTTAATTTATCTGGTCTAATGGTGCTAACATCACACACATTTGGACCCCTGCTGAGATACATGGCTAATTGTCAATAAGTTCAGTATTAGTTGCAGATTAGCAGATGGCATGGATCAGGAGCAATGGACATGAGTTAATTACACTTACTTTCAGGCCTTGTCCAATCTTGCAGCCTTAATATCACAGTCTGAGTGGAAGTGAGAGAGCCCCAGGTCCTGAGCTGGAGGGCCCTGTGTTTGCTTCCCAGCCACACTTGTTGACGACAGGAAAATCTAACCATCGGCGCTGATGTTCATTGGTGGCAGATCTCAGCCCAGAGAACTAGGGAAGGCTCTTGGCAGGAAGGACTTTCAGTTTTGAAAATACCCATCAAATCCAAACAATGATGGCTGATATGAAACATGATCTTTCAGCATTGTGGTGACCTCATGTAACCTGGCAAAACTTGAAGACAAAGTCTCATAATATCGTGAAAGAGATGACATCTGTGTTCTAAATGTGTAGCTGGAATTGTTTTAAAAAACATAAATAGTCCTAAGATGATTTTCTTTACAGAAGAAAAGTATTACTGTCCAACTCAGTGGTAATTTTCCAATGGCTTATAGAATCTATCTAATGATTCAATTGTCAATCTATATTGTGCTAGCTAATCGTAGACAAAACATTTGTGGGGATTCTACAATTAATTTTAGTGTCCCTTGAGCTTCTGATGAAATTCAGTCAATCTTTCTGATGGTAATTATTATCTTGGCTATAGCCCTCATCTATGAATAATGGGTGAAGACTGGTTGGACACGGCACTGACATTTCACTCAGCAAAAAATGTGTTATCATTCCTTACTTTGATTAATAACCATTTGGCTAAGATTCCAGAGGGTGCCAATGCCTCTGAAAACAAACCCTGTCAATAAAAAAGACAAAAAAAAAACATTTTAAGAGAACAACAAATCACAATCGCAATCATATTTTGCATTCACACAAGACAAGGAACAGCATGTGCAGAGATTCTATTTTCAGAAATCTGTTCATTCAATTCAGTTCAGACAATACCCGCAACGTATCTCTGACGCATTTTTGACATCATCATACAGTTGGCGCACTTCCTATTCTTCATAACTGGATGTAAAAAAGGGCTCAAGATGGCAAGGGGAGGATAATGTTGGTACTTTTATCCCCAAAGATGTTATTGACGACTTCCAGGGCACGTAATATGGTTCAAACCTTATCTGAGAAGCACGCTACATTGGTGTAATGTCTCCATTTCAAGCTATTATCATTTTAATCTCTGAACATAAGAATTGGTGCTCTGAGAATGTACTATTGAGAATCTAAAATCAGTATAACAATCTGTCTATGTCATTATGAGAAATCCAAGTGGAATCCAAATAAAGAAGGCAAACTGGTCTTTAGTTAAAAAAGAAATTGATTCCTAATTAAGTTCCAACTCAGCTTTTAAGTTTCTTGCACAATAAAAGGTTCTGAAATACTCTGCCAAGCATAAATAAAACATAGCTTACTGTCGCATTTCATGAGGAAGTCAATTTTTGTACAATTTTAAAGGAACCTTTGTTAACTCGCCTCAAATTTGGCTTTTTTCCTAACTGAAAGACAAGTCAACTTGATGATTTAACGTTCAGTAGGGTAAGTTTTACAAATTCACACTTCCAGTAGGATGCTTCATATGTCCAGATTATATATCAGGAACTGGGATAAAGTGGTCTGGGGCCCCACAAGATTTTGTATTAGAACTAACGGAAATTATAACACCTACTCTAATATGAATAGAAGTATGTGGAGAAATCCAGTACATATATGATTAATACTGCTTCTTCACAATGCCAGGAGCCTGGGTTTGATTAGGTGACTGTGTGCAGTTTACACTTTCTCCTGGTGTCTGCGTGGGTTTCCTCCTGGTTCTCCGGTTTCCTTGTACAGTCTAAAGATGTGCAGGTTAGGCAGATTAGCCATGGTAAGATCATGGTGTTACGGGGATAGGGTGAAGGGGAGGGCCTGGGTGGGATGCTTTTTTAGAGAGAGGGTGCAGACTCTATGGGCTGAATGGCCTCTTTCTGCACTGTACAGTTTCTATGGTTCTATGCCACTGCACTGATCTGGTAACTCAAACTTCACAACGTTGAGTAGATCTGCTCAGTACCTTAAAGGGGAGGGACGTGTTGTATCCACTTAGATATTCTGTTCACAGCACCTTGGATAAAGTATTAAAATTAATATTAATATATGATAACACATTTAGTATAAATTCTAAATGTGAACAATATTAAAATATAATTGGAAACTGACTCCACTTTTACAAATTGAATTGAATTCCCTTCATTGATCCATCTGTTCTCTGTCAGATAATTCATAGACTCATAGAATTCCTGCAATGCAGTAGGAGGCTGTTTGGCCCAATGAGCCTAAATTAACAACCCTATCCAGGGTCTATTCCCATAACCTCACATATTTACCCTGCTAATTCCCCCTGCCACTAAGGGGAAATTTACCATGTCCAACCAACCTAACCAATACATCTTTGGACTGTAGGAGGAAACCGGGACACTTTGAAGAAATCCAAATAGACACAGGGAGAATGTGCAGACTCCACACAGACAGTGACCCAGGCTGGAATCGATCTTGTGCCCCTGGTATTGTGGGGCAGCAGTGCTAACCACTGAGTCACTGTGCTATTCTTATTTATGTGAAATAATAAAGAAGGTGTCATAAAGTGTGTCACAAAATTACTAGTGCTTTCACAGTAAGGAAGGATATACTTAAATATTAAGAAGCAATTTTGTTTTGAAACTTTGTTTTTCAGGGTATTGAAGTAGTAGATATCGAAATATTGTCACAAGTGATATTCTTCTCTTCTGCTGTTCAAGGCACGCACTTAACCGAAGAGAACAACACAGACTTGGAGGCGATTTATTGCACTAGGCTCCTATTCACACCTACAGAATTAAGGTGGTCAAGAGACAATTCACTTAGTTAGACTTTGTTCTCCATCAGGGAATAGAGATTTTTATTCCTGGGTTGATAGATTGAAACTGAGGTGCCAGGGTTGAAAGGGCAATATGAGCACATGCTTTCAAGCAAGCTTTGGCACTTTATTTCCAAGCTTGGCACAACTGGAATCTGAGACTGCTGTAATCAATCTTCTTATAAATGTTCAAAATGCCCTTGTGCCAGATCAGGAGATGAGGTGGGAATGTAGTGGGTATAGAGAGAGAAGGGAATGTTAAGTTATCTTGATCAAAGCTTTTGCTCTGTGACACATGTAAGAGAAGTACAAGATACAGTGAATAAAAATTTATTTCAAAAGATTAGAAATTGAATACTTCTGTACTATTTACTTAGGGCAAAAATCTTACCAAAAAAGGCATAGCATTGGTGCTGGCAAGAAAAACTGAGAGATATATTTCTATATATCTCTAATATAGAGATATATCTCTATATTTTCTGATTTCATTAGTATCCAGAAACGTATCAATTTCTGTCTTCAGCATGCTCAGTGGTTCAGCTTCACACCCCTCTGAGGTAGAGAGTTCCAAAGGTTCACCACCCTCTGAGCGAAGAAACTCCTTCTCATCTCTGTCTATGTTTGCTTTTGTTAGAATCTGTGGTATTGTGTAAAATATGCACAGTATCAACATGAATTGAGTCTGATTCACAAAGGATACAAGACTAAAACCAATCTTTAATAAATATGCAGAAAACTCTTTCTCTATTGAGTTCACAGTATTATTTTATTTTGTCTCCTTGCCTCTGTGATATAAACAATGTTTCACAGTAGATAGGTTCCAGTTACAGACAGCAGTATTGATTGCACTGCCGTCTGCTAGTTGAAAAATATAGGAACTTAGGAGTCCTAACTGCTTTATGTGTTTTTGTCTAGTAGCATTGTGGCAGATAGTCATTATCCCTTAGGAATCCTATCTGTTCAATCATATAAAAAAGCTGGGCTTCTCCAGTTACTATGTGAATTGTACTAATGTATGGTGCATTGTGCTACACAAGTCAAGGTGTTGCATTCTTTGATCCACAGTATGTGCTGTATGGCTGCTTTCAATCATGGGCAATGTCCAGTTCGCTGAACTAAAATTGGTCTCAACAGCACAGATTTCAGAAGGAGGAAATGATCAGCATTCCTGCTTCTAATGATCACTGCTGCAAGTGTGTGTGAGCATTGAATGAGAAAAGAATGGACTTAACTAGACTTAACATTCAAGTGCCTGACAATGACGACAGGATTTCTGGCAGTCCTGTGAGTGCACCAAGTTTTCCATTGGGCAAATCCATCTAACTTTTGCAGGCTGCACCATCGAGATCCTCTCCTATGATCTGATTTCTTGTCCTGTGCCTTGGCTGAAACCAACTCCCAGACCTTGCTCTTGGCTGTCCTGTAAAGTACATGTGTCGGTACCTGAGCTGCTGCTGCAGGTGTGAGTGTGATCTGCATATTTCTTCCTCATCATGTCTTTCTGACCTTTCATCAGTTCTTGTCTTTCCAGCACTGCTGGGCCAGCTCGCAGTTCTTGGGTGATGTGATGAGGGGGAGGTGTATAGTTAGCCCATCAGCAGCTTCTAAATCAGACAGCACGATGTGGGATGTGAGGAGAACTACTAGGTTATCAAGATTTAATCAAATTTGATGGTTGTAGTACTGACAATAGAATGTGCTGCAGTTAGTGGGTTAGGGCATTTGAAGATGTATTCACTGATTGTGATCACTTGAATGAGGTCATTGATCTTTTGCAGCACTCTGTCAGTCTCTCGCAGCTAGGCCTCAGACACTGATTGCCATGGCAATCTTGTGCCACTGCCCTTCCAAGGTTTGTTTGGAATGCCTCCTAACCTTTTGTGGATAGATGACATCCCATCACATCGCTACCTCCTGCACCACGGTTCTAGTGCAATGTCAGAATTTTCAAGTGCACGAGCTTCTCTAGATTTTAAAACTAGTAAGTATTTATTAGTCACATGTCATTTACATTAATACAATGAAAATCCCTTAGTCGTCACATTCAAGTGCCTGTTCAGGTACACTGAGGAAGAATTTAGCTTGGCCAATGCATCTAACCAGCATGGCTTTTGCACTGTGGGTGCCTGGAGGAAATCCATGCAGACATGGGGAGAATGTCCAGACAGTGACCCAAGCCGGGAATTGAATTTGGCTCTCTGGTGCTGTGAGGCAGCAGCGCTAACCACTGTGCCACCGTGATTTGCAGTCCCAGCCGAGATATAGAGCCACTCAACAATGTGATTAGTGCTGGTTTTCTACAATAAGCGTTTACATTTGCAGGCAGCATAAAATTTGCATACTTCTGCATCAGAAGCAAAAATGCAAATAATCTAGCATTGCAATCACCTTGCCCATTTTCAGGCACAGCTCAGGTATTATTCTAGGAAATTATGTGAACTATCTAAATTCACTATCACCTTCCTAAGCCATGGTGCCTGCTATTGGTATATGTCATGACTCTGGGTAAAATGGTACACTTTATTGTGAAGATCCTGACTAGAACCCCAAGTTACATTAGGATGTCAGACCAGACTACAACGTTTCTGTTTTGGCATAAATATGAGGATAGGCTATTTCTTCCCAGGAGTGATTCCACTGACAGAATAGGATTTGTAATGAAACAAACCTTATTTACTAACACAGTTTAAATATAACTCTAACTCATCTTAACCATTAAAAGTTGAACAATATCTAAACATGAAAGGAAGCAACTTTACTTTCTGGCTATGATTGTTCCAGTTCCAAATAAGCCACATTCTTGCATAAATCAAAACCACTTTTAAATGAATACAGTTAGCAAAACCAAACATTTGTTACCAGTCTTGGAGCTTTCTGAGAGATGGGGTTCCAGAAGCCTGTAAAATTCCTCTAACTTCAACCAGGTTTCAGCTGCAAACCTAAACTGCTTCCTGCAAAAGTTGTTTTCTCCACAGCCCCAGCACAACACAGAAACCACATCATCACATGACCCTGTCAATCACTCTAATCAGAAATCCCAGAGGAACTTAAGTAAATAAAAAGGCCATTAGCTCTGCTTTAAACACTTGCAAGATTGAAATGAGTAATTATCCTGTTCTCTCAAAATCTGAGCTGCAATCCCACCAGGCATACTGACTGCCTGTATAATAAAACTGAATTTATAATCATTCCCCTCAAACATAAAAACCAACTATATTATATCTATATCAGTTGCCCTACTATCACCATATTATTAGCAAAATCTACATAATCTCCTATTCCAAATTGCTAGTTCTAAAGATTCCTATTAATTTCTCCACAGTGGTATCTCAGAACCTATCTGATAAATCCTGTAATTTTCCAGCACTAAAATTATGACAATATGTTAATCTACTGCTACTGAGACTGCAACTTACATACTCTCTTCCTTTCCCACAAGACAACTCTACTTGTTTTCTATCTCTTGTCTAAATACAGCTCAAAACCAGCATCGGAGCTTTCTTGGCCAACATCAAGGTCTATTTGACTAATCAGAAACATTCTTGTCACAAATAATGAAAGTGTAATGGCTTAGCGATGTGGAAAATGTTCTTCTCCAGCAGTCGATTAGGGTTCACTTGAAAATTTGGAAAATTGAACTAATGGCTCCCACACTTGAAAAAGCTCAGAACAACCTGGGGGAGTCTATCACTTGTTTGACCTTAGGTTTACAGCAGAAGAAATGAGGAATGCAGAATTTTAAAAGTTTATTTATTAGAGTCATAAGTGGGCTTACATTAACACTGCAATGAAGTTACTGTGAAAATCCCCCAATCACCAAACTCAGTACCTGTTTGAGTACTGAGGGGGAATTTAGCATAGCCAATGCACCAAACAGCACGTTCTTTCAGACTGTGGGAGAAAACTGGAGCACCAGAGGAAACTCATGCAGACACAGGAAGAACATGGAAATTCCACACAGACAGTGACCCAAGCTGGGAATCAAATCTGGGCCCCTTGTTCTGTGGGATAGCAGTACTAACCAGTGTGCCACCATGCTAGTTAAAAGGGGTTTGTAAAGAAATACTCTTCTTACTTCAACATTCCTGTAAGGGATTCCTGTAAGGGAAACACAAGAGCATATTAAATAATGCCTTTCATGACCTCAGGATGTTGTAAAGCTCTTTACAGCTGTGAAATACCTTTGAAGCATAGCCACTGTTGCAACGTGGAGGAAATTTAGAATTTGGACAGTGGCTATTGGCAGCCTATTTAATCGGAGGGCCATCTTAGTTAAACATGAGTGCAATCTGCATATATTCACATGGATGCAATTTCCAATCGGAATCACACTGCAGAAGAGAGAAACAGGAATTCTTAATGATCTTTTCCCCCCTTTGGGGTAATTGCCAATATCGTGTCTGAGGTTGGATAACTAAAAACCTTTCACATCTACCTGTCTCAGCAATGTGGTACATTTATGCAGAGTTATTCGAAGAGTTTTTAATCTTCTTTTACAATTATTTTCCTATGATGGGGAAATTGAATTTCATAAATTAGGAGCCACTGACATTGATGGCACATGGCAGGTATGTCCTTGTGAAGTCAATTCTATTAAAGATGTTTGAGAATTTCAGTTAAAAAGTTTTTATTTGAAATGTATAAATTATTTATTTAGCATGTCATTAAAATCTAGGAAAAATCCAAGACAAACCCTTTTTTTAAATACATCTACTTTGATCAAAAAAATCTACATACACTAACTTGCTCCTTGATTTTTTTTTGTATGAGAATTTTTTGACACCAATTTTGTGCTTCTGTCAAAAAAGACAGAGTGGAAATAAAGCACTAAGTATAGCTACAGAGTCTCATGGGTATGCAACAAGGAAGGCTGAGAAAAACGGTCGGTAATTCAGTTGCAAACTGTACAGTGTATTAACCTCTCTCAGTCTTTGTTGATCACGGTAACTTCTCCCTTATGGAAACCCTTCCATTGGTCTAAATCTTCTGCTACTGCCCCATCCCGCACTGTCATGGTGGTCTTGTCGCACTTATGGCCAAATCTCACTTAGGTTAATTCTCCTACTCCTCTGGCAATTTTCAGTCCTGTGAGTGTTGGACCTGAGCTACAATTCTCCTGCCATGGATTTCTTGGCAGTATGGCATGACTTCAATGGAAATTTCCATTTCTAGTGGTGGGATAGGGGATCCCACCACCAGCAAATGGCATCTGCCCCTCCCCGTTGCCGGGAAAAACACGGAGGGGAGGGTAGGGATTTGTGCCCAATATCTTCTGTGAAATCTGCATTCCTTACTGTCACTCAAGTGCTTAAGATTCTCCATGAGGTATATTCACTGCTTTCCTCCTTTAGCCTCCGCACTGAGCGGCTTTTAATCCATGACAACTTCAAGCTCCATCTCACTCACCTTGCCTTCAAACCTTTGCAGTCACTGCTTATCTGTCCTCCCTTAAATTTTCTTACCAACTCCTATTCCAGGCACTCCTTCAATCTTGCCATCCAACATATCCTCTCTACTCCCCACATCTCAATCAGAGGTAAGGCCTCTCTGATCACTTCCTTGTATTCCTCTCTATTTCCAATCCCCTTTCCTCTTCAAATTCTTTAAACTCCAACTCTCGGGGGTGAGAGAATGTGTAAATTATCCAAATTACTGACAACAGCAGTTTCAAATTCTCAATGGAAGATGTCAGCCACCAGAATGCACCAGTCTTGGATTCAGGGATATACTCATTGAGTTTGCCACCACTTCCGAGCAAGAATTCAGCCAGGAATGAGAGGAGAAAATTAGAGAGGAATAGTGGGTGCACAATTCATTGGAAGAGACATATAGCACCAGTGAAGAGCATAATAGGTTAATTGTGTAATAGGCAATGTATCATGAGGAGGAAGCCTTGAATCACAATGATGAAGGGAAGATAAAACTATATGCAACAAGCTCAATGCAGGTGGAGGTCTAGTTCCATTGACTCCAAATCTGATATTAAAGTTCCCTCTTATCAGAGCCTGCACATTTCCTCTGATAGGCACATATACCTATTATTTAAAAAGGCCAAACTATTTCAAGTGGATTAAGTTACAATCTAAATGAGGCTGCTCTACATGTATGTGAACACTTGCGCTGGAGTTTTACTGCTCCATTCACCATGGGGATTGAAAGGGGCATGGGGCGGACCACGGAAAGGTCCTTTGACTTTGGGCAAGATTTTATGGTTTCGGAACAAACAAGACCATAAAATCCCATCTAAGCCGTATAGTATAGTAAATAAGATTGGAGAGTTATAGTCACAGATTGACATATGGAAATATGTTGTTGCAATAACAGAGATCTGGCTCAAGGAATAGGAGGACTGAGTTTTGTTTTTATTTATTCAGGGACCATGGGCTTTGGTTGCTGGCCAGCATTTATTGCCCATCCCTAGTTGCCTGAGGCAACTGAGAGTCAACCACATTGCTATGGCTCTGAAGTCACATGTAGGCCAGAAAGGACGGCAGATTTCCTTCCCTAAAGGACAGCTGTTAAATATTCCTGGTTACAAGATGTTCAGAAAAGATGAAAACGGTAAGTGATGGCAACATTGGTTGAAGAGAGCATTATTGTGTTGGAGAAAGAGGATTTCCCAGAGCATTTCAGGCTATAATCAGTTTGGCTACAGCTAAGGAACAAAATAGGTGCAATTACTTTGCTCAGTGTAATCTATAAACTGTCAACTAATGAGAAAGATTGGATGAAAAAAATCTGTTGGGAAATTACAGGGAAATGCAAACATTTATTTACCTGAATGTTTAAAGTTTTAAGTTTATTTATTAGTGTCACAAGTAGGCTTATATTAACATTGCAATGAATTTACTGTGAAAATCCCCCAGTTGCCACACTCCGGTAGCTATTCGGGTAAACTGAGCGAGAATGTATTTAACCAGCATATCTTTCAGACTGTGGGAGGAAACCAGAGCACCCAGAGGAAACCCACCCAGACACAGAGAGAACGTATAGACTCCCACAGACAGTGACCCAAGCCAGAAGTTGAACTCGGGTCCCTGTGAGGCAGCAGTACTAACCATTGTGCTATTGTGTTGAATGTAAAGGGTGGAGAGGGGACATACATTCCCAGATGGTGATCAGCAGAATTTTCCATAGCAAAATTTTACTTTGCAACCTAGCTGATTAACACTTATCTTGATTTTAAATCTGCACAAAGAAGTTAATTAACCTCCAGTGGCTGAACCCAATTAGCTGCTGAAGCCAAAGACTCATTCAATCCAGCATTTGGATAAGTGATTTGCTATGGGCCACAGTTTGACACCTCACCTGAAAGATGGCGTCTTTGACAGTTGGTGTTCTCTTGGTACTGTGCTGGAGTTTCAGCCTCAATTTTTGCTGAACCAGAACTTGAACCTAAAACCTTGTGGCTCAGAAGCGAAGATATGACCAACCGAGTTTCAATTTGATGTGAAACGTCATTGTCGATCTTTTATTCCAGTCATTAACTGAATGTCAAAACTAGGTGTATAGAGTGTAACCATAATCTGCAATGTGAACTAATGCGTTGGAGCCACGGGTTCCCTGCAATTGGTAGTGAAATATCTCTTTTTGATATATAGCTAGGTGTTAAGGCTGACCCACTTAAAAAAAGATCTGTTTCTGTTCTTTGGGGATATATTTATGCATTAGCATTGGAGGCCAATTCAGAAATACATATTTTGAGTATTTAGAATCTCCTCACTGCTGCAGTCCTGCCACTAACTGGGCCCTTAGGGATGGAATACAGGAGTCAACCGAGTGACAGAGTGAATTCCATGTCCTTCCCCTTGCTCTGCTATTTAGGTTTCACCCCAGTTACTAAATTCTCATCTTGAGTACCACCTCCTTCATTTTTCTTAGTATCCTCTGACCCATTTTACGCAAGTTTGAAGACAAGTCCTTTATTCAAAACAGCGGCTGCTAGTTAAGGTATACACAAGAGCAAATGAATGTACGAATTATGAATATCAGAGCTTTACAGTACATTATCCAAAAAAGTTGTCTTTTCAAGAAGTTGTTCACTTCACATATTCAGGTGCAAACACAATGGTGGATGTTAGTTGATTGTCTGTTGAATTAGGACAGGATAATAAAATCATGGACAGGATTTTCCATCTCCGACACTGGTGAGCACTGTAGCCACAAAAGGATTTCAAATTTTTTCTGATGATGCCCTTTAGCAGCAGGACCAATGTTTCTTACTTCACATAATTTTTATTTTAGTGTTTCACTTTTTAATTCTTTCCACTTCTCCCTGTCAGACAAAACTCACTGCCATGTTGAACAATTGAGATGAATAGATCTATTCAAGGATCCTTATCAACGTACAGGGAGAGAATTTACTCTCCCTTTTTAAGGGGGTGGGATGTGCAATGACTTTTCTATGGGAGTTCCAAAATGGCTTTTGGTTCCTGTTGCAATTGTACCTGCTGTCTGCCAATGATGTAACGGGAATCCCAACATTTAATGTCAGATCCCGTTGAAATATATTTAAATGTTATTAGGCTTTTATAGTTCCCCCACATTAACTCTTCCATTCACATCAGCATGAGGGCACATCGATGAGAGTCATGACAGGTCTCCCACAATATATACCTGGCAAGCAGAACCGCTAGAGGCACATAAGGATGTGTAGCCCCTGAGAGGGGGGAAGTGTCATAAAGTACAAAGAACCTTATAGCACAGGAACAGGTCCTTCAGCCCACCAAATCTGTGCAAACACAGATGCCTCCCCAATCTAGTAGTTTCTTGCCTCCATGTGGTCTGTGTCCCTCTATTCTGTGCCTATTCATGTATCTATCAGATGCCACTTGAACGTTGTTATAGAATCTGCTTCCATCACCTTCTCTGGCAGCACGTTTTAGGCATTCACCACCCTGTGTGTGAGAAACTTGCCCCTAACATGTCTTTTAACCTTTCCCTCTCTCATTTTCAACCTATATCCCCTGACTAATTGACAATTTGACCCTGGGGAAAAGGCTCTGATGATCCACTCTATCCATAATCTTGTAAACGTCTATCGGGTCCCCCCTCATCCTTCAATGTTCCAATGAAAACAATCCAAGTTCGTTAAACCTTTCTTAATAATCCATATTCTCCAAACCAGGCAGCATCCTGGTAAATCTCTTCTGCACCCTTTCCAATGCATTAACATCTTTACAGTAACATGGCAACCAGAATTATACACAATGCTCCAAATGCCATAAAGCAACACCACCACCTCTTTTGTCACCCGCTGATCTCAGCTGAAGCATCTAAATCTTGGAATGCTAATAGGCCAGTGCTGCTCTTCTTTCCCAAGTTTCCCTAATTACTACAGTATCATAATTCCATGTAGTAATTCAAGCTTTAATTTCATCCACTTATCTGTCATAGTTCTTCAGACCATCTGTCCTGTCATGTTTTGTACACTCTCCCTATGTTTTATCTCTCTTAGCCTCATTGGACTCATTTACTTCTCCACAGTTTCTATAATCTCTGACCTACTGCTTTAGATCCCACCCTTTTGCCTTATTATTTTAAATCCACCCAAAATGCACAATCAAATCTCTCTGCCAAGATGTTAGTACCCTTCCAGTTAAGATGCAACCCGTCCTTTTTGTATAGGGCCAATCTTTATAGAAGAGATCCCAAAGGTCTAAAAATCTGAAGCCCTCCTGCCTGCACCAACTCTCTTTAATTAGATTTGATTTATTGCTACAAGTATTTGTATACAATGAAAACTATTGTTTCTTGTGCACGACATGAAGTTTACCATACATAGGGAAGGAAAGGAGAGAGTGCAGAATGTAATGTTACAGTCATAGCTAGGGTATATACACTTAGCAACCATTTATTAAGCTGCACTATCTTCCTATAACTTCCCACACTACCATGTGGTGTAGAGAGTATTTCTGAGGATACAAGGCTGGAGGTCTTGCATTTCCGCTGCTTTCAATAACTCCCTGAACTCATTTTGCAGGACCGCATTTTCCTTCCTACCTATGTTGTAAGTTCCTACATGGACCACAACTTCTGGCTATTCATCTTTCTGCTTCAGAATGCCCTATGTCACATGGAACTCCTCCACTGACTGCCTACTGTTTATAACTGTCACCCATCTGTCTTCCTCAACTTTGGGCGTGATCACTTCTCTGAAACTTCTGCCTATGATGCTGTGCACCATATGCATGCCTGGGCGGTAGTTGGGCCATCTGCTGGCACCACCGAAGGTGGGCAGAGTTTTATTGTTAGGAGAATCCAATGTTGGGAGTGGTTTTATGACTGGGGGAAACTCCATGTCCATAGGGTTTTGGGGGGTGGGTGGGGTGGCTTTGTGATGGTAGGGACATGGGATGGGGACTCCATCGTGGGTAGGAGAGTAAGCGTGTAGGGTGGGGTCTCTTACTTAAAGGCACACCAACCTTTTAAAAACCGAACCTACCCTGCCGCTGTGACGTTGTGGGACCTGCCCCTTACCTTACTTTGTGTAGTTTCCTAAACATAAGACAGAGAAAGTCACAGTTGGGACCAGCTGCTTCCAGACCATGTTTCCCACCCAATACATCACTCTGCCAAATAATGAGGACATTCCATTCATGGGATCCTGTGGCAGAGTGGATAGAACACCTATGTCTGAGTCAGAAGCTTTGGCTTTGAATCCCACTCCAGGGCTTCATGGCCAAGGAAGGTGGATCCATAAAGCGATTAAACAGGTTGACCATCAACCAGTGACAGCTGGTAAGTGCACATGAGATTCCCCATCAGCCATGCAATAGAGAGAAAGTTTGAGCATCTACCATCATTATCCATAGCTTCAGGCTACTTGCAATGAGCGCCGGGGCAAATGGCTAGAAAAGGACAACAGCCTCATGATGTTCCTGGGTATTGAGAGGTTTTAATCATTCACCCAACAAATTTCAAGAGTTGTCATTAACAAAGGAGTTGTTACGTATCTTCAATGAAGGTAAGAGACATTTTATCAATGAACACACAAGCCAGGTGCTTGTTTGACTATTCCCCTCTCAAAGCCCTCATGGAGACCGTATGAACTTATATGGAAGACTCCAACATTTGTCTATTTATACACTTGTGTTTGCTTGTTTTTCTTTTCTTGTAAAATAATGTTATTCCTTCTTAGGTATTTCAGTCCCTTTTGGTTTGGCTGGCATGGGAGTGCCACCACCAAGGAGCACGCATGCATTGGTAGCTCGAGGATGTCATACATGCAATGCCTGTGCTGTTGGAAGGGCTTCGCTGCTGTGTCACACATTATGGGGGTGTCCCTGCAGCCCGCTCTTGAGGTCGGGGTGCTGTTGGCGGTGTGGCTGGCCTGCCACATCAGAAAAAAATGATTTACTGTCAAGACTAATAACAGGTCATTCTACAGTAACATCTGCAAACAGGTGTCGCCAAAGACAAATAGGCATTTAGGAGCATTACACATTACCCAGTATTGTAAAATCCTAAAATAAATTAATGTGTGAATGTGAACTCTGTCACATTCTGACGACTAATTATTAAAGAGCAATGTTGCTGGAGAAAAGGAAAGGCGAAAGAAATGTTGCACCACCTTACTTTGGGTAATATTGGCACATTTTCATCCAAATGATCATGTTGCTATAGCAACTTAGACTCCTTGAGTGAACTGTAACACATCACCACTACAAACACGTATAGATAAGATCTTGGTTGAAAATCTTATCTGCACTCATGACAATAAGCACTCTCTCATTACTGAACCTAAATTATGTGCGTGAAGGTTTGTGTGTGTTTAATTCAAACCCACAACCTTTTGAAATGTAGGTTATCCTCAAACTGATGTGCATTTGTTCAATAAAATAATTTACTGAATGTAGAGTCAGGAGGAGTGGATTATTCAATCTAACCTCACAGTTACCATTCCTCCCACCAAGTTGTGCCCACTCCAGTCCCTGACCCTCCCTCCTCTATACAGGCTTCTTCTTTATACTCCTGTCAGCCTTATCACTTGACACCTGAGCCTCTGAACCCCGCCAATTCCTCCTCTACTGACCCCTGGTTCCTGGACTCACTTATCTGAAGGCCACTGCCAGCAACAGATCATTGGTCTTCACTGATGGGAAGTTCAGTTTTGCTGCTTCTCTTGTAATGAATCCAAGATAGAGTATCTGGAGTGCCTCAGGTCCCACCATCCTTGCACAGACATTGTAATGAATGCCCAGAATGGGCACACTTAAAATTCCAATGATCATTTGGATGAAATTGTGCCAATGGTACCCAAATTTATCATTCCAATTAAAATGGTGCAACATTGCTTCAGGCTTTCCTTTTCTCCAGCAACATTGCTCTTTAATAATTAGTAATCAGAATGTGACAGAGAATATTGTTCACATATTGATTTACTTTAGGATTTTACAATAGCTGAGTAATGTATTGTACTCCTAAATGCCCATTTGTCTTTGGCTACACCTGCTTACAGATGTTATTATAGGATGATCTATTATTAGTCTTGATAGTAAATCATTTTTTTCTGCACATAAGCATTCTAAAGAGGCCAATAAGCTGCAGAAAAGAAACTCTCTGATAGCATTGTAATGTTTTACAAATGTGTAATAATGCCATCTGTTGCTTGCAAATTATTGTTCAATAAATATGTTACTAAAATATCTGAGTTCAGGTTGTTCACCAGCTGTTATTGAACAGCAACTCAATTTAAAGACAGCTAATAGCCCCTAAATGATAAGGTAACATGATTTGCAATAATATTCATCAATTTGCCATTACCGTGAGTGTTGTCTCCAAACTTGCAGTCGATGATGAGCTAGTTTGGGAGCATTTCGTTATCAGTAGAACTCGCAGCATAGCTCTGCAACATAGATTATTTCCCAGGGAATGGGAATCAAACACTAGAGGGCATAGGTTTAAGGTGAGGGGGAAAGATTTAAAAGGGACTTGAGGGGCAACTTCTTCACGCAGAAGTTGTATGTGGAATGAACTGTCAGAGAAAGTGGTTGAGATAGGTGCAATAGTAGCACTTAAAAAAACATTTGGATAAATACATGGAAAGAAAAGGATTAGATGGATATGGGCCAAACGCAGGCTATTGGGACTAGTTGGGAGGGCACTATGGTCGGCATGGATTTGTTGAGCTGAAGGGCCTGTTTCCATGCTGTATTGCTCTATGACTCTACAACATTTCCATCCTAATTTTTCTAACTCTTTAATGTATTATATTCATATTCATGATGTCGATATCACAGGCATTTATTGCATTTCCTTAATTGCCCTGAAAAGGTAGCATTTGACTTTATTGAACCATTGCATTTTAGCTGATTAGCTTGTTAAGTCACTTCAGAGTTAACTGAGTCAGACAATTTGGTGTGGGATTAGAGCCACACATAGATTATAATTACAGATCACTTCCCTAATGACAATTGGTGAACTGAATGGTCACTTTTGTTCGCAACTTATACACTCCTGTATTTTCTAGATTTGTTTAACAAACTGAATTCAAATGATCAAACTGCCATTGTGGGATTTAAGGTTATATTCTATAGGATAATTAATCCACACTTCCATATTACTAGACCAGCAATAACCACTGTAATCTTGTACTTGACTTATCCTATTCCTAATCAAGTATTCAGCAGTTCTTTTTCATATTGTAGTCATCGCAACATTGGAGATAGGAGTCCATTGCAAATAGAACATAATAGGCAATTATTTACAAGTTCAGTGGTATCGTAGGATGCTGTAAGATTAGATAGCTGGAGCTAAATATAATTAAATTCAGTCGGTGTAATATTCATTTCCCTGGATTCCCAAAAGCCAGGATTCATGACTTGGAATGGCATAAAATCCATTTACCCAGCCCATGATTGGAGGGTACCAAGATGTGGTTCCATGTTTGTCCCCATTTCAATGCAGGTGTCCTCTGCACTAAGTAATGTTTCAAGTAGCCTTCCTTATTTAAAGGTACCTTCCCTGTGGAAGGGAAGCTGCAGCAATGCTCAATAATTGCTTTTGATCTCTGTCGGGCAAGACCTGTCTCCCCAGCACTGCCACTACTCTGGACCCACACTGCTGAGAGGTTGATGCCAGGATTGAGGCCATATTTTCACTCTGGGACAAGAAGCCCTCCAAAGTAACCATAAGAAGGGAGTGGAAGCATTTGGCAAGAGACGCAAGTTCCAAGAGTATTCAATTGCTGATTTAGTCGCTCTGATGAAAGAAATTTGATGACACTCCGTTGGTCAATGTAAGTGATTGCATCTGGACATCAGCTTGCATCCACCACACACACAGCTATCACACCGTTCTATGCATCAAATCCCTCTTACCTAACCCAACACTATGCTAACACATAAACTCATCCCTAACATCCTTAGGCTACACCTCACCCACCCACACCCTCAAAGCACAGCAGGGGAGCACACATCTCTTATTGCTTCCAGGTATCTCTAGCTATTCAGCTACCACAGGCATCATACAAACACTCACCTTAAAATAGAAACTGCTGACTGAGTGGTCATGGAGCTGCAGATTTTCTCCCCACTTTCTTCCCCCTTCCCTTAAGGTTTTTGATTGCAGGTAATGAAGGACTCTCAGCTGCCCAGTCCCAATAGAAGGGCAAGATGAAGTCTACAGTTCTGGAAAGTCAATATTGTCACTTGACCTAACAACCACAGTCATCAGTTCTGATACTGGCACGGTGTGAATTTTAGAGGTGAGTTCAGAATTAGGATCTACACATGGTAAGACATGATGACCTGATTGGTGGTCCATTCCAAGCCTGTAAAATCCTCCCTGTCCCCCTTCAATAGGCTCTTAATTGATGATCATTGTCATTTGTCCAGCCACTACCTGCACTCACTCACTTGTTCCTTTTTGCCAAGATTATGGTAACATGTCACCTCATTGACCCAATATTTTAATCTATAAGCTTGCTCCCAAGCCCATCTCACATGCATCTCTGCTACACAAGGAAAATCTTATCTCAACATTTCTACAATAATAAATTTTAAAATGGTAATGCAGTCATTGCAGTGAGCAAGTAGCATGGTAGCACTGCGGGCCTCACAGTGCCAAGGACCTGCGTTCAATTTGGGTAACTATCTGTGTAGATTTTGTATGGTCTCTCTATGTCTCCCTGGGTTTCCAGCGGGTGTTCCAGGACCCCCAGTCAGGTCATCCACCAGGTGCATGGATGGCTCTCAGGTTAGGTGGATTTGCCATGGTAAATGTGTAGAGTTACAGAGATAGACTCGGGGGGGAAAGGGCTTGGGTAAGGTATTTTGTCAGAGAGAGTAAAAGTTCAGTGCCTTGTGGGGAGGGATCTTTTGTATCTTTTTCAGCTTCTGGAAGCTGATGAGTGTTAAGTAAACAGGTAGGTGAAGTTGTGGCAAGATTTTAAAATGTCATCCCTCCAAACATGAGCATAGCACTGGGGACATACAAATATTGCATTAATTTATAGCATAATTAATTAAATTCAAGCTGAATAATATTTCTAAACTTTAAAGTTAATAAAGTAAACAAAATACAGATGATAGGTCAATTGATGTATTGAAGTTGAAACATGTAGATTCAATGGTCAATAGTGTGATCAATGGTAACCACGTATGCACTATATGCCTGCAAATCAAAGATCTTTGACTTTCAATTGATGAACTTTACACACTATGATCAGCAGCAAAAGAAAAAGTTATCCTTTTCAGGCGACTCCTTTGGCTAGCTATTTCAGATATGGTCCATGATTAGTGACAGGATTGTGACTATGAGTGAGGCATGTATGGCAACCCAGAAAGTAGCTGGGGCAGAGCCTCAGCACTGACAATATTCCATCTGATTTCCTCCCATAGTCCAAGCGATGTACTGGTTAGGTACATTGGCCGTGCTAAATTTTCCTTCAGTGTATCTGAACAGGCGCCAAAATGTGGCAACTGGGGAATGTTCACAGTAACTTCATTGCAGTGTTAATGTAAACCTACTTGTGACTACTAAATAAACAAGTTTGAAATTCTAACAACTTGTATGGACAAAAGCAGGGACTGCAAAGGGAAAAGCAACTAGCCATATAACAATTTATGGTGCAGGAAGCTATTCAAGTGATGGGGGGAGAGGGACAGCGAAAAGGAACATACTTGTAATCGGAGATCAAATAGTACAGGGATAGCCATGTTCTCTTCAGCAGAGAACAGCATGAATAGATACAAATGAATATAATATGATAGCTATTACAAAGACCTGGTTGCAAAGTGACCACAGTTGGGACTTGAATGTACAAGGACATTTGACATTTCAGAAGGATAGGAAGAAAAGAAAATGATGTGGCATGATTCTGTTCACAGAGGATGATAAATGAGTTTGAATGTGAGGATTAAATCTATCATCATTTCAGGTGGAGATAAGAAACAGCAAAGGAAATAAGTCACTGGTAGAAATAGTTTACAGGCCCTCTGACAATAGCTGTACTATAGGATAGAGTATAAATCAAGAAATAATAGGAACTTGGAAGAAATTATTGTCACTGTCATGGGAGATTTTAATCTTCATATTAATTGGATGAATCAAATTGGCAAAAGTATCCAGGAGGGCGGGTTCATAGAGTGCATTTGGAACAGTTTCCTTACCTGGTCTGACCTACATTCAGCAATGTGGTTGACTCTTAAATGCCTTCTGAAATGGCCACTCGCTTCATGGCAATTAGGGATAGGTAATAAATACTTGCTCAGCCAGCGATACCCACATCCTATGAACAAATAAAAAAGCAAGATGGTTTGGAGCCAACCAGGGAACAGGCTATTTTAAATCCAATAATGTGTGGTGAGACATGATTAATTAATTAATAGTCTCATAGCAAAGGATCCTCTAGGCAAGACTGATCCTAACATGATAGATTTTCACATTCAATTTTTGGGTCCGAAAGTAATGTCTTAATCTTAAATATAGGCAATTACAAACCTGTATGAATATAGAGGTGGCTAAAATGGAATGACAGAAGGTAGACTAACTGACTTGTAGTTTTCTGCTTTCTATTTAGAAGGCAAAATAGCAGAGAAGAAATGGCAGACATTTGCAGAGATATTTCACAACCCTCAAAGTAGATACATTCCATTGAGAAAGGAAGAGCAGCTCTTACCACAAGAATTACCATTTGTGGATAAGTAAGGTTGATGTCAAATTGGCAAAAAAAAACTATAATTCTACAAATATGTGCAGTAGCCCAGAAGATTGGGAACATTTTAGACATCAGAAAAGAATGACTAACAAAACAAAATAAAGAGGATGAAATCGACATATGAGAGAAACTGAACAAGAAATATAAAAACTAACAGTAAAAGCTCCCAAGGGTATGTAAAATGAAAGAGAAGAGCGGAAGTAAGTATTGGTCCCTTGGAAGGTGAGACTGTGGAATTAATAATGTGAACAAGGAAATTGCAAAGACTTTGCACAAGTATTTTGCATCTATCTTTCCGGGAGAAGACAAAGAAAGCATTCTAAAAAATTAGTGGGCGGTCAAGGGGCAAAAGAGGGGGAGAAACTTAAAATGTGATAACTAGAGAAAATATATTGTAAAAAATAATGTCACTAAAAGCTGACAAACCCCTTGGACTTGATGGCCTCCATCCTAGTGTCTTAAAGAAAATGGCTGCAAATATGGTGAATGCATTGTTATAATCTGCCAAAATTGAATTGCAAATATAAGTATAGATGAACTAGTCTAACCTCTGTATTAATACAAGCAAATACAAGAATAGATTATTAAAGATGTAGTAGCAGAGCAATTGGAAAACCAAAATATAATCAGGAAGATATTACATGATTTTATGAAAGGGTAATTATGTTTGGCAAATTTACTTAAGTTCTCTGAGCAGGTTGAATAAAAGGGAAGCAACAGAGTATATAGCTGGCCGGATTTTACCATTTTGATTCTAAGTGCTGGGCGGACTTGAATCTGGGAGTGTTTGAGATCCAACTTTTAGATCCGTTCTCAGCTGTCCCCAATATGCACTCTGTCTGAAAAAAATCAGCAATTCTGAATCATGCTGTGGAGGCATGTAGCCAAGGCTTATTGTGCCTGAAACACTGCAGTTATGATCGATGTTTCCAACCGCGCATGCGCAGTAAGAGAAATGGAAAAACACCCCCGCCTCATTGCTTCTGGGCTGGATAATGCCTCCCTCTGGGCTCCCCAGATATTGCCCCCACCTCCACAACCTCTTTATTCTGCCACCCCTCTCCTCCCAACGCCACCCCCACTCCCTGCTATTCAGACTGATCGTGCCTCTCTGCCCCATTCTTCCTCTCCCCCCACTGATCACACAGAGTGGCAGCGTTCACCCCTCCCCCATCCCCACTGATTGCACATAGAATGGCAGCGGATACTTCATCTGCCATCCCCTACCCCCATTTGAGAGCGATCTGACACACTCCCACCCCCCCACCAAAGAGCCATCTGACCCGTATCCCCTCCCTACTGTCAGAGAATCATCTGACCTACCTCCCTCTCCCATCAGAGATTCATCTGACCTGCCTCCCTCTGTCCCCCACAAACCCCCCTCCCAACACCCCACTGAGGCAGAGAGCCGCTAGAAACTCAGGACGTGATTCCTCAGAAGTGGGAGCACCGAATCGGACCTTTGCGGTCCATGTCAGTTTCACATTGAATCTGGATGGACGAACGCAATGGCGAAGGCTGAAGTGCCAGTAAGTTTGGGCATCCAGCCCATTAAGTCAAGTTAAATGAATGCAACTACATTTAAATTGTTGTCATGCCTATTTCGGGCATGGTGCCAACATGACCATTTTAGACCATTGTTAAAGGGGGAACAGGCATGGAAGTGGGCGCAGATTGCACTACTTGTCTCATCCTCAACTTTACCAAGTTGTCGTGCCCAAAAACAGGGTCAACTTGATGGTAAAATCGAGCCAAAAAAGTCCGCAAGGGGTACAGATATGTTAAGTGAATAGGGAAAAGTTTGGAATAGGATGTTAAAAAATGTAAAGTTGTCCACTTTGGTGGGTAGAGTAGAAAAGGAGAATAATATTAAATGGACAGAGACCATGGAATGCTGCAGGACAGAAGGATCAGAATGTCCTTGTATATACATCACAAAAAGTTAGCATGTAGCTACAGCAAGTAATTAAGAAGGTAATGGAATGTTGTTCTTTATAGCGAGGAGAATCCAATATAAAAGTAGAGAAGTCAAAGTCTTTGATGAGATGGTATTTGGAGTGCTGTGTATAGTTTTGGCCTTCTTAATAAAGTGTTGCATTGGAAACAGTCAGAGAAGGTTCACTGAACTGAGTCTTGGGTTGAAGAGGCTGTGTTATAAGCAAAGTTGAGCAATGGAGGCTGGGTTTTTGATCAGTAGGGAGTTAAAGTTAATGAGGGACAGGCAGGAAAGTGGAGTTAAGGTCACGGTCAGATCAGCCATGATCAATTGAATGCCTGGGTAGGATGGGCAAATGGCTCATGCTTTCTGCTGTTTCTTATGATCTTGTGAGCTCAAGACAGAATAAAAAATGAATTAAAAAAAAAGAAAGCATCAACTACATTAGAGAGAAGAAATCTTTACAACATTGCTTTGATGGGAGGCCACTTGATGGTAACTTGCTTTGAAGAACATCTTGCCAGAGCTTGTTAAAGACTGATAAATGATTCAGAGGTGTAATAATTTCTTCATGGAAACAATTGCTATTCAAATCTGTTTCCATTTAAAAGTTAAACTTTAGTTTAGTATTTTGCTGTAACCATCTGCTTCAGTCATTTCTGTTCTCAGACCTGGCATCTATCTGACAATGACAGAAAAAAATTCAATCGCTCTCTGCTATTAGAGGAATTGATAAATATTTACAATTAAATCCTTCTTCGTGGCAATGATCAAGTAATTCTCAAAAACCCATAAGAAAATACACAACTCAATTTACCATTTTGCTTTAGTTTCAAAGAATCATTTATATAAGTTTATAAAGCTACTATTTATACTCCCATGATCTCAGAAACTGTGCTTTCAACCATACATTATATGGCTTCTGTTGGCTTCTATACAGTTTTTTACTTATTAATAAAAGCCTTTGTATTCCTGATGTAATCTGCAGCATGCATCATTACAGCCTCTGAATGTTTGTTGGAGAGAACTCACAAAGCAGCTGTCACAACTGAGCATTTGTTAAGTTTGGGCTACTTGATGGTGTTGGTGCATCTGTTTTTTAAATTGATCATAGAATCGTAGAATGATCACAGCACGGAATGGGGCCATTTGGCCACCTCAGGCCTGTGTAGGATCTCTGCAAGAGCAATTTACAACTCCCATTCTCTGTCAATTTTCCCATGACCCAAAATGGTTTTCCTTTAGCTGCATCTCCAATTCCCAGATTGAATTTGCTTCCAACACTCAGATTGTGTTGTAATATGCTTTAAGAAATGGCAGCACATCATCATGAGAAGGGAAGTGTGTCATGTGACACTGACTTGGGACTTGGCATTGAGCTTTGAGAAAACGCTGCACCTGCAAATCTAAAATTTACACTTTTAATGTAGGAATTTTGTAAGGACATTTCAAAGCTGCATTTCAGAAAATTGTAATGTTGATTCTTCTACAGTAGATGTTATGAAAACACAACAGATCAAAGTCACTTACAGCATTAAAAAATGTATTTTCTCATATCATCTTTGGTTCTTTGGAATAAGTTTATAAATGAGTCCTCCAGTGTCAGCCAATGAGAACAGATTTACTCTATCCACGTTGCTTATACCCCTCATTATTTTGAACATTTCTCTCAAATCCCATTTCAATCTTCTCTTGTTTCAAGGAAAGAAACCCAGCTTTTTCAATTTTTTTTACATAACTGAAGTCTTTCATTCTTTGACCTATTCTCGTAAAGATTTTCTGCATCATCTCGAAAGCTTGAGATTCTTCCCAAAGTGTGATGTCCAGAATTGAACATAATACTCTTGATGAGGCCAAACCAGTGTTTTATAAAGATTAATCATGATTCTACATCATGGGTTTCTGATTTTTTTAACTCTCACTGGATTCTCTGTGCCCAACTGTTAGCAAACCTGTGATGAGATGGCTGGGAGAATTCTGCCTTATATCTCTATTCCTTCACTGCCACTTGGTCAAAAGCTGTAATCTCCTTCTTAACAGCACTATGGGTGTAATTACACTAATTGGACTGCAATAGTTCAACAAGGTGGTTCACCACTACCTTCTTGAGGGCAATTAATGATGGGTGATAAATGGCGGCCTTACCAGTGACACACTTAAAAAGCACTTAGAAACCCTACAAGGCACAAGGAGGCCATTCATCTCATCGTGTTTGCACTGACAACAATCCTGTCACTCTACATATTTACACTCCTAATGCCTCTAACTTACACATTCTGGGATTCTAAGGGGCAATTTAACATGGCCAATCAACCTATCCAGCACATATTTGGACTCTGGGAGGAAATGGAGCACTCGAAGGAAGCTCACTCAGACATGGGGAGAATGTGCAAACTCCATGCAGACAGTCACCCAAACCGGGAAGCCAATCTCTGGTCACAGGAGCTGTGAAGCAGCAGTGCTAACCACTGTGCCACTGTGCCACCCACAATCCATGCAACCTTTTCAAAAATAAAGGCAACTAAAACTCAGATCTGCACTCAAGCGGTTGAAAGGACAAACAACTGAAACATAGTGAGAAAGTTAATCTTCACTCTAAATCATATCTCACGTAATTAAATAGATTTCTTTTAGATTCGTACTGTCTAAATTCACAATAGAACATAGAACATGAACATTACAGCACAGAACAGGCCCTTCGGCCTTCGATGTTGCGCCGACCAATATAAAAAGCAATGCCCCTCCAAACTAAACCATTCCCTCTCTTCCATATACTTATCAACTAACCTCTTAAACGCCACCAAACTTGGCGCATCTACAACTGCTGCAGGCAGGGCATTCCACTCCCGAACCACCCTTTGGGTAAAGAACCTACCTCTGATATCCGTCCTATAACTATCACACCTTAATTTAAAGCTGTGTCCCCTCGTGCTAGCTTTCTCCATCCTAGGAAAAAGGCTATCACTGTCCACCCTATCTAAACCTCTAATCATCTTATATGTTTTGATAAGGTCCCTCTTAGCCGCCTCCTTTCTAATGAAAACAACCTCAAATCCCTCAGCCTCTCTTCATAAGACCTGCCCTCCATACCAGGCAACATCCTGGTAAACTTCCTCTGTACCCTCTCCAATGCCTCCACATCTTTATTATAATGTGGGGACCAGAACTGCACACAATACTCCAAGTGCGGCCGCACTAGAGTTTTGTACAGTTGCAACATGACGTTGCGGCTACGAAATTCAATCCCCCTACCAATAAAAGCTAAGACTCCGTATGCCTTCTTAACAACCTTATTGACTTGACTGCCTACTTTCGGGGATCTATGCACATATACACCAAGATCCCTCTGTTCATCAACACTATTAAGAATCCTACCATTAGCCCTATACTCTACACAGTTATTATTCCTGCCAAAGTGCATTACCTCACACTTTTCCACATTAAACTCCATTTGCCACCTCTCAGCCCAGCTCTGCAACTTGTCCAAGTCTCTCTGCAAACTATAACACCCCTCTTCACTATCTACCACTCCACTGACTTTAGGGTCATCTGCAAATTTACTAATCCATCCTTCAATACCCTCATCCAGATCATTTATAAAAATTACAAACAGCAGGGGCCCCAAAACAGACCCCTGAGGTACACCACTTGTCACCGAACTCCACGATGAATATCTCCATCAACCACCACCCTCTGTCTTCTATCTGCTAGCCAATTCCTAATCCAATTAGCTAAATCACCCTCTATCCCATACATCTGCATTTTCTGCAGAAGTCTTCCATGGGCCACCTTATCAAACGCCTTAATAAAGTCCATATATACCACATCAACCGCCTTACCCCCATCCACCTCTTTGGTCACTTTTTCAAAAAACTCAATGAGGTTAGTAAGGCACGACCTACCCTTCACAAAACCATGCTGACTATCCCCAATCAATTCATTTCTCTCTAAATAACTATAAATCCTATCCCTAATAATTCTCTCCAATACTTTGCCCACAACAGAAGTAAGACTCACTGGCCTATAATTCCCTGGAAGGTCTCTCTTCCCCTTCTTGAACAAGGGGACCACATTCGCTATCCTCCAGTCCTCCGGAACCACACCCGTAACCAACGACGACCTGAAGATCAGAGCCAGAGGCTCTGCAATCTCCTCTCTTGCCTCCCAGAGAATCCTAGGGTAAATCCTGTCCGGCCCAGGGGACTTATCCAACTTCAAACCCTCGAGAATATCCAGCACATCCTCCCTATCTACTTCGATACCTTCCAGTTTGCTACCCTGTACTCAGTGTTCTCCATAACTACATTTACATCACCCTGCGTGAATACCGAAGAGAAATATTTATTCAGTACCTCTCCAATCTCCTCAGGCTCCACGCACAACTTCCCACTGCTGTCTATGACTGGCCCTAATCTTGCCCTAACCAATCTTCTATTCTTAACATATCTAAAGAAAGCTTTAGGATTCTCCTTAATCCTATCAGCCAAAGTCTTCTCGTGTTCCCTCTTAGCTCTCCTCAATTCACTCTTTAGCTCCCTCCTGGCTAATCTATAGCTATCCATTGCACTAACTGAGCCTTCAAGCCTCATCCTGACATAAGCCTCCTTTTTCCTTTTAACCAGCGAATCAACTTTTTTTCGTACACCAAGGTTCCCTTACTCGACCATTTCCTCCTTGCCTGACAGGGACATACTTATCAAGGACTCGCAGCAGCTGCTCCTTGAATAAGCTCCACATTCCAGATGTTCCCAGTCCCTGTAGTTTCCTAGTCCAATCTATGCACCCTAATTCTCTCCTGATGGCCTCATAATTACCCTTCCCCCAGCTATAACTAATGCCCCCAGCTTCATGCCTATCCCTATCCATCACTAAGGTGAACGTAACCGAATTGTGGTCACTATCACCAAAATGTTCACTAACTTCCAAGCCTAACACCTGGTCTGGCTCATTGCCCAGCACCAAATCCAATGTAGCCTCACCTCTAGTTGGCCTATCTACATACTGAGTCAAAAAACCTTCCTGCACACTTTGTATGAAAACTGACCCCTCTAACGAGCTAGAGCTATAGCTATTCCAATCAATATTAGTAAAGTTAAAGTCCCCCATAACAATTACCCTATTACTTTCACTCCTGACCAGAATTGACTTGGCAATCCTTTCCTCAACCTCTCTAGAACTTTTAGGAGGTCTATAAAAGACTCCCAACAGGGTGACCTCTCCTCTCCTGTTTCTAATCTCAGCCCATACTACCTCAACAGACAAGTCCTCACCAAACTTCTTTTCTGTCACTGTGATACAGTCTTTGACTAATAATGCCACTCCTCCTCCCCTTCTACCTCCTTCTCTACTCCGACTAAAGCATTTGAACCCTGGAAACTGCAACATCCATTCTTGTCCCTGCTCTACCCAAGTCTCTGAAATGGCCACAACATCGAAGTTCCAGTTACTGGTCCAAGCTGCAAGTTCCTCCCCCTTATTGCGAATACTCCTTGCATTAAAGTATACGCATTTCAAACCATGCCCTACCCCACCCGTACACTGCTGTGTTTTACAGCTTTCCTCTATGACCCCCTTACTCTCATCCCTCTTAGCACCCCAACTACTTAGGATCCCACCCCCCCCCCCCGAATCAGTTTAAAGCCCCCTGCATAGCCTTAGCAAATTTTCCCCCCAAGATATTAGTTCCCCTCTGTTTCAGGTGTAGACCATCTCTCTTGTAGAGGTCCCACCTATCCCAGAATGAGTCCCAATTGTTCAGGAACCTGAACCCCTCCCTCCTGCACCATACCCGCAGCCACGAGTTCAAACATTCCCTCTCTCTGCTCTTCTCTAAACTATCCCTTGGCACAGGCAAGAGTCCAGAGATAACCACTCTGCCAGTTTTGGCCCTAAGCTTCCACCCCAACTCCATAAATTTCTGTTTAATAATCCCCTTCCCTTGTCCTTCCTATATCATGAGTACCTCCATGAACTATGACTTGGGGCTGACTCCCCTCTCCCTTAAGAATCTTAAAAACCCGATCTGCAACATCCTGGACCCCAGCCCCTGGGAGGCAACACACCAGCCCTGAGTCACTTTTATTACTATTTACTCTCCTATCTGTCCCTCTAACTATGAAGTCTCCAATTACTAGGCCCAATCTCTTATTCCCCCTATCCACCTGAGCATTCTCAGCAGGCTCACCCCCAGAGACCTGCTCCCTTTGGTCATCTCCAGTTGATTCTTCCTCAACTGTAGCATCCAAGACAGAAAATTTGTTTTGGAGGGGAACAGCCCCAGGGGATTGTCTACCCGATTGCTTCTTACCCCTCCTCCAAATAGTTACCCAAGAATCACTTTTAGGAGTGACTATCTCTTTGTTACTCCTGCCAATATCCTCCTCAACCTCTCGAATTACCCTGAGTTCCTCTAATTCCAGCTCCAGCTCCTTAACACGATCCTCAAGGAGAATTGAGATCCTCAATACTGTAGCATCTAACTCATTCCAAGTGATGAGTGTCACTATGGTCTTTCAAACACAGCAACAGTGGATGGCCTTGTTGAAGTTTTGGCTAAGCTAGCCTTTAATACTGTTTGCATGTCTTATGAGGAGAGGCTGAGGGATTTGAGGTTGTTTTCGTTAGAAAGGAGGAGGCTAAGAGGGGACCTGATCGAAACATATAAGATGATTAGAGGTTTAGATAGGGTGGACAGTGATAGCCTTTTTCCTAGGATGGAAAAAGCTAGCACGAGGGGACACAGATTTAAATTAAGGGGTGATAGTTATAGGACGGATATCAGAGGTAGGTTCTTTACCCAAAGGGTGGTTCGGGAGTGGAATGCCCTGCCTGCAGCAGTTGTAGATGCGCCAAGTTTGGTGGCGTTTAAGAGGTTAGTTGATAAGTATATGGAAGAGAAGGGAATGGTTTAGTTTGGAGGGGCATTGCTTTTTATATTGGTCGGCGCAACATCGAAGGCCGAAGGGCCTGTTCTGTGCTGTAATGTTTTATGTTCTATGTTCTATGTTAGAGTGCTTCCTCCAAGTCAGCCTCCTTTTCCGTCAACCCCTCTAGTTGTGTTTTATCATTCCAACCCTTCCACATGGATAATATGTCTAATGTACTCCACCTATTTTCTTTTGATATTATTTCTTTTTCTGGCCTCATTCTTCATTAGTTCTTTTCTTTGCCCAGTTTACCCTTGGGGTCATTCTTAATCATCACATTTCAAAGCTGTTGATCTTCTTTTCTTCCTCTTTCCCAAGGCTCCAAGCTTCTTATCTGTAATTCATTATTGAACAGACAGAAAGTTTTACCACATGGATTTTTTGTTTCAAAACTCGAGCTGATATTTCTTAGAATGCTACTCAATTTTGTAAAATTATTTTGGCAAGTTCAATCATTCTTCAGATTTTTGTATTGCTTTTGATAAGTGGGTAGTATCTGTATTGTGGTGTAATGGGTTAATAGTTATGGTAATAATATAGTTTTGATAATATTTCATGATATAACAGTATCAGTAGTCATGTGCTAGGGACTCTGTAGAGCAGTCTGCACACAAGAGAGAGGTATTTACTTAATAGCTTAACATGTATATGGTAAAAAATCACGTCATTTTTAAATAACCTATCTGAGTCACACATGACTGGTAAAGATTAGGCCATAAGAAACCTAGAGCATATGTACCTTTGCGTCAGAAGCTCTGAGTTTGAGTCCCATTCCAGCACTTAATGGCCATGAAAGGTACATTAATGGCATGGTTACACAGGTTGACTGCAACCTTGTAAATCCTTCCAATACGCCTACAGCTAGTGATAAGACTGGCAATTTCCCAGTCAGCCAGAACTTGCAGAAAGCAAAGACAAACCATAGCAGTACCTTGCCAACCATAACTATGGCCATTAAAATCCATGGACTGACATTTCAAGTCCAGATGACCCTTTGTCAAAGTTTTGACAAAGCTTCATCTGGACTCAGAACGTCAGCTCTTTTCTTTCCTTACAGATGCTGTAAGACGTCTCACAACATCAGGTTAAAGTCCAACAGGTTTATTTGATACTAAATGCTACAACCTTTCAGAACACTGTTCCTTCATCAGATCAGCCTGCATCTTCACATCATGCTTACAGATGTTGCCATACATGCTGATATTTTTCAGCATTTTCTTTTTTGGTTTCAGATTCCTGCATCTGCAATAATTTGCTTTTATATCAAAGTCCCTGTTGCCAACACCCTTTACAGCATGGTACCTGAAGAGAGAGAGAGGGAGAGAGCCACTGATTTTGACAGCTTGCTTTGCTATGCTTCCTAGATAGTTGAATTAACTGATGTCTCCTAACTTTTTTCTGACTCTGATGCTGCAAAGTGAATGTCCTTTGCCTTTGTCATTACCACAGTGTAAATTTTCCTGTAATTAAATGTAAATTGGTGCCAGCCCCTTTCTTTAACCAGAGTATTCATTAATTTTTGCATGTCTTCTACACTTGTTGTCATAGAAGATATTATTGATGACTCTCCTTCCTACCACTATTGCATTTAGGTTAATCATTTTACTTAGTTTGATAATTAGAAGAAGAATCAAGGTAGCACGATGATTATGAAAGAACATGGACTGTTATGTAGATTAAATTCAAATATTTATCACAAGTAAAACTTTGCCAACGTTTCATCAAAATAACACAACTTATTTAAATGCCATTTTATTCTCTTTCCAATACTTATTCTGAGATATGGAGTGGAATTTTTCAGTCCTGCCCACCACAGGAACTGCAGAGAGTAGAACACGGACCATGGCAAAGTCCATTAACCTCAGGTAGGATTTACTGGTTTCGGGGCAAGCACGGCAAGAAAAGTCCTGCTCGCGTTACCAAGATTGCAGATGGTGGAGAATGGAAGGCATAATTTTATCTTGGGTTGTAAATTAAACCAGATACAGTGTTTGCAGTCTCACAGCTTTCATTGGAAGTTCTTGCGTTGGCATTTTCCTCATGATTACAAAATGGATTGTTCTCAAAATAGCAGCTGCCAGTCTCACCTCACAATTTTCTTGCTCACGAAGGCTGTTATTGCACAACTTCAAAAAGTTTGGCACAGTTTTAATAGAGTAGATTCCATATTTGGTGCTAAACTATTAACTCCAGCTTAATTTAGACCTCACTTCTGATTGAGTGGCTGCAAGCTCATCATTTATTTTTCAAGTGCTGAAACAGTAGAGATAATCTGTGCTGAAAATTTCTGCAGCAGTGTTTCAAATTTCACAACTGTGGGAGCATAAATAAAGCCTCTGAAAATGTAGCTTACATGTTATAACAAAAGGAACTGTTCCTCTACATAAGGAAATGTATTTAATTTTATAAATAAGTTTAGAGTATCACAGTTGGCTTTTCAGAAAATGAATTTGCAATGTGGTATTTCCCTAGAGTCTCTTTTAAGGAATGAATACAGGAATACAAGTATATGAATTTAAACACAGTATGACTTTATTCATTGGATATACAACTCTTGACTGAGATTAGCTGTAGGGAACATCTGTTTTCCTGTTCCAGTGCAAGCTGCATGAAATGTCCTTGGATTTTCAGAAAGGATTTTAGGCCTTCTTGTCACTGGCAATATGTATTTTCACTTTGTAGTATTTTGCATTTTTTTAATTCAAGTCAACTTTTTTTTAAACAGAAGAGGGCAATCTTGCCAATAAAATTCAAGTTCAGAACAAGCGTGAAAATGGGAGAGTTTCAGATGTGTTTTTTTTGGTGAGGTCAAATGCACTTTGTGCATTAAAAGAACCGTCAATCTGATTTTCACCTATACTGGGAGTGAAATCACGTCAAAGCCGGCTGATAGCAGCAGAGGAAACCATTACACATGTGCAAGTGTCTAATCTCTGAGAGCCACAGAGACCTGTTGGTGCCTCTGCTGCTAATAACCTGCTGGCCTCTGTTGGCCCTGCGTCCTTACAACCTCCATACTACTGCAGACCTCAGTGGCTATTCAAAACCTCTCCCCTGCCCCGAATGATCGCATGGTGTAGGCACAAGGCTGAATGTGCCAGATAGATACCTGATGTCAACAAGATTGCGATAGGCAGGAATTTGGATGCGAACCTGATTTCTCAGTTATTGCATAATCTTACTAGCTTGTCTTGTCCATTAACTGATGGGACGCAATGATAAGATCATCCCCAAAGTGGTTAGAATGACAGTATCCAGTTAAATTGGCTATTCCACAACTGCTTACACCTGAAAATGAGCTGTAAAAATGAGCTACCACAAACCAATCAGAAAGATCAAATTTGTTTGGTTAATTAATCAAGATCAAGAAAGTATTTGGCTATGAATTAAAAGGCAAATATATTTTCAAAATGTATTTGATGATCAGACTTTTGCATATCTCTTATTATTGACAACTGGGTTGTCTCCTGATCTTGTGAATACTTTGCTGAATTGATGATGTCAGTTGGTACTTGCCTGTATAATATAAAAATATTATACCTGCTACCTCATGTTTTTCTGAATTTCCATTCGCCTTGATCCCATTTTACTTCATCTACAACCAAGGCCTACAATCACTAGCAAGTCACTAGCAAATTACAAGTGGATGTTTGATCCTTTGCTAGTTGGATGCTCGGCATCAGCAACTCATGACTACCAGGCTCAGCACCACAGTTATCTGAAAGCATGTGAGTGCATTGCTATCATCCTTCTGACCAGGACATGAACATACACCGCAACCTATGACATAGGCATAGAATCATAGAATCTACTGTGCAGAAGTGGCTATTTGACCAATTGAGGCTACACCGACAATAATCACACCCAAATCCTATCCCCGTAACCCCACATATTTATCCTCCTAGTCCCCCTGACACTAAGGGAAAAATTGATCATGACCAATTAATCTAAACCTGCAGATCTTTGGAGTCCCACCAGTTGGAGGGCGGAGCTTCCAGCAACAGTTGTTTAATTGTCTACACTCATAGAACATAGAAACATTACAGCGCAGAACAGCCCTTGGCCCTCGATGTGCGCCGGACCAATTAGGAAAAAGCAAGACCCTCCAAAACTAACCCATGCCCTTTTAGCCATAAATTAGTCTACTAACCTCTAAATACGCCACCAAAACTTGGCGCATCTACAAACTGCCGCAGGCAGGGCATTCCATATCTAAAACCGTGGTAGATAGTGAAGAGGGGTGTTGTAGTTTACAGAGTGACTTGGACAAGTTGCAGAGCTGGGCCGAGAGGTGGCAAATGAAGTTTAATGTGGAAAAGTGTGAGGTAATGCACTATGGCAGGAACAATAAATGTGTAGAGTATAGGGCTAATGGTAGGGCTCTTAACAGTGTTGAGGAACAGAAGGATCTTGGTGTATGTGTCAATAGATCCCTGAAAGTAGGCAGTCAAGTGGATAAAGTTGTAAGAAGGCATATGGAGTCTTAGCTTTTATTGGTAGGGGGATTGAATTTAGGAGCCGCAGCATCATGTTGCAACTGTACAAAACTCTAGTGCGCCGCACTTGGAGTATTGTGTGCAGTTCTGGTCCCCACATTATAAGAAAGATGTGGAGGCATTGGAGAGGGTACAGAGGAGGTTTACCAGGATGTTGCCTGGTATGGAGGGCAGGTCCTATGAAGAAGTTTTTGAAGGATTTGAGGTTGTTTTCGTTAGAAGGAGGCGGCTAAGAGGGGATCTTATGAAGCATATAAGATGATTAGAGTTTAGATAGGGTGGGCAGTGATAGCCTTTTTCCTAGGATGGAGAAAGCTAGCACGAGGGGACACAGCTTTAAATTAAGGGGTATGAGTTATAGGACGGATATCAGAGGTAGGTTCTTTACTCAAAGAGTGATTAGGGAGTGGAATGCCCTGCCTGCAGCTGTTGTAGATGCGCCAAGTTTGGTGGCGTTTAAGAGGTTAATTGATAAGTATATGGAAGAGAAGGGAATGGTTTAGTTTGGAGGGGCATTGCTTTTATTTTGGTCGGCACACATCGAAGGCCGAGGGCCTGTTCTGTGCTGTAATGTTCTATGTTCTATGTTCTATTAAGAGTCCTACCATTAGCCCTATACTCTACACATTTGTTATTCCTGCCAAAGTGAATTACCTCACACTTTTCCACATTAAACTCCATTTGCCACCTCTCGGCCCAGCTCTGCAACTTGTCCAAGTCTCTCTGCAAACTATAACACCCCTCTTCACTATCTACCACTCCTCCGACTTTGGTATCATCTGCAAATTTACTAATCCATCCTTCAATACCCTCATCCAGATCATTTATAAAAATTACAAACAGCAGGGGCCCCAAAACAGATCCCTGAGGTACACCACTTGTCACCGAACTCCACGATGAATATCTTCCATCAACCACCACCCTCTGTCTTCTATCTGCTAGCCAATTCCTAATCCAATTAGCTAAATCACCCTCTATCCCATACATCTGCATTTTCTGCAGAAGTCTTCCATGGGCCACCTTATCAAACGCCTTACTAAAGTCCATATATACCACATCAACTGCCTTACCCCCATCCACCTCTTTGGTCACTTTTTCAAAAAACTCAATGAGGTTAGTAAGGCACGACCTACCCTTCACAAAACCATGCTGACTATCCCCAATCAATTCATTTCTCTCTAACTATAAATCCTATCCCTAATAATTCTCTCCAATACTTTGCCCACAACAGAAGTAAGCCTCACCGGCCTATAATTCCCCGGAAAGTGCCTATTCCCCTTCTTGAACAGTGGGACCACATTTGCTATCCTCCAGTCTTCCGGCATTATACCCGTAACCAACGACGACCTGAAGATCAGAGCCAGAGGATCTGCAATCGCCTCTCTCGCCTCCCAGAGAATCCTAGGATAAATCCCATCCGGGCCAGGGGACCTATCTAACTTCAAACCCTCAAGAATATCCAGCACATCCTCCCTATCTATTTCAATACTTTCCAGTTTGCAACCCTGTATCCCAGTGTCCTCCACAACTACATTTACATCTCCCTGCGTGAATACCGAAGAGAAATATTTGTTCAGTGTCTCTCCAATCTCTTCAGGCTCCACGCACAACTTCCCACTGCTGTCTCTGACTGGCCCTAATCTTGCCCAAACCAATCTTCTATTCTTAACATATCTAAAGAAACCTTTAGGATTCTCCTTGATCCTATCAGCTAAAATCTTCTTGTGTCCCCTTTTAGCTCTCCTCAACTCACTCTTTAGTTCCCTCCTGGCTAATCTATAGCTATCCATTACACTAACTGAGCCTTCAAGCCTCATCCTGACATAAGCCTCCTTTTTCCTTTTAACCAGCGAATTAACTTTTTTAATACACCATGGTTGCCTTACTCGACCATTTCCTCCTTGCCTGACAGGGACATACTTATCAAGGACTCGCAGTAGCTGCTCCTTGAATAAGCTCCACATTTCAGATGTTCCCAGTCCCTGTAGTTTCCTAGTCCAACCTATGCACCCTAATTCCCTCCTTATGGCCTCATAATTACCATTCCCCCAGCTATAACTACTGCCCCCAGCTTCATGCCTATCCCTATCCATCACTAAGGTGAACGTAACCGAATTGTGGTCACTATCACCAAAATGTTCACCAACTTCCAAGCGTAACACCTGGTCTGGCTCATTGCCCAGCACCAAATCCAATGTAGCCTCACCTCTAGTTGGCCTATCTACATACTGAGTCAAAAAACCTTCCTGCACACTTTGTACAAAAACTGACCCCTCTAACGAGCTAGAGCTATAAGCTATTCGAATCAATATTAGTAAAGTTAAAGTCCCCCATAACAATTACCCTAAGACTTTCACTCCTGTCCAGCATCGACTTTGCAATCCTTTCCTGTACCACTCTAGAACTTTTAGGAGGTCTATAAAAGACTCCCAACAGGGTGACCTCTCCTCTCCTGTTTCTAATCACAGCCCATACTACCTCAACAGACAAGTCCTCGTCAAACTTCCTTTCTGTCACTGTGATACAATCTTTGACTAATAATGCCACTCCTCCCCCCCTTCTACCTCCTTCTGTACTCCGACTGAAGCATTTGAACCTGGAACCTGCAACAACCATTCCTGTCCCTGCTCTATCCATGTCTCTGAAATGGCCACAACATCGAAATTCCAGGTACTGGTCCAAGCTGCAAGTTCCTCCACCTTATTGCGAATACTTCTTGCATTAAAGTATACGCATTTCAAACCATGACTCGGGTCATAGTAAGCACAGAGCCATGGATAAGTATACTTAGGAGCAATGACCTTGTTAAAAATGCCCGCCCTGTTAATGTACAAGATCAGTTAAGTCAATATGGATTGGAAATCCAACTTGTTTTATTTCTGGTCTGTATAATGGAAGTATTCAATGAAAAAGCTCAGACAAAACTGGCATTAATATTTTTCCTATGGGACTGATCTTACTTTGGGTCCAATTTTTAATTTAATTTTTATCCTTTTCAAAGCATATGTCTCTCTTGACCGAGCTGTGATGCAGGAGTATCTCTTTTTGCATCATTTTCCTTTTAACATGTAGAATTGCAGATATATTCTGGTCCTCAATGCAGACAAACAGAAGCTAGACAGAGCTGACATTAATCAGTTAATACTGTTCATTAGGGCAAGATTTTGGTGTGGCAGATTAACAAATGTCAGCCTTGCCAATAATGCTCACATCCCATAAAATAATAAAGTTAACAGAGAGGCGGAAGGGGAACTGTAGTAAATAGTTATTATTCAGATTGGTAGAATGTAAATGGTACAGTAAGAGGTCTCACAGTATGAAGTTAAAGTCCAACAGGTTTATTTGGTATCACGAGCTTTTGGAGTGCTGCCTCTTCATCACCTGATGAAAACAATGAGATCTTACCAGATGGCCTTGCCCATCAGTCGAAGGCACGCAATGATAAGATCGCCTCAACGTTTAGAATGACAGTGTTTAAATTGGCCATATACACCTGCAAATGAGCTGTGAAAACAGGCTTCAACCAACTAATCAGAAAGATCAAATCTCACCTGAAGAAGCAGAACTCTGAAAGCTTGTGCTTTCAAATAAGCTTGTTGGGCTTTAACCTGGTGTTGTGAGGCTCCTTACTCTCTCACTCCTGTCCAACGCCGACATCTCCACAACAATGTAAATGGCAGTTCTCCCCACTTCAAGGGTCACTTCAAGGACCACTGCCCTTTCTGATCTACATCATTGACTTTGACTTGGGCGTGCAGGTGACATGAAACTTTGAAGTATTGTGAGAGTAGGGATACACTTAAAGACAACATAGACAGGCTGGTGTGATAGGCAGATAATGCATCAGAAATTTAACACAGAGAAATGGAAGTGATACCTTTTTGGAAGATTAAGGAGAGTGAACATAAACTAAAGAATGAAATTCAAAAGGAATGCAAGGACAAAGAAACCTAGCTGGGAATATACTCATTTGAGTAAAAATCAAGTTAACAAATTGATAGCCCTTTAAAGAGCTGTTTTAACAAAACCAAATCTTTAAAAGAAACATCCCTAATTTAGACTAAAACGTGTTGAGCAGAGATGATGCACTCCAGCACACACATGCACGAGGCTTTCCGTAACCCTGTCAGTAGAGATCATGTTCTCTTTCTCCATGAACACTTGTACACAGACCTATCAAAGGGTGATTTCTCTAATTCCCTGGCTTGTTCAGGAGTCAGCGACCCAACATATACAGTAAGAAAAATATATAAGTATGTAGAATGGTGCATGAGTAGTTGGACTTGTTTACTGGCATAACATAGTTAAGTTGGAACAGGATGTCCATTTGTAAACTTCTAAGTGCCATTTATCATAACTCAAATGTTATAATATCAAGGATCGCCTGTAGCTCATTTGTAGAAAAGAAATACACCCTGATTAATAATGTAGGATGGTGCACTGGACAATATTGATCACTTTTTGAAGATATGAATTGGTGAATTAAACATTACATTCTTAAAAGGAATATGTTTTCATTAAAAATCGCTTTTGTATAATTATAATGATTTTTTTAGTACCTCTTGTGTTGTATTTGTGCACTTACTGAATAAAAGGTCATTTCAATCTGCTTATATTTATAAATACACATAAATATTTAAATCCATTATTAGTCTTGGGGCATTCTGTAGCCCAAGAGAAAATCTTACATTCTCCAATTCATTTCCTTTAAAAAGGCTGCCCTGTACTCGCATACAGGTTAGCTCCACCCACCCCCCACCCAAAAATGGAAATGGTAAAATTCCTTCATCCACTGGCCAGGGCAGCACCCAATCCTGGGGTGGGAGGGGGGCATCATCGCCTCCACCTCTCAAATAATGGAGATGGGTGTCAACCCCCACCAACAACACAGGCATGAGGGTGACCCAATTTCCCTCTCCCCCTCAGGCCAAGCTCTCCTCCCCCTCAGACTCCTCATTCAATCCCGCTCCTCCCTCATAGCCCCATTCAGGTCCTCTTTCAGATCCCATGCCTTGGCAATGCAATGGCGCACTGACAATCTTGTCTGTCACCTTAGACCTGGAAGGGAGCGAAGGAGGTAGCTCCAGTGCCCGTGTGCCCTCTGCTACTGCCAGGTTGCAAAGGAAGGGCTTTCCAAGGGTCCTAGAGTTTGGGTGGTTTGCGCTGGGTACAAGAGGTTGATCTTGGCATTATCCCCCAGGATAGGGCTCCCATGGCGGGTTGCCCTTTCCAGCATTGGCAGACTGAAGATCACCCCTGGTATGGTTTCAGCAGCTGTGCGATCAACAGCCTCATTCCTGCCTCTCAGCTATGAGGACTTTGAAGTGGTCTGGTCACTTTAATCTCCACATTCCTTGACCACCTGGCAGGCTTTCAAATCACAGCACTCCATTCTGCATCAGAAATGTCATTTTCTCATTGTCAGAAGCTGCAGCTGTGAGAATATTTATTTTGAAGCCTCTGAGTGACAGAGATGCTCACTTTCAGTGGGGTGGGGGGGGGTGTTTCCCATCTATCTCCACAGCTGTTCTCTCAGCCCCATTGTTTTAATATTGCATTTATCTTAAGACTCTGAACCTTCATAAAAAGCTCAGAATCTTTGAAATATCTTCTAACCCTTTGAAAACATTGTTTCCAATTTAATTACATGCCTTTTAAATTCTTATTTGATTGACAGCTTAATGATTTTTATTCAGCATGCAGTCTACATTTATCTGTTTTTCCTTTCACAGTTGGCTGCTTCTCAAGTACTTCATTATTC